>CM027408.1:5090939-5132265 GCA_015711505.1 Sylvilagus bachmani
ATTATGGGGGGGGTAGCCATTGCAATCCATAAGCTGTACTTTGGAAATTTATATTCATTAAATAAAAACTTTAAAAAAATAATTGCAGATAAGTAAAACTACAGCAATATACCATTCTTAGCCATTAGCTTAACAAAGATATAAAACAAAGTTTGACAAAAGTATGTTTTTTATAAAGCTTTTATTTAAAGAATATAAATTTCCAAAGTACAGCTTATGTATTACAATGGCTAACCCCCCATAACTTCCCTCCCACCTGCAACCCTCCCCTTTCCCGCTCCCTCTCCCCTTCCATTCACATCAAGATTCCTTTTCAAAAGTATGTTTACAGCAATACTAATCACGCAAGCATTTCTTTCTTCCATTTGTTTGAGGATTTCTTTCCTTTTTTATTTTGAGCTCCCACATAGAAGGGAGAGCATGCAGCGTGCCTCTTTCCATGTCTGGCTTATTTCACCCCACGTGATGTCACATCCATGCTGCTGCAAATGGCAGAATTTCATTCTTTTTTATTGCTGAATAATATGTCATGTTTTCTTTAGCCATTCATCTGATGATGGACACCTTGGTTGATTCCATGTCTTGGTTATGGTGGACAGTGCATGGAGCTTTGATACACTGTGGTCAAGTCTTCTGGGTATACATCCCGGAGTGGGATTGCTATTTCTAGAATTTTTAAAGAAATCTCCACACTGTTTTCCACAGTGGCTGCACTAACTTACTTCCCACCAACAGAGTGTAGGAGTTCCCCTGTGTCCACTTCCTTGCTGCGTGTTCCTCTCTGCGTTGTGGGATTTTAGCTCTTTTTAGGGGTGAGGTGATAGCTCATTGTGAGTTTTGATTAGCATTTCGCCGATGGCTGGTGATGTTGAGTGTTTTTTCATATATTTGTTGGCCATTGTATTTCTTCTTTTGAGAATTGTCTATTGAGGAACGTTGCCCCTTTAATTTGTTGGTGTTTTGTTGTTGAGTTTTTTAGGTTGCTGATATATTCTGGATATCAATCCTCTGTCAGGTAACTCACAAATATTCTTTCCCACTCTTTTGGGTGCACCACCACTCTGTTGACCATTTCCTCGGCCATGGGGAAGCGTCTGCATTTGATAGAGTCCCATTTGTTCAGTTTGCCTTTTGTTGCCTGTGCTTTGGGGGTCTTACCCAAGAAGTCATTCTCTACACCAGTGTCTTAGAGTGTTTCCCTAGGTTTTATTCCAGAAACTTCTCAGATCTTAAATTTAGACCATTGATCTTGTATATGCGGAGAGGTATGGATCTAATTTCATTCTTCTACAAACACACTTAGCTCCTTCACTGTATATACACACACGTGTGTGTGTGTGTGTGTGTGTGTGCGTGCAGTTTTTCCAGCACCATTTATTGAAGAGATTATCCTTATTCCAATGTATGGACAGGGTACTTTTGTCAAAAATCAGTTGGCTATATGTGGATTGAATTCTGGGCTCTCTATTCTGTTCCATTGATCTATGTATCAATTTTATGTCAGTGCCATGCTTTTTAATTTACTATAGCTTTGAAGTATGCTTTGAAGTCAGGCGGTGTGATACCTTTTGCTTGATTTGTTTCACTCAGGATTTCTTCGGCTCTTCTGGGTCTTCCATGATTCCATATGAATTTTAGGATTTTTTTTTCTAATTTTGTAAAGAATGCCATCAGTATTTCTATAGGAGCTGCATTGACTCTATAGATTACTTTAGGTTGTATAGACATTTTAGTGCTATTGATTCTTCCAATCCAAGAGCAAGGGATATTTTTCCATGTTTTGTGTCCTTTCATCAATGTTGTTATAATTTTCATTGTAGAGATCTTTGATTCTTAATGTATGCACACACACACAGCTCCTTCGTAAGTTACCAAGCATGCTAGTGGGACCCTCGGACTTCTGAATCCAGATCACAGTTCCTGGTGTCTGAGAGCCTGCAGGCCAGCAGTGAGCCCTCAGATAACCGCCTTCCCCAGGCTGCACTCCTAGCGCTTGCCCACTCAGCGGCTCATCTGCCACCTCCCACCTCCTCAGCCTGCCTGGAGCCATCTTTGGGCTGCCGTCTGTCCCTATCACCTGACGTCTCTCTTTTCCGGGGCATTTTTAGCATTGTCTGCAACTTGAAAATGACAGGGTGCACCCCTTCTTCCGGATTAACAGGGAAATGAAAAGTGAGACTCACTGTGATGGGTGCTCCATAAAGTGTTTTTGTCCTGAGACCTCCTTGAAACAATTTGCTTTTATTGTTCATGGTGGGTGTTTCCTTTTTTTAAAGCAATCTCATGATAACTGAGATTTGAATCCTTTTAGATTTGCAGATATGTTAAGACTCTCAAAGAAAAAGTAAAATCACAGAGTGACAAAACATCCTACCTGAATGTGTCATCAGAGCCTAGGAGATGAACGCTTTGCCAACACACTCCGAGATTTAAAAAGCTGTGTCAGGGAGACAGCGAAAGAGAAAATGTGAGAGAGCTGGAGGGAAGGAGACAGAGAGCGAGCGACATAACCACAGAGAAAAGGGGACAGAGAGGAAGGCCAGCCCTCGGATGGCGGCAGTGAGGGAGCGCCCATGCAGTCTGCGTTCTGGGGCTGGAGCACAGAGGGTGGCGTCGGGGTCAAAACTCTCTTTGCATTTGCTGCAGGGCTGTGGCTGCTCCCAGGGCTCACCAGGCATCAGCTGTCCCATGCTGCACCTGGCTGCAGAAATTGGGTTTTGCACCTGTTAACCTCGACTCCTCACCCAGCTGGGGAAACCGGATACCACAAGGAGAAGCAGTGATGGCACTGGCGTTCCAGAGTTCTCCAGGCTTCCTGGAGAAGATCCCTCCCCATGCCCGTACGGAGCCACACCATTGAGCAAAGACATTCGAGGCACTGTGGGTGTCTCGGAAGGTGCCAGGCTCACCTGTGGGGACAACCCCTTGCTCCCAGCAACTCCTGATTCTGGGGAAGTCCCTCAACAAAAAAGCAGGGATGTGGACATCACGAGTGGGTGCAGTGGGAGCCACCAGGGTTGCTGCCCTCCCAGGACACCCTGCTATTCAGTGGTTTACAGGTATCTTAGGGCCTTGGAGAGTCTTGGAACGGTACGGCCGGCTCCAAAACCAGCAGCTCGCAGCCTCCCGGTGTGTGATGTGTTTCTGTTCCGGGTACTATTGATGGAGCTTCGGTGTTCTCAGCCTTTGGTCTTATCAGTCTCAGGTGCAGTGTGCAGTGTCTAGGAGGGCATGCACATGGCTTCAACCTTAGGGATGGTGGAAATGTCTGTATTTGGTTAACTCTGGTAGTTTACAGATTGTTCCCCACCAAGTCTTCCTTAAACCTCTCTGTGGTCAACATATTCCCAGCTTAGAGCCCAGGAAGACTTGTCTAGATCCATCAGTATTGTAGTGTCTGATCCACATTTTATCACTTTCCAGATGGAAAAGTTTGAAAGAAATTGCTCCTGTTAGTTTTTTTAGTGCATAGACTTCATCACTTACTAAGCCCATCAAAACTGTCATATCCAATCAGAGCAAGCTCACTGAAGACTTGTCAGAAAACGGTACAATTTTTACTAATATAAGACTGGTCAAAAGCCTTCCCCCAGACAGGGTCTGGCCTTCCCAGCTAGGTGAACTTGGAATATGGGACCTCTGCCCATTTGCCATTTCTATGTTAAAGTTACTAAAATCTTAGAGGATTTTAAGATGAAAATGCCCAATTGGAATCATTGTCCAATTTATATTGAGGCCACATTTTAGTGTGGAGATGGATTAATAGCCTCAGCTTTACCCCTCCTTCAGGCTCGGCTTGCACAGTCCCTTAAGAGGCAGGCCAGAGGGGAGTCATAATTTGGAACCCATGGATTAAGCAAACTGCCGTCTGAGCGAAGAGGGCCCTTTCACAGGGTGTCCCTGGGGAAAGAGTCATTGCAATGGAGAACCTAGGTTCTGTAAGTGGAGAGAGTGAGAATCCCCGTGTTTAGACCAGCGCCCCAGTTCAATCTGTGGTGGACAAGCATTTCCCCCCAAGCAAGGGAAACCAACCGAACACCCCAGGCCCTAAAAGGGGGGTGAACCAGTCATGAGCATCTCCCCAGTGCGCTTGAGGCCACAGAGACCTCTCCTATCAATCTGGTGGGTTGAGAATTAGGTCTGATGTGGGCACACAAGGATGAGATCTGGCAAAGCCTCGGGCTGGGAATTGGTTGGGAAATGAGAAATGCAAGCGGGAGTGAGAAGGTGTTGGGGGGAGGCGTCTCTCAGCACCGTCTGGGTCAGGAGGGAAAAAGGAGATCGCAGGAAAGAGAAGGTAGGAGTGGGTAGAGACAGCGAAAGGGGAAGGAGTTCAAGAAGGAGAGAGTTCGGGGGAAGGGTGGGTGGTCACAGCTCTTACCCAGAGACCTCTCCTCTCCTCTCCTGTCCTCACACAGGGCACCAAAATATAAGGAAAAAGGAGCAGAACAGAGAGGAGACAGGATGCAAACTCGCAGCCAGACCGAATTTATTCAGAGAAAATAAATCCGCAGAGGTCACCAACTGCCATCATGCTCATAGACTGAACACAGGGCAGAGGTCCCACCCCAGCAGGCTGGGCTCTTGTCATATTTTAGGTGGGCTGAGGTGGGAATGGTGGGGGCAGTAGGTGGAGATGAGCTTCTCCATACTGGTTCTTCAGGTTTGGCCCCCTGCTTTCCAAACCTGGGGGAGAGTGCAGGGGGTAGGGTACAGAACAAGAGGGTATGAGACTGTACTGACCTCTTGAAAGAAGGCAGGGGTGGGGCTGGCACTGTGGCATAGTGAGTAAGGTTGCTGCCTGCAGTGCCGGCACCCTATATGGGCACAGGTTGGAGACCCCGCTGTTCCACTTCCAATCCAGCTCTCTGCTGTGGTCTGGGAAAGCAGTAGAGGATGGCCCAAGTGCTTGGGGCTCTGCACCCACGTGGGAGACCTGGAAGAAGCTCCTGGCCCCTGGCTTCAGATTAGCCCAGCTCTGGCCATTACAGCCAACTGGGGAGTGAACCAGTGGATGGAAGACCCCCCCCCACCTCTCTTTTCTTTGTGTAACTCTGACTTTCAAATAAATAAATAAATATTAAAAAAAGAAAAGGAAGAAGGCAGGGATAACAGGAACCTCAAATGGCTGAGGCTCATGTCCTTGTTCCATAGTTACTGCTCTTATAACCACTTGTTCCATTTTGAACCAAAGGATTCTATGTGAAACTTTAATCTTCCTAAAATACAATTTGGTGCAACCATTCTGTGGTCAGATTCTTCCAGACGCCTAATTCATGGACCTCAGATTCTTCATCTGTGAAAGGGGCTCTGTAGAGGTTGACTGACTTACTCCACGGCCCTTTTATCACAGCTAACGGTGGACTGGCTTGTGGTGGCCTCTCTGGGACTAGCCTCCTGCTGACAGCCTGCAAATCCACATTTCCCTGTGCCTGCATAGCTTTCCTGGTCCTCTTCTTTGATCCTCATCAAGTTGCTGAGTTGGTAAGGGATAGGAGGTAGAAACCCAGAAGGTGAAGGATCATTCCCTGCCTCAAGGTGTTTGCAGTGGGCCTGACACTGTGACACAGCGGGTTAAGCCACTCCCTGCCATGCCAGCATCCCATGTATGGACCTGTTCAAATCCTAGCAGCTCCACTTCCAATCCAGTTCCCTGCTAATGCATCTGGGAAAATAGCAGAAGATGGCTCCAGTGCTTGGGCTTCTGCACCTACGTTGGAGACCTGAAAGAAGCTCCTGGCTCCCAGCTTTGGACTGGCCCAACCCAGGCCATTGTGGTCATCTGGGGAGTGAACCAGCTCACTCGCTCGCTCCCTCTCTCTCTCTCTCTTTTTCTCTGTACTTCTATTTTTCAAATAAACACGTACATCTTTTTTAAAAATGCTTGTGGTACAACAGTGGAGGGTCAGATTCCCGGAGCCAGACCCCTGTGCCCAGGTGTAGACTGCCACTCCCTTAGTAGGTGTTCCTGGACAGTGGCTTCATACCTGCTTCCGCAGCTTCCACACCTGTGGAATGGGCACAGCAAGTCGTCAGCAGGTGGCAGGACTGCTAGAAAGAGTCATGAACTCCTTCACGTAGGCCACATGGAGGAGTGGCAGGCACACTTGGGCGTGTGCTGCCCAAGTGATTCTCACGTAAATGGAACTCAGGAACCCCAATAGAGGCCATAGATGGATTCCACCTGCCTGCAGCATTGTCACACAATTGCCAGGAGGTGATCCTAAAGCTGCAGAATCAAGGGTGGATTGGGAGGAGAGACTGAGGATGAACAGTCTAGCTCACGAGTCCCTGGGACGTCACTGCACAGTGGGGCCCACAGGCGGCCTGCAATGCACGCACCCGGTGCACAGGAGCCCGAAGCCAGGACGGCCTCCTGTTGATGCGATGGCCACCCCAATTCTTTCTTCCTCCCTCCACGGCAGACTCTTCTTTGGAATTTCTGCCCTAAACGTTGAAGTCCAAGGGGAACATTCTGATTGACTTGTGTCTCCTTGTAACTCGACTCTGACAGAAGACGATGCTGGCGTACCCGAAGCCTGCATGCCTGCACATAGCTGCCAGTTCTATTCCGGAAAATTGACGTATGTCCACTTTCTGCAGAGACGCCTTTGGAATCTGATGAGAGCACCGTGCTCCCACAGGGGCCAAGATGTCTTCATTCCAGGCACTAACTATGCCCAACACAAAGCCCTGTGGCCCAGTAGAGCTCAGAATCCAAGGGAGACCCTTCCTCCAGGTGAACACTGCTGAGCAGGTTTCTCAAGGCTGGTGGGGGAGGCAGCTTCCGGGCCAAAGGTGCCTGGGTCTAAGAAAGGGGTGAGGCCGGTACCACGGCCCAATAGGCTAATCCTCCGCCTGTGGCGCCGGCACACTGGGTTCTAGTCCCGGTCGGGACGCCAGATTCTGTCCTGGTCGCTCCTCTTACAGTCCAGCTCTCTGCTGTGGCCCGGGAGTGCAGTGGAAGATGGCCCTGCACCCACATGGGAGACCAGGAGAAGCACCTGGCTCCTGGCTTCGGATCAGCACGATGCGCCACCCGCAGCGGCCATTGAGGGGTGAACCAACGGAAAAGGAAGACCTTTCTCTCTGTCTCTCTCTCTCACTGTCCACTCTGCCTGTCAAAAAAATAAATAAATAAATAAATAAAAGAAAGGGGTGATTTCACTCTTGCTTTCACGGCCCAGCAGGTAGACTTGGAACAATGGCTCCTGTCTCACCTAACTGTCCGTCACACAAGTGCTGTCTTGATTGGAAAAGTGATGATTTTGTTTCACTTTATTTTTAGAAAAAAACTCACTGAGCACTGGATGCCGAGGACAGCTGGAGTGTGTGGGACGTGGGACGCTATTTTTTCCTCGCTGCTTTGGGAACGAAGCAGATGGGTGGCTACTTGATGACTTCGGGCTGCATGGGTGGTGCCTTCCAGCTGTTGGCCATGTGACCTGCATTTACTATGGGCAAAGCGGAGAATTTCCTTCTGCTCTGTTTTCTCTTTCGTCCCCAGCTTTCCTCCTGAGCTGCCGAAATCAAATCTGCCTCCTGTTCTGTGGCACAGGCAGTTGTGGGTCCCCTATAGCAAAAGAAATTCCAACCACTCGCATAAACGGTGCAAAGGGCCTTTTGCAACAGCCGAGTAAGCTGAGCAGGCCATGGGCTTTTTTTGCGAAGCGAGACAGGCCCCTTCTCACGAGAAGAGTCCAGAAGACAAAGCAGAGGTCTCTGGGGAGCTCGCCCACGGCAGCGGCGGACAGGCAATGCTCCAGGCCTCGGGAATGGGAGGTCTGAGACCCACCTCTGTGGGACCAGACGCCGGGCTGGAACAGCAGCAGGGGAGATGGCATATTCGCCCTTACGGTTTGCAGGGAGCTGTGCACGTCACACACCACAGACAGGTGACTCCTTGTACTCTCAGCTGCAACCAGGTCTCAGACGTGGGCTCAGGGGTTCATGGCAGAAAAACGGAAGATCCCCTCCCCGGAGCCCACTGGAGCGACGGTCTACTCAGCTGTTAAGTGAGGGTGTTGCTCTTCGTTCCCTACCCCTCAGAGTTGGTTGCATCAGAAGGACCTACTTTCGGGGATCCCAGTAGGAGCAGTGGATCTCAGCAGACAGTGGGTGATTCTATACAGGATCTGTCAAACACTGCTCCTGCCTGGGCTTGCCAATGGTCCCACCTCTGTGGGAAGGCAGGGTGTGGCCGCCTCCTGCAGCGTGTCCCCCAGGAGAGGGGAGCTGGAGCTCCACCTCTCCGGTGCCTCATGCAAACACCTTCCTGCGTTCCTTGTGCCTTGTGTTTCCTAGGCTCAGCCGCACAAGAGGGCTTCGCAGCCGACGACATGGCTGCGGCTCCACCTGTGTGGCACTGGTGCAGACAGGGACGCCTCCAGCCACGGGAGGAACCCGGGATGGAACCCACGCTTTCTGACCCCAACACCTGACTCATCTGCTGGCGACTTTTACCGCGAAGAGCCAGTGCGTGCGGTTCAGCCTCCCCCGAGGAAAACTCGCCTCTCCTCAATCTTTGGCTGGCTGTTTGGTGTTCTAAGCTTTCATCTCCGCTTCCCGAGAGTCCGTGTGGGAAGGTGACTTGAAGCCAGTTTGGAGTCTTTGCAGAAAGTTCTCCAGCACAAGGCAGGTACTCAAGGGTGGGTGCAGACTTGATTTTACAAGTGCATCTGTTCTGTTTATTTTTGCTTCTTTGCAGTATTATCAGCTTCTGCTCCATATGGGTGATCCATATTGTGCCTCGGTGAAATGATACCACATTATGCTTTTATGCCTTTATCATCAAACACTACTCATGAAAAAATCACCAGGTTTGCCTAGGTTCATCTGTTCAATTTATTTTTCCCAAACTTTATTTTGAATAAAACACCTACGGTAAATGTGATTTATGTAAATGAATAAAACAAAACTGTTATATAAGCTTTTTTGACATCATTCGGTCCCATTCTGTCCGGGCGCCACTATACAAATCCTCTGGCAGCAAGCTTGCCATTGGATTATATTATTTCTGCAATCACAGAGCCAAAGAGATAAAACTATAATATACTTTCAAATGCTTTAATTTAATTTTTTTCTCTTCTCTCCCCAAGCTTCCCATATGGAGGAACTCCAATATTTTAAAAGAAGCTTTTACTTATGAGAATCTTGCAGCTCTATTCCAAGTGCCTCCAGCTACTCCTCTCGCTCACACTCTCTGCACTTTTCTATTTTCCTCACACCTCGCTCCCTGGTTTTATTTAAAGAATGGCAATCCATCTTCCCCCCACCCCCCTTTGCCTTTATTGTTATTTTTTTTCTTGCTTTCTACCCCCTGGGACCCTGAATGGAAGAATTTCCATTTTCTAAGCCTGTGCTAGAGGCCAGCTCCCTGCCCCGGGTTGCCACACTTTATCTCACTTACTCCACACAGGAGGCAGCTCTGGGAGGCGTTCTTATCTCCACCAGGCAGATGGGAAGTGGAAGCTCCTGGACTTGACCGGCCCAGGGACACAGCTGAGAGTCACAGCCGGCTGCCGACCTTGGAGATGTCGACTTTGATGCAGACAGTGGGTCTTGGGGGACAAATGCCTCCACACTTGCTTTTCCCAGGACAGAGACCACCCTGCACACAGCAGCATGTCACGTCGCCTGGTCACTGAGGTTCATCACATAGCAGACCTACCGAGTCATCGCAAGGCTTTCCGCATCAGTCTGCACAAATGCCTTCCTGGGCTATAGCGAGCAAACCACATCCCGCAGAGGCTCGACACCTGCCCAAGTCAACACTTCTGACAATAGGTGGGGTCTGAGCAGGAGACCTCTGAACTCTGTCCATCATCCATCCTTGGGTGCTCACAGTAGAGTGGAATCCCTGACGGATTCAGGAAACATGAATTCCTAGACCTCTGATAGCATTCACTGTATCACACGAGGTGCGAGTCATTTACCAGATCACGTGTGTGGTAGCGTCTGCAAATGCTATACCACTAAAATAGATGCGATTTTGATCATTGTAGCTAGAAACATATAAGTACAGAATTGAGTAAAACGACCTTGCTGTGTAAACAAATGTCAACTGATTTGGGGACTTTTGTCTCGTTTCTCCCCGTTGGTTGGAGAGCTCTCTAGCACCCCAAGTTGCAACTCCATTTCTGTTGAGAAATTCTGTTAAATGTCTCAGAGTTCTTCAGATAGCTCTGTAAATTTCACCCATGACTTGTGAGTCCTAAACTCTGTAGCAGGTAATTCTCTTGCATATTCCTCACCAGGAGATGCACCCTCCCTAGAGTAACTCCAGAGGCATTAGTTCATGGACACAACAACTCTCCACAACCTGGTTTCCCCAGGACCAGGATAGAAAATAGTGAGTGACTCCAAAAGTCTCCCTCTCTGCAGAATAGCTGCAGCTATAAAAACAAGGATGCTCACAGGAACAGAGCTGGCGATGGTTGGTGCTTTCTACACCAGAGTACAATATGACGGTACCTTAACCAAAAGAGGGTCATGCATGTACATAGACCAGTCTGCACCGTGTTTGTCAAATGTCTACTAAGAGTGGTCATACACTCAGCTGCTACCAACATGACACCATGAGCATTGCTGTTTAAATACTGTGCTCAGAATCGGGTTTGGGGACCTGTTTTTACAATGGGCACAGAGATTCTGTGTTGCTATTGTCCGTTTTCACCACGTCCCTCCATTGCATGGGGGAAGCAATGCGTTCCCCAGCACTTGACAGCGTGACTTAGGACACCAGTGCGGGGACTGATGCCCACAGGGATACGGAGCTCTATGAAGTGGAGCTAAAGTGAAATTCACTTGTTGCTTGGTACTTTAAGTAAAGGAACAGTTTTCTTCCCGGGCAGTTGGCATTTGGCAATTACCAATGAAGCGCTCCATCAAGCAGTCATGGGCTGAGCAGTGAGGGTTTTAGTGCTGGCGTCACAGAAGGCTTTCTGAAATGTTTCATCTAACGTAAGATGACCTTTGTAGAAAGAGTGGCCAGTTGTCTACGGCCATACCACCCTGAACACGCCTGATCTTGTCTGATCTCGGAAGCTAAGCAGGGTCACGCACTTGCTTTTCACCTATATATGTCAATGTGTTGAAAGTAAGTTTCTCATAAACAATGTGCACTGTGATCTTGTTTTCTGATCCACTCTGACAATTTAATTGATGTATTTAAATCACTGATATTTAAAGCGATTACTCATACAACTGAATTAATATCTACCATATTTGTGCTGATTCTATTTGTTTATTTAGTTCTACCTATTGCCCTAGCTTTTTTTTTTCTGTTTTGATTTTTCACTCTCTAATTTTAATTAGGCATTTTATACTCTCTTTTCTTTCCTTTCTTATAATTCCAGTTGTACGTTAAAAGGCAAAACCAATTTTTAGTGGTTGCTCTAGAGTTTACAATATGCACTAACAACAAATCCAAGCCTATTCTCAAATAGCACTGCATCAGGTCACAGCTAGGGAGAGTACCGTTTAGTAAGCACATGAGCCTAATTCCCCTGCTCTGGTTCATTGTGTTATACATTCTCACACACACATGTGCATAGATTACATAGTCAGATATGATGTTGCTGTCCTTATTTTGAATAAACTGCTAAGTGACAATTCAAATCTGAGTGTTTTGACCCTCTTTCTCTCCCTTCATTCTTAGGAAGTTCTTTCAGTGTTTCTTGCAAGAGAGGTCTACAGAAAACTCTCATTCAATTTTTGTCTTAGAAACTCTTTATTTCTATTTCCAGCTTTGCATTTTTTCTCTGAATGCCTTAAAGATTTCAGTCCATTCTTTTCTTATTTGCATGGTTTCTGAGGAGAACTTGGATGTAATATTTATCTTGCTCCTCTATAAGTAAGCTGTGTGTTTTTTTTCCTCTTTGACATCTGCTACAGTTTGAAAAGAATACAGCTCCTGAAGTCAGTTAAATCTCAAAGACTTAAGCTGGTGGTGCTGAGAGGTGGGACTCCCTCCAGCGACAGTGTTTGGGAGGTGGGCCTACTGGGAGGTCATCGGGAGGCTTCTGAGGGTGGCTCTTGTGACAGTGCTGCCGATAAAAGTTGGGCCCAGTTTTCTGCCTGCTTCCTGGCTCACTAAGTGAAGGCTCCCTGCAAACTTTTTGTCATTGCCAGCCTGGATCCAGCCTCCTCAGACCCCTGAAACGATGATGCCCACCTGATCTTGAACGAGGAACTCCAAAACTATGAGCCAGAACCAACTTCTTTCCTTCGTTAGTAGCTACTCATGTGCTTGTTCCAGTGAGCAGAAGCTGAGTGATACAGAAAATTGGTTCTAAGGAGAAGGCTCATGACTGATAACCATATCTGAAGATGTGAGGGGACTCTTGTAATTGTTTTACTGTGAAAGCTTTCAAGAGTTTAAAGAAATCCTATAACACTTTAGCCTGAACATTAGGGACAATCCTGATGGGCGCTTGGAAGACCATACTACTGATCATTGCCTACAGTAACTCTATGCTGCTACGCTTTCAGATAGAAATGAGAATTCTAGTAGGAACTGGACTAAATGCCTGTTTGTGGCAGGGCACCTGGGTTTGGTGTGCCCATGACCTGACTCTCCGTGGGAGGCTGAACTTGAAAACAGTGGACTGGTGTGTGTGGCAGAGGAGATTCCGGGCAGTCGTAGCTTTGGGATCTGCAAGGAGAGAAGGCCCACACTTCCAAGAATAGAGGGTCCCTACCCGCACTTCCAGGAATGAAAAGTCCTTGTCAAGGTCCCTGCGGCTGCCTAAAGGTCAACAAATGAGGATCAGAGCTGCCTCAACCTTTAACTTCCACGCCCTGTATCTACAAAGCAGCCCTCCCAACCTCTGATGCTCGACTTCCCCAGTCCCCGCTCTGTTGGGACAGGTGAACCTCGCCCGGGAGCAGAATTCCAATAAAAACTTGCAAATTAATTGATTCATCTAGCTGGAAAGATTTGTTAGGTGCTAGACACCTTGTAGATGGTGCAGAAACCTGGGAGCTGAGGGTGCGCACTTCCGCTCTCCGGGTTCAAGGCCCCCTCACTCCCTGAACCTGTCTGGTGCCCCAGGCTGACTATGAACCACACTCGACCAACTGTAAGGAACTCTTCCCCTGCTCGCCCTCCCTCCTCTGGGTTGGCCCAGTCTCTGCGATCTCTGGCCAGCCTCACTGTCTGCACGGGGACCTGTTTTTCCGAGTCGTGTGCATGCGGGCCCTGTTCTCTGCTTAGCCTTCCAGCAGCTATGGAGATGTCCCACTGCTGGCTTGGCCTGTTGAGGACTGACCTCATATCCGCCTAGTGAAGTCCAGGACAGGGGACACCTTGCTCGAATTCCAGTAGATCCCGCTCTGCCTGGGAGACCATGGGATCTGGCCAATCCCGAGGATGGGACTCAAAATGCCCCCTGGCCTGCCTCCTAAAGAACTTGAAGCGACTGGGACTGGCCCAGGACCTATGGAATAAACACCTAATCTTCTACTCCACCCAGGCATGGCCTAATTATGTACTTGACAACAGATCTAACTGGCCCCCGAGGGAACCTCTGATCCCAATGTCCTCACCAACCTCGAGAATTTCTGCCGCAGGGAGAGAAAATGGTCAGAGGTCCCGTATGTCCAGGCTTTCTGGGACCTCCGCTCCTGCCCTATTCTCCTCTCCTCCTGTTCCACGGCCCAGGTCTTGCTGGCCAGGATGCCGCTTCTGTGTTACTGCCAAACTCTCCACCCTCCACCTTTTCAGACCCTTCTGAGTTCCTGGGACCCCGCCACTAGCCAGGAACATCCTGCCCCCATACACACATTATTCCGCTCTGCCGCCATGTTCCATCCCCTCATCTGCTGTCCTGCCCTCTGCTGCCCCGCTGCCGTCTTCCATTCCACCATCATCCTCGCCATTTTTTATCCAGCCACTCCCTAAACCGGTCCTTCATCTAACCCCACTTTCATCATAACCTGCGATGAACCCTTTCCCCATTACCTACAACTGGCACCCAGGTGATATCGCTGAAATTGGAATATGGCCCCCTAAAGTTATAATATGGGGTGCCATAGATATCAACATATGCTTATTAATAAATTCCCAATATTAATAAGCTCATGTGGGTTCTTGACTAATATCCAGAGAAGAATTATGAATACTGGCGTAAGTGAACAAGGAGCGTGGTACGCTTTAAGCTTTTATTCAGTGAGAAATGTATAGGCAAGTGAGGGCCCTATCTAGAAGAGAGATAAATCTGGGTTCATACCAGGAGTACCGGGAGCCAGGCACGTGGAGGAGCATCCAGGCCGGGAAGCATGGGGCAGGTGGCCCAAAGGCCACACCCCCTGGAGGCACAGGCCACCACAGGCCTACACTGGCAAAAGGCCAAAAAGCCAAAAGAAGAGACCAAGCACACCGGGTCCTAGGCTTTAATCCACTTTCAAAGGGGAGTGGTTAATCAACCTGATTGGTCGGTGGGCACTCAGGTGTGGTCAGGTAGGGCCATGAGGTCACACAGGGGCATGGTGAAGGTGTGGTCTTCCAACTCACAAACCTAGTCAGTTTGAACCTGTATGCCTGCCTACAACACAGCCACAGAGAGCAGCTCTGTAGGCAGAGGCATGAGGAGGCAGGGAGGTGTCCCAGGCAATCTGGAGGCTACAGCAAAGACCTGTTGCAGGACTGGGGTCGGGGGGGTCCACTGCACAGAGCCCTCACCGGGCAATGCCTAGCAGAGCTGAAGAACTGAGACTCCCAACTGGGAGACCAATGCATGGGCTGTGACCAGGAAGCTCTGGGGCAGGGTGGGGGTACCCAAGTACCCAAGTTCTTGGGTATTAACCTGCACCCCGCCAGACCCAGGATGCCAGCCATGGAACTTTATGATTTAATGTTTGCCCTGTCAGTTTCTGGCCTTGTCTTTTATATTCGAAACCTATCTCTGGAATGGAAATGTATCCCCCTTACAGCCTCACTGCTATATCCTGGAAGTGTGTAACTTGAATTTGATTCTACAGGAACCCACAGCTAAGGGAACTGGCGTTGAGCCTTAGCTGATATTTTGGATTTTGGACTTCTGAATGAATTGTGGACAGAGTTAACTGTTGAGGGTTGAATGATTGCATTCCTGCTTGTGAGAAGGATCTGGGTTTTGGGGAACCAAGAGTGGAATGCTATAGTTTGAATACTCTCTCAAGTTCACACAGCTGGTGACATTCCAAAGTCATCAGTGGGTGGTATCAGAGGGTCGAATCTTATTTCAATTGAGCTGGCCTAGTGGGAGGTCCTGAGTTCACTGGGGATGTGCCCTAGATCACCTCAATTCTCTTGGCTCAGCGTGGAATCCTTCCTCCACGCACCCTGTGCTGTTGACACCCTCCAGCCTCACCTCCCAATCTCAGTGAACCTCCAAAACCACAAGTCAAAAAGAAATCTCTTTCCTTCATAGCAGTTTCTCTCAGGTCGGTGCTAGAGTGACAAAGAGCTGATGAACACATTATCGATCAGCCGTTTCCTTTACGGTTGGTTCTGTGCAGTTTAACTATGACAGCCGAGGTGCTTTGTTGAGACTTTCACATTTATCCTGCTTCATGTTGTCTGAGCTTCTGGATCTGGGGTTTCATGTCTGACATTAATGTGGGGGAAAATTCTCAGGCGTTACTGCTTCAAATAATCTTCTATCCTTTTCTTCCTCCCTTCTCTCTATGGTGGTCTCATTATGCACGCCTGACACCTTTTATATTTGTCTCACAGATGTGGATAAAATGTTCTTTTTATTCAATGTCTTTTTCCTCTTTGCCTTTCAGCTTTGCTTCCATTGAGATGTCCTCAGACTGAGATTCTTCCCAGTGTGTCCAGACCGGACTGCTAATCAGCTTATCAAAGGCATTCTTCCTTTCTGTCACAGTGTTTTTGATCTCTAACATTTCTTGTTCATTCTTTTTCAGAATCCCTATCTCTCTGTCTCCATTGTGCGCCTGCTCTTCTGTGCTGGCAACTTTATTGATTACAATCCCTGGCATATTAATAATAGTTTTAAATTACTGGTCTGTTAATTCCAACTTTCCTGCAAGGTATCATTCTGTTTCCTTTTTTAAATTTTTTTAGTTGAGAGGCAGAAAGACACGTACACACAGAGGAAGACAGATGGATGTGAGACAGAGGAGAAGAGGGAAAGGAGAGAGAGAGAGAGGGAGGGAGGGAGGGAGAGGAGAGGAGAGGAGAGGAGAGGAGAGGACTTCCATGCAATGGTTCACTCCCCAAATGCCTCAAATGGTTGAGATTGGCCCAAGTCAAATCTGGGAGCCAAGGACTCAATTAAGTTCTCTCACTTGAGTGTCGAGCACCCAGATTTTTTTGCCATTACTTCTACCTGTAAGGATGTACGTCATCAGGAAGCTGGAGTCAGGTACCAAATCTGGAAATCAGATTCAGGCATCCTAACAGAGGACTGATGTCTTAACTGCTAGACTAGTACTGGCCCCTGAATCTGCTGTTAATAACCCTTTTGTTTCTAGAATTCCTTGTAACTTTTTCTAGTTAGCCATACATGATTGAGTAAAAAAAATTGCTGTAAATAGGTCTGTAGGAACGTGGTGGTTGGCTGAAAATTGGCTGAAGGGGCGCCTCCAGTAGTCATATTGTGGGGTAGTTGGGTTGGGTATGTGAAGACAGAGTCTCTTATAATCCCATGATGAGGTGGTTGGCTGCAGGGGAGGGGGCATATCCTATAGTCACGTTGTGGGGTAGTTGGGTTTGTGGAGATGGAGCTCCCTGTAGTCTCATGATGAGGTGGTTGGGTGTGGGGGAGGGGATGTGTCCTGCAGTCACATGAGGAGGCCTGGGCCCTTTAAGGGGTCTATGCTTCTGGACCTTGAGCTTCACAAGTACATTTCAGCTTCTGTATTTTGTCCCTTGGTCTCACTCCTTAGGTGGTTCAGGATGACCAGTGTGGCTAGAATATTTCCCTTTCCCCAGGTCACCAAGCTCCAACAAGCTGAGTCTTGGATATGCAGTGTCTCTTGAGGGAAGACCCCGGTAACAAGGGACAGAATGCTCTGGCTTGTTGCTAAATGGTGGCCTCGGGACTGGTGCTGGGCTCAGTGGATAAGTTGCCCCTGGGGATGCCCACATCCCAGGTTGGAGTGCCTGGTTCAAGCCCCGCCTCCTCCACTTCTGATTCTGCTTGCTGCTAATACACACCTTAGGAGACAACAAGGGTGGCTCAATGACTTGGGTCCCTGCCACCTATGTGGGAGTCCTGAGTTAAGGTCCAGGTCACTGAATTTAGCCTGGCCCACTTGGACTATTGCAGGCATTTGGGGCGAGAGAATAGAATATCTCTCTGCCTTTTATATAAAGAACAAAAAATAAGCAAATAATGTTAATAATAATAAAATTAATAATAACAAACAAACAAATGGCTGCTTTCCCCCTCCCCCTGATGGAAGCACAAAGTGATTATTCATGATATGTGCTGTGGGAAGCTGGAAAACCCCTGGCAAGTGAAACCCATAAGAGTTGAGCACCCTGAGGACTGAGAGGTAGAGCCCTAGGGTGGGGTCTCCCTACAGTGCTTGACGCTCCACAGGTCGTCAGTTAACACACAGGGTTCCCTACTCCGTCAGCAGTCCCTGCGGAAGTTTCTGCTGGGGGAGCCTTGATCCATTGTGTTGGGATTTCCTGTTCACCAGGCTTCGTCTCCAGTTTGGGAGGGGGTAGCTCACCCCAAGACCTCACCGCCTTGTGGACGTGAGAAGACTTGTTGGGTTTTCAGATTGCTCTGGTCTTTACCCGTTGTTAGGGCACCATGGCGACCCCCAAGCTCCTGGGCAGCAATGGAAAGCAGGACAGCTTCCCTCTTCCCAGGTTGTCACGGTCACCAGGATGGGTTCCAGGCTCCTGAGCAGGACACCCTCACCCCAACCGTGCAACGCCCCTGTTCACAGCACAACCACACCGTCTTCTACACTCTTCATGAACGTGAGGTCCCCTGTCCCTAGGCTGTGACTTCATAGATGCCACGTCCTGGGTCTCAGTGGTCCATTTTCTCCTCTTCCCCATGAATCATCTACACATCCCCAAAGACTTCGCTCACAAGGCACCTCCTTTCTCTCCTACAACCTCAGCTGGAATTACTGGCTTCTGCCCCAGTACCTTGTAGCATCTGCCTAGGGCGTGGGAAATGCACTTGCTTTTCCTCTCTCTAGGCTGTGTGCTTGACAGTGGAGTGGCTCTACCCAAGTCCTTTCAATGAACAGGTGGGAGAATGTGCAGTTGAACATAAAGAAGGCTGCATTTTTGTTTTCAAAACCTGCTCTGTGAGTTTAAAATTGGGTCCTGTAATTGTCCTCTTTAATGGAACCAGTGTTGCTATTTCTCCTTTAATAACTTTATCATCATGATATTTCATAATTACAGGGCTAGTGTAACTAAAGTGTTTGTTAGTCAACTTGTTATCGTCTAACTATGAGCCAGATTAAGATTTTGAGCTCTTGTCTCAAGCTTAGAGAAGCATCCTAAACTTAGACGTAGACCAAACAGGCAACGTGGTAAAGCTCAGAGTGTATTTGGGGAAGTGAAAGAAATGCACAGGAATGTGAGGTCTTTATTTAGGGAGACAGTGGTCAGAAAGGTGAGCTGGGAGTTCCACACTGGCAGAGAGCAGATCAGGGGTCACGTGCGGGAGTCCACAGGCCAGAGCAGCTCGGAGAAACCGCATGGAGAGGAGTGGCCCCAACTAGAGTGGGGTGGGGGGCTTAGGGGGTAGTGGTTACCTAGTCTGTTTGGCAGTTGGGCATATTCAGGTGAGATCAGATATGGCGGGGGAGGGCGGGGGAGGGCGTGGTCTCTAGTTCATGAATCTCCTATCTGCCTTCCCGTATCAAACTCACTTAACAGTCATTAAACATTATGTCACAGTTACGACCAGTGTCATCACGGCCTCACTTACTTCCACTCTGATTTTATGAGCAGCAGTTTTCTTTTTTTTCATTTTCAAATTTTTAAAATTTATCTTTATTCTTTTTATTTCAGGTAAACGAATTTCATGTATTTCCAATTAAGGATTTATGAACATAGTGATATTTCCCACCTTATCCTCCCTCCCGCCCACACTCCCACCCTTCCTCCTCCTCCCTCCTCTATTCCCTGTCGTAATTTTTACAATGATCCACTTTCAGTTTACTTCATGCTCGTAAAATCAACCTTACAACAAATAGTAAGACGAAAACACACACACACACACACACACACACACACACTGATCCTCAACAGTAGAGACAAGGGCTATTAACACTCATCAAATCTCAAAATGTCCATTTCACTCACTGCAGCATCTAAGACACGGGGCAAGTGGCTGCCTGGATGCCGCATGATGAGTCATAAAGCAGGTACTACTATTGCTGCCATTGTGTAAAGGAGAACAGCTAGATTCAGAGGGTCGAGCCCCTGTTTTGCAGGCTACAGAGCTAGTGAGCAGCAAACTCAAGACTCAGATGTGCCTTTCTACAGGCCCTTTGTTATGTAGACGCTGGGTTATTTTATGGGAACCTTCTGCATGGCTTCTTCCTGCTTTTATTTGTTGCTTTTTACAGCCTACACACAGTGACACTGTCCCCTTAATCTCTTACTTTTGCACATTCTCACTTTCTTGTTTATCACAGTTCTCGAAGAATTCTCTCTAGTCGCTTCTTCTTCCTACTTCCCTATTTTCAAGTCTGATCAGATAATGAATTATGGAAACTCAATATAAAAAGTAACAGCCTTTTAATTTGCTTGCTATCAAATTTGACCTCAATTTACTGAAGTGCATAAGTGAGAGCTGTAAACTATTTAATCCAGTAGCACAGGTGAGATATCTGGAGTTAGTGTTGTAAAACGCCACACTGTGCGAAATACACCCATGCACATTTTGCTTTCTTGCAAATTTTACCTTCATTCATCTGGGGAAGGAACAGAGCTCAGGGCGAGTGTGCTGAGGTTGTGTTGCAGGAAAACTGGGGAGATGAATCCGGGCTGGTGTCCAGGTAGTGATGACGCTCTGTGAGACCGCACACAATGGCGAGAGTAGAAGAGATGAAGTTTTACTTGAGTAAGAAAAGGAGATGTCCCCCCCAAAAAGGAGGGGTGGTGGAAAAAGAGGCCAAGCCACCGAGGTCTGGCAGTCTAGGGGTATCTATACGCTCTTAACACATCGTCTCCCAAGAGCAAATGCAGCAGCCACACACTAGCTATGGGGAGACAGGGCAGTCTCAAGGAAGCCTTTGCTAACCTGTCTGTGTGGAAGCCTAAATCTTGCTGTCCTTCCTGGAGTATTGTCCTGATTGGTTTAGTGTGCCCGGTGCTGCTGGATGGGGCCGGTCTGGGCTGCTTCTGGTCTGACTCTCTCAGTTTCTCTCAACAGAAGGAGGCTCTTTACACCCAGGTGGTGACCTGCACCCCAGGTCCTGCGGGGTCGCCTAGGAGAACCTCAGATGGCTGCATCTGAAAGACACCCGAGTTCTGCTTTCACTTGGTATTTGAACTTCCTTTCTATTTTGGGAGATCCTGAGATCTCCCTGTTCCAGAGCTGAGGTATATGTAGAATGAATTCTCTTATCAGCTCTGCCTGCCCGCTAGAGATAATTTAGTGACAGAACTGAGAGCCGGCTTGCGTGATTCCTACTTAGCTGCCTATGCAATGCAGCATGGGATTTCATGGACTTTTTTCCTTTTTTTCTTTAGAAGTTGCCGCATTTGAATTAACCGCAGTCCCGCTTTTTAATAGACTGTATCAAAAATGTTTAAACTCCGTGGCATTGCTGGAACCGTGCATTGTGTCTGAGGACAAGAGCTAGGAGCATTCTGTGGGGTGTTATCAACGGCTTTAAATAGGTCTCCAGTTAGAAGATAGCACTCTGGATGAAAGGAAGTCGGACCCCAGTAGGTTATTTAGCTCTGTCACTGCTGCCTCTGTAAACCGAGCTAATGTGATTTATCTGATCCATTTCAACGCGAGGGAAGGAAATGGCTCCTGTTTAGCAATCAGCACAGAGACGCAGCTGTGCGCTCAGAAGGCTGGTGTGCCTGCAACTCCGGGCTAAGCACTTTGCACATCAGCATTGCAGTCTCGATAGTGGTCTAGGAGAACCCTCCAAGCCATCAGATTCTCACAGAGCAGCCCATTCCCCACACCAGGAATCCTGGGAAGACTACAGCTGCCCTGCTCAGTGGCAGGGTTTTAACAGATGCTCAAGTGCACAGAGATTTGGCGCATGGGACCCTACTTGCAATGCCTGTGAGGATCAAGGTCACTGCTCACGCACCCCTGTTTTCCACTGGACTGGATTCCCAAGTCTCTCATCCTTCACCCTCCTGAAAGATCTGGGAGATAAACAGATTGACAGCAAAACCCAGTGCATCTGGCCTGAGAAACCAGGTCACCTGCTGGTACCCATGCATACTCAGACGCTTGGGTAGCACCCATTCCCATTCTATTTCCAAGGCGCCCCAGGGACAAATGCACTGCCCTGAGGGAACAGGAGAGGCAGGGCCAGTGTCTCTCCCATTGCCATCTGCTTCATGTGTGCCAGCAGCTTTGCGGCTGCCTCTCTGCAATGCCCCCACCATGCTTTTACCATTTTAGTTGGTGTTTCTGTTCAGACAGGAGCCCTGTTCATAAAGGCCCTGTCGGGGTGCACTCCTGCCTCCCAACCATCGCCAGGACACCAGCGTGGACAGGCACTAGGTAGAGTGCAATGGACACGGATGCACTGCTGGGATCCTTGTTCAGGGAGGGAGAGCGTGCCCCAGGGGCAGATGGCACCATCAGAAGGCTCCCCACACATGGTTACTCCGCGTCCCTACATGGTAGGGGTACAGAGGCATGGCTAGCTCCCAATGGCCGTGCTAGCCCCAGAGTCCCCTGTGGTGGGAAGCCGTCCTCATGTCTGCAACATCTGACTTCTCCCTCTTTCCACTTCTGCCCCCTCTCCTCTGCCTTCTTCATAGGTGTGGGCCCTGAAGGTCCTCCCCAGCGAGCAACCCACACCTAAACCCCACCTCGGTGTCTGCTTCCTGGGAGCTCAGCCTCCAAACAGAGCAAGATCGGGCCCCTGCTCCAGAGGGTTTCTCGGCCAGTGTGGGACACAGGAAAGCATGCAACCAAGGACAGTGTACAGACCAGCACTGGCACGGGGGAAGTGAGTGAACTGACAGCTGTAGTGAGCAGGTGGGTGGAGGCCACGGAGGCCTTCAGAGAACAAGGATGAAGACACACCCATTACATTAGCTGGATGGAAGCCGAGAGGGGCCAGATTATCACAAACGAGACTAAAACAAGAAACTGAAGTGTGAGTGCATTTAAAGGGACATAGAAATGTGAGCAAAAACAGTGAACAAAGCAGGTGAATGAGCTGGGTGTGGGGCAAGTGTTTGGCCATGGTTAAGATGCCTCTTTAGATACACTTCTCCCTTATCAGAGTGGCTGAGTTTGGTTCCACTGCCCGTTCTTGCTTCCTGCCTCCGAGCACCCTGACTGGCAGCTGGTGATGGCCCAGTTGTGTCTCTGTCATCCACGTGGATACCTGGATTCATTTCTTGGCTCCTAGCTTTGACCTGGTCCACTTGCAGCAACTGCGGGCCTTTGGGGAGTGAACTAGCAGACGGCAGGTCTCTGTCCACCTGTCTGTGGTTCTCTCTCTCTCTCTCTCTCTCTCTCTCTGCTTTTCAAATAAGTAAAAACAAAATTTGAAATGCTAGATAGAAACCCATGCAGAATTTTGGGAGCCAAAGTAGAGAAATTTGAAACCTGTACCTTTTTAAAGATCTTTGAATCCAAGTGCAGAACACAGAAGCAAGCAGAGATTCTTAGCTAACCTGCTACAGGAGCTCCTACAATCGCAGCACACACTCTGAACCCTGCTGTGGATGAAGCCGAGCCATTCCAAAGGGTTTTCAAGCAGGGCATACCCAAGAAAGTGTGTGCATCTTAGACCTACTCATTGCAACAGGGCTGAGCTGGGAGAAAGGAGACGTGGAGGTAAAAAGCCCAGGAGACAGGCAAAGAAGAGAGAATGTTGGCAGGGCTTAGTGATCAACTAAATTGCAGAATAAGGCAGCGACAGGAATGCAGGTGATAACCATGATTTGGCATGAATGAAGGGCTCATCTGATGAAGAAATGAAGTTACAGAAATAAGCATGGGGCAGGGTTGAGCTTGGGACTTCGATCTGGACAGTTGGTGTCTCAACCACCTAATTCTGGTGCAGAAACTGTGTCTTGTGGTGATGTTTGTCTTGAACTTGAGTTATTTGCTTCTTGAGCACCTGGCTCCTTTCCAAGTATTAAGGATCAGAGAGAAGAAGGGTGGGAATAATGCCAAATCAGGCCACGGAAGGGACATCAAACGGGGACAGGCACTAGATCGACTGCAAGACAGACGAGAATTGTTGAGCTGGTATTTGCATGCCTGCCTGGCCTCCTTGTGCATGACCATCCACTTGATGGCCTGGCGAGGTACCAGACATTGGCAGAACATGAAATCCAACAGCTGACAGCAAGAAGAATCCTCAGATTCAGTGCAGGTGTGTTTTGGACACTCAAATTTTTGCTTCTGTCCCAATTCCCCCAGCTCCTACTTCATCTTCCCAAATTCTAAAGAAAGAGACCCCCAACAGCACGTGTTCACACTGAGTTGGGGGTTCTGCCCTGCGCTGATTTCTGGGGTAGGGCATAGCCTGGGCTCTGAAGACACATTATTTTTACCTGGAGCTAGGCGTGGCCTTAAGTCCTGGCTCACTCTCCCTGCCCCTAGCCACTCTTTTCTTCCCATACGCTTTGCTCCCTATTGCCAGGCCACCCTTTGCACCCTGAGAATTGCCATGTGCAATCCCACATCACACTTGTTTCCCTTCCTGAAGACTGACCTCACAGGCCTAACCCTGTCCCCACCCATGTCTTCGCAACACCGTCTACTCTGCAGGCTACAACCTTCCCACTCTGCCATTGTTTCCTAAAGCTGCCTGGCCCTCAACACCACCGGGGAGACTTTTCAAAATTACAGGTTCTATTACATCATCTTAGTTTTGCTGAATTTAAATGAAGACTAAGTAGAAAAGCTTTTTATTTTTTTAAGAAAAACTTTCCAAGTGATTCTTCCTGCTCCAGTGATTGGGAGACGAGTGACTGGGGTTTTGCTCTCTAAACTCCTCTTGCCCAAGCCGAGCTTCTGGTAGAGACAGGAAGTAAGACAGCTTGAGGGAAGCTCTGGAGAGCTCATGGTGCTGATCTAATACTTGCAGCAAGGTGAGCAGGTGGCAAAGTTGGCTGTTTTGAGAGTTTCACAATGACCTGGTTTCTAGTCAAGATTTGAGAAGGGCTCACAGTCTCCCATCTCTGAAAGCTGTCTCAGCCCTCAGAAGGGCCGTGAAGCTCCTTCACTGAAATCCAGGGTCCCATCCCATACAGGAAAAGGACGTTCATTTAAAAATAGATCTTTGGGGCTGGTGTTCGGGCACATTGGGCTAAGCTACACTTGTAACACCAGCAAGCCATACAGAAGCACAAGTTTGAGTGTTGGCTGCCCAACTTCTGATCCAGCTCCCTGCTAACAGGCCCAGGAAAGCAGCTCAAGATGGCCCACGTACTCAGGCTCCTGCCATCCAAGTGGGAGACTAGGATGGAGTTTCTAGATCCTGGCTTAAGTCAATCCATGGCCATTGCAATCATTTGGGGAGTGATGGAAGATTGATCTCTCTGTTTCTCTCTGCTTTTCAAATAAGTGAATAAATAAGTAAATAGCCTTAAAATAGATCTTTATTATGCAAGTACTACATGGAATACACTTGTTAAAAACAGACTTTCCAAGTACGTGGAGGGTAAGTGGCTCCTTCCACTACCTTGGCTGTTCTCACTGTCCTAAGTTAGCCAGATAGTTTACTGGGGGTTTCTTACCTTACAGACACCTTTGCATACGGCCTGAGGGACAGAGATGGAGAGAGGGGAGGATGGCTACTGAAAGGCCATTCCCTTTGTACCACATTCTAGGAAGGCAGCAGCATTCTAGGAAGGCTCGTTCTCCCTCACAGTGACACATGCTGCGTCCTGCAAACATCTTTGATTGTTACTAATGTAAAGTGGTAAAGAATTATAGCTGATGTTTTTTTTTTAATTTCAAATAGAATTATGCTACAGAAAAATCAGAGAGGGGCCGGCACTGTCGCACAGCAGGTTAATCTTCAGCCTGCGGCGCAAGCATCCCATATGGGCCTGGCTGCTCCTCTTCCAAACCAGCTCTCTGCTGTAGCCTGGGAAAGCAGTGGAAGATGGCCCAAGTGGTTGGGCCCCTGCACCCATTTGGAGATCAGAGGAAGCACCTGGCTTTGGATTGACACAGCTCCGGCCATTGCGGCCATTTGGGGAGTGAACCAGCAGACAGAAGACCTTTTTCTCTGTCTCTCCTTCTCACTGTCTATAACTCCGACTCTCAAATAAATAAAATCTTAAAAAAAAAGAAAAATCAGAGAGTGGGATTATGCATATCTGTTTTTTTATCTGGACAGTGGGAATGAAACAATGTCTGACCCTAAAACAATGTCTGACCCGTGAGGTTGCAGTGAGTTGGAACATGCAATGGAGAACTTGAATACAGTTCTTAGGACTGGTGTTTCATTCTGAAGAATACCGAACCCAATCATCTTAGTGTTGGCATTCATGACGCTGGTATCTTTTTCCTAACAGTAATTTCAAAATTGCATCAATGACATCTTGAAAAAAAGAGATAAATGGATCCATAGATGATAGGTAGAGAAATACAGATAGATTCACAGACTGATAGATATATGATTAATGGCAGACATAGGCAGATAGGGAGATGATAGATAAGAGATAAGGCAGATGATAGACGACAAATGAGTAATGCAGTTGACAGCTAACTAGTGAAAGGTAGATATGGCTGATAGATCAATGGGGTTACAGAGCCTCATGTAGAGATAGATACAATATTAATTTGTTCTTCCCATAAAGACTCTCTAGCATCTGGCTCCTGGGGCTTTGCTGGGCCTCTGTTTCACTGATATCCGATATCATGGTGGTGGTGATGTGTGCAAGGGCCCACCCTGAACACTTGCTTTCACCTCTCCGGGGTTGCCTTTCCCCATTTATACACTGAGGGAAATCGCACGCACTCCAAGTGGAGTTGTGAAGATTGACAAGGGAAAGACAGCACCTCACTGGGTCTCATGCTGAGCGTGTGAGGACGGTGGCCGGCTGAGTGACACACAGCTCCCAGGCTCGGGCTCCAGCTCTAGGTCCCATCGCAGGCTAATGGCAAGACCCCACCAAGAACTTCCAGCTGAGTGAGCTCGTGCCACCAAGCGCACAGCTCTGGGCAAGCTGGTCTTCACGTGATGACCGGCAGGCACCTGCCTCGTCCCTGTCCTTGGAATCCAGCACTTCAAACACATCTGCTGAACCACGCTCACCATTTTAGGCCAAGCATAATATTTTGACATAGTTATATGTAAATGAAAATGTAATGACTATAATTAAAGCAGACCATAGCCCGGGCTGTAATAATGACAGTAGAGTTAACTAAAAATCTTAGCAAGCAGCCGATGTGCAGGGAGGACACACCTCTGAGGTGAGCTGGACCCACACCCGAGCTTTTGAGTGTCTGTGTGCACAGAGAGCCGTGCCTCCTACAGCCAGAGCCTGGGACTTCCTCTGTGACCTTTCTTTCCTATCTAGGTCCCAGTCTAGGTTTAATGCACTCCCATGCTTCCCTGGGGAATTGCCTCCTGGTGTTAGCCAGACTGGACGCTAGATGTCACTGTGTCGCAACAAAATTTGGCTTTCGAATGCATTTTGTGTGGCTGTAAATAAGGTGCAGAGAGGAAGAAAAAGGTGAGATGGCTTCAGAAAGGAAGAATCTTCTCAGTGGCCTCCTAAGTGTTCATTTGGGCCGAGTGTTGTAAGTTTATTTCTCATCTATGAAATCTGCTTCCAAATAGACACACAGAAGATAGGAGTACGTTTTGTCCATCAGTGGTTTCCATCTTTTTTCATGGGTCTGCACTTGAGAGTGCGAGCAGTGGGACGGAAGCTTTAAGGCGATGCATGCCAGGCCCTTCTCTTGGCCTGGGCTCTCAAACCGACCACACTACACTGGACATCAGCCCTGGGAGTGCGGGCACCACAGACCCGTTATCTGCAACGTCATCTCTAGCAGCGTTCTTGTCTGCTAATCCATGGCATTGCGGTTGACACAGGCTCATGACGTAAACCATCTGGGCCACGTTTTACTCTTCTGCCCTCTCATGGTCATATCTAATGAGTCACCAAGACCTGTGATCTCTAAAACCTGGCCCGGATCTAAGATAATCTCCCTGCCTTGGTTCACAAATGCGTACCTTGCAAAAGGTGTGTTTTTCTAACACTAACCCACTAGCAGCTTCTCAGATTCAACTTGCTCTGTGGACATATAAAAAAGGTGGAAAAAAATAAGGCAGCAACAGCCTGGATCGGGATCTCGGTGGCCTCTTGCTTGGCTCCGGCACTAGATGGAGGCTTCCTGTTGTAGGTAACCTGGTGTGCCAGTCACGGTCCTGTTTCCTGTCTGTCCTCAAGACAGGCTTTCGTTTAATGTCCCCAAGTCTTCGTAGATTGGGACGTCACTGCCCAGAGAGCTCCTTGGTCCTTTTTCTAGGTGGTCAGTTTGTTGCCTGTAACTCGATGCAGTGTTCCTTCCCGCGGGCGTCCTCCATCCCCGCTCGTGCCCTACACGCTCACTCTTCACACTTCTAGCTTCCCTTCAGGTTACACAGGCATCACGGGGAACGGTGATGTCTTTTTCTCTACGTTTTCTTGAGATCGAATGCCTAAGTGACCTGTTTCTATGACACACAATGCTTTCCTCTAATTTTGAGTTAATTAATTAACATGTCACTGATGGGCAAAATGGAAATTTCAGTTACAACCCTAAGAGATGGACAGATACCATAGGCCAGAACGAGGTACAGAACATCCAGGCTGAACTTCAGAAGAGGAAGAGCCGCCCCATGGCCCGCTCAACGCCCCTAGCCCGTGGGATGCTGGGAGGAAGACCCCACCAGCCCTGATGCCCCACGAGGAGGGAGGGTGCTCCCGTCTTCCTGCCGCTGCCGCCACCCCTCAAGGAGCTCCCTCGGAAGGCGGGGTGTTGGTGTTTGTCTTTTGGTGAACCCCTGAGGGTGAGAGGCAGGAAGCAGCCAGCAGCAGGGGAGTGAAGAGGGCACTGATCCTGGGGCAGACGTGTGTGTTTGCCCTGCAGGGACCAGGCACAGGCAGTGGACAGGGCGCGAGACGGGTCAGGTTAACTCCGGTCTGGGGGACTTGTGTCCTGGAGGAAGAAGTCTGATGCCCGGGTTCAGAAGAAGGAAATCTCGGAGACTCTCAGGAATGGGCACTGAGCACCAAGCGGCTGTCATTCAGCTCCAAGCCCATCCTCACAGGAGGAGCCCGTGGAGCAGGGAAGTGTGTGGCCCCCACGCTGCCTTCCCCCGTGGCCAGGGCTGCAGAGAGACTGCAATCCGAGAGGAGAGAAGGGCCTGCTCCTTGCTCTCTGCACAGTCTGTGCAGACAGCAGCCGAGCCATGCTCTCTCTGCAGTACTGTCGAGCATCATTTCGGTCCCTGACTCCTTCCTCCAGGCCTCTGGAGCCAGGCTCAGGGACAGTAGCTCCAGGAAGCTCCTCCACCTCTACCTCCATTCCTCCAGCCCCCAGGCAGCTCCCTTCCTCCCACACTGACTCCCTCTGTTGGACTCCAGCTACCCTTTGTGCCTTGAAATCTCACCCACTCCTTAAAGGAGCCTCTCTGTGGAACTCACCACCAGGGTCCTTGTCCTGCCTGCACTCTGCCGTGATCCTGCATCAACAGAGCTGCAGCTGCCAGGCTCGGAAGCGAGCAGAGAGAATGAGGGCCCCAGGAGCAGGAGGGTCAGCCCCACGCCCCTGCTGGGCCACAGTGCGTGGACAAAAGCCCGGGATGACAGGTGACTCACTGGAACTCTCCTCACTTCCCTTCTGTCCCAACCCTTGATCGCAAACGTGGCAGGTTTTGCAGGCAGCAGCATGGGAGAGAGAAGGCATCAAGGAGCCAACCAGAGCGTCCGTCCAGGCAAGGGGAGCCTGCTGCCCGGGTGTGGTCCACACAGGACTGGACATGAGTTTACCGCTATGCTGATGTTCTGATTAAGAAAACTGCTATTACTGATCGCTATTTATTTTAAAACGCCCCCCTCCCCCAATGTCCTGAGGGCTGCTGAAGACGTCATCTAGAAACAGAAGGGAGAATAACACAGCAAGCAGGTCCAAAGGGAGTGTGCCACCAGAAATGGCAGGCTCGGACGCGGCCCCCGGTGCAGGCAGAGAGGGCCATGGACTGCACCTGGGCAATTCCGTGCACGCAGGCCACCCACAGGAGCCCGGGCAGACCCCGCTCCAGCGCCGGCGCCTGGCTCTCTCCTCCAGGAGTGCTGCGAGTCCATCCTGCACTGAGTCCCGGGCTCTCAGGCACCAGGAATCCCGAGTCCAGAATTCCCCTTCACCCTGCTCTTGCCATTCACCTGCTGTCTACAGGGGGGCCTGGGAACACCATCCCATGAACAGTGCCAGGTCACTGACGCACAGGTGTCCAGCGATGGGACCTGAACCCAGGTTTGTCAAAGGCCACCTGAAAGAGCAGTAGGACTCCTAATTCTGCGTGGGGCCCTGGGCTGCCTTCCGGGAGCAGAGACGGACACGTGCAGTGGGGGGCGAGGGAGGCTGTCCCCAAAGACGGGGATGGGGGCGCTGGGCCGGTGGGCTCAGTCCCGGCTCCAGGGTGCAGGCTCTCCGCGGTCCTGCCCGGCCAGCTTCCAGCCTCCCGGGCTGCGGCTCTCTCCGGAACCGTTTTTTTTTTTTTTTTTTTTGCGGGCCTCTGAAAGACTTATTGAAATCTCCCCCCAGACCCGGCCGCCCGCGTTTCCTGCGCGGTGCCGGGGCTTTGTGCATTGCAAGCGCCCGACAGCTGGGCGAGCGGCCGCTTCCGCCCAGGCCGGGGCCGCGGGGCGCGCATCCCTCCAGCTGTGCGAGCGGCGCCTTGCGAGGCCCGCGCCGAGCCGCCGTCCAGCTGCGCGCCGCGCCCTCCCGCGCCGCCCTGCATGCTAATCAGGGCCCGCGCGCCGCCGGAGAAGGGCTCGTTTGTGGCGCGCGCAGATGCGCCCCCCGCGCCGCCCCCGGCGCTTCCGCCGACGCGCAGGTGAGGCCGGCTGACTTCACCGCAGGTGTGGGCCGCCCGTGCTCCTGTCTCCGCAGGGGCGGCGGGGGCTGGGCGGGCGTCCTCGTGCGCCCCTGCCCACAGCGTTTCCTGAGCGTGCCCTAAGGGGTGCAGGGGGCCCGAAGCCTGGAGAAGCAGCCTGGCCGGACAGTGAGGCTGGTCGCTGGCCCAGAGGATGGTGACACCTCCTCCTGGACGTCCCCGGCGGGTCCAGTTCTGTCCAGCCTTGCCCGGATGACTTTGTAGGGACCCGTCTTCCCCCTGCTCACCCCCCGGGGCACTAACAGTGGGTGCCTTCGTTCACCTGCGCCCCTTCCGCACTGCACCTCGCAGGGCACCGCCTGCTGCCCCTGTCCCTCTCTCTGCCCGCCAAGGGGTGCACGGCCAGGCCGGTCCAGCCCATGGCCCAGCCTCGCAGGAGAGTCCTGGTGTTTCACCGTGAGCCCTGTGTGTCTGCTGGAGGATGTGGATGATTGACACTTCGTGGGGCTTCTCCAGGTGCCGCGGGGCCTCACTCCCACTCAGTCCTGCCCATGTGCAGGGTCCTGGGAGGGTCCTGACTGCTGCCTATAGGCGGCCTCTTAGATGTCCCATTGCCAGCCTGAGACCAAAAACCCCCAGAGGACGGGACCAGGCACCATACATCCTTGGGGCTTAAGGCACCGGGGCTGAAAGGAAATGAACTGCCCGCCCCCAGCACTAAGGGCCAGGGGGGTGGTTAACACCTCCATCTTGTAATGGTCCCTAAGAGATTCTGGCATACTGGCATCAGGGAGGGATACCCGCGCTGAAGGTGCCATAGATGCGGGCTCGCTACTTGTTTGGGGCTGGTTCATGAACTACTCTTACAGTTGCTTCCTTTAAGGGGTTATGTGCTAAGTTGCCCCTCCCCTAATAGAGTCTGGCCTTAGTGGTCAACAGGGAGAGAAGAGCACACTGAAGTTCCTATACTTGCAGGGCTACTTGTTTGGGGGTGGTTCAGGGGTGGCTTTCACAATGGCCGCTCAACATGTGCTGAGTTGCCCCCTCCCCCAGCCCCCCATGTTCGCTCTGGTCTGGTCTAACACAGTCCCGGGTTGGGAATCACAGTGAATTCCTTTGATTTCCGCATTGCTTTAATGCTTAGGAGACCTGTCTGCTCCCCACAATCCAGGGAAAGGATTATCACCCATAATTTACAACCAAGAAAGCTGAGGGGAAGAAACTGACCTTGCCTGATAAAAATGGGAAACAGTCCAGCACCCGAGGTCTCCCTCCTGCTCCTCACCTGGCCTACGCAGCTGCGTCATTTGGACCTCACACGTTTTCTTTTACACATTTGGATTAATCGGAGGCACTTGAAATCGCTGGTTTGCATCTCCTCTGGACAGGTATCTGATACTATGGGTGTGGCTCCCAGGTCTCCCTGGCTCCGTGCACTGAGGTGACACCTGCTGTGGGCTCAGCGCCACCTCCAGCCTGCTTCCCAGCTCCAATGTCGGGCTCCTAAGGGCGTGGACTTCCTGGTGAACCAGATACACCACCACCGTCGGGGGAGCCTGTGCGGTGGGAAAGCTCTGATCTCTGTGGGGTGAGCCCAGGCCTCAGTTCAACCTGAGGCTGCTCTGTGTCTGACGTGCCCCATACCCCGGCGCGGGTCAGAGATCCTTGGGCTTCCCAAGCTCTCAGGATGGTGAAACAGCAGAAACTCCATGAATTAAAGAAAAGTCATCATTTCCATAGATGCAGGCACATAACGAGAAAATTCAGCTTTCTTTCATGCTTAAAAATCTTCAGATTAGTACTGAAGATCATAACCATTGCAATATGAGAAGAAAAAAAGGAAAGCTATTAAGATGTAACAGGTAAAGTTATCATTGTACCTATAAAACATTTTATAGGAACTTCAAGACAATCTACAAGCCACTAGTACTAATGAATCTTGTGTCCAATTCATTTATTCAATAAATTCACTGAGTTCAGTGGCTGTTCTGGGTGTAGCAGAAACAGCAGTGAGGAACAGGGAACATTCTGTCCACAAGGGGCTAATACCGTATTTACTTGAAAACAAAGTTACTGGGCTGGTGCTGTGATGTAGCTGGTAAAGCCGCCACCTCCAGTGCCAGCATCCCATATGGATGCCAGTTCGAGTCCCAGCTGCTCCACTTCCATTCCAGCTCCCAGCTAATGGCCTGGGACAGCAAGGGGAAGATGACCTAGTTACTGCGGCCCCTGCACTCTTGTGGGAGACTCTTGTGGCTTCCATTTGGCCCAGCCTTGGCCATTGCAGCCATTTGTGGAGTGAACCAACAGATGAAAGATTCTCTGTAATGCTTTCAAATGAATAAAATGTTTAAAAAAGTTATGTGACATGAACTCTGGAGAACAACAAAACACTGTAAGTTTACTTAGGTGTATTTTTTTTTAAATAGATGATGATCAGAGAAAGGCTTGTTGTTAAGATAATTCTGAGTGGTGTCTTGAAGGAAGTGAGAGGAGGCAGGAATGGCCAGGATGGAGCCCTGGAGGCTGGGAGAGCACTGAGCATGAATTCTGGGTGAGAAGCCCACCCACTGGGTGTGAGAGCAGGAGGAAGGTGCAGGGGGAGACTGGAGAAGCAGTGTGGTGGGGTCACAGGAGGACGGGTCGCTCCTGGAAGGACGTGGCTTTTACTATGAGCAAGTGAGACAGGGTTTCTGGGGGCTTTCGAGTGGAGAGTTGCCTATCAAATACCATCACCCGTCTTCTGTGTGGAGGCATGTCGTGGGTGTGCATGTGCTGGGAGTCATTTAGGGACTTCAGCAACAATCAAGGAGAGACGGGCTGTGTGAGACACGATGAGTTTCCAACTTTAATCTGAAGGAGGAGTCCATTGCTTGTGTGAAGACTCAGTGCGGCATGTGACTAGGCTGCAAGAACGGAGTTTCTGTTACTAAGATCCTGAAGTCTGTGGAGAGCGGTAGATTGGGAGAGGTAGGGAATCAGGAACTTGCATTTGCAAATATTAATTTTGAGACATTGAAATAGTCTGAGCATCATTTATTCTGCAACAGAAACAAATCTTAAAGATTTAAATCATAATTAAAAAAAAAGATTTTGAGGGACCAGTGCTGTGGCGTAAGCATCCCAAACGGGCACCTGTTTGAGTCCAAGATGCTCCACTTCCAATCCAGCCCTCTGTGATGGCCTGGGAAAGCAGTATAAGATGGGAATCTGAACCCACATGGGAGACCTGGAAGAAGCTCCTGGCTCCTGGCTTCGATCGGCGCAGCTCTGGCTGTTGCAGCCATTTAGGGAGTGAATCAGTGGATGGAAGACTCTCTGTCTCCGCCTCTCCTCTCTGTGTAACTCTGGGTTTTCAAATAAATAAATAAATCTTTAAAAAATATTTTATTTGAGAAGCAGAGTCACAGAGAGAGGGAGAGACAGAAAGATCTTCCATCTGCTGGTTCACTCGCCAAATTGGCCACAATGGCTGGAGCTGGGTCAATCCAAAGCCAGGAGACAGAAGCTTCTTCCAGATCTCCCACATGGATTCAGGGACCCAAGCATTTGAGCCATCTTCTACTGCCTCCCCAAGCCATAAGCAGGGAGCTGGATTGGAAGAGGAGCAGACAGAGCATGAACTGGTGCCCATATGGGATGCTGGCACCAAGCAGGTGGAGGCTTAGCCCACTATGCCACAGAGGCAGCCACTTAAATGTTAAATTTATTTTTCACCAATGTCAGGTCCCTTTGGGGTTGGAGATTTCTTACAACGTGATAACTCAGTGATACAGCTGCACCATGTGTTCATGACCTTTGCACTCACTGCTGATGGAAGCATCGGATCAGAAACAAAGCAGGGTCTTTTTCCCACCCTCAGCTTAGGAGTACCAAGGGGATGTGGTGGTGTTGCCCAGGACTCCCCGAAGGCCCGAAGTATCTGACAGCCCTGCTGTTGGAGTGTTGAGTGCTAATGGCTCACTGCCAAGTCCTTCCTCATGGATCCTCTAAGGCATAGGGAACCATCTTTCCCAAGGAAACTTCTCCCAGAAGCAGCACACTTCCAATGACAGCTGAGCTGGGAGAGCAAGGATGCAGCCTCGAGTGCCACATGAGGCAATTCTGAAGGGCTGTTCCAGCTCCAGGAATCATGGATCCGCTGAGGCTGTGTTGTAACAGCATGCAGCCAGTTCAGGTCTGCTTTCTGTCCAGTTCTCCCCTCACTCCCTCATAGGTGAGCCCATGGAGGTCTGGTCTGATAAACTCCTGTACCAAATCTGTGACTCAGCCAAAGAAACCTTGGACAAGAGACTCATTCCTTATTCTCCCCACAAATGTTGTCATACTCTCCCATTTCACTCAAAGTTTAATGAGAGGCCAGCGCTGCGGCTCAATAGGCTAATCCTCCGCCTGCAGCACTGGCAACCCAGGTTCTAGTCCCAGTTGGGGACCAGATTCTGTCTCGGTTGCTCCTCTTCCAGTCCAGCTCTCTGCTATGGCCCGGGAGTGCAGTGGAGGATGGCCCAAATGCTTGGGCCCTGCACCCCATGGGAGACCAGAAGCACATGGCTCCTGGCTTTGGATCAGCACGGTGCGCCGGCCGCGGTGGCCACTGGAGGGTGAACCAATGGCAAAAGGAAGACCTTTCTCTCTGTCTCTCTCTCTCACTGTCTAACTCTGCCTGGAGGATATGGTTAGTAACGGTCAATTCAGTGGGGACAAGCCACCCTAAGTACAGGTGCTGTGTGGCGAGGCCAGGAGGAGCGGCAGTGTGCGTCCACCGTGATGCCTTGGGAGGCCTGGCTTCCTTTCTGTCGGACGTGCAAGAGCGGAAAGTGACACACGTGTCGCCCAGCCTTCTCCCTGAGTCGCCAGGCAATGAATCCGTTCCTGCTCTCAACACTTTCCTTTCTGCATATCTCTTCTTAACAGGAGGCATCACGATGCCTCGGCTGCCTTAGTGGGCACATTCATTTAATTCAATGGAACGGAACTTAAACTCGCAGATGGGGATGACCACAGGGCACCCACTCCAGCTCTCTCACTCTACAGACTGAAAGGCAGAGGTCAAAGAGGCGCAGGCTGCAGACGACTTCCTTCACGGCTGGGACTCAGCGCTGAACCTAATCCTGTTTGCACTGTGCAGTCAGCTGGGGCACCTCCAGGATTTGCCCTGCCCTGGACTCAGTTCCGTCGGCTCCAGTTTAATTGGTTTGGTGGGACTTGGCCTTGGAGCTCCCTAGTTTCCACAGTGTCACCACCGCGCAGCCACAGCTGAGAACCTCTGATTTTGTGTCTTTCCCCCCAGTGTGCTCTCCCAAGTCCATCCTCAACCTGCTTGTTCCTATAGAGTAGAGGCTGGAGCCATGCTTCTCTTTATGCCAAAAGAAACAGGATGGATTTGGAACAGGTTGCGTAGTGTTTGTGCTTCAGAAAACCTTGTGAGATTTCTAGGAGATTCTCTCCTATACTCTTCCAAGCACAGATCTTCCGATATGCCAAGTTTTTTTTTTTTTTAATTTTCCTCATTGCATGTTTTAAGAGGTAATGGAAATTTGAAGGCATTGTTTTTAGTGGCTACAAATGGAATATATTTTGGAGTAATGGCAATTCAGAATGTTAAGCATTGGATTTGGTCCTATTTCAAAAATCTGTAGAAGACTGACTCCAGTTAACACAATGCCTATTTTGTTTAAAGCCATGGATGGGAGCAGGCGTTTGGCCTAGTGGTGAAGATGCCTCCATCCCACATTGGAGTATCCAGGTCTAATCCCAGGTCTGGATCCTGATTCAAGCTTCCTGCCAATGCAGACCCTGGAAGGCTCAAGTAAATGGGTTCCTGCCACCCACTTGGGAGAACTGGCTTGAGTTCCTGGCTACCAGTGTCTGCCCAGGCCCAGCTGTAACCATTGCAGGCATTTGGAGAGGGAACCAGTTACGTGGGAGCTCTCTGGTTGTTTGTTTTTGACTCACTGCCTTTCAAATAAAAAAAAAAAAACACACACACAAGAAAAATTTAAAGGCAAAAGATGGGAGCCAGCATTGGGGCATAGTGGGTGAGCCCACTGCTTGTAACACCAGCATCCCATTTTGGAGCACTAGCCTGAGTCATGGCTGCTCTGCTTCCATCCTGACTCCCTGCTGATGCACCTGGGAGGCAGAAGATGGCCCAGGTGCTGGGGCCCCTGCCACCCATGGGGGAGGGCAGGATGGAATTCCTGACTCCTGGCTTCAGCCTCGCTGTTGTGGGCATTTGGGGAGCAAACCAGCAAATGGAAAATCAATCATTCTCTCTCTCTCTCTCTCTTCATATTTATTCCTGTTGCTCTGCCTTTCAAGAAGATGCAAATAAATAAACATTAAAAGAAATAAAAACAATGGTTTTATTGCATCCTTTGAGACTGCTGTTATCTTTTTAGTACATTTGAAATTGGTGCAATTTACAAATGCTTCACTTTTTCATCTTAATAAAAACAAATTAGCAGAAATAGGCTGCTAAACTCCGGAAGCAGTCAAACAATTACTTGGAAAATGGAAAGGCAATGAGCAGTAGTCATTTCATAATTTCAAGTTTATGATTGCTTCATTACAGAACACACATACAGAAAACTTTCACAATAGTTGCATCATTTGAACCACAGTTTTCAGTTTCAGCCCAAACTCCTACTACTTTGGGAAAGACAGCCTTGGTTCATTTAGGTCTTTGAGCACACTAAGAAAAGTAATTGCTAGAATGAAAAAAAAAATTCTTGGTGTGTTCTGATCACAGGTGTAATTATTCGGAAGGAAAGGAGGTGCCTGTAACATTGATGCTCCTACAGCCTCTGTTGAAATTCTGAAAGCATTTCAGGGCTACATGGGGCTCTTTAGGGGTAGGATATGACAGCCTTGAACTCATGCTATGAGATTCTGCTGTAGCTTGACGGTTTACTAAAATAACCACTCACTTTCATGTTAACCAAAGGTTAGTGAGCCAGTGAAGCAGAACCACCCGGAGCCAGTGTCAGAGAGCATCCTGACCTAAACACAGCACACAGGTGTGCCCAGGGGTCTCTGAAATGCACTGCTGGATTTGGGGGCTCTTGGGGGGGCCGCATCTGGAAAGCAGGTGGAAACAGAGGCTGCAGCCTGCACCCCGGCACAGGCCCAGAGGCATCTTCTTGACTATAGGTCATCAGCAGCAATGGAACCCACTGAATATGAGTTAAGTTTTCCCAACTAGCAATGCTAAACAAAGGAGATCGTACAAGAAGAATAATTCTGGAGCCCCACATCAGATAAGAGTTTCATCGTAAAGAATGAATACAAGGACTGGATTGTACAAACGCTTGCGTGTGAGCCCACTATTACACTGTGCTGGGCAGGTGCCTCTCTTGTGCTTACTGGCAGTTTTTAGAAACATCCCACATGCATTGTTTTTATGCCTGCTGGTTTTCCTTCATGTAATTTTTTAATCCCCAGGGTCTCTGTTTCTGTGGTTTACAAACACACACACAGTTTCACGTTTTCACCCCTCTCCCAACACACACTTACTTCACGCCCTGTCCCTCTAAGTTAAAGGGAGCTGTAGTTTTCCCTCTCCTTTCAAGTAATCTTCAGCGCAGAACTTCTCCATTCTCAAGATGTCTGGGGTGTAAATTCAATGACCAGACCCCTATGGGCTTGTGCAAAACCCAAAATGTGAGGAGACCATGGCGATTGCCAAGCTAAATGACCTTGACCGAGAGGGTGCGATGCCAAGAGCTTAAGTAAAAGGCAAGCATATCTTATACGTTTTTAAATCTTCTTTTTAAAGATTTTAATTGCAACTCTAGAGTGATATGAGAAGGCACCAAGTACTACACAGTAGGACTTTCTTCCCCCATCACCGTCAGCCCTACTCCCTGGTGGTACAACCACAGACATCAGTGTCTTCCAGCCAGAGGAAGATAGTCGTATAACATTCAAGTGTAATGTACAAAAGGGCTGCATGTGATCCAGGTTAATTTCTTGCTCATGTGAAGTGCAAATCAGGTGCTCCCCTGTGGCGTTTGTCCTTCTTCCCCGCAGGGCTTCTAGGCCCAGCCTTTCACATATGGAGGCAGAAGCCCACGTAGGAGGTAAACACACGGAGGAGGGCTGGTGTAGGTTTTCGTGGGCCACATTTGGAAATTGCACATGTGCCCTGCCTTCTCTGCATGAGACGCATACGAGCACCCCAAGGAGTGGCTGGAACCCACACACGCCTCATGGTCTTCCTACATGCGCCACAGCATTGCCACAAGTGTCCAGAGTCTTTCTCTCTGTCCAGGTTTCTGTGCCTGGGGCCTCCTCGGCCTCAATGCTCTGTGCTTTGAGGCCATCATTTAGTAAACTGCCCTTCTGAGTGTGCTACTCAAGTCTCAATGCATAGAAACTGAAGCTTTTATTTTCCACCAGAAACTCTAATCTTTTAATGACACTTGAAATTGCTTACTGTCTGCCCAGTGTTAAGAGTAGTTCAATGGAGCTGGCTCTGTAGCATAGTGGACTAAGCCTCCGCCTGTGGTGCCGTCATCCCATGTGTGCACCATTCGTGTCCTGGCTGCTCCTATTCTGATCCAGCTGTCTGCAATGGCCTGGGAAAGCCATGGAAGATGGCTCCAGTCCTTGGACCCCTGCCCCTGTAAGGGAGACCCAGAGGAAGCTCTCATTCCTGGCTTAGGATCAGACCAGCTCCAGTCATTGTGGCCGTTTGGGGAGTGAACAGTGGATGGAAGACTTTTCTCTCTGTCTCTCCCTCTCTCTGTAACTCTACCTCTCAAATAAATAAATAAATAAATAGTAGTTCCATAACGATCTTTAGAGATTGTTTTTCTTTTACTTAGTCCGGTCTTTCCATTCCTTGCTTCCTACCTAAACCACAGAGATTCACACTTGTTCACCAGGGTGGGGATAAAATTCCAACAGGGAACCGGTTGAGTTGATTTGCACGTCAGCATCCTGGTCCTACCTGCTGCTCATCTGAAGTCCAGTGTAGCAGAAGGCAGCTCACTGTCTGCTTTTCATTCTTCACTTCAGTAAACGTACAGGACTACAGCTGATTGCCAGTTAAGGTGTTCCCATACACCAGATTATCTGGTTGTAATTAACATGAACCGTCTAATCTTATAGTCAAACAGCACAAAAGTACTAGTGATCATGTATTCAGCATTCACCCTCCACCAGTGTATCATGGCATGCAGATTGGTGAGATTTTCTTATTATTCACACTGCACACATGGAGAACTGAGGCTCAGGGCGAGAGCAACGTGTTCAGTTTTGCAACAGTAAGCAAAGACATGGGCAGCTGGATCTAAGTGCGTCTGACGAGCGAGCCTGAGCCCTTGGCCAGGCATTCTACTGTTGGCGAGTGTGACGACTGCACAGAGGCCCTCAGCAAGTTAATACGATGACTAATAGATGCTGTTAGTATCAGAAGCCTGGCCATCTTCCTCCACTTTCCTGGAGCCTCTTTCCCACAGATGCTGGAGCTCTGTCCTTGCAGCTCCTGCCCAGGGGCCAAGCAGCTCCTCCGCACCAGGGGCTGCTGCAGCTGCTGGGCCGGCTGACCGACCTTCTGTGGATCCCTCTGCCGGAGGAGAAAGCTCATCATTCACAGCACAGCAGGAGGCACAAGGCACTGTCTGCTGAAGTCCACTTGTCAGCAACGTGGGCCCTGGTGAACGCCGCGTACACCGGGGTCTGCACCAGTGCTGGGGGTCACTGCTGATGGGGCTGCCCCAACCTCGCCTTTGGGGGACACACTATGCCTATCATCCTACTAAGAAACCAAGTCAGTCCCTTGCCCTGGAGGGAGACACCTGCTCCCAAGGTTGCTAGTTAAAAACTCTTGAAAACAAGGCTACAGATCCAGAAATAGCATAGAAAACTGCATCTTGACACTGCCTGGTGGTGACAATGTGTCCTGAGAAGCCAGCATCCCATGTTGCCTATGATCCAGTGTCCTGTGAATTCTCCTGTGAGGCAGCAGATGGCCCATGTCCTTGCTCCTGTCACACCTATGGGTGACCGGGATGGAGTTTTTGGCCCCTGGTTTAGGCCTGGTACAGTTGTGGCCATCTAGGGGAGTGAACCAGCAGCTGGAAGAGCCTGTCTGTCTCATGTCTCTCTGCATCACTCTGCCTTTGAAATAAGTAAATGCTCTTTAACCAGGAAAGTGTGTCCTGAGCACAATGGGGCAGAGTGTGTCCACACGTGGGACCACCACAGCATCCACAAAGTTCACACTGCACAGCTGGGAAGCACGGTGCAAGGTGAAACAGAGCCATGCCCCAGGGCCTCTAGCAGGCTCATTCCCTGGGGCGACTGGTCTGAGTGCGGACTCACAGAATCCACTTGGAGGATATCCCGGCAACATTAACCAAGAAGATTAAGCGTATTGATAAACATTCATAAAAACCCCAGGTCTAGGAACCGACTCCAAAGCCATATTCCAAAAGCACTGAAGAGAGAAATCCACACATCTAGATTATTTATAATGGCACGGTCACAATGGTGACCATGACAGAAAGAACAGTTGATAAATCATGGTGCACCTCTCAAGAAACATTGCTTTCCTTAGGATGATAGCAATGGAAACTTTCTGATAGTAAAACCGTACCTATGACGTAAAGCTATGTGAAAAAATAGATTAAAATCGTGCATCTAGTGTGTGGCACAGCACCCAGTCATGAGGATAAAAACCCACGGGCAGTTCACCAAATACTGCTGAACATGGAGCCGTTAACTTCAGGATGGAGAGTGGCACTGTTTTCCTTCTCTTCACAAGTCCCTGACAATTTGGGACACGTGGTTAGATTTTAAAATTCAAAATATGGAGAAGGTAAGAAATAACTGCACGTGTGTGTGTGTGTGTGTGTGTGTATGGTGCTGTATTAATGCCATCTCTAGCACTGCATCAAAACTATCGAGTGTTTTTCTTCTTAACATAACGTCCTTTCATTTGTTCATTAATTAAAATATCTCCATTTGCTTGCTGAAGTCTTTGGTGACACACCAAGTCTATGATTATAATGTAAATTGAAAGTATATATATATATATTTTTAAAACTTTTATTTAAAGAATATAAATTTCCAAAGTACAGCTTATGGATTACAATGG
>CM027408.1:5132765-5169018 GCA_015711505.1 Sylvilagus bachmani
GGTCTCCTCGGGGGTCGTCTCTTGGGGTTTCCTGGGGGGGTCTCCTCGGGGTCTCCTCAGGGGTCATCTCGGGGGTCTCCTCGGGGTCTCCTCAGGGGTCATCTCGGGGGTCTCCTCGGGGTCTCCTCGGGGGTCTCCTTGGGGGTCGTCTCGGGGGTCTCCTTAGAGGGTCTCCTTGGGGGTCGTCTCTGGGGTCTCCTCGGGGATTGCCTCGGGGTCTCCTCGGGGGTCGTCTCGGGGGTTTCCTGGGGGGGTCTCCTCGGGATCTCCTCAGGGGTCATCTCGGGGGTCTCCTCGGGGGTCTCCTCGTGGTCTCCTCGGGGTCTCCTGGGGGGGTCTCCTCGGGGGTCGCCTCATCCGGCGGTGCCCGGGATCCGGCTCCTTAGACGGCGATTAGGGGCGACCCGCGCGGCTCAGAGGGACCGAGACGCAGTATCGGATGAATTGTGCTGCACGGACAGAGTTTTATTTATTTGTTTATTCTTAAGCCGTTCTCTAGTCTAAATTCCATGTGCGGACTTCGGGGATGAGGACAAGACTCGGGTGCTTTTTAAAAGCCGGGCGAGACAGGGCGTGCTGGTCTTCGGGTGGGTTCCCTTCCTCCCTGCCCGCTGTGAGGGTGTGCTCCCGGGGTGGGCGAGGAGGGGGCGCGTGGCCTGTCCGCCCACGCCCCCTGCCCGGGCCGGGACCCTGAGGCACCCGGGTGGTCACGCGGGAGAGGTTAGCCCTCGGGCGGAGGCCACGTCCTATGCTCCCACTCAGGCCCGCCCCTCCGCACAGGCCGCAGGCGTAGGAAGGAGGTGTTTCTAGCATCTTCTGTCCAGTGCATCATCGGGGCGGAGGGTGTCAAGGGAAGGAGCCACGGCGGTGCCGGCGGGCCTGGCCGGCAGCCGCCTGGATGGCACTCCCCAGAGGGCTGTGCCCAGGGGCCGAGGGCCAGCAGTGACCCCGGAGGGTCCCGGGGTCGCCTAGCCCCTGCACCTGCCGCCCGCCGAGGGGGGCACGAAGGCGGGGAGGGCGGTGCACAGCGGCCTTGCAGTCCTTGGCCCGCGAGCTTGCTGTCTGTTGCACCCCCTCCCCCCAAGAAGCTCGCCCTGCGGTGTTGAAGGTGACCTGCCTGTGGCAGTGAGAATGTTCTGTGTGGTTTGTGTTGCCTCCCACGCACGACACACTTCGCAAGCCTGACAGGGGTGGATCAGCCCCAAAAGAGGAGAAAACAAAACCCCAAAATACCCCTCCTCCAAAAGTACCCCTGGGTGTGAAACTCTTTCTGAGAAAGGCTGGCCTATTTCCTTAAAGCAGAAAAAAAGTGAACAAAAATAGGTTTTTGTTTCTTCAGACTGTTGTTTGTTCGGATGATAGCGATTCTGTTTCCAGCACGACACGGCACAGTTGCTACCCAGAGATTTTTAGAAAGTCAGAGAGATGCGCCTGCCATGGGCTTTTGCCGTGAATGAGTTCTGACTCTCACGTTGCTTATTAGAAGGTAAATGCATAATTACATGATACACTCATATAAGAGCAATAAACTGTATGGGAGTATTTTTAAAACTGTATGTTTGCAGCAACGGTGCTATACGAGTAACAATAATAACATTGTGAAGAAAATTAGCTCCTTAGATGCGTAACATTTAATATGGAGCACTGTATAATTAATATCCTGCAATTTAATGTGTTACTCATTTTCTCCTTCCTCCCTCCCCTTTACCAGGAAGAGAGAAATAGAATTTGTTTAATTTAATGTGGCATTTACACAGTAGCATACAGCCAAAATAGATCATGGTGGATTCATCCAAAACCGGCGTGGGCTTATTAACTTAGAGCATTGCCTACTCAGATTCCTTGTTAGCCCTGAGCCCTTCTTCTTTATGCTCATCTCCAGGCCTGACATGCAGTGAAGAGCTCTGTGTGTTCACATCTTTCTGATCCCTTTGCTCCATGGTTTTGAACTGGGAGCAGTTTTGCCCCAGCAGGGACATTTGCGGTCTGGAGACATCACTGGCAGCCATTAGTGTGGAAGAGGAGACTTCTCTTATCCGGAGGGCAGAGCCAGGGGACACCTGCGATGCACATAGACCTCCCTCCAGCACCTCAAGACAGCAGCAGTGTCCAGGGTGAGGCGTTTGCTCAGTGACCTTGAAAACCATCCTCCAACGGAGGTGCTCATTTTATGTATAAACTAAAAAACCTTGGGTGCAAACGAGCCGAGAGATGTACCCAAGATAAATTGTGTGACAAAGTAGAGGACTTGGGGCTTGAACTCGGGTCTTTAGATATAAATTTCTGCACACCTGCCTGGGAGTTTTCTCCCATGAGCCCTATTTGCACTCGGTATAGCTGACAAGGTATGTACTGTACAGAAGTGTGTGTGTGAGCATACATTGTCCCGACACCCACACTGATTCTAGAAAATGCTGCCTAGGAGCCCCACACAGACTTGTTAGGAGGGCAGAGTTGGCCTCTTCCGACCACACCCTCTGATGTGAGTCAGTGAGGCCCCTGATGACATGGCCGCCTCAAGGGGCCACCTGCTGGGTGTGACTTCCTGGCCAAAGATGTTGCTCTTACCTGTCACTGTCCCCTGTGTCTCATTTGAAAACTCTGAGTGTCCACTGACCAACCAGCAAGTCAAGTGCCCACTTGTGTGCTGTGGGAATACAGAATACACCAGGTTCTGGAGGTCTCTGTGGCCACCCTCCTTGTGGCTTCCCAACCGAAACGTAGTGGCCATCAGGCCTGCAAAGGACACAGCTTCCCCCTGCAGTGACCTCTGATGGAGAACAGACGGGGCTGTGTGCGTGCCCTGCGGTCCACAGTGACAGCGGCCCCCTCCTCCCTCGCCACCACCCTGTTAGTGACGCTGTGCCTTTTCACTAAACATCACATTGCCGGAACACACAGAGAAGGGGCCCTTCCTCTCCACGATTTAGCTGTCACTGTCAGCACTTAATAAACAGTTAAAAGGCAGTGACTCAGATCGCAGGTGCCAGTTTGGCCTGGGTGATTGTCAAATGGACCCATCCCAGCTAATTTCCGTCTTCAGCTGCCCCACTCAGGATGCCTGAAGGCAGGCCCTCTGCTAGCACACCCTGGCGGATTCTAGGACCTTGGAAGAAGTGTGTGGGGGGCGGGGCTGGGCTCAGGGACCTCCAGGTGTGAGTGACAAGAATGGAGACTCAGGAAGGCGAAGCCCCCAGGCTCTGAGTCAAGGAGGAATTTGATGCTTGACTCCCCAGCACACTGGCAGCCCCCCTTCTGCACACTGGGGAGGCAGGGCCCCTGCTCTGCCACCTGAAATGTCACATTGATCCACCCATCAGGTGTCTGTGCCTGCAGGGGAGGGAAGGTGAGCAGGGTCTTGGCACTCACAGGGGGCTGTGGGCATTGCTTACACCTATGGTCAGGAGGCAGCTGGTCCACTCACTCCTGCTTCATCCAGCTGCTTACTTAGGTCACTGTGCCTTCCTGTCTAGTTCTGGCCACATCCTGCCATCGCTAATGGTTCACTGACCACACCAAAATGTGGGGATGCACACTTCCAGTAACTTAATTTTCACACGAGCCAGTACAGTCCATTCCGTGGCATTCACACCACAAGGCCTGCCACGTACTGGTTGTGCACCAGAGACTGTGTGGCTCTGAGGATGGCTGAGCATTCAGAAGGAGCAGCCACAGGCCAGACAGCAGGGTGGATACAGTTGGGTGATTTCTGGGATGCTGTGGGGGTGAGGAATTTCCACCACTGAAGTGAGGACCGGAGATTTGGGGTAGATAACCATGAACGTGAATGACCAGGAATACCTGACTTAATGACTTTAAGTGATGTCCCCTGCTGTCCTTGGTATGGATGATTTGGGAGTACTGTGCCCTCCTCCACTCCAGCCTTTCTTCCATGCCTTTATCTTCCATACCTGTGTGTTATTCCAGGTTGTATTCTTCTTTGCAGTTTATTTAAGGATATAGCATTGCACTGGCTCTGGGTTTCTTGCGTGCCCTGTCATGGGTTCCTTGCAATTCTTCAGACCTGGCTGAGGCACCATCTTCTGCAGAAGCTCCCTCTGACCCCTGCAGAATTCAAACTGGAGACAGATGTCTGATCACCCATACCCTGGCCCTCTGTAAGGCTCTCAGCACTTCTCATTATTGTGTTGCAAAGATCAGATATATGATGCAAATGGTTGCATGGCTCACATACACACAAATAGTTACATCCAGAAAAGTGACAAACAGCACCAGTTAGTTTTTCCCTCTCTTCACCAGACCTTCCACTGTCTGCATACAGCCTGCCCTTCCTCTCCTTCCCCACAACCTGGAATCAGGCCCACTGCCCCCATGCAGAGCCAGGATCTCTACCACCGCCCTTACCACCCCGCAGCCTGTCATTCTGTGAATCGCGCTCTCTGGTAATTCTTGTTAGCTCAGCATCTTGCACGGAATCAAGCAGACAGGAGGAGGGACTTGGTCCCATTGAACTCTACTTCACACATGCATCTGTTCCTCTCTAGGACAAGTGTAGCCCTGAGCTTGAGTCTTCCTGCTGTTTGTGTTACCCAGAAATGCAGTGGGAGGCTCAAGGTAAATTCAGAGGAAGCCCTGGAGTGTTCCCACTATGCATCACACTGGAACCCTCACACTGCAAATAGATTGGACCCGTACCTCATTAATTTGTTTTGCTTGGACGTTGTTTTTTAACCTAAACATACAGACCAACCTTGTTGTGTAATTGAGGCTTTACCCTTGAACTCACTCAGCTGCTGAGAGCTCAGTTGCTCAGTTGGATGCTTTGAATGTGAGGGGGTTAATGAGAGGAGCGACCTACACACACACATGTCCAGAGCTCTAAAACCCTGTCTTGATCTCGGGTTAAGCTCAGGGGCAGCACAAGGATCTCATCAGTGAATGGTCTCCCCTGAGCTACCTCTGCAGATCACAGCCTCTACACCCTCCATCGGTCTGTACGTCATCAAGACCCTTTTGTCTGTACTGGCTGTTATCACGGTGGCCAAGGTTGGCAGAAATGACTCAGAGGCACTTGAGTCTGTGTACGTGCCCATGTCCATGGCACTTCCACACTGACCAGCTGCACACATGCTTGTGACAAAGGACTCTGCCAGAAGATGACAATGGAGTCTCTGTTGTTGAAGAAACAGAGGAAAAGTACTGCATAAGACAGCATGCGTGCAATTAACTAACTTGTACTGTGCTTTGCTTCAGAGTCAATGCACATTAAGCCCCTAGTCAATCGGATTTGATAAAAACTAAGTGAAAAATTTCAGTTTTTTTCATGTGGCTGCTGCGAAGTCTGCTAATGTTTAACCCTTTGTAGTCATGTAAGTCTGAATGTTCATTGGATCGGCTTATTTTTATTTTGCATTTATCAAAGCAAGATGCACATGCTTACTGGAGATTCTTCCAGTGAAATAAGGAGTGAAGAAGCTGCAGGCAGGGCCGTGCCGTGGCATAGTGTGCAGGCAGGGGGCAGGTAGGAGCAAGACACATGGCTGGGGATGGGGAGTCTGATTCTGAAGGTGCTAAGTGCCCTCTTGGGCCTGTTAGGGAGCCTGGGCTTGGAGCCCAGAGCCCTGACCCAACGCTGTTGCCATGTGAGCGTATTATCAGAAGGGCACAGACATAAGACAGGTGGACGGATTCGCTGTGGATGCCGCACTTGAGTGACTAAGAGCAGACGCGAGGAGGGCCATTGCTGCTATGCAGACAGAGCCTGGGGAGTGTGAGAAAAAGGTAGGATTGAGGGATAGTGAACTGCGGCGCCGGCCTGTGGTCAGTAATTATTAAATCACTTCAGTTCTAGAAAACTCGAAGTATCTGGAACTAAGAAGATTGAAATATTGCCCTTCTCAATTCCAATGAGGAGCTGCACTTTTATATCTCTGTAAATATAATGTAGTAACTGACAGCCCAACAATAATGGTCTGAAAAGGTCTAAAAAGGAAAGATAAATATTTCATTTCTTAGCCAAGGCTCCAGCCCTGACCTGGCCCTGGCTCCTGTGAACAATTGGTGAGTGAACTAGTGAATGGGAGCTTTGCCTGTCTTTCTGGCTGTCAAATAAATAAAAACAAGTAAATAAGTTTTTTAGCAAAGCCAAAAGTCTGCGTTAATTTTGCTACTGAAAGTTTCTAAGAATAATGTGCTGTCTTTGCACAAATACTGTCTCTAAAATTTAATTTACAATATATTTAAAGAATATTGAAAACACTTGACAGTCATTTGAGTTTGCATTTAATATATAATATTTAGAATTTCCAGTCCAAAGTCATTTTTGCTTTTATTGCTTTATGGAACGCACAATTGATTTTCTTTGTGTTGATATAATCAAATAATGTGGCTTTGAAATGTGTTTTTCACTATAAAATCAAGAAATCTATATTACAGAAAATCTGTGAACCGCAAAAGGAGATTTCAGATTTAATTTTTATTGCAGAGTTTTCTAACAACAAAACAGTGGAAACGACTAAATGTCCATCAAATAAAAAAATAAATAATCTATCATGGAATACGATCTAACAGTTAAAACGATGAGGTGGGGCAAATCTGTAGCCTAGAGGGTAAGATACCCTTTCAGATGCCTGTGTCTCCTGTCAGAGTAGCTCAGTCCCTGCAGCAGACCCTGGTAGCAAACAATGATTCCTGGATTTGGTTCAAGTGATTTGGGAGTCCCAGATTGAGTGTCTGGCTGCTGGCTTCAGTCCAGCCCAGTTCCAGCCATTGTGGGCATTTGGGGAGTGAATCAATGAAAGAGAGTTCTCACTTTGTCTCTCTGTCTCTGCATCTCAATTATTTTTAAATTAGCATAGTAAGGATGACATAGACACATACTGACATAAAGATATCAAAGTGTTGAGTACAAACATTAGGTAACAAAACTACACAGCATAATGACATTTATCTAACTGCACACTTACCAATAGGTGTTATAAATGCATAGAAAAAGGAATTCAAGAGTAATCACATTAAATTGAAAAAAGAAACTACCTCCCCAATGTTTGTGTGTATTTATGCATTTTTCAAGCATTTGGTAGCATTTATGGGTGGCAGTGACAATAAACTGAACCATGCATATTTAAAAATTGTTATCACAATATTTTGTATATTCATTAGTGTTAAATGAATAATTGATGATAAGAGAGATGTAAAATTAGGTTATTGGAAATCTCATGTTTCTATCATTGTGATATAAAATTGGTTAAATTTGATATATTTCAGTCTTTTCCTTATTTAAATCCATACAAATACGTGTACATATAGAAGTAATTAGAGTATATGTAAAACTCTTCATTTTTTCTCACCCAGTGTTTTAGTTATTGTTGCATATGCTATAGTTGTAGATGATGTGCTGTAGTTTATCTAACAGTTCTCATTAGAGGTACTTTGTGTCTTATATTTTAATATTAATAATATCATATTTTGTTTGATTCTGTATTTTGAAGAGTTTCCTTAGGGTAGATTTTTATGAACAATTATTAAAGATACACCCTTCTGTGGTTTTGATCCTCTTTTTCATGAGGAATTTGATCCGTGTCAGAACTCAGCCTGCACACACACATTGTGAGTCTGGGCTGATTTCAGACCCTTCAAGAGCTCCAATGAGCTGATCTGTTTTATGTTGTTTTGGGTAGCAGGGTTGGTGCCTGGCCACATCCCAGTAGACCAGGGCAGTGTCAAGTCTGAACCAAGGGCCACTGTCCTCCATTGATTTCTTTATTGCCTCTTCAAGTGACCAGTGGGCACCAGGGACCTCACAGAGTCCTTAGCCCAGAACAGTTGGCAGTTGATGGCCGCGCATTAAATTCAGTTGAGATAAGCAGGAGAAATCTGAGTTAAACCTCAGCTTCCACTAGAACCAAGGCAGGTGGTGATGTTGCAGCAACCCAGGTGGTATCAGACCGATGGGCACCTCTCCAATGCATCTGGCTGTGGTTCTGATGTCCCCGGGCGTGAAGGCCCAATTCTGTTCAGGTCAAGTCACAATGAGCTCACAAACCTGTGCACCCAGGAGGGATGGAGTAGACAGAGGGGAAATACATTCCTGTGCTGGAAGGTCCCAGTGTGTCACTGCTACTCTCCAGCAGATCCCCCTCATTTCTGAAAGCTTTCTGTTCTAAAATACTTAACACAATTATAGATTCTCAGTAAGTTAGAGATAGTGCAGAGTGATCCAACGTACTCTTCACCTAATGACTTCTCATGTGTTAAATTTTGCACCATCACAGTCCAATGTCAGTCAGAGGGTTTGACATGCTTGTGTGTGTGTGTGTGTGTGTGTGTGTAGTTCATGTTATTATATCACACGTGTAGATTTGTGCACCTGCCAAGGCAAACAGGATACAGAACTATCCCATCACTACAGGGATCTCAGTGCAACTCCTTTATATGTCATATGTAGCATATTGTGATAAGTAAAATGTGATAGCTTATGTTTTCTACCCATGCACCTTTGGGCTGTTTCCCAGTTCTGGTTGGTTTTGGCTATTACAACCAAAGCTTCTGTGTACAGTCTTGTTCGGGTATGTGTGCCAACATGAGTTTTCATTTCTCAACAAGAAATATTCATACATGTTTGTGTAGTTGTAATTCCATGTTTAGTTTAATTAATTTTTTATGGAGTTACTGCAACATTTTACACCCCATGAGCAATGTATAAGAAATTTAGTTTCTCCACATCTGTGCCAGCATTTGGTATTTTCACCCCTTTTTTATTTCATGCCTCTCAGAGGCTTGTAGTGATATCTCATCAGGATCTTTGTTTGCACTTTTCTAACGACTGTTGTTTGAAAGATTCTCAAAGATATTGAGCATCTTTTGTTGTCAGAGTGTGCTCCTCTGTGGCAGAAGTCTTTGCGTTTTTTACCCATTCTCTAATTGCATTGCTTGAATTTGTTTGTTTTGTTTATTTTGCTACTGACTTCCGAGAATTATTAGCATATTTTAGATGTGATGGCTGTGTCAAATAGTTGGTTCATAAATATTTTCAGTCAATCTGTCTTTCCTTTTCATCTTCTCTACAGTGCCTTTCCAGGAACAGAAATTTTTAATTTTAATGATATCATCTTATGTTTGTGTTTTTTATGGGTTATGATTTTGGTGTCATATCTAAAAATACTAAAAATACCAAATTCTAGATATTGGACATGTTTTCTTATATTATCTTCTAAAAACATTACAGTTTTACTTTTAACATTGAAATCTATGATCTGCTTTCAATTCATTCTTCTGTGCTATGAGATTTAAATCGAGATTCATTTTTTGTTGCTAGTATATATCCAATTGTTCTAGCACCTTTTTTTTGAAAAAAACTCTTCTTCTTGTATTGCTTTTAGATTTTGTAAAAAATTAGTTGGCCATTCTTGTGTAGGTACGTTTTTAGGGTCTCTGTGTTTTCCATTGATCTTTGGAGTATTGTCCTCCACAAATACTATACTGTGTTAATTAGTGGAGCTTTTTTTTCCTTTTATTCTTTTTTTTAATTTTTATTTTTTATTTTTGACAGGCAGAGTGGACAGTGAGAGAGAGAGACAGAGGGAAAGGTCTTCCTTTGCCATTGGTTCACCCTCCAATGGCCGCCGTGGCTGGCGCGCTGTGGCCAGCACATTGCGCTGATCCAAAGGCAGGAGCCAGGTGCTTCTCCTGGTCTCCCATGGGGTGCAGGGCCCAAAGCTTGGGCCATCCTCCACTGCACTCCCGGGCCACAGCAGAGAGCTGGCCTGGAAGAGGGGCAACCGGGACAGAATCCGGTGCCCCGACTGGGACTAGAACCCGGTGTGCCGGCGCCACAAGGCGGAGGATTAGCCTGTTGAGCCACGGCACCGGCAATTAGTGGAGCTTTTTGACTTAAGATTCTGTGAAGCATTTTCTTCAATTTTGTTCTTCTCTCATAGGAGCACTTTAAGTACTCTAATGCCTTTGAATTTCCATATAAATTTTAGAATAATAATATCTACTAGAAATGTTGCTAGGATTATGTTGTAAATTTTTAATATCAATTTGGAGAGATTTGAGAACTTCACTATAGTAAGTTTTCCAATCCATGAAGATGGTATATCTCATTATTTATACTTTTAAAAACTTATTTCATTTGCAGTTTGTAGTTTCAGCATATAATTTTGTTCATACTTTATTGGATTGACACCTGAGTGATTTTCTTTTGAGTAATTAGTTGTAAGCAATATTATAATTTAAATTTTCATAAATTCTTTGCTAGTATACAGTTGATTTCTCTACATGTGGATATTATGTCATGTGATGTTGGTTGGTTGAATAATCTAGACATCTTATTAGATTTTGTAGGTTACTTGAAGTTTTCAATGCTGATCCTAATATCAACTGCAAATAAAATAAGCTTTTTTTCATCTCTTATGATAGGTATGCCTTTTATTTCATTTTTACTGTCTTATTTCAGTAACAAGTTATTTCTAGTAATATGTTAAGTGGCAGTGGTGATAGTGAACAACCTTTCCTTCTTAGTTTTACGGAAAAGACATTCAGTTTTCTGTCATTTAAGTATGGTATTGGGTGTGAGATTTTATTGATTTCTCTAACAAGTAATGTTCCTCCTGATTCCCAGTTTCTGGAAGGTTTCCTTAAAAGTCATGAATGGTTGTTTTGTTTTGCCAAATGTTTTCTATATCATGTGATATAACAACTTTATTTGATTTCTGTTTTTGTGTATATTAACTACATTGACTGATTTTCAAATGTTAGTAGGCTTTCTGTTCCTGAAATCACTTTTGTGGCAGTAGTGCTTAGTTGTTTTTATGTATTGTAGACTTCTATTTGCTGGTATTTTGTTAAGAATTTTGAGTCCATGTTCATGAGGGTATTGATCCCTCCCTCGTCTTCCTCTTCCTGCTTCTCCTCCTTCTCCTTGTTGTTGTTACCAGGGTAATCCTGGCTTTGTGAGTGGAGAGTATGATCACTTCTACTTTGTAAAAAATTGATATTAATTTTGTAAGCTTTCAGTAGAATTTTCTTTCTTTCTTTTTTTTTTTGACAGGCAGAGTGGACAGTGAGAGAGACAGAGAGAAAGGTCTTCCTTTGCCGTTGGTTCACCCTCCAATGGCCGCTGCGGCTGGCATGTTGCGGCCAGCACACCACGCTGATCTGATGGCAGGAGCCAGGTGCCTCTCCTGGTCTTCCATGGGGTGCAGGGCCCAAGCACCTGGGCCATCCTCCACTGCACTTCCGGGCCACATTAGAGAGCTGGACTGGAAGAGGGGCAACCGGGACAGAATCCGGCGCCCCAACCGGGACTAGAACTCGGTGTACCGGCGCCACAAAGTGGAGGATTAGCCTAGTGAGCCGCAGCACCGGCCTCAGTAGAATTTTCTGATTAAGCTCTCTGGACACTGAGATTTAATTTTTGTAAAGTTTTAATTATGTATTGAAATTTCCTGAGTTATAAAGGCAGCTTAAATGACTGATTTCATACCACAAGAGTTGCAGAGCTTTACATATTAGATGGATATGTGCAGAGCTGTGCGATGTATCCCTTCATCCTTTTTGGTGCTCCCAGGGTCTGTAGTGATTTTTCTTGCTTTATTACTGAGATTTACAATCTGTGTCGTCTCTCCTGTTTGCTTTGTCAGCTTTGCTAGGGGTGTATCAATCCTATTGATGTTTTAAAAATTTTAGCTTTTCATTCATACATTTCTATTACTCAGTCTTGTCTATCTACTTTCTGTATTGTTCTCTTTTCAATTTCACTGATTTCTAATCTTGTCTTTTTTGCTTTGGGCATGTTGTGTTTTTCTTCTGTTTTCTTGATTGACTTTAAGATGTTCTGTTTTCTCATATAAATCTTAGAATATCAAATTCTCTTTCATTATTGCTTAAGATGCATCCCAGAAATTTGCCAATTTAATTTCCTTTGGGTAAATTCCAAGGAGTGGGATGGCTGGGTTATATGATAGGGTTATATTCAGGGTTATAGGGTTATATTCAGGTTTCTGAGGAATCTCCAGACTGACTTTCATAGTGGCTTAACCAGTTTGCATTCTCACCAACAGTGGGTTAGTGTCCCTTTTCCCCCACATCCTCATCAGCATCTGTTGTTGGTAGATTTCTGAATGTGAGCTATTCTTACCGGGGTGAGATGAAACTTCATTGTGGTTTTGATTTGCATTTCCCTGATTGCTAGTGATTCTGAACATTTTTTCATGTGTCTGTTGGCCATTTGGATTTCCTCGTTTGAAAAATGTCTATTGAGATCCTTGGCCCATCTCTTAAGTGGGTTGTTTGTTTTGTTGTTGTGGAGTTTCTTGATCTCTTTGTAGATTCTGGTTATTAAACCTTTATCTGTTGCATAATTTGCAAATATTTTTTTCCCATTCTGTCGGTTGCCTTTTCACTTTCCTGACTGTTTCTTTTGCTGTAAAGAAACTTCTCAATTTGATGCAATCCCAATTGTTAATTTTGGCTTTGACTGCCTGTGCTTCCAGGATTTCCAAGAAATCTTTGCCGGTACCTATATCTTTCAGGGTTTTGTTTAAATATGATCGGAGTCGGCAAACTCAAAATGCTTCCATAGCCTTGGCAACTCATGACAAGAGGCTAGGGTGATTACTGATGCCATAAACAAGAGTGTCAATTTGCTAAGTCAACAACAGGAGTCACTGTGCACTTATACCTCATGTAGGATCTCTGTCCTTAATATGTTGTACAATGTGAATTAACGCTGTAACTGGTACTCAAACAGTATTTTATGCTTTGTGTTTCTGTGTGGGTGCAAACTGTTGAAATCTTAACTTATACTAAATTGATCTTCTGTATATAAAGATAATTGAAAATGAATCTTGATGTGAATGGAATGGGAGAGGGAGCGGGAGATGGGAGGGTAGCGGATGGGAGGGAAGTTATGGGGGGAAGCCATTGAAATCCATAAACTGTACTTTGGAAATTTATATCTACTAAATAAAAGTTAAAAAAAAGAAAGAAGAAATGATACTTCACTGCTGCTCCGGGTGAAATTCCACTCTGACCCTCAATGTCTACACAACACTCATCCATTATGGCTGTGATCATTTTTAAAAAAAGATTTATTTTTTATTTATTTGAAAGAATTAGAGATGTAGAGACAGAGAGAGAGGTCTTCCATCCGCTGGTTCACTCCCCAGATGGCTGTAATGGCCGGAGCTATGCCAATCTGAAGCCAGGAGCCAGCAGCTTCTTCTAGGTCTCCCATGTAGGTGCAGGGGCCCAAGGACTTGGGCCATCTTCTACTGCTTTCCCAGGCCACAGCAGAGAGCTGGATCAGAAGTGGAGCAGAAGGGATTAGAACCAACATGCATATGGTATGCAGGCGCTTAAGGCCAGGGCTTTAACCTTCTGGGCCACAGAGCCGGTCAGAGGACTGCTCATTTACATAATAATTAATTACTTCTTTCAAGGATGAAAAGAAAGTGAAATATCTATTAAAAGAAAGTCAGGCTGGGACTAGCGCTATAGTGCAGCCTCTCCTTGTGCTGCTGGCATCCCACATGGGTGCCGATTCTATACCTGACTGCTCCTCTTCTGATCTAGCTCCATGGTTTTGGCATGGGAAAGCAGTATAAGGTGGCCCAAGTGTTTGGTCCCTTGTACCCTAATGGGAGATCTGGAAGAAGCTCTTGGCTCCTGGCTTTGAATGGGCCTGGCTCTGGCCATTGTGGCCATTTGGGGATTGATCCAACGGATGGAAGACCTCTCTGACTCTCCCTCTTGCTGTCTGTAACTCTACCTCTCAAACAAATAAATAAATCTTAAAAAACAAAGAAAGTCAAGTGATGTATGGTTCCTCATTATTTATAAGACACTCAGGACATACAAGTTGTGTAGAATCTATTTTCCTAAATGTATGTTCCATTAGAATGATGCCCCTATATCCAGTGTGATTTTCCCAACCCACCGGTCCCCTTTATTCACACTTTCTACTCCAGACTAATCAGCAGGTGTGTGAGATACACCCACATCCAAAATATGCCTGCTGTTCCTTTTCATTGGTTCATTCTGTCTAGAAAGTTTTTCTGTTAAATTACTCTTCTCGCCCCAGCAAAGCTTGTTGGAATGCCCCTTCAGTGAAAAGCCCTGCTCAGTTGCAGAAGGCTGTCACTGCTTTAAAATCCAGTGTTATTGGCATGATAACAAGTCCCATGATACATTGCCAACTTTTTTAATGTGCTTGGGTCCTGATACCCAGATTATCTTTTAAAGCCCTCACGGATCCATGGACAGAGTGCACTGTCTTTTAAATGATTGCTCCTAGTTCCCTAGGGTCAATCATTTGAATGATGGAGAGGGAGAGAAGAAAGCCAAATTAGGAGGTGATCGTTTGGGACACAATAAAATTGGATGATCAGATAATTACACAAAATTATTTCTAAAACTGTAGTCATAGTCATCAATGAGAAGAATGCAAAACAAAAATTGTACAAGCACTTAGAAAATATATAAATATCCCCGAGTCCATTTTCTTGTTGTATGAAGGAGTTGCTCGCTGTAGGACAGCATTTATTTTCATTTCATCATTCCCATTATTATTTATCAAACAGCATTGTCTGCCCAAAATGTAATGCAGCAAAAGACAGAAAATCACAGCATTTCTTTGCCATTGTATCTTAAGCATTAATTTATAGCCTTCACTTATCAAAAGAATTCCTCACACTTTGACGTATTGCTGAGTGTGGGTGGGGCTTGCTGTGTTCTGTTCTCAGTTTATCCATTTGATTGCTTATTTGTGTTGTGTGCTGAAAATGTCCCACAAGAAGTACGTGTTCTTTCAATTCCTCAGAAGGCCTTTGCATCTGAAATCCTGTGAGAACTTCGTGTTTTCCTTTCCTGGTATAAAGTCAGTTACATCATCAAGGTCAGAGGTCCACCTCTCTGCTCTGTCAGTCTAAGCATGTGGCTCTGCTCCTCCTGCTCTCCTTGGTGACAAAGCAGTGCACTTTCTCACCCTGAAGTGTTCACTCCAGGCCAGGGACAGCAAATAAGGGGTGGCACCTATTCCAGGGAAGTGGATTTCCCCAGAAACTCCTAGCTGACTCAGGCTTCCATCTCCTTGGCTGAGTGGTACCTGAGCTGTAAAGAGAAGGTGATAAGTGTCATTTTTTATTCCTTCCTCCTAGCACACTGCCACCCTGAAAAAGATCAGTGTTAGGTCTATGAAGAAGGGGAGGTTGGCTTTAGGACAAGCAATGCACAGTGTTTGCCACAGCAAGAGACAGATCACTTGGAATCAGCAGATAAAACCTGTCTTGTCGGCCTACAGTAAGTCTGCAGTGTCCTGTGCATAACGTGGAAACACTTCACTGAGCGGCTCTGAGCACTCCTGGACCCCAGGGACCAGGACTGCCCACCATGTGAGCAGCTCTTGTCATGTCAGCGTCACCCACTTGTTCTTGGGCATCACTGACATCCTTGTCGCCTGTGAGTGTTGACTAAAAGGACTCCAGGACAAGCGTCATAATTTCCACCTGAGGTTTGAGGCCACATTTTGAGTTCAGGAAGCTGCTCTTTGAATTCAAGTGTTGATAACAATCTCCATTATCACTACAGATGGATGTCTAAGGAAAAACTGACAAATGACTAGCCCCCCAGGCCCTGTCTGCAAGGAATTCTGCTCACCACTCATTCAGCATGTAAGGTCTGCCTTTAGCACCTGCTTGGTAGAGCGTCTGCATTTCACAGTAACTGTAGATCAGATGCAAACACCAGAAAGCACAGTCTACCTTCACTAAGCTTTGTGGCTATGGCTGATAACCTGCCTGCACTTAGAAATGTTTCCTTTTGTCACACTGTAGCTTTGGTGAAAATTTTTTAAAGAAGAAAAAGTTTCTCAACTCAGCCTGGCAAAGCCCTTTTCTAAAGGGCCTATAAATAATTTTGAATTCCTGATGCTGCCTTGAAATGTAGCTCTTGTGAGCTGCAATGTCGGCTATTTCTCGGAAGCTGGAGTAGTCATTCAAAAATAGTTTCACTCAATTTAACTGCCTATTGAACCCTCTAAATTACAGATATTAAGCCTTTGGTTTCACAACAAACTTAATGAACAGTTCTGACAATCTATAAGCAAGGCCACTGGAAATTCATGGGCCAGATGGAATCCCAGATTACACCATTTTCCTGCTGGCCTGCAATTTTCTGGCACCTGGATGGACATTCCAGGGATGCACATTCTGTAGGGTGCCACAGTCCCAGCCCCTGACAACTGAATGTGTGTTTTAGAAAGCTCCACGCAAGCAGAGAAATGCCTCTGCTTTTCACTCAGGATTCTCACTCAGCCTATTGACAGAATGCAGGAAAAGCTAAGGAGGGAAGGAAAGGCTGTAACAGGAAACTCACGCTGGGAATCGGAGAGGGGGCACAAAACAGCAGGGGTGGCCAGAGCCACAGAAGAAGAGGGGATCCGGCAGACCTGGAGGTGTGAGCTTTGGAAGAAGAATCGCACAGTTGAGCACAGGAAGACAGGAAGACCAGCTGAGTACAGGAAGCCAAGACAACCCTTCAAGAACCCTCAGTTACTCGTGGGGCAGTTAGAAGTGTGACCCCGTTCTTCTCTGAAGACCCCATACCCCTTCTTGAGAAGTGATTTCACGGGGCCTGTGGAAATTGCGGGGAGGTTCCTGTCTACATCCTGAAATGAGTCCTGGTGTGAGTGACAGGGTGGGGGCGGGGGATTGGGGGTGATGGCCACCTGACATCCTTGTTTGGATGCTCCCAAAGCTCTGCCCCGTGCCCTTGCATTATCAAATCTTCTGTCTCCAGAGGACACATTCCCTGGCCCCCCCCCCCACCAGCTTGATACTCAGCATGATGCACCCTAACTTTGCTTTGACCCATCTCTTCCTGGGAGTGCGAAAAGATTTCTCTTTCTTACCTCCACACACCTTGGCCTTGGTGGGAAGCCTGAAAAATGAAAAGTGTGGAGACGGCACTGACGAAATACAGGCTCCAGTGTCCCATGGCCTGCTGTGTGGATCTGTCCTGTGATGGTCAGAAACATTAACACCATGGATCTGTGCTGAATGCTGAGAAGAGAGTGCTAAGGAGAAGCCAATCGCACGGGAGGCCAGCATGAGTGGCTATTGGGCCGGCGCTACGGCACAGCGGGTTAACGCCCTGGCCTGAAGTGCTGGCTGCCGGTTCTAGTCCCAGCTACTCCTCCTCCGATCCAGCTCTCTGCTGTGGCCTGGGATAGCAGTAGAAGATTGCCCAAGTCCTTGGGCCCTTGCACCCACGTGGGAGACCCAGAAGAAGCTCCTGGCTCCTGGCTTCGGATCAGCTCAGCTCTGGCTGTTGCGGCCAATTGGGGAGTGGACCTTTAGATGGAAGACCCCCCCACACACACACACCGCCTCTCCTCTCTCTGTGTGTAATTCTGACTTTCAAATAAATAAATAAATAAATCTTAAAAAAAAAGTGGCTATCGGCAGCTTCGAGCTTTGCTTTTGGAGGACTTTGTAGACAGTGCTTCACCTCCAGGCTCTCAGCTTGGCCCATTGCAGATGCCAAGTGGGACACGTGGGGGTGGGGCTTGGTTGATCTGGCATGAAGCAGAGAATTGTCTCTCGGGAACAGAACACGTGTGCAGGAAAGCAGAGGGAATCCACAGCACTGGGCATTTCAGACGGAACACGTCCTTGAGGAATGACTAAAGATGTTTGATGTCCTTGAGAACTGGCAGAACAGCAGGTGTATTTCATGGATATGCAGCTGAAACTCAACTCACCCAAATGAGGTAGACAGGTCACCACGTGGTTTCGTGCCATGCACCCAACCCAGGGTCTCCGCACACCTCCAAACGCCCAACACTGGGAAAAGTATTGTAATGGCTACTTTCATATTTTTTTTAAAAAAAAGAAACAAATTATATTTTTATTGTCCATTAAGCTGCTAAAATAGCTAAAAGTTACTTTGTAGGTGAGAGAGTTTTTTTTTTTTTGTTTTGTTTTTACTTTTGGCTGAAGTAGCAGCTACATAATGTTCTTAAATTTGTTATTTAACAAATTGGGGAGACGGGGGCGTGGCAGTGACACTTAAATGATGACAAATGCTAATTAAAATTTCGTTGAAGAAGACTTCTTGGTGGGAGAAAGTCCACACTGGCTGAAGGAGGATGTGCACCAGATACTCCATCCTCTGCCTGACAGGTCCAGACCCCATGACTGAAAGGCAAGGACCCATAAACTGTTTCTTACCTCTAAACTGTGAACAAAGGTGATGTGTGTCATTTCTGGGCTGAGAGAATAAAAATCTCCCATGCAATTCTCATTTTCCTTCCCTCTACTGCGATAGCTGAAGAATGACCCAGACAGAGGCTTCCCACTCTCACCTCCATACCAAACCCTGCTGGCCTGAACAGGAAATGCAGAACTCTCGCATGAAGCCAGGTGCTTTGTCAGCTAGTGGACACTGTCCTTTCTCAGTCAGCAGCCAACTTTCACCTAGTACTTGACTGCCCACCCAGGTGCTTTGAATCATGGGTTTACTTAATCCTTGCTGAAGCCTGCCAGGACATGGGATCCTTACTTCAGACTTCACAGGTGGCACAAGTGTGGCTCAGGGACACTCCTTTCATTTCCAAAGCCTTGCTGCAAATACATAGCCCCACAGCTGGATTTGAGTTCCCTGCTTCCCAGCTGTACTGCCCTGTGCCTCCCGAACTGGACTACTTGGCCAGGATGAAGAATTCAAATCTAGTAAGAGAGTAACAGACCTCTAGAGTTCGGATCCCTACACGAGTTCCCTCCTCTGAACCAACTATGTCTTGTTTAAAGTGGACTTTAAAAAGAATCCTCACTGTCCTCACCGCTGTTGCCATCCAGTACCTGTAGCTATGGATGGACATTTGGTTCCAGGATCCCCACGGATGCAAAACTCCATGGATGCTTGAGTCTCTTCTAGAACATGGTGTGGTGTTTGCGTGTAGCAAATGTACATCATCCCCGTGCTATAAATCACCTGTGGATTGCTTATCATCCCTAATACAGAATAAACGCCACTGATGTAGTTGACACATAGGGAATCAGAACAAGAAAACAAGTCTGTACGTTTAGCACACAGTTTTCTTCTTAATATCTTGAATCTGCAGTTGCTTGAATCCTGGCAGGTGAGCGTGGATAAAAGGATAAGATATGACAGCTTGGGACCGGCGCTGTGGCACAGCCGGTTAACGCCCTGGCCTGAAGCGCCTGCATCCCATATGGGTGCCGGTTCTAGTCCAGGCTGCTCCTCCTCCAATCCAGCTCTCTGCTCTGGCCTGGGAAAGCAGTAGAAGAAGGCTCAAGTCCTTGGGCTCCTGCACCCACGTGAGAGACCCGGAAGAAGCCCCTAGCTTCGGATCAGTGCAGCTCTGGCCATTGCGGCCATCTGGGGAGTGAACCAGTGGATGGAAGACCTCTCTCTCTGTCTCTCCTCTCTCTGTGTAACTCTGACTTTCAAATAAATAAATAAATATATATATATATTTTTAAAGATATGACACCTGTCCCTGTGCAAGACAAACAGAAGGTCAACTTTCTTACCCTGGACCCCAGGTTTTGTGTTAAATGCATCTGCCACACACTACACATTACAAGGGAAGGCTGCAGCTGCTTCGTGCATGGCTCCCAACGACAGGCAGCGTGTCGGATGCTGGGCTCGGTGAACGCAAGTCATACTGGGTGTCTGCAGGGGTGTTCTGCTCCCCACCCTCTGCTCACTGTGGATCTGTTTTCTTTTCCTTAATGTAGGCCATATCCTGCCAAAAAGGCTCAGTGCAAAGTCAGCAGTACAGCAGTACATGGAGGGGCGCGTGTGAGTACTGCCCTCTGACTGATCAACTACAGGCCATCAGGGAGTGGAATGAAGAGGGCGTGTGCTTTACCAAGGAAAATGTGCATCAGAATGCAGCTTTGGGGGCTCGTTTGAAAGTGTAAGCCAGGCACCTGCAGAGGGCTGGGGAACATTGGTGGATTCCTTATTCCGCATTTCATCTCCAGGACAAAGTGGGTGGAAGACAAATGGGCTCCTGGGGGTGGCCCGGCTTCCCTGGCACTCTCCAGGGCTTTCATGTCTTACAAGTGTAGTTGATTTCAAGAGGGTTTTCAATGCATTTTCTTTCACATGCTGTTGCAAAATTACTCAAAATCAAGCCCAGAGATGGGTTCAACCGATTAATTCCTTGTGTACATTTTTCATTCACCCTGCCCTGCCTCCATCTTTGTAGAACCTACTATAAATTCTAAATTGAAGGCTGTCACATCTGGGGGAGAGGTGGAAATACTCCAGCAACGCTGATTTTGGATCTCACAGCCCCGTTGAGGAGTTGGCTGTGAGGGTAGCTTCTCCCCCGAACACCACCCCTTTTCCTGAGGTGGCTCAGCTGGTGATGAAGGGGCCACAGCTGCCGGAATGACCCCCCCACCACCATGATTCTTCAAGGTCTGCATTTCTAAATCTCTTCCTCTTCTGGATTCTCCTATCTTTAAATCAGTAACAAGGCATGCAAGCAGCAAGCCAAGTGCTAGTAATTCCTGTCTGGACATGAACTTGGAAGAGTTACCATTCAGGTACTACACATGGAGGAAACCATTTCAGAGCTACCGGTTTTGGAGCATTGAGATGAATTCATTGCCAGCGTGTGATTACAGCTGACTGAGATGGAGATGGAAGTACTGCTGACCTGAGAATTCAGGGTAATCGCAGCACCTCTTGGACCTATTGCTTTTGCCTGGTGTTGGGATCTCCATTGTGGGAGGTTTACAGCAATGGCGTCTTGAGGCATTGTGCCCCGAGGTGAACTTTGCTGACCCCAGGGTTCAGTAACCACCTAAACCACCCTTCACGCAGGTGGGAGCCAGATGACCTTGGAGGTTCACATGGAGGATGCCTTTCCTGGTGAGCCCTGGTGTGCACGTGCTAACCATCTCCCCGTTCTGTCCCCATGAACTGAGTTGGCTAAGCCGGAATCAGTGGGATCTGCATTATAGCAAAGTTATGGTCCACAATCTGGAAAATGCCAGAAGACGCTGTGCTGCTAACGGGATCAGAGTTCAAAGCTAGAGCCCATCTTACCCTGTGCGTCCCTGTCACCCTGAAACAACCTGAGCCGGTTACTTAGAGCTGTGCGGTTCTCTCCTCTGAAGAATGGGCTTGGGGCAGAGAATGCGCAGCACCTGATGCACCAGCTGCAGCCACAGAAGCCAGAGCCAACACTGTCTCCTGGGCCCCAAATACCTTCCTTCTTTGCCCAGACCCAGTAATCACCACCTGAGGGTTCCTTGTTTATGTTTGTGGCACAGTCCAGGGGATCCTTAAAGCTTGCTTTGATCACAGTAAGAGTTCTCAGTAGCCCGACTGTGGCTTAAGCCCCTGCTTACAGCCTGGCTGTTGTGTTTTGGGCACATGTAAAATATCCCTTCCCACCAGGCAGAGACTGTTCCCTTATTTTGTCCAGATTCTGCCACCCACAGGGACACGCACAGCAGATGTTGTGTGAGTTTCCTCAAATGGGCACACAAAGGATGCCCGGATGATAAAGGGGATTTGCCCCCAAGACTCATTTGAAAAGGCACTTCTCAGAATACAGAACCTAGGGAAGCCATCAATCTGGTAAAGTTTCTCCAGGAGGCCCTGCCTTGGAGGCCATCACATCTCACAAATTGAGTTTCCTGAATTTTTAGTGTCATTACTTCAACTCTGGAGAACTCAGGCAGTAACACTACCTATGCTTTAAATAAAGTTTCTTATTAATTTTCCATGTAAATAGCAGTAATATGACTTCCATGATCAGTTTCCAGTGTGGGGGAAAAGATGAGAATATACCTTTGATTTTTTTTCCAAGATGTGCATCAATTGATCTCTCAACCATACAGAATACGTCTTCAGACTTATGCTACGTGTGCTCCCCTGTGTCCCTGCATCTGCAGGGGGGAAACAGAACTCCAGAAACAAGCAGGAGAAACCAGGATGGAAACCAGGAGGAACAGAGTTTCTTTGGAGCTGGCACAGGCTGGGGGTGTGAGCAGAACCGAGCAGGGATCTCACTGGGCAGGCTGACTTTCAATGCAGAGTCATCTTCTTCCAGACAGGCTACCAACCAAAGATATTCATACATTGTGCAGGTTTTCCAATGATTCTTTCAGATCAGGGCCCAAAACAACTCTCTTGTATTTCCTTGCAATCAGCATTGAAGTTAAAATTACTGCAGCCACTTCTGACGGATGGGTCCTCACTGGAGCCAGAGACCTCCAGACCAGCAGGACCCCTGCTCAGGGGCCATGATGGGTAAGATGGGGGCAAGGGGCTGCCACTGCCAGCCGAGGGCCTCTGCAGGTGGCCAGGAGCCCCCACAGCTGGGGCGAGACTGGACCAGCTTCCCTCATAGCCTTCACAGAGCAGTCCTGCCCACACCTGCCTGGTGATTTTGGACTCCCAGCCTCCAGAACTGTCATGATGGAGCTCTGTTGTTTGAAGCTACCCAGTGCAAGGCACTGTGTCACTGCGGCCCTGGGTGCCCAGCACAGCTCCTACTGTTCTTGTTGTTCACCCGATGGCTTAATTTAGAAAACAAACCAGCCAAACACCCTGGAAAAACCAAGGGATCACACAACGACCTCACAAGGACTGGGGAGAGCCATGGGACCACGGGGTCCCCGAGCTGTCACACCTGCCTGGCTGCATCTCATAGGACAGGGGAGGTAGACCGGCTCATGAGAGAAGGTGAGCATTCTCTGACCCTGGTGTTGAGTAGCAGGTGTGTCCTTTCTCCACTGTGGGGCCAGCCAGAGGCAGAGCGAGGCAGGTAAGGACACAGACCAGGGCCTCCAATGAGGGTTCAGAGTGCATCCTATGAAAAAGCATGTATGGGCCTCCAATTTTTTTTTGTCGCCAGCATCAATGTCATCCCGTGTGTCCTCCATGGTGTCAGCGTGCTCTCATGTATCCAAGAGTCACCTTTACCCTCCTTTGTCACATTTCCTGTTTCCATCTATGGCTGTGACATGCCGGCTTCCCTCCCCCGCAGAAAGAGGCTGCCCATGTGTGGCCTCTAGTCCTTTCATCCCTGAGGCCGGTGCAAGGTCTCAGCTTGGGCCTGCTTCCTCGGAGCCATTCTTGCTGCCTCTGGCGTGCTGTCACCATCTCATTCTCACGCATTGCACACGTGTACCGCCACATTTTCACACACTGCACACATATTCACTTCTCTGCATTTGATGGGAATAAGTGTCCCTGCTCATCCTTTGAAGCTCTACCAGGGACTTACTAAGGTTCTGGAACTTAGACCGACTCCTTCTCCCCACTCCTTAGCCATTTATTTATTTATTTATTTATTTATTTTCTGTGACAAAGCCCTTCCCCCGAAGAACCTGTTGTTTTAAGCTGCCCCCTCGCTCTCCTAAATTGGTGAACACCAGGAGCTGTGACCCACAGGCCAGGACATATTTAGAGGAATAAAGAAGTGCTGATGGCGTCACCTAGAGTGCTCACATCCCATATCAGCGTGCTTGGTTTCGGGTCCTGACTTCGCTTCCAAATCCATCTTTGTTACTGCACACACCGGGAGGCAGCAGGTGATGCTCAAGGAGGTGAGTTCCTGCCGCCCATGTGGGAGACCTGGAGTGCCTCCCAGGCTCTTGGCTTTGACGTGGCCACCCTTGGCTGTTCTGGGCATGTGGGAAGGGCATGAAGTTGAACAATCCGTTCACCTTTAGGCAACCTGCAGCTGCACCTGAGCCCTGGCATGGCAGGCCCACCCAAAAACGAGGGACCCAGAGGGGGCCAACAGACAGGTGCCAGGTTCTTGGCCTGCTACCCACCTCCCTCTTCTTGTGAGTGAACTGCCAAGAAAGGAGTCTGCATTAAAACCTGCAGCCTGACGGCGTTGCAGAGCAGAGCTCTGGGCTGCGTGAATGCCTCAGGAGCAGCCTGGGCTCAGGACTCCACCCTCTTCCCCACGAGAATACAGTGGCAAGTGTGGAAGAGGAGATTTTGAAGGCTTTCATTAACTATTTTTATGAGAGGAAACTGTAAAGCCATGTGTAGAAGCCTGGAAGGTCATTAGCAGCAGATACAAGTGAAATTCTTCTGAGATTTTTGTTCTTGAATCTGTCCACATCTCAGTATCACTGTAGACCCAGGAAAAGTCCTCTTCTAGCCTCCTCTCAGGCCTCTCACTCCAGGATTCAAGAGCTGCTATCAACCTGCTGCCCCTCTGCAGAGCCGCCAAGCAGTTTCAGGACAGGATTCTTTCACAGCACACACACTGGTTCTCTTTGCTTGCTTTATATATTTATATATATAAAGTTGCTTTTCCTTATTTACACGTGTCCTGACTTGATTACAGACGACTTTCTACAAAGGCAGCTTACAATACACAAATCACCACCATGCACAATGAGAGGAGGAGAGAGAAGCAGAGTGAGGAGCGAGGAAAGGATGATAAAGAGAGCAGCAGGGCATCGAGCTTCTGATGCACCAGAGCTTCGATGAAGTGTTGGGCATCACACGATATTCATCACGTAACAAGAATTCACCTGGCTGATCAGGGAGCAAAGCCGCTTCTGCCCCAACACTCACAGATACATATCTCGTGTAAAACCTCTATGTATGTGACCTTCCAGTATGTCTGGATAAGTCTTCCCTAGTCATTCCTAGAAGTGTAGAGAAATTTGGTGCTCTGTGATTTGCAGGGGCGTCCATCAGGAGCTGGTGGAGAGTCCCTGCTCATGGTGGTCTGTGAGACAGTCCGGCGCCGAGGACAGAGCTGGGCACACTTGTCCCAGGTGTGTGGCAGTCTTCTAACTTAAGGAATGCAAAATGTCTAGGGAGTCTTGAAAATCGCTTATTTCACATCATTCTCCGCTTACTCCTTTGGGGTACCGGTTGTCTCACATGGGTTGTGACTGGAGCAGCAGGGCAGGCTACTCATGGCCATGATTAGGGATGACCCGGAGCAAGTGTTTTCTGTTACTGACTGACAGAAGATCAACATGCTTTTCCAAGCTCAGAGAAGGCAACCCGAGCTGTCTGGAGAAGGAAAGACACTGACACAGCGTCTGACTGCATTGAAGATTTCCTCAGATCGGTGGAGACAGCTGAGCTGAGCTGAGCCTCCCTGTTTCGTCAGTTTTCCTCGGAGCAGATATGAAAGTACCTATCCCCAGCAGTGTGCACACAAGGATGGGGAGGGCACGCAGGAAGCACTGACAGTGCAGGCTGTTCAAGAGGAACGAAGGGCAGCAAAAGAAAGTACACACAGTCAATGCAAACTAACACTGAAACCATTCAGCTAGGAAACTAGGCAAACCAAAAGCCTATGCAACAGTGAGTAAAACCAGAAAGGACTTTTTTTTTAACAAAAAGTCTAGTTTTTACAAATATAAGCAAGCTCCTGGCAAGAATATTTATTTAGAGTTTTTAAAGAAAACCATTAAAAAAAGAGAAAAGATAAGGTTACCAGTGACCCAGAATGGCTTCAGTCAGGCTATGTGGACAATGTAACCACAGCACAGTTTAAAGATTTAAAACTTCTATGAATCAAACGTAAATAACTCCTCATTCCTCTCTTCCCAACCGCTGGAAACCACTGCTATACTTCCTGTCTCTATATTTTTGCTGGTCCATGTATCTCATAGAAGTGGTATTATGCACTGTCTTTTTGAGGTTGATTTATTTCATTTAGCATATCTTCAAAATTTATCTACACTGTAGTACATATCAAAATTCCCTTCTCTTATGAGACAAAATAATATTATATTGATGAATACACCCTACTTTGCTTTTCCATTTATCTCTTGATGGACATAGAGTTGCTTCCATATTTTAGCTGCTGTGAACAATGTTGCTGTGAAAACGGGTGTATAGATATCTCCCTGAAACCCTGATTTTAATGTTTTTACATATATCTCAAGAAATGAAATGGCTGGATGATATAGAAATTATTTTGAGTAAATGCGATGCTGTTTTCTAAAGACACTGCATGATTCTCTGTCACCAGTAAGTGTGCACGAGGAGTAAGTGCCAAACAAGGGGCAAAGTATGTGGGGCTTGTTTTCTGTTTCTGCCTTTACCTCACTCAGCATAATGTTACCCACCTCCCCTCGTCCTGTTGCCGATGTTGGGATTTAATTCTTTTTTATGGTTGGATAATATTCTATATCGTATATATACATTCCATTTTCTTTATGCATTTATCAGTTGATGGACAACTAGGTTGTTTCCCTATCTTTGATATTGTGAATTGAACTGCTATAAACATGAGAGTGTAGGTAACTCTTTCATACGCTGATTTCATTTCCTTTGGATATATTCCCAGCGTGGGATGGCTGGGTCATATGGTAGATCTATTTTTAGTTTTCTCACGGATCTCTGTACATAATCTCTTCCATAATGATTGTACCAATTTGCATTCCCAACAACAGTGTATTAAGGACCCCTTTCCCCACAACCTTGCAAGCATTTGTTACTTTTGGATTTTTGGATAATATTCATTGTGACTGGAATGAGTTGATACCTGTTTGCATTTTCCTGATGACTAGTGCTCCTCATGTGTCTGTGCAGTTTGTATTTCATCCTTGAAAAATGTCTGTTCATATCCTTTGTCATTCCTAAAATGTAATGTTTGTTTTGTTGTTGCAGAATTTCTTGAGTTTCTTATGTATTCTGGACATTAATCCTTTATCAGATGCACAGTTTGTAAATGTTTGTTTCCGTTCTTTCAGGTTCCGTCTTCACTTTGTTTCCTTTGTTGTGCTGAAGTTTCTTAGCTTGGTGAAATCCCATTTGTCTATTTTTACTTTCATTGCTCGTGCTTCTGGGGTCTTCTCCAAGAAGTTTCTGCCTAGGCCAATGTCTTACAGTGTTTCCTATATATTTTCCTCTAGTAGTTTGATGGTTTCAGGTCTTAGGGCTAGCTCTTTGATCCATTTTGAGTTGATTTTTTGATAAGGTTATAAGGTTGGGGTCTTGTTTCAGACTTCTGCATGTGGAAATACAATTTAGCCAGCATCCTTTGTTGAAGAGACGACTTCCTCCAGGGATGATTTTAGCTTTTTTGCAAAGATTAGTTGACTGTAGGTGTATGGATTACTTTCTTGGGTTTCTAAACTGTTCCGTTGGTTTACATGTCTATTTTTATCTCTGTACCTGGCAGCTTTGATTATAACAGCCCTGAAATATGTCTTGACATTTGTGATGCCTCCAGCTTTATTTGTATTACATAAGATTGCTTTGGCTATTTGGGATATTGTGTGCTTCTGTATGACTTTTAGGTTTCCTTTTTCTAGTTCTTTGAAGAATGTCCTTGGAATTTTGTTTTGAATTGTATTGAATGTATGAACATTTTTATTTTAATTCTTCCAATCCATGAACATGGATGATTTTTCTGTTTCTGCGTGTGTGTGTGTGACTGTGTGTTCCCTTCTAGCTCTTCCATTAATGTTTTGTAATTTTCATTGTAGATATCTTCCATGGCTTTGGTTAAATTTATTCCAAGATATTTGTTTTTATAACTATTGTTAATGGTACTGATCTTATTGATAAGTTCTTTCTCCGCAGAATATTTTTAGTGTATAAGAATGTTACTGGTTTTTGTGTTGATTTTATATCCTGCTACTTTGCTAAATTCTTCTATAAGTTTTGATAGTCTCTTAGTGGAATATTTTGGGAATGTATGTAAGTTTCTAAAATTCACTTTAAACACACAAATATAATGGGAATATGTTGAAAATATATGGAAAGACAATTGACAAGGAAAGAAATCGAAAAAGTTGATTTATTTAGTGAGTTCTGTTTGTTTATAGTGAATACCTAGCAGCTAACTTTATCAATAGAAGAGGTTGATATTGTCTCACAGTTCTGTGTTCACTGTCCAGTATCAGGCAGATCAGACCATTCAGGCTGTGGTGAAGGTGATGTGAGATTGATTCAGAATCCCCCTTCTCCCTCCCTCCTCCTTCCCTTCCATCTCCCTCTGCCTCTGCCTCTTTCTCTCTCCCTCTCTCTTGCTCTCTGTTCCCTCCACCCCATCACTCTGGCACACCAACTTCAGTACCTTTCTCCAACAGATTACACCATTCCCTCAGCCTTATATCTCACTCTCTTTCTCGGAGTCCACACCCACCAAGGTTGTTACTCTGTTGACCCACTTTCAATGTTCTCATGAAAGTCATCCTTACGCTGCCGGTTTAGCAGCCTGATTATGTTTTCCTAGGTTATTTGCTTTGCTATTCTGCAAAGAAGAGAGTTACCTTTCAACACACACGCGTCATACCAGCTGATGGCTCCATGTAGAGTAATCAGAGGTAGCCAGGCAGGAATCCTCTCCTTCCATGTACCATGCATGGACAGTACCTGTACTTAAACCCAAGCACCCCCTGTTACCACGTGTTTCCTCGCCTACGGGCACCAACTGAAGACTGTATTGTTATCTCTGCTTTCCCGTGCCTTCACCTCCTGTCACCAACGCCTGCAGTCATCCTCTATTTCTCTGCCCTGCATCCCCAGAGCCTCCGCAAACAAAATCCTCGGAAAGCTGTGCGCTCCCGTATTGATCATATCTGTTTCCTTTCCTTCTTGTCACGCATTCTAGTGGATCACATCCTTCAGTGGCTGTCTGCAGAAAGGTTACAAGGTTGAGGCACATTCTGAAAACTTCTCGAGAGCTCCTTACTACAGTCTCGCTGGGGCCTGGAAACAAAAATCCTGCCTTGGACGTCACATTCCTTCAGAACTTTGAAGAGCCCAACCGTTGACTCTTAAGTCAGGCCACTTGAAAGTCCAAAGCTGGTCTAGCTTTTGGATTGATTCCTTTGGGAATCCTGCACAGTCACCATGTGAGATGCCCAGGTTGACCACAGGAGTGGGACAGTGAGGCACGGTCAGTCATCCACAGCTAGGGACTGACTGGTAAAGAATGCTTTGAACATAGTCGTCTTTGTGGAACAGATTCGGAGCCTTTGATTCGGCCTTGAAATGTCCGTGAAGTTCTTAGTTCTTTCAGCTGGAGTCTTTAGCATCCCTTTGCAGTCTTAGATATACTTTTTTTAAATCCTTTTTTCCACCAGTTTTAGGTTTCCAAAAGTTTATCTATCTTCTTTCTCTATATCTTTCTTCTTATGCATTTATGTCTTTATAAGTAAATTTTCTGCACTTACTGGGGTTTCATTTTTTTAAGACTTATTTATCATTTGAAAGTCAGAATTACAGAGACAGAGGGAAAGATGCAGAGAGATGGGCAACGGGGCTGGTTCAGGCTGAAGCCAGGAGCTCCTTGCGGGCCTCACACATGAGTAGCAGGAGTCCAAGTACTTGGGTCATTGTTTTTTTCCCCTGGCCATTAGCAGGGAGCTGGATCAGTAGTGGGCATTCATATGGGATGCCAGGCAACGGCTTTACATGCTCGGTCACAATACCCAACTTGGCCCCATTCAGAGGGGTTTCTGCAGGAAGCAGGACTGGAGGTCTGGCAGCTTTATCCAGAAGTCCAACAGCAGAGCCGTGGCCTTTATTCTTCTAAATGCCCTTCCTCTTGTCCTATGATTCACCCCACAGGTGATTCCATTCCCACCTGAAGTGGCGCCTTGTCAGAGAAGTTTTTCCTGACCCGGAGAAAAAGCTGTCTCCCCAGCAGTCCTTCCACGTGGTCTCCCTTGTTTTCATCCAGGCCACGTCGCACTGCCAAGTTGCCACGACTTGTAGATCATGTGCCACCAGCTGCCCTGAAGGAAGCTCGGGAGTGCAGGGGCTTCCTCTTGTTTCCCTTCATGCTCTGCACCACACAGCACGGTGCAATACTGCAGCCACGGACAATGGGACGTGCGCTGCACCACGCACCTGTGTCCTACTGCAGGCCTCATGTATGGAAGGAAGAAATAGAATCCGAAGAAGTTACTTTCACTCTTGGAAAAAGTAGACCTGGGAACTTGTGCTTACTCAAAGGAGAGTTTGAGGGAGCCGGCGCTGTGGCACAGCAGGTTAAAGCCTCTTCCTGCTGGGCTGGCATTCCATATAGGAGTCTCCATTGCTCCACTTCAAGTCCAGCTCCCTGCTAATGTGCCTGGGAAAGCAGTGGAGGATGGCCCAAGTAAGTCCTTGGGTCCCTGGACCCATGAGGGAGACCTGGAAGAAGCTCCTGGCTCCTGGCTTAGGACTGGCCCAGCCGCGGTCATTGTGGCCATCTGGGGAGTGAGCCAGAGGATGGAAGACCTCTCTCTCTCTGTCTCTACCTCTCTCTATAACTCTTCCTTTCAAATAAATAAAAAAAAAAAAGATCTTAAAGAGATTGACATCAACGCTAAATGGATTATCTAAGACTCTCCTGAGTTTATAATTGTGGGAATTCAACAAAGCTGCTTAATTCATTTACATAGGTTAATTTATACCTTCTGTCTGTCCCATGAGGGCTGAGCCCAAAGAGGTTATCATTATAATAAATGCAATGCTTTAATGTAAAATGTGGTCCTTCAAATTCTAGAAAGTATTTTCTGTGAATATTTTCAGCTTTAGGCATTTTCTCAACTGATATTTTAGTTGTCAACTTAAATCTTTTTCTACTTAAATATAATACTTAAATACAAGTTTTAAAAATTTAATTTCAGATTATAAAATAACCAGTTCTCACTCATAAAAGGGAAAAAGTGAAAAGAACTATGCTGTAATTCAAACACAAGAACTACAAAGTGTTAGCATATGTATTTCTAGTTCTCTTTGTTGCATATATAGTACAGTCTTGTTCATGCTATATTGATAGCTTTTAATCTCTCTTTAATTTAGCATCATGTCTTCCAGTGCTATTAAAACAACACGAGCAGCAGGTTGATTGCTGTACGCTATTCTAAAATTTTAATGTTATATAATTTACTATTCTCAAGTTGCTGTATATCCAAATCGATTTTTATAAGTAGTACTGAAATATGTACTTAGATGAATAAAATACTTCAGTGTTTTCTCTTATTTTCTTCAAGTTATATTCTAAAATAGGACTTCTGTGTAAAATTGTAAGTATGCTTTTCAAAGATGTGAAATTGTTTTTTAAGTCTTGTGAAACTTTTCCTTCCTGGAAGCCTTGGGTAGCTAGTAATTTGCCTCATGAAATCATCCCTGATGATCCAGAATCAATGACTTTTCCATCTTTCTGGGATCACCTGTCTTCTTAGAAGCCAATGAACGCTGAAATTCTCTGTTGAGAAATAGGGAGTTGCACACAACTCCCCCAGGGTTTGCACATCCACCTGCGGAACTATAGAACAGGACTCAAACCCCTCGCCTCAGTGTGAGTCACAGAGATCCACGGGAAAGTTGCTGGAACAATAAAGGGCACGTGTTTGTATCATTTGCCGAAAGCTGTAGAGGGAGGAAGTCCTCCAGGTGTGCTGTGAGTGGGACGTTGTTCCTGTCTGCATATTGTTCCAGTGCTCCCCCCTTTTTGTGGGGCTCCTCCCCCAGGCTGTCTTGTCTTGTGGTGGCGGAAATGGCAGGCACATTTCTAATGTCCAGAAAAAATGGAGTCTTTTCTTCCTGAACCACACGACTCCTAAAGCAACAATTGTGGCAAATGGAGTGTCCTGACTGGCTTCGCTGGGGGTGTGGGAGAGCTGTTGCCCGTCAGGCCAAGCCAGGGGCTCAGGTCCGCACCAGACATCCAAGAACAGTAAAGGAGACAGGGAGAGGGCAGGATGGGCCTGTTAGTTATGCAGATGTGGGAGATACTTTAAACTGGGCAGTCCTTCGCTATTGATGTACTCACATGAGTTTTTGATAAATGTAAACAGCTAAGGCTATTTTTACAGACAATCCTCAAATATTTGGTTATTGTATTTTGTTCAAAAATCATGTAATAATGACGACCATCACATCACTGAGCTTGCCACAATTCCTATAATAAAGTGCTTATTGTGGTCTGTTTTGTGGATTCCTTTAGGTTTTCATGTGGATTATGAAAGAAGTGTCCCTTGACTATTTACCTATACTACTAAATTTATAAAGAGAGAAATCGTCCAATGTGTTCTCAAGGTTGATGCAAATCTGTTGAGACAGATATGGTAGAATTTTGAGGAAACTGTTTTTCACAACTTCTACCCCCAATGCATTTTATTTCAGTCTGTGAGATGGCTCCATCTCTGTAGATGGTGTCTTCTTTACAGCTAAACTACTAGGTATTTCGTGTAGACTTCATGTGAGAAAATATCTTTACAGTAGATTATATTGTTTCAAAGAATGGAACACTGTGTAGAAAATGCTATGGTCACCCTATCTTATCTTCAGTCCAGGGGACAAAAAGTGTGCCAAAGACAAAGACAGTTGTCTGCTGGCTTTTAAGCATTAAAGACATATATGTAGAATATTTAAATATAAAAAGTAGACTAATTAAACATAGAAGAGTTAAAAATGAGAAGCCAATAGGAAACTAAAATTGCTGCTTAACCATTCTGCAAGTCGTTTGTTTTGTTTGAGTCTGCTTGGCGGGGATGGAGAGGTACCAGTGTGGCACTGTCCCATCCATCGCTGACTTTGCGGCCATACTGTAAGACTGGCCAAGTGTGAAGAGACTCAGGCTCAGAGAGACATTTACCTTGTCTCAGTCACTCTTCCGGTACTCACTGTTTGCCAAGTGCTATTAGCAAACACAAAGTTTATTCAGCAACGGGAAGACAATAATTAGAAAAACACAAAACAGCAGGTTACTGTCAATTTGCAAGATACGGCAAATAATTATGTAGCAAAGAAGAAAAAAAAAAAACAGAAAGGACCATTCTAATTCAAAGCAAAATCAGGTTCAAGCCCCAGGGCTTGGATGATGCATCCTAATGCAGATTCTATGCTGGGCTGGTAAGCTTTCTAATTCTGTGATGTGGAGGGTGACAAGGTAGGAGGGATGCAGGGGGTGGGTGGATGAGCATGGTCTGCACTGAGACCGCCATTAGAGGAGGAGTGGGCACAAAGCCGCTTCCCAGTGGCTGTTGACACAGATGCACGGGGAGCCGGTTCCGGCATTAACAGGGTGCTGCAGCCTGTCTGGACCATGCCACTTCTTCATGATCTGTTTAAAATAATTCACAATTCTTAGGCACCAAAATTTAGAAAGTGTGTGTGTGTGTGTGTGTGTGTGTGTGTGTGTGTTTTAAAGGAATCATTTAGAAAGGACCAGCCCCCTCTCTAACTGCAGGGGCTAGCAGGATGGGATCCATATTTGGGGGGTGGGGCACATGCTCCTTGCATTTTATTATATCCTTCACAGTAATGCCCACTGGAACTTGTGCCCAGCAGACAAATGTGTTCTTGATGCACCCTAAGAATTCCAGAAAGATCCAAGGGTGCATAAAAACCAGCAGGTGATGAGTGGGTCACAACCGGGAGGAAACGGTGATGCCTAGTTTAAAGCATGAATGCCAGCTGCTCCAAACCCTGGAGTTCCCAGGATTTAATTGATACTGTTTTTCAGAGCCTGTGAAGGAGGTACAGAGATTGCTGGGCTGGCTTTTGTTGGCACCCTGGTAACAAACAACATATTTCAGAGCCCTGTGCAATGTGCCATTGCTCCCAGTCTTAGAAAACGTGTGACCCCCATCATATGAGACACTCAGTCTGCACCAGTGACTCCTCAGGCTAGCCTTTCTCTAGCCTAGCCTCTGAACAGAAGCATCCCATATCAGGAGTCGGGGTGCTCAGACCACCCTTTTACGAGTTTCCTAGGGCTGTGGGAGCAAAGACCACAGACAGCCCCATTTAAACAACAGAAAGTAATTGTCCCATGGTCCTGGAGAGTAGGAGTTCAAGATCAAGAGATCAGTGGGGCTGGTGCCTTCTGAAGCTGTGAGGACAAATGGGTCCCAGTCGCTGGGGGTGCCTTGGCCATCTTTGGGGCTCCATGGCCTATGGAAGCATATCTGCAGTGTCTGCCTTCATCTCCATCAGGTGTTCTCTGTGTGAGCAAGTCTGTGTCCCCATCTCCCCTTTTCCTGAAGACACTGGTCACCTCGCTTTTACTGTGCATCCGAATCTAGTATGACCTCAGCTCAACTAACCACGTCTGCAACGAGCAAGCCCCACGAAGGCCACTGTCTAGGACCAGGGAGCTCGGACCTCGCAGGAATCTGAGGGCAGGCAAGGCAACCACACAGCTCCCACTGCAGAGAGAGGGCCTCCTCCCGCTCCTCCTGAAGCAGCTCAGCCTCTAACCAGACTTCCCATCCTCTCCCTGCTCCTGCAATATAGAAAAGCAGTGGTCACACTTCTGAAGTTGACTGAATTGTAGTCTTTTGGAGGCTTCCCCCAGACTAGAGACCAATAGGAATCTCCCCTTTCTTGTCCATCCATTTCATCAGTGAACCCACAGCCTTCCTTTTTCTCCAACTCTCCATTCTTCATCTCACAACATTGCTTCCCTGGTTAGAGTGGCAAGCATTCCAGCATTCCATAATTACTGGGTGCACCTTGTAATGATCAGTAGGCTGCTGGGTTGATAGTGCGGGAGCTCAGAAATAGATATGCTATCCCCCGGGCTTATTGTAGTTACTCACTGTCATGGTGGGGGGGGGGGGAGAAACAGCAGAGAAGAAAAGGGGGGAGAAAGAAGAGAAAACACAAACTGTTTCTCAAGCTAAAGAAGTCACTGGACATATGCTGCCTGGGAACATCTTGCAGTCTGATTGTGAAGGTGGCCGCGTGACAAGTTAGCATCGATATATTTAGCACAAAGCGTGCACTCCTGTGTGAGAAACCTCTCATGATGGCTGCACCTGTCAGACATTGAGCTGGTTTGCAGGGCAGATGTGCTGGGCCTTTGGCCTTGCTCAAGGCTAACTCGCTTTAAGCTTCTTGTTAGAACTGTGTGGTTGTAAGGAACCTTGGGTCATTAAGTTCTAGGAAGTGTCATCACAGACTTCCCGGAGCAGCTCCTGCAAAACTGCCGCCAGGGATCTTCCTCCCCCTACCCGCGGCTTTCTTGGGTGTTCCTTGGAGTCATCTGCACATAGGTAGTTCAATGATCTGGGGCTACTCGAATGATAATTAATGGTAGGAAGCACTTTCCAAAATCCTGCAGTCCGATGCAATGATTTCATGGATTTCGCAGGAGGATGCGTTTCCTAGATCTCACTTGGACGGCAGGTTCTGTGTGGGACTCACGCCAGCCCCGTTCTCCTGTATCCTCAGCTTTTAACTGATGCCTGGCAATAGTCTTGTGATGGAGGAAATGGCTCTGAAGATGTCAGTGAAAGGAGCAGTGCTGGGATGCAGGGTGGATGCCTGAATGAGTGCATTTGTTACACGACGTTCTGAGGAGCACACTTCCAAATAGGAAAGTCTAGCAGTGCACTACTCTTCATATCATTAATTATTCTCCCCAGGAGAGCTTCCCAGGGCCCTAAAAGGAAGGCATGCTTAGGTTTGAAAACAAAGTTGAATTTCTGAATGTCTGCCCTTCTGTGATGTTGCAATGTATAGCTGAAATTTCTATCAAGAAAAAAAAAAACATAAGAAAGAAAGATGAAGGGAAAGAGAGGAGGCAGTCAGGAGAAAGATGGGGATCAGGCAGGGAAAGAAGGAAAATGGAGAAGGAAGGAGGGGAAGGATGGGAGGGAGGTGGGAGGCAGGGAAGAAGGAACTCAAGCAATCTAGGACAGTGTAGCACTTGTACCAATATTAGTATGCATTATCTTAGCTTTAATTCTTCATATTTATGCTGCTTAATTTTTAAAAGTTTAAAAAGTAGCATGGGTGGGAAGACTTGGTATGGCAGTTGAACAGTAGGTTAAGCCACTACTTGGCATGCCTGCATCCCATATACGAGTACCTGGGATTGAGTTCCACCCGTTTCCAATCCAGCTTCCTGCTAATGCGCCTGGGAGGTAGCAGATAATGGCCCAAGTACTTGGGCTCCTGTCACCCACGTGGGAGGCCTGGATGGCGTTCCTGGCTACTAGGCTTTGTCCTAGACCCACTCCAGATGTTTTGGGCATTTAGGTGGTTAACCAGTAGATAGAAAATCCTTCTCTCTCTCTCTCTTTCTCTCTCTCTGTCATCCTGCCTTTCAAATCAATAAATTAATCTAAAACACTTAAAATATCAATGTGTAAAAATACTATAACTAGTACTCCAACAGTATTTTTCACTTTGTGTTGCCATGTGAGGGCAAACTGTTGAAATCTTTACTTAATATATACTAAACTGATCTTCTGTATATAAAGAGAATTGAAAATGAATCTTGATGTGAATGCAAGGGGAGAGGGAGTGGGAAAGGGGAGGGTTGTGGGTGGGAGGGAAGTTATGGGGGGGA
>CM027408.1:5169518-5215020 GCA_015711505.1 Sylvilagus bachmani
AATCTTTACTTAATATATACTAAACTGATCTTCTGTATATAAAGAGAATTGAAAATGAATCTTGATGTGAATGCAAGGGGAGAGGGAGTGGGAAAGGGGAGGGTTGTGGGTGGGAGGGAAGTTATGGGGGGGAAGCCATTGTAATCTATAAACTGTATTTTGGAAATTTATATTCTTTAAATAAAAGCATTAAAAAAATAAATAAAAATAAAAATAAAAATAAATTAAAAAAAATAACATTGCCTCACTGTTACACATATAAATTTCAGCTTTGGTAGATGGCGATATTTTTGTAAATATTATAACAAAAGTAATTGGTATCTCAAAATTTCATCTAGCACAGTACATTTCAAACATCTGTAAAGTTGGTAGATACTCATTTTCATCGCTTCTCGGTCTTTTGGCTAATATCAAGTGTGATACTCATTTTCTGTCTTGACATACACAGGTAACCTGAAGAGAATAAATGTGCTTGGATCCAAGAGATAATTTCAGAGGCTGCTAGATGTTAAAGGCATCAGCATTTACCAAAAGCACAGAACAATCTGAACATGATTCCAGTTAACGTTAATAACAGCAGTGGGGTGTGTCGAGCACGTGCTGTAGGCCAGCCCTTAGGTCCCTCAGCTGCTCTGCTCTTTGTCAGAAGGAAAACAGGAGGCTTCTGTTTTGTCTTCTGTGTTGGAATCCTTCCTCCACCATGGGCTTACATGATAGAGTTCCCACCCTGCGCGTGTTGTTGAATAGACACTCTTCATTTAAATCAAGAATGATGGAATCTAAAAATACAAAATTAACTTGCATCAAAGGAAATGCAGGGATTTAAGGGCAGAGGCCGATTCTGGAGTTTCAACCACCAGGGCATGCATGCAAAGGATGAATGAAGTTTTCTGCTTCTGCACTTAGGTTTTCTCTCTTTTTATTTGAGAAAAGATGGTTCTGTTTAAGCTCAGTGTTGCCAGTGTAGCCGCCATTTTATGGCCATAATTAATACATGGAAATGAATCTAACTCTACCATATCAACACAAATCACAAACCACGCTGTCTTCCTTGGAGAGCCCCCAGAGTTAATAGTGGCCGTGTAATAAAGCAGCACTACATGGACACATTGGGGTTTCTGCTCCAGGGTCCGTTGGCTGTTACTGGCCCCATGTGGCAGAAGGTATCACAGATGCTGCTCCGTGGGTCTACACTGAATGGAGAGATGTTGGCAAGGAGGCTGGAGTGAGTTTGAGAGCAGTGATGTGTGTGGAGAACCGTGAGTGACAGGGCCTGCCCCTGCTGATGCCCCTCTGCTCCCCACGGAAGTGTTCTCACCTTGCTCGTTTGGTGAACCACAGTGGTAACTGCAGCTCTGGGCTGCTCTGACTCAGAAGTCAGTTCCTTTAGTATCAGCTGAGAAACCTTGAAGGAGAAAAGGCAGGGCGTCTGGATGCCACGACAGTGACTCCATCACAGTGGTCACTTTCTGAACTTCCTTTAGCAGCAAGAACTTACAGAGGTGAATTCACAGAAGCAAATGCTGGCGCCCAGTGCCCAGTCCTGGGTTGAATGTAAGGACGACCCGAAGCACTGGGTCATGTTAAATTTCTCCGCATTTTTGATCTCAGGTTGCCTATGCCCTTATCATTCCAGACTTCCATGCTCATCGATGGCAAACATCTCAGTTTGGTCTATCCATTAGAGTCAGCTGAACTACGCCTCTGCTGGCTTTTGAAGGATGTGGCAGCACCTCACTCTATTGTCGATGAGTTTCTCATTGCTTTCTTCCTTTGGCCATACTGTTCTACGTTCTTTATATCACATCGCCATGTTCAGTAATTATCTCTTCTTTCGTTCCGTGGACTCAGCTTTGCTTGTAGTTTATTTTTCCAGTACACATTTCTTTGTACAATCTAGTTGATTGCTTTTCTTAACTGCAAATTAATTACTTCTGAAGTCTTTTTTTTTTCTTTTTTGCTTTTGAGTTCACTTATTTTATTCCTGAAATCTTGGAAGTCTAGTTTCCATTTTCCTTGCTAGGTATGCTTTTTTACAGGGAGGACTTACATGACCTCACTGCAGTTCTGATGGGTACTCATCCTAGTGTTTTCAAATCAGGATTCTCAGGTTGACATTTTGATAACCCTTATGTGTCCCTCAGTTTGCTTTAGGAGTTCTAGGAGTTGAGGGTACAAGCTGTTTCTATTTTTTTTTTTATCAAGAGACCCATGCTTCAGGGGCTTAAATAGGATGGAGATTTATTTGTCTCTTATATGAATGAATAGTCTGGTGATATGGATGAAAAATTAAGTTATACATGGACCTTGATTCTTTTCATGTTTTTGCTCCAATTTCTTCTAAGATATTGCTGCAGCCTGGTTATTGCTCCATTCACACCCCAGTTCCTGGAATGAAAAGAGTGAAGTAGGAGGCAAGGAATTTCCTTTCAAGCAAAGGATGCAGAAAATGCACACATGATTTTATTCACATTCTTTTGATGTCAATTCATCACCCTGCCTTAGTTAGATCAAGGGAGGCCATCAGATGTGTAAGCTCGGCTTTGTGGCTGTGATTCTGGCTATACCTCTCTCCCTGGAGAAGAGGAACACAGAATTCAAGAGCTAACTTGCAACCCCAAGAGCTCTTTGGGGCTGTTTATGGTGAGAACACTCGGGAGTGATCGGCCCTGGAAGCGTCAGCACTTCCGAGGGGTCTCAAGCATGCCCAGGTTCTCTTCCAAGTCCTTGTATGGACAGTGGGTTCACACACAACTCTCCAGCAAGGTCGGCGCTGCCCCAGGCCTCCTGTTGGATGGCTCTTTGTGATGCATCTCCAACTGGTCGATCAGATCTCGGGAGTCGACTTCTCTGAGGTCAAGTCCAGGATCTGTACCTGAGTCCGGGTTGGTTGCACGACCTCAGGTTTGATAGAAAAGGCCAGTGTTTCAGTTTCCTTATATGCACTAAAACGGGCATAATGAAAATACACACCTCACATTGCTGTCAGAAGTTGTTTGTGATAAGGAATGGATCAGATCCTGTCATGGTTTGAACAGAATCTGGTTCTGCAAACTGTCATAGATATTTAAACCTTGAGGTCTTATGCCAGCAGCTAAGGGACTGATATTAATAGTTGATGGAGATCTGATCTAACTATGGGGTCTGGGAGGTGGGCCTAGCAGGAGATTTTAGGTCCATGGGGGTGTGTGCCCACAGAGGAGTTGGTTATACAAGCAGCATGTGCTGTCTGTGCCTCTCTCTCTCTGCATCCCAGCCAACCATGCTCTCATCCTCTGCACAAGTTCCACCTTCAGACACCAAAGGAATGGGAACACCTGACCTTGAACTGTAACCTTAAAGTTGAAACAAACTGCCTTCCTCAAAACTCCTTTCAGGTGTCTTGAAGTAATGGAGTTGACTAATACGGATGCTCTCTGGAAGACAGTAGAACAATGACTAGAAAATGTTGGTTGGGTCCTCCCAGATATGGAAATGCATTTTATCTCTTTCCCATCATCCCCCTATAAATCCCGTCTTTCCTAATCCATATATGGTGTCTCTACAAGATGATATATTTTCTTCTGGCCCTTATTTGCAATTAGAAGCCATTGTAGGTTAAAAACACATTGTTCAGTAAAAATTAGTTCTTTCAATTTTAACCCTATAAGACTTTATGCAATGCTCAAAGAGAAATACTTTGAAGAGACCACTTTTGAAAACCTTCATCAATGTTCCACTGACTTCTCGGGTGGTGAGTCTTTATGCCTGAGTCTTGTCACTTTGCCAGGCAGCCATGGAAGACTGAACTGAAGATTGTATGTTGGTTTTTGCTGTGTGGTCATTGTAGATGTCTCTGCCATAGTGCTTGGACAGCACAGGTGGGACACTTTTCTTTGTTGCATTCTCGTATTCTGGCATACACTGGCACTCACTAAGTCTTTGTGAACAAGTGGATGGATAAAAGCTTTTAAACAGATGTAAGCAGTATTTTTCAAGGCAGTGTAGCGGAGGACAGTATTTTGCTAGGGAAAGTCATTTGGGAATGTATGTGTTCAAAGATTAACACCAAAAAATGTATTGAATTGTTTTTCCCTGGCAAGCCTCAGGAGGCAATAGGTGAACTGCTGCTAGTTAAGTTGTACTAGCGGGAAACATTATAGCATTAGGCTATAACCAATCAATCCCAGTTGGAAGCCTTTATCAGCAGTTGTGTGTTTCTTGCCAGTTCCTTGCTAATCCTTTAAAAGGGTAGGTACAAGGAAGGCCAGTAGCTTACATTACATAGCATGATTTATAGATCCCAGCTATTCAAACATTTCAATCCACATAGTATGCATGCCAAAAATGTTTATTTCTGAAATGTTCAATTGATTAATTATGCCATTCAGCATAGATATCTGAAGAGAGCAAAGTGAATCTTGTCTGTAGCCTTACCATGCCCTCTTTCATGTTAAAAGTAATTTAAGCTTGTTCTCCATTGATCATAGTGACAAAAGCTTTTAGGGATAAAAGACTGAAGCCTGTAAGCCTACAGCCCCCTTCCATGACTTCCAGTCACTACTTATCAATTCAATATGAGCTTTTAGGCAGATGCTGAAGCATTTGCTAGCAAATGCAGATTTGGGATGAGCTTCAGACTCTACTGAGAAGGCCACCTGGCAATATTACTAAATCTTCAGAGGTGGTGTGTGGCAACGTAACCTTCATATTAACTAAAAATATAACAGGCCATTTTTGAAACCCTTGCAGCAATGATACAAATTTTACAAAACTCTACCACCAAATAAGGCAATATGCTGTCTCTTTAGCACTTGAAACTAAAATGGCCAGTCTTTGAAGTGGGATTTTTTTAAAAGAATTCTTATTTAATTTTTGCAAGTTTCATGTATTTCATATATACACTCTTAGGAACACAGTGATACTTCCAACCCTACCCTTCTTCAACCCTCCTTCCTTCTCCCTCTCCCAGTCCCACTCTTAATTTTTATAAATATCTATTTTCAGTTTACATATTGATCCTAAAGGTAACCTTACAATAAGTAAATATTATGAAGGAAAAACAACAACAACAACAAAAAAAACCCACCGTTTCTCAGTGGAGGAGACAAGCAATCATCGACTCTCAAAATGTCCATTTCATTCCAACACATTACATTTCAGGAACTCTGTTAGTTACCTTGGATCAGAGAAAATATATATCTCTCTTTTTGAGATTGGCTTCTTTCTTTCTTTCTTTCTTTCTTTCTTTCTTTCTTTCTTTCTTTCTCTCTCTCTCTCTCTCTTTTTCTTTTTCTTGTTTTTGACAGACAGAGTTAGACAGTGAGAGAGAGAGACAGAGAGAAAGGTCTTCCTTTCCATTGGTTCACCCCCCAAATGGCCGCTGTGGCCGGCATGCTGCGCTGATTCAAAGCCAGGAGCAGGGTGCTTCCTCCTGGTCTCCCATGGGGTGCAGGGCCCAAGGACTTTGGGCCATCCTCCACTGCCTTCTCAGGCCACAGCAGAGAGCTGAACTGGAAGAGGAGCAACCAGGACAGAATCCGGTGCCCCAACTGGAACTAGAACCTGGGGTGCCAGCACTGCAGGCGGAGGATTAGCCAAGTGAGCCACAGCACTGGCCATGAGATTGGCTTATTTCAATAAGTATAATCATTTCCAGTTGTGTCCAGCTTGTTGAAGAAGACAAAATTTCATAGTTTTTTTTTTTTTAACAGCTGTGTGTTACTCCATAGTGTATGTATACCGTAACTTCTTCTTCTTCTTTTTTTTTTTTTGGACAGGCAGAGTGGACAATGAGAGAGAGAGACAGAGAGAAAGGTCTTCCTTTTCCATTGGTTCACCCCCAAATGGTTGCTGCGCTGATCTGAAGCCAGGTGCCCGGTGCTTCTTCTGGTCTCCCATGCTGGTGCAGAGCCCAAAGACTTGGGCCATACTCTACTGCTTTCCTGGGCCATAGCAGAGAGCTGGACAGGAAGAGGAGCATCCCAGACAAAACTAGCGCCCTGACCAGGACTAGAACCCGGGGGTACTGGCGCTGCAGGAGGAGGATTAGCCTATTGAGCCACGACGCCGGCCACCATAACTTCTTTATCCAGTCAGCAATTCATGGATTGATTCCATATCTTAGCTATTGTGAATTGTGCTGCAATGAACATGGGGGTATAGACAACTCTTTCATATGCTGATTTATTTTGGTTGGGATAAATTCCCAGGAGTAGGATGACTGGGTCATATGATAGATCTGTATTTGTATTTCTGAGGTATCTCCATACTGTCTTCCACAGTGGCTGCACCCACCAACAGTGGATTAGGGTACTTTTTTCCCCCACATCCTCGCCAGCATTTGTTGTTTGTTGATTTCTGTATGAGAGATGTCCTAACTAGGATGAGGTAAAACCTCATCATGGTTTTGATTTGCATTTCCCTGTTGGCTAGTGATCCTGAGCATTTTTTCAAGTGTATGTTGGCCATTTGAATTTCCTCTTTTGAAAAATGCCTGTTCAGATCCTTTGCCCATTTCTTAACTGGATTGTTTGTTTTGTTGTTGTTGAATTTTTTGAACTCTTGATAGATTCTGGATGTTAATCCTTTATCAGTTGCATAGTTTATAAATATTTTCTCCCATTCTGTCGGTTGCCTCTTCACTTTGCTGAGTGTTTCTTTTGAGATGCAGAAACTTCTCAGCTTGATGTAATCTCATTTATCAATTTTGGCTTTGATTGCCTATGTGTCTGGGGTCTTTCCCAAGAAATCTTTGGCTATGCCAATGTCTTGCAGAGTTTCCCAATGTTCTCTAGTAATTTGATGGTATCTGTAGAGTTAGGTCTTTGATACATTTTGAGTGGGTTTTTACGTAAGGTGTGAGGTAGGGGTCTAGTTTTATACTTCTGCATGTGGATTTTCACCAGTACCATTTGTTGAAGAGACTGTCCTTGCTCCAGGGGTTGTTTTTAGCTCCTTTATCAAAGATAAATTGGTTGTAGATGTGTGGGTTGATTTCTGGAGTTTCTGTTCTGTTCCACTTGTCTACACATCTGTTTTTATGCCAGTACTAGGCTGTTTTGACCATAACTGCCTTGTAGTGTGTCTTGAAATCTGTTATTGTGATGCCTCTGTGCTTTGTTTTTTTATTCTATAAGATTGCTTTGACTATTCAGGGTATCTTGTATTTCTATATGAATTTTAGCGTCTAGATCTGTGAAGAATGTCCTGGCATTTAGATTGGGATTGCATTGAATCTGTAAATTGCTTTTGGTAGTATGGACATTTTGATGATGTTGATTCTTCTAATCCATTAACGTAGAAGATTTTTCCCATTTTTAATGACTTCTTCTATTTCTTTTTTTCAATATTCTATAATTTTCATCATTGAAATCTTTGACATTCTTAGTTAAATTTGTTCTAAGGTATTTAATTCTTCTTGTAGCTATAGTGAGTGGGATTGATCTTAAAAGTTCTTTCTCAGCCATGGCATCGTCTGTATATACAAACACTGTTGATTTTTCTGAATGATTTCATATCCTGCCACTTTACCAAACTCTTTTATGAGTTCCAATAGTTTATCAGTGGAGTCTTTTGGATACCTTATGTTTAGAATCATGTCATCTGCAAATAGGAATAGTTTGACTTTCTCCTCCCCAATTTATTTCCTTTTGACATCTTTTTTTTTTTTTTTTTTTTTTTTTTTTTTTTTTTTTGCCTGATGGCTCTGGCTAAAACTTCCAGGACTTCTGGGACTATATTAAATAGCAGTGGTGAGAGTGGGCATCCTCATCTGGTTCTGGATCTTAGGGGGAATACTTCCAGCTTCTCCCCATTCAATAGGGAATGCTGGCCCTGAGTCTGTCATAAATTGCCTTGATCGTGTTGAGGAATGTTCCTTCTATACCACATTTGCTTAAGGTTTTCATCAAGAAAGGGTGTTGTATTTTATCAAATGCTTTTTATGCAGAATTCAGGTTGGTAAGATGGACCACATATTGGGGATCCAGTAGTCCCATGACCTACACAAAGCAGAGGAGACTCAGTGTCTGCTTAGTGGCTTAAAGCTGTTAATGACCAAATTACCTTTATGTCTATCTTTCATAGATTATTTTTTCATAATGAAAACTGTTCCAACTTACTACTAAAATAAGTTTATCTGATAAAATTCCACATTGAGTCACACCTTTTAAGGAATTATCACATCATGATATCATGGAGTATGCTTTTCCAGTAATACCATATATTGTTGAGTTGAGAATTTGATTTTTTTATGTATTGCCCTAGAGCATGGGCCAGGAAACTAGGGGTCTCTGATCTCTGCTTGCTTTGGTAAATCAAATTTTATTGGAATACAGCCTCACTTATTCGCTAACTTTCCATATTACTTTGGGTAATAAAACTCAACAGGCAATCCTCTCAGGGGAGTAATGTTGTTCACTGACTTATTATGATGATGACATAGGATAATTCACATAGGAACACCTGTAGGTAGTGCACGCTAAGCAAACTCAGTACCTTCTAGTATCCTATTCTATCAGTCCAGTATTGGTACAATGATCTCATAGGTATTTACTTTTGTGAAATGAGATTTTAAGAAATAGAAATATATATTATGATATTATATATATATAATACTATTTTCTGCTATGCAGTTCCTTCTAGTAATCCCAAAGTTTTTGCATTCACTTGTAGATGCTAAAAACATCAGCAACTAAAATCTCCAAGAGTTAAGCATCTGGACAAGTAAAATATTACAATTTGTACATGTGAAATACTATGTTGGCCAATCAATGAACAGTAAATAAATCATGTGGAAATATATTTGATCATTTTTTGTGCCTTTGTATGGAATAGTTAAGAGGGGTTTATTCTGAGTTACAGATGTGTAAAAGTTTATAAATAATTCACACAATAGGACAATTGAGAACAATTTGGAGTCTATTACATCAAGCACCATTGTTTCTTATAAATATCTACATGATATTGAAGTGCCAATTTCTCCTACAACCAAACATTAGAATTATTACTTAGCAATTAAATCAGTGCCTCGATGATGTCTGCTCTCACAATACATGTAAGAAAGGATTTCATGACAACCAATGGCAGCTGGAGATGTCTTGCTTGACGAGATGTTGTGCTTTGGAGAAGTCAGCCTCTCCTCTCCTTCTCAGTCCCGCGCTGCTCGGTGAAGCTCTTCCTTGTTCTCCTGTTTCCTGGTTAATTCCCTTTTCACTGATGTTCTCACTGTATTGAAAACCTCTGTGGGAACTTGCATCACTGTAGATTTGGAGTTTTGTTGACTCTTTGTTCCGTGTCTTTATTGGGCTGTGGGCCCCTCACGTGTAGAAACCACTTACTGCTGACTTCTATTTCTGGGTCTAGTTTGGTTTCTGGGTTGCAAGCAGCTGTCAATAAAGTCCTTCAGGTGCGAGCACTGAAGAACTTCAGCAACAGGCAAAGGTTAAGGGAGGACTTTAAAACAAGGAGGGTAGATAGAAACTAGCTCCAGGACAGCACAGGCTTAAAGAAGTTTAGAGAAATAAGAGGAGAGAGGTATGAGGGATGCTTCAGAAAGTCTGCAGAAAATGGAATTAAAAGATAAGTTTATCATGGTGCAACAAAGATACAGAAATTCAGGCATATTTTTCCTTAATAGATATTTTCTACGAATTTTTGAAGATCCATTGCATGATATTTTAGATTGAATTCTTCTTATTGGAAATTGTTGATTCACATGTAATATGTGTTTATTTTATGGGGGAGAGTGCAATACTTCAATACAAATGCTTAGAACAAAAACAATTAAGCCTGGGGACTTGTCTCCCATTCTCCTTATCTTTATCTGTGTTTGAAACCAACTACTCCAGCTCTTTCCATCATATATTAAACAGTGCAATGAGTGACACTCACTGTACCACGCTGTGGCACAGTGGAACTTCTGTGTTTTGGGGCCTTTATCCTCCCTCTGCCCCCTCCACCCACCCTTCCCAGCCAGCTGCACCTTCCCGGTGCTAGTCTAAGTTCAGATCACCCAATTTTATTTATTTTTTTCAATGTCACTTAGCTTGCCTAGGTCTCTAGTTTTTTTTTTTTTTTTTCCTTCAAATTTAGCCTATTGAATCTGGACTATATTCCACCATGTGTTTTTTCAGAAATGCTTTCAGTATGCACAACTCAATGGTGCCCCATAAATATGTACAACTTTCATGTGTCGGTTCAACATAGAAAAAGTGACAGTCTGATGAATTTGATTCATAAGGAAAGAAAGGCTAAGTTTAGGATACATGAAAAGAAAAATATTAAAGAAGAGGCCACCATGCCCAGGTCTGTGGCCAGTTTCACAGCTGTGAGCGGGGCATCCCCCGAGGCGTGTGTCTGCCTGCGCAGCTTGCTTTTCTGTCTAACTGCAGTTTCCAGGAGCGGCTGCTCTGTGAGGCTGAGACACACACAGGTCGTTGGCTTGTGGTTCTGGAATTAGGAAAGCCTCAACCTCAGCATTAGAAGGCACCAGAATTTTCCAGGTTCACCGTCACATGCCGAGAGAATGGACAGTTGAACCTGTGACCTGGGCCTCCTCAGCAGCTTTTTCTAACTCAGATGAACCGATTGGCCGTAGACAGGCAATGAAGGAGAAGCTGACTTAAGGTTTCCAAAACAAGTGCCAACTATTCACACTTCACGAAAGCACGTGAGACACTGAGGCTCCAGCTATTTGTGGAGGATTTTCTCTCTCTCGTATATTAAATGTTGGTTTATTTATTTTTATTTTCCCAGAAGGCAGAGTCTCTCTCTCTCATTCTCTCTCTCTCTCTCTCTCTCTCTCTCTCTCTCACACACACACACACACACACACAGAGAGAGAGAGAGAGAGAGAGAGAGAGAGAGAGAGAGATCTTCCACCTGCCGATTAACTCCTCAAATGCCCTCAACGGTCAGGGCTGTGCCTAGCCAAAGTTGGGCGCCTGGACCTCCGTCTGGGTCTCCCACGTGGGTGGTAGGAACTCAGTGCTTGAGTCAGCGCCCACTGCCTCCCAGAATGCATTTGCAGGAAGCTGGATCGGAAGTGGAGGGGCCCAGACGTGAGGTAGCACTCAGATAAGACACGCAGGTCTTCCGTGGTGTTCCTAACCTGCTGCACCACGGTGCCTGCCCTGGAGAGGCTGTTTTAAATAATCAGTAAACAATGATGGATAATTATTAGGAAATAGAATTTTAACCAATTAATTATGTATTACATCTTCCATGTTTTGCTTAACCCAGCAAAATGTGAGGACTCAGGACTCCCAAAGGCCCAAGCATAGATTTGGTCTACCTGATTATCTTGCCATGGATCCTGAGTTCTCTCACTGCATCCCATTTACAGCACTCACTGCTACTCTGTTGCTTGACACTTGTTTGTTTTCTTGAAATTTGACATTAAACTTATTGCATCAGAGAAAAAAGCAAAGCTTCAGATTCCTTATTGTACTCCCCAGTTAAGTACATCTTCCACCAGCACACTCAAGATTCTTTCTCTCATAAAATATTAATATGTTCAGAATTAGTCGTCTTAAGGGACCATCAACAAGTTAGATAGAGTTTTTGTTTAATTTCTATTAAGTATTTGACAAACCCATGTCCTGTAATAGCTGAACTCATAATAAAAACATTTGAAGAAGATAACAAATGATTTCAAAACAAGCCTTAGCCTGAATGCCCCGTGTGTCATAGTGACAACTCACATCAGCCTCATTTGACTAATTTCTGTCCTACAACTAGAATGCGCAAATGATTTTCCATAGTAGATTCTGGTCTCTGGTTTCACAAGATTCACATTTATATATGCCGCAGAGCACATAAACAGTCTTCTCTGCCATAATCGAACGATGCTTGTGATTTCTTTTTTTAAAAACTATATATTTATTAGGGGGGGGGGGAGAGAACACATTCCCTTCCACTATTCTGCCACTCGGATGCCTGCAGTGGTCAGGGCTGGGCCGGGTGAAGCCTGGAGCTGGGAACCCAACCCAGGGCTCCCATGCGGTTACAGGAATCAGTGACTTGTATCATCCCCAGCGCCTCCCAGGGTCTGCATTAGCAGAAAACTGGACTCGGGAGCAGGGCCTGACATCAGACCCAGGTGCTCCGATGTGGGACAGGAGCGTGTAACCTCCAAGGCCGAGTTTCCGTTAAGTGCACAGAGCATAGTCCTTACACATGACTCCAGCTGCTTTGACATGACACATGATGACTTTTTTTTAAAGATGTATTTTACTTGAAAGATGGAGTTACAGAGAGAGGTAGAGACAAATGACTCTTATTCCAAAAGCAATGTTTAAAATCCCAGAAGGTGACTGAGGTACTTGGTCTGCCTTTGCCAACTGTGGTCCACGGGGAGAATTTATGAGACGTGAGACTCTCTGGGGGAGGCTGTGATGAGCAGAAATGAGGCTTCTCGAAGCAGTTAGGTGGACAGAGCAGGGGGACACCAGGAGGGTGATAAACCGAGGAGCACAGGTGATGTACAGATGCGGCAGCCCAAGGGAGGGGTCAGCTGGTGCCAAGGGTGGAAGCCCCAGCCTCTGTATTTTGGATTCGAAGCATCACTCAGTACTGTGAGACAAGTTTAATGGGGTTGAAGAGTGCAAAACTCTCTCATCAGGCAGAGGAACAGTAAAACCAGGAGCTGAAGCTGGGCGTGGGTGGTCCTGGATTTCAGGACGGGCAAGAAGGGACCCATTGATCACATCAAAGCTGGGACCACTGGTGTCAACTGATGCTGGGCACCAAGTGCTAGGTCTTTCACCTCTTTTGCTGGGGTGGGGGGGATGGGAGAGACCTGCAGTCCTCTGGGGACTCACCAAGAACAGGGTATGGAGGAGGGGTTTCCTGTTAGTGCAGCCCTTGCCAGATATGGGGGTTGTATGGAGGCATGATGGGAAATAGTGGTGGGTAGCCACACTGGGTTTGGATTCTTTTAAGAGGGAAGTGAAGAGTGGAGGTGTTAAAAAAAGTGAAAGTATGCAGAGACTATTTGAATAGAGCCAGGATGATGGGAGGGAGCGTGCAGGTCTGTGGGTGGAACTGGGAGCACTGGGTTCACCATTACCTACGAGTGCATGTTTAGCAGGGGTTTCTTGGGATGGGAGTGGGAAGGGTTACATCACGTAAATAATCATTTTTACAATATCACAAGTGAATTTGCAGTCACCACTTCTTCGTAATTGATGGTGACATATTATTAGACAGCAATCTAAATGTTTTGAGTATTTCTTTTTATTACATAATGATTTTCTTCCTCAGACCTCTCACCACAGGCCCAAGGACTATTGTTCCCAAATAACATTTCATACCTTAGAATGTTTACAATTTTCATCAACTGGAAGTGGTTAAGAAGAATTTCATTAATTTTTTTTTGTTGGTTTGATTTTTACTAAAATGGATGTGGATTAAATATCATTCATGGGAGACATAATTTCTCCCTCTGTCTTTTTTTAATTCTTCTCTGTCATTTCATTGTAGCAGGGAGCAGGCTCCAAGTGTAAGTGCAGTTGCAGTCAATATGGCAGGGCCACAGGAAAGGCGTGACAAAAAACTCATTCTGTGACAAATAGTCTGGAAGAGCCAGCCCTCTCCTTATTCCAAGTCTGGAAGCAGCAGCCCAGCCCAGCCCAGGCTCTCAAAACGTCCCCTCGAGAGCTCTGGGCCTTCTGTAGCACAGATCAGTCATTTCTAAGTCTGAGTTCCGAGCCACCTGGAGAACATCACACGACTTCATTTTGTAGCAAAGAGCATTAAGGCAGAATTGATGATGCTGCAAGCGGCTGCCTGAACTTTTCCAAGTGCAGAAAGCAATTAGCTCAGAACAAGAGCAAAGAAAGCAGGGAGACCACTGCTGCGGCGGCGGCTGCTGGGGACGCTGGCTTGTCATTACTGCAGAAAACCAGTGATTACCCCACAATAGCAGCCGTGGCTTAGTGACTTGCCATTTAACGTTTTTTAAAGCAGTGCCCAGATCCAGCACCTGGACAATACATTTTCCACCTGATCATCATCAGAGAAAGGATATTGGGTCTGACAGTTCAAAGACACTTCACCAAGAATTATAGGTTTTTATTTTACAAAGGCATCATGGCTGTTACTTTGCTGGAGTCTGATTTCAGACGCTGAGTCCTGAATCCCAAGGCGAGGTCTCAAGTCCTGGCCTTGTTCAGTGTCTCGGATGTGTTACAACAGGTCGAGAGTGAGGGTGTGATTCTCCGGTGCTTGTTGCACTGCGGTGTTCTGTTCCCCAACGGCCCTGATTTTTTCTGAAACTATAATAATGAATATGGTTTAAGCACGCCTGCCCCGGGCAGGTGTTTTGCCCAGCAGTCAGGACGCCACTTGGGGTGACCTCAAGCTCATGCAGGAGTGACTGAAATCCCGGCTCTGCTTCCTATTCCAGCTTCCTACTAATGGGCACGTTGGGGGAGGCAGCTGGTTGAGTGCAGGAACCTGGGCCCCTGCTACTCAGCGGGCGACCTGGGGTGAGTCCCAGGCTCCCGGCTTTGGTGGGCTGTGGTGGGCTGTGGAGAGCAGGTCAGCGGATGGAAGTGCTCTCTCTCTGTCTCTGTCTCTGTGACTTCCAAAACCAAGTAGCAACTAAATAAGAAATATGCTTACTCCTGAGGATTTTGTTAAACAAAGCAAAGAAAACGCTCAAATCCATCTGACGGCATCCTTAATGAAGCGATTACTGTAGAAACACTTAGTAACTGTAGGCATAGGGAAAAAGCCTATACAAGTAAAACTTGAAAACATTTGGGAAGTGAGTCATCAATCAAAGACCCGCATCTTACCAGGAAGAAAGGGAAGCCCAGAGGATCGGGGACTTTTCCCTGAGAGACACGCCAGCAAGTGGCAGTTTGGCACTACACACGTTTGAACCCCATCCAGCAGCAAGTCCTGGACGAGGCGCTGGGCATGCAAGGGTGAGAAGACCCCTTGCCATGCTCTTCAGGGTTCCCAGCTCCGTGTGCAGACAGAGGCAGCGTGGGGCGGGTCTGGAGTGATGGGAGCTGGGCCCCCTGCCACTGCACCATGTGGCCTCCTGGGCTCACGGAATCGAATCTCGTCCAATCTGCTGCCACATATTTATTTTCACTGATAAATCTGTATTCACTGCTGCTGGGAACAAGAAGCTGGACTGCGGGATACAGAGAGCAGCAAGGCAAGGAATCCACAGAACCTCTCTTGCAAGAGTTTGTAGTCCAGCCGTCAGAGAAGGGTCACTGAATGATAGTGGAAGGCAGAGATGAGGTGGCAAGAAGGTTCTAGAAAGCATCTGTCACTCGCTGTAGGGCTCTAAAAGGACAAAAGCATTAGATTTGGCTGGAGAATTAGGAATCTCTTCTGGTGTTTGAAAAGTATCTTGGCAGGGGAGTAAAACAGCAAAAATTCAGAGAGTCCATGGTTTGTAGCACAGGAAGGAGGCGTCTGGTGGTCAGGACCGTAAGTAAAGTGCAGTAGACAACTCCCGGGTTCACTCCCTGGAACCAAGGAAGACAGAAATGGAGGCTGAAGCCATGCACCCTCTGCTGCCGTTGGGCAGAAAGGCAGGGATGAATTGTAAGGCTCATTTTAGAGGATTATATGACCTTTTTTAACATTGGCAATTTGATATTCCTGGCTCTGTGGTTTAGGAAATCTGGCAGGACAGTAGCAAAAGACTGCATTGTGCTGAGATTAAGTATGCGAATCTGAGCTCTGGCCTTTTGGTTGTGGTCCCTAATCTCACTGCCTGCATCAGCCGTGTGTCGCTGCCCTCATGATTGCTTCAGATCATCCGTTCTGGGTATCCAAGGCTTGCAGCTTCGTGTGGATCCCCAGGCTTTCTGATGAAGCCTCGATCCAAGGCAAAGTTCGGTAAGATGTGTAGTATTTCTTTCCATACCTGTAAGGTGAAGGCTTCCAACCCACTTCACTCTGAGGTCAGTGCTAGGGTTCCTTGACCTCTTGCTCCCCTGTTCTGCCCACACAGTGGGTGTGGGAAGGCTGCTCCCATTGCCTTTACTGGGGAAAAAAAATCTATGTCTTGGCTCTGTTTGGAAACATGGGTCTGCTGCACACCCTATGCAGGGTGACACCGTTCACTGGGTTGCTGGTTGCCCCTATTGAAGTCTGGCATTTGTGATCCTTCCCAGCTTCCGTGTATCACAGAAGATCCAGTGTCCAAGCGCAGTGAATTCCAAGGGGAATGAATCAATAGATGGGTGACCATCTGCTTCAAGATCGCAGTGACCTCTGGGACCTCTCGTTTGTCCTGCTGTCCAGGGAGTGGCCATGGACTGCAGGAGGTTTTCTTTGCATCACCAGGCCACTAGGAAAACTACAGCTGTCCAGAGTCACTGCCTCTCAGAAGGTGTCCGTGAAGACTGGGGAAGGCACCACGCAGACCCACAGACACTCTGTACAGCACCTGCCCCTCCTCAAACAAATCTCAAAGCAAACAGTAGACGCTACATCAACTAGACATCTATGTAAACTAGACACTTATGCAAACTAGACATCTACATAAACTAGACACCTACACCAACTTCCAGCTGCCTGGAGGTGAAAACGGGAATCTCTCTCTTTTGGCCAGAAACAATCCTGGTAGAACAGCACACACGATGGAACATAACATTCATGTGTCAATGAGAAATGTAAAGCTGGCCTCTGTTTCAGATATTTAACCAAATAGATGTGAGAATCAAAGAGAGGATAGACTTCTTGTTTTTGTTTGTTTTAATTATTTGAGAAAGAGAGTGGTGAGAGAGAGAGAGAGAAGATGAGAGAGAGAGAGAGAGAGAGAGAGAGAGAGAGAGAATGAGAGAGAAATAGGGAGAGATCCCATCTACTGATTCATTCCCCAAATATATGCAATAAGCCAGGAGCCAAGAACTCAATCCAGGTCTCCCACATGGATGGCAGGGAATTACTACTTGTGCTATTATCACTGCCTCCCAGGGTATGCATTAACAGGAAGCTGGAATTGGGAGCTACAGCTGGTACTAGAAGCTGGACACTGTCAGTATGGGATCCTGGTATCTTAACCTCTAGCTCAAATGCCTGTCCCAAGAGGCTTCTTCTAAAGACACCTGTGACTAACGCCCAGACCCTGCTCCTGGACACTGACCCTAATTCCTATTCCATCCCCTGTGCTCTGTGTCTTCCCGAGTCTTGGCAGCCGAGTCAGTGAGAGGTGAGTTCAGTTGTAGATGAAGGAAGGGTCCCCACTCATTAAGAAGGTTGGTAGGAGTAGGGTACAAGAAGCTTCAACCTCTGAGCCTGAAGCAAGATTCTGCTCACCCGGGTCTCAGGTCATTACATTTGAGGTTGAGAAACACACACCCTGAGTAGTTGACTGCATAGCGAGACATGTCACCACCCCTCTGCCTTTTTCCAGTGTGCCACTGCATGACTGTGAAGGTTCACACTGAGGTGAAGGTGGGGATTTAGCCCAACTTTGCGGAAACACAAAGGGAAACGCACGGAGGTATTATAATCCCAGACACGCACCAGCCATTGCGTCCGTGCTTAGGCAGTCTCGTTGGAGGTGTGCAGTCAAGCTTATCTCTACTCTCAGATACCAGGCAGGCATCACATTAAGAATACATTATGTCAAATGCCTTTTCTGCAGGAATAAAAAAAAGCAAGAACGAGAAACTCTGTGCAAAAGCAACATCCTGCTGCCAGGACTTTTCTGAGAAGCGAAGAGTGGGCCACGAGTGTGTATTTTTAACTCATATAGTAGTTATTAAAAAGCACGCAAATGATGTGCAGCATGGTTTTCCCTAGCTTGGAGAAGTGCCTGTCGACGCCAAGACAAGTCGTCAGTGCACGCCTCTGCGCCTCCCAGGAGCACATGACCTCACTGGCGTGGCATGGAGGGAGGGGCTTGGGCGGCCTGTGGTACCAGTCGGTGAGGAATGTGGCACTTCCGGGGTGCTTTGTGGGTAACTTAACTTGATGTATTCCTTTGGAATACATCCATTGTGTTTCTGTTTCAATGATTTGTAATTTATTACAGTGACAATATGAGTTGTCATATTTTTGCTTTCAGTAATTGAAAACAAAAGGCTCACATAGAATCAAAATTCTCCAGAATTGAGACTTTATCATCTGTGCCCTCATTCAGTCAGATTTCCTAGAAAATATAAGGGTTGAAAGATGCATATTTTATAATTAATTAATTAATTTGAAAGAGAGATAGTTCTTTCACTGCTGGCTTCTTCCCCAGATGCCCACAGCTCTGGGTCTGGGCCAAGCCTAAGACAGAAACCAGGAACTCCACCCAGGTCTCGCACATTAGAGGGACCTACAGGGACCCAATGACTTGCTTCCCCCCAGGGTGCATTACAGTAGGAGTCCCATGGCAAGTTGCACCCTTTATGGCTTTGCTTTCATTACATTTCCTGTTTGCTTCTCACCCTGCACCCAGGGATTTTGACCCAGTAGTAAGTCATTATTTGTACTTCAAGACTCATTGTCCCTTCTGTCTTCCTGTGACAGATTGTGCCCCCTTAGTCTGTCAACCGTCTTTCTGAAGCAAGGGATGTATATGGAGGTTAAAGGACCTGCTGGCGCCTGATGGTTCTGTGTCAGAGGTCCATCTTGCTTGGGCCGAGTAGATGATCCTAGAAATTGATTTACCCTATCCTCATATCCGTTTCCTCAGCTACAAAGAGATAAACAAATTGGGTCTAGTTAGATGCATTTTAAAACTTTGGAATATGTGTATATGCAAAAGATACCTTGGAGGTGGGTCCCAAGTCTAAAAGTGAAATTCTTATATGACTCGCATATGCCCGTATACACATAAGCTGAAGACAATTTTATACAATATTTTTGATAATTTTGTGCAGAATTTTCCACTTGGGGCATCGAATGGATGCTCATAATCTTTGTGGCTGGGGGCAGTTTGGATTTTGAATGATGGATCAAGGATGCACAACCTGTGATAACTCTGAGAACTCACTGACGTGCTACATGCAAAACACTCAGTTCATGCATGGCACTAATTTCCTGACAAATAGAAGTCAGCATTGCTCCTTATGTGTAGGATTCCAGCGTAATGCCATATTATTGTGTCTGTTTTACAAGTCTCTTGCCGTGTTCATCAGCATATTTCCTAAAGGGGGGATGGGCTTGTTTCCATCCCTGTCTCAATCTTGGCGGCGGGGCTAATGATGAAGGTGGTGGCAGGGATACAGTGCAGTGCAGGGTGCCTGCTCAGTCTGAATTTCACGTCAGCAGAGAGGAATCTTCAGTATAAGGACATTCAGGATAGCACATGAGATGCTTTCAGTACAATACATGCTTTATATATCTGAAATCTGCTAAATTTAGCCACCCTAATTAGTGTCCAACATCTAAATTGCATCCAGTGTCATTTTATTTTTTTTTAAGATTAGGATTTAGAAAGACTCCCTGCGAGATGTGAAGTGTCTTTATTTCCTTTCTGACCCTCCCTAGGGTTGCCAGTGTCTCAGTGGAAAACTCATCACCATGAAACTAACCCGAATTAGAAAACCAGAAACCAGTATTTGCCATTGCAACCACTTCCTCTTCTCTTCAGCAGGGGCGAAGCAGAAGGCGCAGTAGTGTTTTCTTGGAAGATCAGAATTCACAAGTCACCCAGTGATTGTCTCTGGCCTCTCTTTGGAAGGGAGTAGATGGTCAGAGTGTGGGAATCAAGCCGCCCCGTCCCATCACAGCAGCAGCAGCAGCAGCATCACAACATCCGAGCTGCTCCCCCCTCTGTCTCCAGAGACCCTGTCCCCCCAAACCTGAGGAAGCGGGATCCCAGGCAAGAGGATCACTGGCCAGGGAAGCTGACGGGACTCTGCTGCTAAGCAGCGTCAGTGACTCGCTTTGGTTGGAGAAAGAAGCCACGCGGGTCCTCTATTCTCACCCAGAGAGCTTGCTGAGAGTGGGGGCCCAGTGAGAGAGGACGATGTGGGTGGTTGAAGACTTCCCTAAACAAGGAGAGCCTTGCTGTTGCGGCTGCCAGTGCAGAAGCCAACCACAGGCCACTCCTAGATGGAGAAGCACTCGTGATCAAGAGAGGGGAACAGAGACTGATCTCGGTTGTGCAGACAGGTGGGGAGGGCAGTGGCAGTCACTGGGGGCCGGGGGGGGGGGGGGAGAAGGGACTCCCAGGGAGCAGATGACTGGCCAGCAGCTCCTTTGGCACAGCCAGGAGAACGGCAAACTGACCTGGTAACAGGGGACCCTCGGAGAGCACAGCCAGTGTCACTATGGAAGCAGAGGAGGAGGCGCCTGGCTGCACACTGTGGGGCTGCATTTCCCATTCCTGCGCACTGCAGTAGCAGTGGTCATAAAGCAGTGTGGGATCAGCAGCAATGGTCATAAAGCAGTGTGGGATCAGCAGCAATGGTCATAAAGCAGTGTGGGATCAGCAGCAGTGATATGGCTGTTCCTCCTGGTGCAGAGGATCCCCCCCGGGAAGCTCCTGCAGCCTTGGTAGGCACGGATGCTCCGACCAGTCTTCCACTCAGCTTCTCTCTCTCTCTCTTGCAAACCAGCTCAAGAACTAAACCTGGGTTGAGAACCTTCTAGGGACACACAGAGGCGCATTTGCGTTCTGTTCCCACCGCACACGATTGCCACAGGACAGGTTTTCAGGTGACTTCTGTCCTTGGACCAGGACCCCGTGTGTGGCTCCTCCCGAAATGCATGTGGAGGAGGGAAACCGACAGCAAATGCATTCTACCCATGAGCCCTTAGCGTGAGAGGCATCAGCTGACAGCTTCCCAGGGAAGCGTCTTCCAAGAGCCTGGTCTCTGGGGGGGCTGCCCCCGGCAGAGGTGAGGGCATTGTTTTCCCATCTAGGTAGCACGTCCTTATCAGAGCACGTGGCCATGGCCTTGGGGAAGACCAAGAGGATTCGCGGAGGTCCTGGGATAATGATCCCAGCAGAGTGATTGGAACTCTAGGCTAGAACCCGCCTCTAGACAGTGAGCGTCTAGAAATGGGTCTTGACCGCGACGCGTGTCTCGTATCACTGCTGGGACCTGAACACTGCAGTGAGTTACCAGTGTGGGAGGTATTTGGAAGGACGCCTGGCCCTAGCTGCACGCCCAGCACACGCTGGTTCTCTTACTCTTCAGTGTTCAGAGACCTGGGTGGATTGTGTTCCCTTTCTCTTCCTGCTTGCAAAGCGCCACACACTCAGTGGCTTGTAATAGCACTCATGTATGAGCTACAGTTCCGAGGCCACAGGCCCAGTGGGGCGAGGCTGGAGCTCAGGCTGTCACAGGGAGGAACTTAAGGGTCTCTGCGGCTCGGCGCCCATTTGGAGGTCTTGGGGCAAGGTCATTCTGGTTGGCAGTTCAGTGTCTTTCAGATACTGGGGAGGGGTCTCTGCTGTTTTGCTGGATGTCTGCTCAAGTTCATATCCCAGTTCGTAGAAGCCACCTGCATGCCTGGTCCTTGGGCCCAGTCCATCTCCAGGCCAGCAGCATGTATCAGAACTCTTTTCTGATGTTTCTCTTTCTTCCACACTCCTCTTTGCAGTGTTTTTTAAAAAAATCCTTTATTTATTTATTCATTATCTTTTTTAAAAAATTAGTCTTTAATGCGTTTCTAACAGATTTAATATGATTTGTAGATACAGTTCCATTGCATCGCAAACACATTTACAGATCTGTCTTTTTCCCTGGAACCCTGAAATGGTCGACAGCAGGCAGGTTGATGGACTGAACCCCGCTGCTTCCAGTGTTGAGAGTGGAGCGTGTTATGTCATGTGCTCAGCAGACAGGAAAGGAGTGTGCAGCGTCTTCTGAACGGTGCTTTGAGTGCCCAGCTCTCCTGTTCTGGAATCGGGCAGAAGAAGCTCTTTTCCTCTAGTGAACTCACGGGCTTAGTTCAAACTCACCGCGCTCACTCTGTCTCAAGGTCACCGGTGCCATGCCCGGTAACCTCGTCGTGGAAGCAAGAGTCCACCTGCTCCCAGTCTGTGGTTTCGCAGCGTGGTGAGAAAGATGGGCACTCTGCCAAGTGCAGTTGGTGCTAAGTCCCTGGTCCTCCCTCGCTCTGAGAACCTGACCTACCTGCTCTCTGACCCCCAGCTGCCTGCTTCCTGCCACTCACGCCTTTGAAGTGGTGCGAGGAGGGCGGGAAGAGCAGCGGACCTCGAGGGCCATCGGGAGTTCCAGGTAGGAGGGAGCAAGTAGAGCGAGGAGGGCGGGAAGAGCAGTGGACCTCGAGGGCCATCGGGAGTTCCAGGTAGGAGAGAGCAAGTAGAACACTTTGCTGCTGCAAAGCGCCTTTGCTTAGCCACGTGTTTCTCTTTGCATCTCATTTTTAAAATTCTTCCGCATGGCAAGCAATGTTTATGTGTCTTGAATTTCCTCTGGAATCGTTGCTGGCAGATCAGCCCTGCTATTCCCCTTATCTGAAATTACCAGATTAAGGCAAGTACTTAGGAAATATGAGAAGAACAGACAACACATTTTATCTGTGATTTTTAAAAAATTTCACAAGGGACTCAGTGTAATATATGGATGTACTAAGAATGTAAATAGACACCAAATTCTTAACTTGAAGTACAGAAATAAAGTGTGTATTAGTTACATGCAGTGTTTTTTGTTTTACCCAGTACGTTAGCAAAAATCCCACCAGCTAGCATTTCTCTGGCAACAGTTAGTGGACACGATACATGTACAGGCACACGTGACTTACAGAGAAGGATAGATTCTGAGAAATGTGTCCCTAGGCAGTTTTGTTGTTTCGCACAAATCGTAGAGTGCCCTATGTAAACTAGGATGGCTATGATGTCACTAGGTGACGTGGCCTGTGGGATGCCCATCAGATTCATGGCAAATCCTTGGACAGGAGGTCATCATGCGCATACAGTGTTCTCCTTTAGTAATGAATTTGCATTCAAAATCCTGCTTTTCTGCCCCCTTAATTCTTACAGTTTCTTACACACTGATGATATCAAATGTGAACTTAAATAATTTATGAATACCATGATTTTAAATGAATTATTGCAGAAGACATCACTTGGCTTCGAATTCTCATCTTTGTCTTTCAAGAATTTAGGGCAAATAGGCACTGGCATTGTGGCACGGCTGGCTACACTTCTGCCTGTGATGCCAGCATCCCATATGAGAGCCAGTGCAAGTCCTGGCTGCTCCACTTCCAATCCAGCTCCCTGCTAATGCACCTGGGAACACTGTGGAAGATGCCCAAGTGCTTGGGCCCCTGGCACTCATGTGGGAGATTGGGATCGAGTTCCATGCTTCTAGCTTTGGCCCAGCCCAGCGCTGGCCATTGCGGCAATTTGGGGAGTAAACCATCAGATGGAAAATCAATTTCTGTGTGTGTCTCTTTTCCCTCTCTCTATAATTCTGTCTTTCAATTAAATAAACCTTTACAAAACAAAGGACTTTATAGTAAGGGTAAATCAAAAATTCAGAAATTCAGCAACATGTAATAAAATCAAACGTAGATTTTTGGCTCCAGACTGAGTTGATTTTGGATCCTGTCTCTTTCACTTGGAAGTGACATTTCTTAGTCTGTTTCTTCACATGAGAAAGGTGGCCCCTAACACCTGTCCTCAGTCCTGTTGTATGAAGTAGATATGGTGTCACAAGCTTAGAGGTGTTAGGTGAAATAGAGATTTATTTATTTATTTATTTTTGACAGGCAGAGTGGACAGTGAGAGAGAGAGAGAGAGAAAGGTCTTCCTTTTCCATTGGTTCACACCTCAATGGCTGCTGCAGCCAGCGCACCACGCTGATCGGAAGCCAGGAGCCAGGTGCTTCTCCTGGTATCCCATGGGGTGCAGGGCCCAAGCACTTGGGCCATCCTCCACTGCACTCCTGGGCCACAGCAGAGAGCTGGCCTGGAAGGGGAGCAACTGGGACAGAATCCGGTGCCCCAACTGGGAGTAGAACCCAGTGTGCCAGCGCCGCTAGGTGGAAGATTAGCCTATTGAACTGCGGCGCCAGCCTGAGATGTTTTTGATAAATAATAGCTGAGGTAAGAGACATTTAGCCCAAGGATTAAGATACCCATGTGCCATATTGGAGAGCCTGATTTGATTCCCAGCTCTGGCTCCTGACTCCAGTTAATGCTGACCCTAAGAGGAGCAGTGATGGCTCCAGTAATTAGATTCCAGACCTCACTGAGGAGGGGGGACTGAGCCCTTTGCTCCTATAGTAGTCCTGGCCATTCCCAGCCACTGGGATCCTCTGAGAAGTAAACCAGCAGATGTCTGCCTGTCACTCTCCCTCTGTCTCTTTGCCTCCTAAATAAATAAGAAATGATTTTTTTTATTTATTCATTTTTTTTTAACAGGCAGAGTGGACAGTGAGAGAGAGAGACCGAGAGAAAGGTCTTCCTTTGCCGTTGGTTCACCCTCCAATGGCCGCTGCGGCCAGCACACTGCGCTGATCCGAAGCCAGAAGCCAGGTGCTTCTCCTGGTATCCCATGGGGTGCAGGGCCCAAGCACTTGGGCCATCCTCCACTGCACTCCCGGGCCACAGCAGAGAGCTGGCCTGGAAGAGGGGCAACCGGGACAGAATCCAGCACCCTGACCGGGACTAGAACCTGGTGTGCCGGTGCCGCGAGGTGGAGGATTAGCCTAGTGAGCCGCGGCGCCATACAGAAATGATTTTTAAAAGCTTGTATAAACTCTAAAGGCAACAATACTTTTAAATGGGATAAAGTCTAGGTCTGTTTTGGTGTAGCATATTCCAGTGCATGAAGGGAGGAAAACTACTAATCTTCAAATGCAAATCCATTAGCCACCACTGACTTCTCCACCAAGAGTCCAACTGAGGCTTGAGGAGACAGAGTGACTGGCTCAAAGCCGCAGATAAGCAATCCATCTGCACTTAGAAGCAGAGGAGTTTGTGCCAAGCCTGCTAGGGGCAACTGGGTCCCCATCGGGGGCTAGGGCAGTCCAGAAAACCTGCTCGACTCTCTCCGTTCCTTGTGAAGCCATCATCCCTGCAGAAATCAACTTTTTTACAAGTTTAAAAATGTACTTTGGAAAACTAGAACATAGAATCTTTTAAAAAGATCTTTATTTTCCCCCTCCAGCATCTTCCCGAAACAGCCAGCTAGAAGAGACACATCCCCTACACAAAACCCACACAAGAATATCAAAATCTGTTTGATAATGAATTTAAATTTAAAAAAAAAACCCATACGCTAAAATCATTTTTATTTTTAATTTTCCCTCTTTTTTCAAATTCATGGACATAATGTTTCTCATTGCAACTCAGAAACATCTCAAAATAGCTGCCAGCATTTTACAAATAAACATAAAACCAAGGCTTGTGCAGTACAGAAATAGTGCTCACTTCTGCTCTAAAGGTTGGTTGCCCTTCTAAATCCTCATCAGGACTGGGCCTGCATCGGTAGCCCAGGCACACAGCCACGTCTAAATCAGACCGATTTTCTATCTGGAACTGTGCACACATATAGGAGTTTGTATCTTCAATCTCAAATACGTATGTGAATTTTTTTAAAAAAGAGAGGCAGAAGATGACTAGAAAGTCGAAAAATATGGGTGAGATTGAGTCAATTGCAATATAAGTCATGCAGGGTTTTGTCACCATATAATTATTGCCCCCAAAGATGACTATGATAAGTATTATTTTTAAAAGTGCCAAAATCAAGAATAGTTATGCTTTTATTTAAATTGCTTCCATCTTTAAGTAGGGACGGGGTGGGGTGGGGTGGGCAATTTAACTTGTGGCCAAGGCTGGTAGACACAGTTCCTCCCTCACAGCCTCTTTCTTTCTTGAATGAAAAGGCAGGCGATCCCATCAGCATGTCACTGAACTCGACTCCTGGAATGGCTATTTTTTAAAATTTTTGCTCTACCATTATTTTTGTCATGTAGTAAGTGGAAGGGGGACAAGCACTTTGACACCAGGTTAAGTGGCCATGTGTGTTGCCAGCATCCCATTTCTGAGCACCTGCCCCCCACTTCCAGTTCAGGGTCCTGCTAGTATGCCTGGGGAAGCATCAGAAAGGTGTCGAGTGCTTGGGTCCTGACACCCGTGTGGACGAGCAAGGTGTCGAGTGCTTGGGTCCTGACACCCATGTGGACGAGCAAGATAGAGTCCCTGGCTGCTGACCTCAGCCTGGCCAAGACTTGGTGTTTGAATCCTTTGGGGAGTGAAGCAGCAGATGAAGATCTCTCTCTCTCTCTCTCTCTCTCTCTCCCTCCCTCCCTCCCTCCCTCCCTGTGTGTGTGTCTCCATCTCTCTTTTACTCTGTTACTTTGCCTTTCAAATAAATAAATTAATCTTTAAAACTAGGTAGAATGCCCTAGTTTTGACTTGAATAGAATGAATAAAACATGAGTTCAACCTACGGTTTTGTTAATGGCATTTTGCATGTCAGAATAAATCCTTGTTTGCAGTTCCTACACCTCCTGAAACAAACAGAACAAAATTCAGATCATGTGTGTTCTTTGTGATTAACCATAGGACCTTAGAAGATATTTTAGGACATGGCCCCTGCCTCATTTTTCTACTCACTTCCCATATAAGTCTAGAAAAAATTGGCTTCTTTCTAACATTGGAAGCTTGTTAATTATTAGTTTGTCAATTTTAGCTTGTCAATTTTAGCCTCCAAATGTTCGTATTTACTATGCCTCCTGACAGAAAGCTTGGTGGGGGACAACTCTGTGAGTCTTGTGTATTTCTGCATATTCTGTGAATGAGACATCGGCTCTCATTTCAGACCATTAATTCAAGGGTTTTTATATAGCCAGTGACCTGGGGAGACAGAGTGGTGTCTCTCTGGACAGAGAGGAGGCACCGTTTCTGCCTATTATAAAAGATTCGGTTTCCCTAAGCTCCCAAGACCTCTTCAGTACTGCGAGCTGCGCTGCTGGGAGGCCCACCCCAGCCCTCTCTGCGTTGCTTCATGACAGCTGGGGCCTCCGTGCTGAAGCTGTGGGATAACCACTGGGTGGAACTGCCCTTCCTTCTGCGCCAGGAACATCATGTTCCCTTACAGGATCCATGAAACTATCGAGCACACATGCTGCTTAGCAGGTGGGGGAGCATCTCAGATCCTTCATGGACCTCAACAGTGTTGCTACAGGAGTGGGATGCTGACACAAGTATGACTTCACAGGAGAGGAAGGGGAGTCCGACAGGCCTTGCTGGTCACTGGAGGACATAGCAGTGGCCCTAGCCCAGGGTCACTGTAGAACAGCAGCTCCTGCCTATGGGAAGTCTTATTCCCCACTCTCATACGGAAGGCTCCAGGCCGGTCCCATACTCTGGTGGGAATGGGATGGGCCATGCTGGTTTTTGTTGCCCAGTAAAAGCATCAATCCCAGCCCCTGAGGCAGAAACATCTGAACTCCAAGAGGAATGAGGAGAGAAGGGAATCAAAGGGAATCAATGACGTGGGGCATCCGTACTTGGCCTTGGAAACTTCCTGCCACCTTAAACGCCTAGATTCAGTTTTCCCAACTGTTGCCTGTACTTTTAATTTAAATGACTCTGAGTATGTTTGGGTAACCATTTCCCTCAAGCTCTTCTGAGAAATCTATCAGAAACCACAGAGCCCTGTAAACATCTCCCTATAAACCAGCATTACTCTCAGTGGCCAGGCTGAACTGGTCCGTCCCAGGGAGATGAGGAGGAGGACATTCTGGGGTCACTTTCATCCTTGATGAAGTTCTACGTGGGCTTTCTAACAGTTTTATCTAACAGGTAAGCTACCTTATCTCCAGGGTTGCCATATGCACTCCTGGGTTACACCTGTGTGGGACTCGCTGTTAACTTGCCTCCCTCATGGGAATGATGTCATAGCTCCGGCTGGTCATGACATCCAGGTGCTTACGGAAGCCCTGCCATAGGTTAGTATTCCTCAGATGACTCCAGGAACTGCTAGAGGCGTAGCTGCCCCACCCTGTATGTAGAACCTGCAGATGGTCATTCTGTGCAGGGAACATTCAATCAAAACAACGTAAAAATGTATTCCACACTTAGCTTGAAGTGCCCAATGACATTACTGGATCTCTGGAAGACATTCAGATTGGCCTCAACCCCCTGAGTATTGTTAGATAAAACAAAGTGCCCATGCCTTTCTTTTGTCGTAGACCAGGACAAAGCCCGATAATGCATTCTGCTCTGTGTTCTTGCCTCAGGTCCAGGATAAGGCTCAGTACAGAAGAGTCACCGGGGGACTGACATTGCATGTCTCTGACATGGCCTCCCATATTAGAGTGCCTGCGGAGTCCTGGCTACACTGCTTCCAATCTAGTTTCCTGCTAATGTGCCGAGGAAAGAGGCAGAAAATGGCCCAAGTACTTGGGTCACTTCTACCATGCGGGAGGCCTGATACAGCTCTGGCCATTATAGTCATTAGTGGAATGAGCTAGCACATGGATGATTCTCTCCCCCTCTCTGTCTCTTTCTCTCTCCCCTCTCTCCCACATCACTCTATCAAATAAATAAATAAAACATTAAAAAGGAAATAAAAAAATCTAGATTTTTAAGAGAAAGCTTAACAGTTTATAGATTTCTTTCTTTCTTTTTTTTAATTGGCAGTGGGTAGAAGTTTGATTCAAGGCTGTAAGATTCTGAATTCTTATTCCAGGTTTGCCTCATTGCCCTCCTGGAAGTTCTGTTGACATAAACCTTAAGTATATGATATATAAGACAAATTGAATGGACTTGGTCCCAGACTCTGCCAGGCAGGTGTGTCAGGGTGGCTGGAAGAGTGTCAAACCGTGAGAAAACTGGTCACAATTCAAAACTGTGTGGAAGTGAAGGGTGAGGACTGGTGGGAGCCAGCTCTCTGGGGTTCTCTCATTCCTACACATCTTGGTATGGAGGAACTCTGGGACATTGTCCCAGAATATGCTCTCAAGCATATCTGCCTAGTGAACACTTGCAGAATACAGATCGGAGGGTCAGGCGGGTTCACTGCCTACTATAAACGACTCAGGTTCTCCAAACCTGGGGTCTGTTCTCCTCCAAGCTCAGTGTCTGTCCTCCGATGCAACCTGGTGCTGACTGATAGGCCATCTAGCCTTCCTTACATCACCTTGTGTGAACTGTGGCTTGCAGATCTGCCTCAAACAATGCTGGTGTTCTGATACTGCTGCTACTGCGATTAACAAACTGTCCTGCATCTCTGCCCTTGTGTCTGTGCCTCCTTCTAGCCCAGTAAAATTGTGGTAAGCAAGTGAGTTTGTTTCCAGACTTCAACAGTAGCTCTTCACCTTTCAATCCTCTATCTACATGTTGCCTCCTGAGAAAAGAAATAGTGACTTCCTGCAGCTACCCTCTAGATGATGAATGTCTCTTCTGGTCTTTGTAGCCTTTTCATTTTCCTCTATTAGTACTTAGTTATGCATTTATTTTTCAACTTCCTTCAAAGAAGTAATGCATTGAGAGACCAATGATTATGAAATCAATCTGTCCATTTTGTTTCCAGTGCCTGTGATAGAGTCTGGCATCAAGCAGACATTCAATAAATATTTGTTGAAGTTGCTGAGCTTTCTTTAGAGAATCATAGGAATTTAGAAGACAAAGATTATGAATACTCTCCCTTTTTGTATGGCTGAATCATACAAGAAGTCTATCAGGCAGATAAACATCTTCTGCTGCAGATATTTCCATATTTGTATTCAGTAACATTTAACTTGCTACAGAAGGAGCCGGCTTTATTAAAGAAAGCTTAGCTGAAATATGGAGCATTTTTATACCATTAAAGTTTTAAACAGTTGCATCCAACTCATTCACTGAAGGAAGTATCATTTCATAACCGTCCTCAATCCTACAGATCTACACGGATACCCAAGAGCAACATAGCTTTTCTATTATAATTATTTTTTACTGGAAAAACGTATAAATTTTTATTGACGTAAAAATCCCTTATTGACAAAATAACTTTGTGGGCTACAATTACATAATTTAATAAGAAGCAGAGTTTTGGATCATTTCAGTGGAAGGAGTGGAATGAGTCAGGGATCAAAGCATAACATCAAAAAGCAACAAAACAAAATATTTGATCAAAATCGGTTTTATAGTAAAGCATGTGCAGTATACCAGTCAATAGTATGATTAAATCCGAGAGACAGAGATGTAGATAGGGAGTGGATGAAAACAGTTCTTACTTGACTGGCTCTGTATTTCATCATTTTTATGCCATTTTGACATTCATAACAATCATGGTAGAGTTGTACTTGGAAGAAACAAAAAGGCACTGTACAAACAACAGAGATCATAATTAATCAATGCCAAAGATTTTAAGAAAGATAAGCCTTGCATTATTACACTTTCCTGACAAGTGAGGATGGCAGAGGCCACCTCGACCTCGCCAGCTCACAGACTGCAAGCAGCACTTTAGTCCCTCACGTCACTCCTCTGTTTTTGTTTGTTAGGTTTTGGTTTCCATTAATAGGCATTATCTCCTACTTGGGGTTCAGAGGAATAGAGTGCCCACACACTGCTCTCCTTCCCCTGAGCACCGTCTCCTCGTCATTAACTCTTGAGTGGCGTGTTACATTGATTGCACTGGATGAACCAGCAGAAGCACATTAAAGCCCATGGTTTACGGCAGAGTTCCCTCTCTGTGTTACGGATTCTGTGTCTGGCAAATGGCGTGTTGTGGTATATTCACCAGCACGGCAGCACACGGCATGTCTCCCAGTACCACACCTGTGCTGCAGTCCATCTCCCCCTCGACTGCTAGTGTTGCTGATCTGCTCTTACTGGTCCTAGCCTGCCTTTCCGTGTCCTTCATTCGGAACCATGAGCGTTCACACTGACTGCTTTCATTTAGTGATGCGTATGCAAGGTCTCTGATGCCTTTTCACAGCTTTACTGCCCCCATAGTCTCAGCTTTTTTCATAATATCATTTGCTGCACAAAAGCTTTTTATTTTTTGTGATATCCAAGTTATCTGTATTTTCTTTTGTTGGTCACGCTTCTGGTGATCTATCTAAGAATTCATTATGAAATCCAATGTCATGAATATTTACCCTACATTTTCCTCTAAGAGTTTTATGGTTTTAGCTCCTTTATTACATCACCAATCCATTTTGAGTTAATTTTGCACATGATGTGAGTTGTTCCAGTTGTTCCAGCATTATTTGCTGAAAGCACTATTCTTTCCTATTGAATAGACTTGGCTTCCTTATCAAAAATTAATTGGCTACAGATGTGTGGCTTTATTTATGGACTCTCAGTTCTATTTTGTTTGTCTGTATGTCTATCATTATGCCAGTATTAGGTTTTGATTGTTACATCTACATAGTAAGTCTTGAAATCAAGAAGTATGTGTCCAGTGACATTGCTCTCCTCAAAGACTTCTTGACTATGGGTGTTTTCTTGAGATTCCATACAACTTTGAGGATCTTTGAGGATTAGTTTTCCCACTTCTATGAAGCAGACTCAGAATTTCGGTAGGAATTATTTTGCCTCTTAGGTCATGTTGAGTAGTATTGACATCATGATATTAAGTCTTTCAGTCCATGAGCATAAGTGTATTTCCATTTATTTAAAACTCATTTAATTTTATTCAGCAATGTTTTGTAGTTTTCAATGGATAATTTGTTCATCTCCTTGGTTAAAGTTTTTTTAGGTATTTTATTCCATCGGATGCAATCATAAATGGAATTGTTTTCTTAATTTCCTTCTCAAATTGTTACTTGATAACACGTTTATCTTGTGCAATGAAAGTCTCTTGTATACATTAATGAACTGTAGCTGCTTTCTTCTCAAGTCTTCAGAGTTTTCTAAATTTACACTCATACAGATAATTTTACTTCTTTTCCAATTCGCATTCCTTTAGTTATTGCTCTGATTGAAATTCCCAGTATCATCTTGAATAGTTATGCTGAGAGCCCATATCCCTGTCCTATTCCTTTTAGGGAGAGGTTGTCAGTCACTCATTATCAACTGTGATATTATCTGTGCTTACTTTACCAATGTCTCTTGCAATTGTATAGAAGTCCCCTTCTGTTCCTGGTTTTCTGAGTTTTTTATTATGATAGGATATCAGATTTTATAAAAGATATTAGATTTTTGTGTGTCGCTTGATATGCTTGTGCTTCTTTTCTATTATTTTTGTTCTAATGTGATATATTCATTGATTTTCTTCTGTGCAACCATCCTTGCATTACTGAGGTAAAACTCTCCTGACCGTTTCCCGTGATCCTTTCCATGAGCTATTGATTTGCTTGGAGATTCCTTTGCTTATAATTTTTATATCTAGAGTCATAAGGGAATATTGGTCTGCAACTTTCTTTGCTTGTGGTATCTTTACTTGGCTCTGGTATCAGAATAATGCTGTCTTTATAGAGTGCGATTGAAAGCATTCGTTCTTCTATATTTTGGAAGAATTTGAGAAGGATTGGTATTCATTCTTTTTTAAATGTTTGGAAGGAAATACTAGAGAAACCATCTGGACTTTTCTTTGCTGGGATGATTTTGTTGCTGATTCAATCTCTTTACCTGTTGCAAGTCTGAGAGTTCTCATTCTTCTTGAATCATTTTTAGTTGATTTGAGAATTTATTTGAGCTTTACTATTTCATCTAGATTACTGAGTTTATTGACATACAGTTATTTATAGGATTCCCTTAAAGTATTTTTATTCATGTAAAGTCACTAGTGAGGTCTCACATTATTCTTCAGTTTTAGTTATTTGTGGCCCTTTTTGTCCTTTCTCAGTCCAGTTAGAGTTTTTCCTTTTTGTTTCATTTTCAAGGATCCAACTTCTGCTTTGCTGATTCATGCAGAGTCCTTGGGACTTTATGGGACCTAGGGCAGAGCCTCCCTGTGTTCCAGTGCCGCAGACCCACTGTGCCATTGAGAACTCCTCTGTGCAACCTGTATTCACACTGTGAGCCTGGCCAGGTCCCTCAGCATCTCCCAGTGCTGGGACTTGGGCTTTCTGGGATATGAACCCAAACTTAGTCACTTCCACACGGCACGACCAGAACAAGGGTTTATTCATACCACGCAGTCTGAGAACCTTGGCTATTGGTACCACAAACCCCCGCAGGCCTCAGATGTGCCTCTCCCTGCCCCCGTGTCCCACAGCATCAGAAACATGGCTACAGCTATCAAAGCCCTGGTGTGACGCATATCCAGTTCTCTGGAGACAAAAGATGCTCACCCTTGGAAGTGTGTGTCCTCTTCACAGTTGTGCTGCTCCACACAGCTGTGGCACTTGAGCACAACACCGGAAACCACTGTGAGGATAGCCGGGCTCACCTAGAACCAAGGCCAAAGCAGCAAACCAAGTGACACCCCACACTCCATCCAAACACAACAGTTGTCCCAACCTCTGGTGTTTTCTGTTCTCTATGTCATGGATCTGCACTCTAATTCCTATTATTTAATCTCTTCTGCTATTTGCCAGTATGCTTTGGTCTTCCCTGTCAAGTTCCTTAACGTGGGAGTTTGCTGGTTTGAGATCTTTCTTCTTTTCTAATGTAGGTATTTCTGTTTTCATTTGTCTCAATAGTTTCCAATTTGTCTTGTGATTTCCTCTTTAAGCTGTTAGTTGTTTAATGATGTTCTATTAACTGCCATGTATGTTGATTTTTTTGTTTTCTTCCCATCACTAATTTCTAGCTTTAATTATGGTCACAGGAGATCCATTCTATCATGCCAATGTTCATAATTGTATTGGTATTTGTTTCATATCCTAACATATAGTCTACCCTGGAGAATGCTCCATGTACTCTTTTTTTTAAAAAAAGATTTATTTATTTTAGTTGCAAGTCAGAGTTACAGAGAGAAAGAGAGAGAGAGAGAGAGAGAGAGAGAGAGAGAGGTCTTCCATCTCATGGTTTACTCCCCAGTTGGCCACAATGGCCGGCGCTATGCAGATCCAAAGCTGGGAGCCAGGAGCTTCCTCTGGGCCTCCCACATGGGTGCAGGGGCCCAAGGACTTGGGCCATCTTCTACTGCTTTCCTAGGCCACAGCAGAGAACTGGATCGGAAGTGGAGTATCCAAGTCTCAAAGCGGCATCTACATGGGATGCCGGCACTTCAGGCCAGGCTATTAACCTGTTGCGCCACAGCCCTGGTCCCCATGTACTCTTGAGAAGAATGTGTGTATTGTTGAAGTTGAGTGTTGTGTTCTATGTTCTACATGTGTTCTACATTGCTTTGTGATGTTGCTCAATCCATCTGTCTCTTTATTGATCTGTTTAGACATTCTGTCCATTATCCAAGGTTGTGGATTGAAGTCTCCAACTATTGTTTTAGAACTCACGTAGGTTAGCATTTGACAACCACTGCAGCAATCTGCTTGAAAGGAAACATTTGTGTTGCATCTAAACTGCTATATGATAAACTGAGAGGGAAGCACATGGTGACTGGGAGCAAAAAAATGTAGTCATCAGTTCAGAAACTAAAATCCATAGGAAAATGAAGTCACGGTGTTCTTTTATGCCTCCCTCTCAATGCATTTGCTTCTTCCTGCAGAAATTAATGAAGTAGAAAATGAGTGATTACTTGAGAATGGGAAGGATGTCAGCACCATTGAAAGGATCCACAAAACTGATAGATTTATTGACTGGCTAATGAAGCGGTGAGGCAGGAGAAGAAGAAGTGACCAATGTCAGAAGCAAAATGGAGCACTACTAATGTTAGAGACACGGAAAGAAAGATTGGAGTTTATAATGGATGATAATCTTACCTATTAGTATTAAGATTTATTTATTTGAAATACAGAGTCATAGAAATGGAGAAAGAAGGAGGGAGGGAGGAGGGGAGGGAAGGGAGAGAGAGAGAGAGAGAGAGTGAGGGGGAGAGAGAGAGAGAGAGCAAGTGCACGCACTTCCATCCATGGATTCATCCCCCAGTCCCCACAACAGCTTGGGTTAGGCCAGGTTGCAGTCAGGAACCAAGATCTACATCCAGGTCTCCCACATGGGTGGCCAGAAGTCAATTTCTTGGGCCATCGTCCCTGTTTTCCAGGTGCATTAGCAGGAAGCTGGATCAGAGCCAAGTACCAAAATTAAAACGAGGCATTTCAATCCAGGGCGCATGTGTCCCAGGCAGCACCTTATCCCATTTTGACACAATGTCTGCCCACCACTGCCTGTGAACTTGAACATTATATGAAATTGAAAACCATCTAACACACACACTTTCCCAACACAGAGTACATTATCTATATAGTTCTATAGTTAGTAAATACTCTAACTAGGAATTAAAAACACCTCCATAAAAAAATCCTAGGCCACAAAGCTTCATCAGTAACTTCTTCCCAAAGGGAGAAAGTACTCTTACACAAAATATTACAGAGAACATAAAAGTCATGGAAACTTTTCCTATTTATTCATAAAATCTGGCAAAAAAGTATTTTAAGAAAGAAAAATTGCAAGCCAGGCTCTCTGATAAAATAGGTGCAAGATACTCCCTCAGACTGCAAACTAAGTGTGGGTTTATTATAGTGACAAAGCTGGCTTCACATTTGAAAATAAATCAATTGTGTGTGGGGATATCTGTCCTCAGAGATGGAAATTTGGAGGAAGATTCTGAAAAAGTGAATAAAAGAAGGATCTGCAGATCAGAAAGAGCGGGAATGCGGGGAAGACAGAAAGTCACAGAAGTGAGCCCTGACGGACATGGACGCTGACGGCCACTTGGATAACAGGAAGGTAAAAAGCACCACCCTGCTGAACAGAATGCAGAGGCCGGAGGTTCTTGAAGGTTGTGCTGGAGCCGGTGCTGTGGCGCAGTGGGTTAACGCCCTGCCCTGAAGCGCCGGCATCCCATATGGGCGCCAATTCGAGACCCGGATGCTCTACTTCCTGTACATCTCTCTGCTATGGCCTGGAAAAGCAGCAGAAGATGGCCCAAGTCCTTGGGTCCCTGCACCCGCGTGGGAGACCAGGAAGAAGCTCCTGGCTCCTGGCTTCGGATCAGCACAGCTCTCCGGCCATTGTGACCATCTGGGGAGTGAACCATCGGTTGGAAGACCTCTCTCTCTACCTCTGCCTCTCCTCTCTCTGTATAACTCTGACTTTCAAATAAATAAATAAATATTTTTAAAAAAGGAAAGTTGTGCTTGTCTCACCCCTGGTGACTTTTGATAAAGAACCTTCAGGTTCCACAGTATCAGAACTTAATGGGAGGGGAGGACTTGGAGACGTGAAAGAGAGGATCAGCTGTAGTAGGAGTGTGGTCCCTGAGTTTCCTGGACCATGTTGTAGAGAGATGGGAAGGCACCTGTACAGCGAGAATGACATGAGCACAAGAGTGAAGGCCGATAGTTGAGGCCTCGGGGGTAGGAAGTGAGCAGACAGCTGCACAGGAGAGGGCTGGCTGTGGCTGGGCAGAGGACAGCTTTAGGAGACAGTAGTCAAGGAAGACACAGAGAATAAAGAAGCAAAGGTTTGTAAACACGTGAGAAGACAGGTGTGCGGACTTGCCCTTGATGTGATGTGAAGACTGGGAGGTGGGGGAGACAAACCACGTTTTATAGAACATGCTGGGTTGAGCTTTACATGCCTTTGTGCTTTTTTTATAGAAAGCTTTTATTTAATAAATATAAATTTCATTAGTACAACTTTTGGATTATAGCAGTTCATTCCCCCACACCCGTCCTCCCACCCTCAAACCGTCCCACCTCCTACACCTTCTCCCATCCCATTCTTCATTAAAATGAATTTTAATGATCTTTATATACAGAAAATAACTCTATACTAAGTAAAGATTCCAACAGTTTGCACCCACACAGACACACAAAGTATAATGTACTGTTTGAAGACTAATTTTACCATTAATTCGCATAGTACAACACATTAAGGATAGAGATCCTACCTGGGGAGCAAGTGCACAGTGACTTCTGTTGTTGATTTAACAATTGACACTCTTGTTTCTGACTTCAGTGATCACCCAAGGCTCTTGTCACGAGCTGCCAAGGCTGTGGAAGCCTTTGGAGTCCATGAACTCCACCATTATTTATAAAGGACCATAATCAAAGTGGAACGTCTCTCCTGCCTTCAGAGACAGGTACCTCCTTCTTTGATGGCTCATTCTTTCTACTGGGATCTCACTCACAGAAATCTTTGATTTAGGTCATTTTTTTTGCCACAGTGTCTTGGCTTTCCATGCCTGAGAAACTCTCATGGGCTTTTTAGCCAGATCCAAATGCCTTAAGGGCTGATTCTGAGGCCAGAATGCTGTTTAGGGCATCCGCCATTCTATGAGTCTGCTGTGTATCCCGCTTCTCATGTTGGCTCGTTCTCTCCTTTTTAATTCTACCAGTTATTATTAGCAGATACTTGGTCTTATTTATGTGATCTCTTTGACTCTTAATCCTATCTTTATGATCAGTTATGAACTTAAACTGATCACTTTAACTAGTAAGATGGCATTGGTACCTGCCAACGTAATGGGATTTGGAGTCCTATGGCAAGTTTTTAGCTCTACCCTTAGGGGTAAGTCCGAGGAAACGTGCTGAACTGTACATCTCCTCCCTCACTTATTCACACTTTATTTTTAACAGGGATCAATTTTCAATTGGATTTAAACACCTAAGAATAATTCTGTGTTAAGTAAAGAGTTCAACCAATGGTTATAAGTAGAAAAAGAAAATACTAAAAAGAATAAAGTAGTAAGATGTTCCTCGACAGTCAGGACAAGGGCTGATCAAGTCATTGCTTCTCATGGTGTCCATTTCACTTCTACAGGTGTCCTTTCAGGTGCTCAGTTAGTTGCCACAGATCAGGGAGAACATATGATATTTGTGCCTTTGGGACTGGCTTTTTACTTTTTTTTTTTTATGGATTATGCCTTTGGTGTGATATCTACGAACACTATGTTCTCCTGTGGAACTGTGGTCTTTCTACTTTTTGCTTGTTGAATGTTATGGTTAGTGGGTCATTAGGCCTGTGATTATAGAGTGGATTGAAATTATGTAAAAACATAATGCTCAGCTCTCTGCTCTCTGCTGAGCTGCCCACCTGGCCTGCCCAGGTGTATTCCCTCCATTCAACCATGTAACTTGCTTTCCCCAAGTCTGAGTGACTGGCCATCTATCCCTTCCATTCTGATAGATATCCTGTCTCCAATAAACCTTATTACTCTGCAAAAAAATTATGTTTTTGCAAAGATTAAGGGAATAAAAGGAAGGAAGGAAGCCGGGGGATAGAGGGAGTGAGACAGGGAGTGAGGGAACTATGGTTATCTTCTTAAAATTGCACTTATGAAATGCATGAAATCTGTTCTCTTTATGTTAATAAAAGTAAAGGGAAAAAAGAGAAGAAAACGTTTCTCCCATTATTTCTTAATGTGTTACGTGTTTCAGGCTTACATTTCAATGTATAATTCATCTAGAGTTAAGTTTTTATATGTTGAGTCATATGTTTCTTGTGTTGTAAGTTTAGGTAGATAGATAAATCAAATTGCATTCTGTTTGTTTTGTTTTGTATGTAAACCTAAGATTCCTATAACATCAGGGATATATATTTGCTTTGGCTGTCTGTTTCTTTGACTTTTCATTGTTTTCTGTTTGTGAAAACTGACTACATTTTTATTCAACACTAGAAATTGTGTATTTTTTTAAAAAATTGTAGGCACTCCTGATGATACATCTTCCTATCCTGAAGATTCAAATTTTTTTCATTGGATAAAAAAGTAGGAGCTGATCATTTTAATGCAAGTAGGGTCTAACGTTGGTTTCCAAATGGTAAAGATCTGTTCATTGCCAATGTGTGCCTGCTATTATTGCAAAATCCTGCAGAATTTCTGTTGAGATCCTTGGTGTGTTCAGTGTGGACCTGACACCACTGGGTCTTGAGCTATAGTCCCGCCCTCTTAGCATGCAGGAACTTAGCAGTCAGTGTTCTAGCTTAAGGGCTCAGCTTCCCACCCCACGGAGCTTCCCACACCGAGTGACTGTCTTCACCTGAGACTGACGGCGTGTTTTCCCCGCAGCTCAGGCAGTTTCTTTTCATTAGGCTGTTTCCCTCTCAGGCCTTAGTTTTTGCTCTGTAGTGTCACAAGATCACTACAACTTCTAATCCCTGAGCAGCCGTGGTCATCTGCCTGGACCGAGCCCAGATTCTCCGTTCCTGATCTGTGTCCAGAATCAGCAGATGTTCTCTGCAGGAAGCTGCCTGGAATATCGTGTGCCTCTTTGGGCTTCTCTCTGGAAATTCTCTCTCTTCCCACGTCCTTTCAGCTTCTCTGGGCCTTCAATATCTTTCAACAGTTTGAATTAAAAACACTTAGGTTTCTTTAGTAGTTCTTATGAAGATTATCGGTCCCCCAGGTTCTATACACAATTGACAAGCCTAAGCCTGTGTGGACCCCCCCATCTTTGTAGAGGAACCCCAGCATTTTATTCTACTTCTCTCCCTGTTGTAGTTTTACTTATATTTCAGCCATATCACCTTCCACTGACATTGAACCGTGTACGTGTGTGTGTGTGTGTGTGTGTGCGATTTCTCTGCTTGATTGACATGTAAATAGCGTCCACTTCAGGTTCATGGCACAGTGATGGATTCCCTTCTCCTCAAGAACGTTCCTGCCCCTTTGCTCCTGCCCTGCTTCCCAGCTTTCCGTTTTCTGTCTTCAGCTAAAGATCGTCCTGTTTCAGCCACAAGGGAAGATTCAGCAGGTGAATTCACAATGCGAGCTTGCACACAGATAACTTGTTTTATTTTAAATCAGCCCTGGGTATCAGCATCTTCCTTTATTCATGGTAAGGAAACTTCTCCGTTGTAGCCGCAGCCTCAATAACCAGCACACAAACCTACACGGGGCGCAGGGAAGGGAGAAGAAAGCAGTGGGAACGCAGTTAGCAGCCGCCTCCTGGCACTGTCCGACACACACCACAGACTGGTCTCCACGGTGTTACCGCCGGAGACCATCCATGGCTTGAGAGGTCTTTGCTGTGCCCCACACTTCCCAGGAATCTGCCTGACGGGAGTCCACGGAAAGCATGCTTTTTCCTGCTGGGATTTGGGAAAACGTGCAGCTGGTGGAGAAGCTGCCAACAGGGCATTTGGCTAAAGACTACGTGACCGACGTCCAAGTCAGTGAGAAGTAGCTGACCTGGAAGCGCTCTTCCGGGCTAGCTATGTGGTGAAGCTGCCACCAGTGATGCCAGCGTCCCATGTGAGTGCTGGCTGCTCCACTGCTGACCCAGCTCCCCACTAATGTGTCTGAGAAAGCATCAGAAGATAGCCAGAGTGCTTGGGACCCTGCCACCCACAAAGGGCACCCAGATGGACTTCCAGGCTCCTGGCTTCTGCCTGGCCCAACCCTGACATTGCCACCATTTGAGGAGTGAACAAGGAGATGGAAGATCTCTCTCTCTCTCTCTCTCTCTCTCTCTCTCTCTCTCTTTCTTTCTCTTTCTCTAACTCTTTCACATAAATAAATAAATCTTAATAAAAATAAAAGAAATAGTGTTCTCCATGAAGATATGGACTTTGTCCACTTAATGAGCCATCTTAAAATTTTCAAGTGAATGAGAAATTAAAAAGTTAGCAAAAATGGATGTAGGCTGGAAGTGGAAGTAAGTTCTGTGCACCATGGATGAGCCACGGTGAGTCCCTGTGTCTCTTCTCCTCCACAGTGAGTCTCTGTGTCTCCTCTTCCTCCACAAGGAGTCCCTGTGTCTCCTCTTCCTGCACGGGGAGTCTCTGTGTTTCCTCTTCCTGCACGGGGAGTCTCTGTGTCTCCTCTTCCTGCACGGTGAGTCTCTGTGTCTCCTCTTCCTGCATGGGGAGTCTCTGTGTCTCCTCTTCCTGCACGGTGAGTCTCTGTGTCTCCTCTTCCTCCATGGTGAGTCCCTGTGTCTCTTCTTCCTTCGGAGCGCTTCAGTCAGCACAATGTGTTCCTGAGCTGCCTTTGTGCTTGGGTCTGGTCAAGGTTTTGTCAAGCTGTTATTAACACACAAAGGGAGTGAGACAAAGACAGGGGCATGTCAGTGCTTAATTTTGCATTAGTACTTCAGGTCATTTGAGCTCCTTAATTGTATGACTTTATTTACTGACTATTAGAGTGAAAAAGCAATCAAAATCAGATTGCATAGCTTGCACCTGCATAGGCCTGGGAGTGATTTATGGCATCCCCGCTGTAAGGATGTGCCCTGTGCTCTGGCAGTCATCACCTGAGCTGGGCTTCATCAGGTAGCCAGCAGGTGTATCAGACCAGGGCTGCCAAGAGCAGCCTTGCCATACGTGGGCCTGCTTCTGCCCACAGCTGAGTTGGTGCTGCCTGGTCCAAGTTACAGCGATTCTGAAGTTGTGATTTCTTTAGACTAAGATTGTGGTCCCTTATCTATACCACATGTCAGGTTTACTTCAGTTTGTATCTAGACAGCAAGTGCATTGTTCCAGGGAAATCTATTCTTACCCTGTGTTGTCATGGCTTCAGCGCCAGTATAAGTTCCAAGTGGAGGTCCAGACATGGCTGAATCTTTTTTGGTTGTTCACAGAAATGTTGATAAGTATCCGCCATCATCATCATCATCACCATCATCATCATCATCATCACCATTATCATCGTCCTTTTTATTTGAAAGGCAGAGTTATACCAAGAGATGGGGGAGTGGAAAGACAGAGAGAGAATCTTCCATCTGCTGGTTCACTCCGCAAATGTCTGCTAAGGCTGGGGCTTTGCCAGGCTGAAGCCAGGAGCCTGGAATTTCTTCCAGGTCTCCCACAGGGGTGCAGGGGCCCAAGGCCTTGGGCTGACCTCCGCTGCTCTCCCAGGCACATTAGCAGGGAGCTGAATCCGAAGTGGAGCAGCCGGGTTTCAAACCTGCACCCATATGGGATGTTGACATTGCACATACGGCTTAACCCACCATGCACAATGCTGGCCCAGTCCTAATATTTCTTAGTGAAAATGCCCAACAAGTATTATATCCTTGATGAAAGATACAGAGTTAAACATTTTGCACCTATTTTTCAACATACAAATATATTTATTGGGTGTGTATAAGATGTAGTTATATGTAAGAATGTCCCTACCACCTTGAAGCTTTTATCTCAGTGAAGCATATGAAACTCACAGAATCTCTGTGGAATAAGCAACTTACTAGGATATTTCTGGGAAGGAAATAAAGCTCAGTGAGAGAAAGGACTACTGCTTTAGGAAGAAGCGAAACTTTTGAGCCGATACCTAAGTAATTAGAGATTTTAAGGAAAGAGCTTCTAGACAGAGACCATAGCAAGAGTAATGGGCCGAGAGGATCAGGGTGAAGAAGTGGCTGAGCAAGGCCAGTATGGCTAGGGTATGGCCAAAAAGAAAAAGAGGAGTGCATGGAACCCACAGTAGAGATGCAGTCAGATCACCAGAGACGCGTCTACACGCACACACCGATATGGGTGAGCACGTGTGCAACAGGAGGCTGCTTTGAGCTAATTCATCTTTCTCAAAGCTGATGCTGTTGAGGGTGTGGAGAACTGGAGCCTCTGCATACACTGCCGGGGATGTGAAATGGTGCAGCTGCTGTGAAAACAGGACAGCGTTTCCGCAGGACGCTCCAAGTAGGTTCAGCACGAGATGCAGCCATCCAGGGTGCATGAGCGAGCAGGGAAGAGTAGGGTCTCAGAGAGACAGTGTACACCCATGCTCATGGCAGCAAACTTCACGATAGAGAGAAGATAGACACAAGCCCGGAGTCCATGCATGGGTGGATGGATAAGCAGGATACCGGGTGAGGGTATTTGAAAAGGTTCATGTTAAAATACATTGAATGGTAAGTTTATTTTTTACCCAGTACACATTTTCCATAAACTCCTTGGAGAGTCCCTGCAGACACAGGCAGTGGAGTGGCATCCAGCCTTCCAGGGAGGGAAATTCTGATACATGCTAGGGCAGGGTTGGAACTTGAGGGCTAACTGTGAAAAGAGGCCCAGAAGACAGCTGTGTTTGCCCTTAAATGAGATGCTGAGAGGAGTCAAGGTCACAGAGGCAGAAATGGGCAGGGGCTTGTGGGAGGGGCGACGGGCGGCTTTCCTTTCTTGGGGACAGAGTGTCCTGCTGGGAAGGTGACACTGCCCTGTAGGTGGATGGTGGCGACGGTTGCACAGCCATGAAAATATCCTGTAGGCCACTGAACTGTACAGCCGAAACCGGGTAACTTGGTCAAGTTTATGTCAGGTGTGCTTTTGCAAGTAAAAATGTGAAGAAAGGAAGAGTCATTTGCTGGTCTTTAGAGCATGGTCTTGAAGAAGATAAGCAAAAAGCTGAAAAAACCCAGGAAGTGCTCGCCTGCTCGCAGCCTAGATATGGTGGCTTGGATAAGCGTGTCCCTGGGAGCCTTGATTAGCATGGCTTCTAAACAGATGGCAAATGCAGGGAGTGGGGTTGGAGACAGCCCCACCCAGGAGCCTCACTGTCAGGGAAGCACAGAATTGCTCACAGCAACATTTTAGCAAAGGAAAAAGAATGTGTGTGTGTGTGTGTGTGTGTGTGCGCGCGCGCGCATATATCCTTAGCACTTAGGATGCTGAGAATATCCGTGAGAGAGGGGGATACTGATAAAGAAGAGAAGGGGGTATTGATTGAAGAAGAAAGGGCGATGAGTAGGAGGTGAGGTCTTGCACTGGGCATCTTTGAATCAGAGCCAGTGGACTTGGAGGGCAAGGAAAGGCCACTCTGGGTGAAATGCATGGTGAGAATGGAGGAGGGGAGGGTGCTGAAGCCCAGAGACTCTCAGCTCACGTGTCGGAAAGATGGAGTAGTTCTCACCGCTGGTTTCTGCCTCCCCAGGGAATGAGAAGCTGGGGCTTTACTTGCGAGTACAGAAGAGGACAAGTTATTGTTGGAGGTTAGAGCAGAGGATGGAACAGTGAAACTGTGGTCCTGAAGAGCGAGGAAGTCAGCGCATCAGGAAATTCAGCAGGACGGAATGGGGGACTGAGGATTCATTGGGGATTTCCGAGGAATGTACACAATCTCATTTACTTCTCATAAACCTCCTGCAGGACAGACGTTATTTAACTGGGGTTGCTAGGTGTGAACCTTGGGGCTGAGAGGGCAAGGCAAGTCGAAGGCTCCATTCGTTCCATCTCAGCAAGGATGCGCCTCAGCATGCATCACTGTCAACAGATGGGGCCCAGTGGACTGGAACATGTGCAGGGACCAAGGCCGGCTTGTAGAAATGCATTTGTTCCCTCGAGAACTGGTTATTGTTCAAGAGCGAGCCTGTCCTCTCCCCAGCCTCCTGCGTTCTCTCTTTCCCATGACCATTTTTTTCTCTCATGTACTTCTGCCATCTGATGCTGTTACTAAAAACTAAGGCCGACACCACCACGTTCCTGGGCCTCCAGAACTGTGAGCTAAAAAATCTCTTTATTTTTTAAGATTTATTTATTTATTTGAAAGGCAGAGTTACAGAGAGGCAGAGAGAGAGAGAGAGAATTCTTCCATCCACTGGTTCACTTTCCAAATGTCCACAACAGCTGTAGCTGGGCCGATCCAAAGCCAGGAGCCAGGAGCTTCCTCTGGGTCCCCACACAGGTGCAGGGGCCCAAGCACGTGGACCATCTTCCTCTGAGTCCCCACACAGGACAGGGGCCCAAGCACGTGGACCATCTTCCTCTGAGTCCCCACACAGGTGCAGGGGCCCAAGCACATGGACCATCTTCCTCTACTTTCCCAGGCCATAGCAGAGAGCTGGATCAGAAGTGCAACTGCTGGGACTGGAATTGGCATGCATACGGGATGCCGGCACTGCAGGCAGTGACTTTACCCACTATGCCACAGCGCCAGCCCCCCAATCCTCTTTTCTTTATAAAGAATGCAGCTTCAGATATTTTGTTCTGACCACACAAAATGAACTAATGCAACTACAATGTCTTAGCTTCAGATAAAAGAGAGGTGCAAAGAAAACTTGCAAGGTCACAAGGGGCAGAAGTAGGGTTCACTCATTCTGGTCCCCAGCCCACATCTCTGCTGACCCATGCCCCCTAGCAGAGCAAGGTCTTGTGTCAGGGCAGAAATAGCAGAGGGACCCAAGGCCAGCTGTCCTCAGTCTGAAGTCACCAGAAAGCACCGTGTGAGTGCTTAAGAAGTGTAAATTTGAAGTGTAAATTTCGGCAGCCTCCCAGATTAAGATCCCAAGTTTCTTTAGGTTTTACCTCTGTTGAAAAATACACAACCTAGTCTTGTTTGTGTGATCCCTTTGACTCTTAGACCTATCAGTGTGATCAATTGTGAACTGAAATTGATCACTTGGACTAGTGAGATGGCATTGGTACATGCCACCTTGATGGGATTGTATTGGAATGCCCTGGCACGTTTCTACCTCCACCATTTGGGGCAAGTCCAATTGAGCATGTCCCAAATTATACATCTCCTCCCTCTCTTATTCCCACTCTTATATTTAACAGGGATCACTTTTCAGTTAAAATTTAAACACCTAAGAATAATTGTGTGTTAATTATAGAGTTCAACCAAGAGTACTAGAACAAAAAAAAATACTAAAATGGATAAAATATTACATTGTACATCAACAGTCAGCACAAGAGCTGATCAAGTCACTGTTTCTCATAGTGTCCATTTCACTTCAACAGGTTTCCCCTTTGG
>CM027408.1:5215120-5303122 GCA_015711505.1 Sylvilagus bachmani
GACTGCTGTATAGTATTCTATAGAGTACATGTCCCATAATTTCTTTATCCAGTCTATTGCTGATGGGCATTTGGGTTGGTTCCAGGTCTTAGCTATTGTGAATCGAGCTGCAATAAACATTAATGTGCAGATAGCTTTTTTGTTTGCCAATTTAATTTCCTTTGGGTAAATTCCAAGGAGTGGTATGGCTGGGTTGTATGGTAGCTAATACTAACTGATAGAATCAAAAAGGGAGAGAACGATCCAACATGGGAAGTAGGATACACAGCAGACTCATAGAATGGCAGATGTCCTAAACAGCACTCTGGCCTCGGAATCAGCCCTTAAGGCATTTGGATATTACTGAAGAGCCCATGAGAGTATTTTAGGCATGGAAAGCCAAGACACTCTGGAAAAAAAAAAGAAGACCTGAATGAAAGATCTCTGCGAGTGAGATCCCAGTGCAAAGAATGGGCCATCAAAGAAGGAGGCACTTTTCTCTGAAGGGAGGAGAGAACTTCCACTTTGACTATGACCCTGTCGGAATAAGATCGAAGTCGGCGAACTCAAAAGGCTTCTATAGCCTTGGCAACCATGACTAGAGCCTAGGAAGATTACTGACACCATAAACAAGAGTGTCAAATTGTTAAATCAACAACAGTAGTGACAGTGAACTTACTTCTCATGTGGGATCTGTCCTTAATGTGTTGTCCAATGTGAAGTAATGCTATAACTAGTACTGAAACACTATTTTACACTTTGTGTTTCTGTGTGGGTGCAAACTGATGAAATCTTTATTTAGTATATACTGAATCAATGTTCTGTATATAAAGATAATTGAAAATGAATCTTGATGTGAATGGAAGAGGGAGTGTGAGATGGGAGGGGTGCAAGTGGGAGGGAAATTATGGGGGTGGGGGAAGCCATTGTAATCCATAAACTGTACTTTGGAAATTTATATTTACTAAATAATAAAAGAAAAAAAAGAAAAATACACAACCTGAGAATCAAAGAAAAAGAAAATAGTAACTGCTCAAGGGTTTCCAACTTCTGGTTCATATTGTCCTTGAAGTTGCAGGAGAAAGCAATTTAGCCAATAAATCGCATTTTTTTAAAATGTCAATTTTAATATGCCCAGATCTCACATTTTCCTAGGCAAAAGGTCAAGTGCCCATGTATGGTTAATGGTCAGCAGTTGTGGAGTGACTGCTTCCTTCCTGTGCAGGGTGGCAGCCAGGAGTAACCTGCGAGAGGAAACCTGTTCATGCTGGTTCCCATCCCCACTTCACCTTTGCACGCATGCCCCCAAATCAGCACACCTTATCACAGCCTGACATGTGTAAATAGTGAGAGATTGCATCTCAAAATAAGACATCCCTCAGTCTTCCCTGGTATAACTTTTGGTATCACTGAATCTAGAATGAAATTGACTTAGCAGTTGTAAGGATAATGCAGAGTGATAGAACTGATTATATATTTTTAAATCCATCTGTATGTCAAAAATAGCATAAGCAAGGTTAAATAGCAAGCCGTGAAGAAAATTGTAATGTGCACATTAAAAAGACCAAAATATATGATGGGAAACAGAAATGCAATATTGCAAATGGAGACAGATCATATAAAAATATCTACATTGAGAAATATGAATGTCCAACAGATTAAAAATACTGTTAAACTTAAAAGTATAAAACATGTAGTGAATAGAATCACTAGCTGTCTAATTGGGAAACAATTTTAAATAATTATCATTAAATTTGCAAAGTACTAAGGGTTTGTGAGTATTTAGAAAAAAATCTATTCATTTCTGTGGGTAAAATTCTTCTGGAAGACAATTTCCACTGACATGAACACCTTAAAAGTGTTCATGCCATTTAGATACCAGTTTCACTTTCAGAAGCATGCATCAAGATAATAATGGTCTGAATGGGCAAGCCTGTGTGTGAGAGGAGAGGCCCTCACCCTCCCCAACATGACAGACCATTGGCAATCTCCATATAGAACACGTGGGTGCCGTGAGATCTGACAAAGGGGTAACCATTTCTGCATATCACTAAGCAACTCAATGTAGCTTCCTTAGGCTGCTATCTAGTCCAGACTTTTTTTGGTGGTTATGCAATGTGAAAGTACAAGACAAATACAAGAGCTGATAGAGGGGCCAGTTCATTCATGGCTCAACCTTCAAAATGCCTCTGAGTTAAGTTCAATAAGGTCCCTAACTCTCATGAAAAGTGTATGGAGACAGAAATTCCAAACTCACAATTCTTTAAATGAAGGGAGCCACGTGGAGCAAGTGAGGGGGGCACATGTGAAGTCGCCAGTGTGGTGCTGGGACATGGTAGCTGCCCCCAGCAGGTGGCAGTTTGCGTAATGAAATTATCCCAGTGACACTGTTATCGTCCAAAGTTCATTGTCTTTGGAAATGGCCCTTCCTTTCTTCTCCCCTTCCCTCCATTTTCCTTTGTCGTCCCTTCTCTCTTTCACCCTGTCTTCCTCTTTCCCAAAGGATTTGAGCATCTACTGTGAGTCATGAACTTCCTTGGGCACAGGACAACAAGCAAACACCATGCTGTGCCAGGAAGGTCAATGCCATCATTGCTGCCTTGACGGGAGCAAGGTGACACAGCAGAGACGGCTTCCGGAGTGGGCTGCGAGCAGTTCTGCTGCAGGATTTTCTCTACGACTTTGTTGAAGCTGAATTTTGAAGACCGAGTAGTAACCCATCAGGCAGAGTTAGTACCATATCCTTTGCACGCCTGTGACATAATTGTGCCCTTAAAGAATACGGAGACCACAGACATGGGAGAAATATGGGAAAAACAAAGAGGAAAAACATACATCAGAGTAAGTTTAGGGAACGCATTAAGTAGTTTACCCTTGACCCTAAATGGACAAGTTAAATAAAAATGGCAGCGGTCTGGTGAAAGCTGTATCGTGTAAGGCTGACGTGGGCAGAGAGAGAATCGGTTACAAGTTCTTGATTGAACGTACAGTTTCATGGTAGCATTTCCCATGGGCAGAGCGTGCCTGTGTTAGTGTCAGGGTGGCAGACTTCCCGAAGCAGACACTGACGTGTGCTTGTTCCCCAGGGGCCTGGCTGCTCGCAGCGGTCTAGCTCCTTCATCCTTTATGCAGCAAGTATCAGGCCAACTCGAGCTGCAAGGGAGAGGCAGGAGGCTGAGAAGGGCATGGTTGCTTCTCTCAAACAGGTTGTGAGCTAATAGCATAGGAAATGGTTGACCTGCCCAGCAGTGGGGAGTGACCAACACTGCAACAGACTTGGAGGGGTGCTGACTGATCTTGGAAGAAAGTTTTCCCGGGGGGGGGGGGGGCTGCAGTTCAGGTGGGTTTGAGGGAGATGGAGGTGGGCAGGTGTTTGTAACACTGATTGTCTTCCCCTGGAACTGCGCACCTTCTGGGCAGGAAGGAGGGTGGCTGCCTCCTCCAGGCTCCCGTTGCAAGGCCCTGCTGCTGCTGTTCTGGGCGGTCCCCGGCGAGGCTTGGTCCTGGTTCTCATTTCCAGGTGGGGAAGAATTCAAGGAAGAGACATAGAGAAAGATGAGCAAGGAAGCAAGATTTATTTAAAACAAGTATGCTCTCAGGAAGGAGTGAGATCAAACTCAGGAGAGAACAGCAGGCAATGAGACTTGGGGCTTTCTCCTCCCATCACTGGCAGGCACGGGGTTGGTGCAGGGCTGCTGCAGGCCAGGGCTGTGGGCAGTGCTGCAAGCCTTGGCTCCTCGTGCTCTTGCTACCTTCCTGCCCACAGCCATTTGTGCTTTATCCAGGCGCCTGGCACTGCAGCTGAACTTCAGGTATGCAATCCTGCTACATCAACAGACTAGCTCTTTGAACTGAGTGAATTATTCTTAATTTTATAAACAAGGATAGAAAATTCCAGGAAATTAAAGTGAGAGGTTATGACAACAGCAGTTGTCGTGGGAGAAATGATACTCTGGTCATTCTGACATCAAAGCATCTGTCAGACTTTGTGCTTATACTTCCTGTGTGACTGAAGGTTAATCATGGATGGGAACTCCAGCCTTGTGCACACATCTGAGCAAGGGAGCTCTGCCTGTCTATGCTGTGTCCCGTGTGTACACAGGAGCTCTGCCTGTCTGTGCTGTGTCCCGTGTGTACACAGGAGCTCTGCCTGTCTGTGCTGTGTCCCGTGTGTACACAGGAGCTCTGCCTGTCTGTGCTGTGTCCCGTGTGTACACAGGAGCTCTGCCTGTCTGTGCTGTGTCCCTTCTGAGTGCAGGAGCTCTGCCTGTTTATTAACATGTACTTGGACCTAGGAAGGCTCCCAAAATTTTGAGGACAGAACAAGGGAATGAATTTTTAAAGTAAATTTCCCCATTTCTGTTTGTCTGCTCAGATTTGTATAACAGTGTCTAATCCCATTAGGGGATTCTTTGCCCTCCTCCTGTTCTGAGGGAGTGGAAGTCGGGGCCCCCATTTTTCCCAGGGCTGTCTCTGCTCTGGGGTTTTAGTTGGAATCCCTGTCCACCCCATAACCTCTGTTTTCCTTCTCTCCTCTCGGGAAGCTAATTTAAAACTCGCATTCTCTCCAGCACATGCTTGGATCCCAATCGGTTTTATTCTCATAAGAAGTGTTAGCAAATTATAATTAGGACGAAAAACCAGGGGGCAAGATGACAAGTCTAATCTATCCTTGGCACTGTCTGTCACTCTTGATCAAGTCAAGCTTCTGTCAGAAGAAAACATTGAAAATGTTTTGCCATGGCTGAAAATCCCATATTCCTGCTCATTCTGTTAACATTCTGCTATCAGTGTGTGTCTGGTGAAATTAAAACATCATTCCCCAAGAAGAAAGTTGCCTGATTTATTTGTTATTTGAAGTATAAGTGTGTGTTTTTTTGGGGGGATCTTCCATCCACAGCTTCCCTCCCCAAATGCCTGTGGCATCCAGGATGAGGCCAGGATGCTTGGAATTCCTTCCAGGTCTCCCATTTGAATAGCAGGGACCCATGTACCTGAGCTGTCACCTCCTGTTCCCCAAGTGTGCATTGGCAGGGAGCAGGGAGCAGAGGCAGAGCCTAGACTCCACGAAGGTGTCTCAAGCTATATTTCTTTTTGGACAGGCAGAGTGGACAGTGAGAGAGAGACAGAGAGAAAGGTCTTCCTTTGCCGTTGGTTCACCCTCCAATGGCCGCCACGGCCGGCACACCGCGCTCATCCGATGGCAGGAGCCAGGTGCTTCTCCTGGTCTCCCATGGGGTGCAGGGCCCAAGCACTTGGGCCATCCTCCACTGCACTCCTGGGTCACATCAGAGAGCTGGACTGGAAGAGGGGCAACCAGGACAGAATCCAACGCCCCGACCAGGACTAGAACCCAGGGTGCCGGCGCCGCAGGCAGAGGATTAGCCTATTGAGCTGTGTCGCTGGCCCTCGAGCTATATTTTAACTGCTGCAGCAGATTTCCTCCCCAGATTTGCCACTTGGTGATGCAGCTGTCAGGCTGCTGTGAATTGGCATTGGACTTGCCAGAGGCCCTCTTTCTGCCCGCTCATAGGATGGCAAGAGCCAGGCATATCGCCACTGGCTTGTGTCCCAGACTCCATAGTCCTATAGTCAGCACCGCATGTACTGATTGAAATATCTCATGCTTGTGGGAAGACAGGTACATAGAGACCATGGTCACACATGAAATTGATCAGCAAAGACTTGTTGGTGAGCTAGTGGCCCGATAGTCTAAGTTCTGTCACTTCCCAGTCCCTTATGACCTCCTTGTCCAGTGCCGAGTGACACCACACTGTTGACAGCATCCTCTGCCCCTTGCGTGCTCTCCTGCTGACTCCATCACTGTGAATCACCTCCTCGTGTGGCCGCTTTCAGGGCTGCTCCATCGTCCGTGCTTTCCCCCTCGTCCCCACCCCACTGCTCTAATTCAGGGTCTCCTCAACGTCTTCCTGGAAAACCCCGTGTGTAGTTTCTGTTCTTACTAAGCCAGGCAAAGCGGAGAGGTTTGTAGACCTCAGTGGCCTGGGATTTTTGTTAGCTGAAAACTAACGATGCTTCTAAGATTATCTGTGAGATTTAATAGCACCTCAGACTTTGTAAGTACTGTTCTTGTCAGAAAGGCATTTGTTTATCCTCTGCTCTGGGGATTTCAGGAGCCCGTCTCCTTCTCCCCACGAGAAGAATCTCTGTACTGTCCTGTCCACGTGGGCTCACGTTGCCTCGGATGGCAGGATGTGAGGCATCACACGGTTTGGTCACTGGCCCTCTGCCAAGGCACCGGCACACTCCAGAGAACCACTGCTCCTTCACCCTGCTCTTAGAAGGAAGAAACAGTGGGCAGGGTAGTAGCCGACCTCCACCAGTGTGTAACACAGACACACACAATTATTGCTTGATGTTTAAGCAGCCACAGAGATGTGAGGATTATCCCATACTCCAGCACTACAGAAGAACTTTATGAATACAGTAGCTGTTTCATTGTATTTGTTATTTGAATCCTTATAAATCAAGATTTTGTAGCAGCTGATATTACATGACATAGCATTTCATTGGATTTAAAAAATAGTGTCTGCGTAAGTCAGCACAAGCATCTATAATATCACACACTGTGTGTCTCACACAAGAAATCTGTATTTGTCAGCACCCGGAGGCTGGAAATCGGAGCACAGGGTGTCTGCATGGTTGAGCTCTGGTGAGGGCACTGCTCCCTGGCTTACAGAAGCCACCTGCTGGCTGCGTCCTCAAGCGACGGAGAAAGGGGCTGTTTCTATTACGAATCTTCCTATAAGATGCTGGTAACACTAGTGACCTGGCTACTCCGGAGACACCACCTTCTACCGTCACCGCCATAGTGACCGCGGTTCCAGCCCAGGGCCTCTGGAGGGACACTGCTTCACGCCATGGCTTCTCCAGTGGGACGTCCGGAGACTACGGAGTGAGGGACACCGTGTGTGCCTTGAGCACGAAGAGGACGGCCCGCTCCCCTGCCTGCACCTGCTCTTTCCTAGCACAGCTTGACTCTGTTTACTGCCACGGCTCATTGTATTTTCCCGGAGGATTTCTATTAAAAAGATGTTTATTAAAAAGCAGACATGTCCGCAGCGCTGGGATCAAAATGCCGTGCTTTCTGGTGGCTCAGTAAACCACTAAGCATCACTCAGATAGTGGCCAGCTTTGGTTCTGCCTGTCGTCGTCCTATAATTCTGGTTTGGGAAGACGAGCTCATCAGCAGGAAATGCTTTTTAAGGCTCTGGCACATGCTGGGCTGAAGAAGGGGGAAGATGGTGCGTCAGAGATGCACGTGGCACCTTGGCAGGGGCCGCCATTCTCTTGGACAGATGGACCCGGGAGTGAGTGAGTAGTGTGGGTCCCGGGAGGGCTGGATTGAGAGCTAGACATAGCCCAGGCAGGGGTCCAGGCCAGGGGAGTCAACTCAGGTCCATGCGTCAATGTTGCCTGACAGCGGGTGGACGGGTGCAACCACGATGCAGAAGGTGGAGCAGAGTTTAAGTCGGAAGGAAGAGCATCTGTCGGCCACACACCGTGGGAGGTGGCTTTTACGTTTCCTTCTTAACTTCATCTCTGCAGCTAGTCCCAGCAGCAGGCAGGATCACGCCTTTATAAAGACAAGGAAACGGGGTTTGTCACTCACGCGGTACCTTGCAGCGAGTAAACACCAGTGCTGTGGATTCCTGCTCTGTCCCTGTCACTCAGCCCCTGGCTTTGGCAGCACCCAGTCCATCCGCCCTTGACCTCTGCAGCCGTATTGCATGGATGTCCCTGTAACAGCACTTGAACAGCAGCTGCGTTACTACGAACCCTCGCCATGGGATCCCCAAATCCTCAGTCCCTTATGCTTCTGCACATCCTGTCTCTCCCTTAAAACACCCTCCAGCACACTGGTACCCTGGCCTGGCCTAGTCCCTCCCTTAGAACACCCTCCAGCACACTGGTACCCTGGCCTGGCTTAGTCCCTCTCTTAGAACGCCCTCCACCACACTGTCACCCTGGCCCGACCTAGTCCCTCCCTTAGAACACCCTCCAGCACACTGGTACCCTGGCCCGGCCTAGTCCCTCTCTTAGAACGCCCTCCACCACACTGTCACCCTGGCCCGGCCTAGTCCCTCCCTTAGAACACCCTCCAGCACACTGGTACCCTGGCCTGGCTTAGTCCCTCTCTTAGAGCACCCTCCAGCACATTGGTACCCTGGCCTGGCCTAGTCTCATCCCTAAGCCTTCCCAAGCTGGGCTTCTCCACCTGATGCAGTCCAGCAAAACAGGCCCCTCCATGGACCCCCACAGTTAGCTGCTGTGCCCCCCATGTCTCTGCACTGGTGCTCTGGCCCTGACTTGCTTTCTGGCCAAATCGTTGGTTTTGTATTCGTATCCCTTATTCCCACACTCAGCCCTTGAGGCCAAGCTTCCCGGGCGGAAGAATGTTCTCTCCATGGCCTTATTTGCATGCTGCTCATTACCAAGCACTGACTGAGGTGTGCCATGTGGAGTGCTTAGTGTTGGGGACATGCAAAATAAGGGAGCAGTGACCTCTGACCTTACTGAGCTCTCACTATGATGCAGACGACAGTGCCTGGGCAGTTAGAACAGGGATCATTGCAAGGGTGGGGCATACATGAGGGCCTCTGAGGAACACAGGGGCTAAGGGACATCTACAACAATCTCCCAAATGAGACGCGATGTTAGCACCCAAAGTCTGCCTACACTTCTACAGGGAAAGTCACCTCCGGGAGCCACAGAGCCCCTCCGGGCAGCCACCCCGAACGGGCTAACCCCTATCATTGTGTAACTCAGCCGTGCACGCTTTCGTAGACTTTGAGAAGACAGCCTGTCTTTCAAAACTAATCCTCTGTACGTTCTGGTTTGCCATCTCCACCGCCTGTTTACCTTATCTCACTTTCAGAAATATCCTTTCAAGGTGGAAATTACAGCTGACTGCGAAAGGTGCGTTTGTAACTGGATGACGGAGAAAGGAAAGTCAGGCAAACACGGTTGAATCAGATTCTAGGGGTTTTGTTGTGTTCTCGGAGCCGCTTTTAATAAACTTCCCTGATACTCAGTAAAAGGATGTGGTCGCAATCAAAAGCACTTTTCGGTAACCAAACCAACAAGAGGAGAAAAATACACCTACAGAGTCCCAGGTGCAGCCGAACCACGGAGAAGGCTGAAGGGTGTGGGGTGTTGGCCTCTGCCCCCACCATCGTGCAGAGGGCTCACTCGGACGGGCAGCTCAGCCCTTCCATCGTGGGGGCACAGCTGAGTGACAGAGTTCAGCTCCCCAGCTTGGAACTGCAGCTGCTTCCCAGCCTGGAGCTCGGCCGACCCTGCCCCGTCCACTTCCCCTAAGCATCTGTCAAGATTCAAGCAGGCCGTGCAGCCCCAGCCTCATGCATGGGCCCTCCATGAATGGCTGAGCGTGTGCGGTGCAGAGGCAGACTGGTGGGTTTGGGGAATGATCGGCTCGGGGCAGTGGAGCAAAGCGCACAAAACTGTTGCCCCATGATGGACAAAGAAAACCCTCTTTGCTTGGGCCATTTCCAGCATTTTCTCTTTGAGGTTAAGACAAGGCGCACGCCCTCCTGCCTAGAGAGTGCTGTGTTCAGGAAGCGGAAAGTGCATGGGAAAGACAGGGTTTGCCTCTGTGACGTCTCCGCTGGTTTCTGATAGCAAACACCATGGCCTGAATTATCCATGTGACGCTCCACCTGCTGTCTTCAAGGGAACCTGATAGGCCTCACAACGCGATGATGGCTTTCTCTTGCTTTATGTTCTTAGGCCTCAGTTTCTGTACCATGTAAGAGTTAAGATAATGTATGCTTTTAAAATTTAAAGGAATAATGGAAAGCAGTGTGAAGGAAAATCTTCAGTTCTTGGCTCAGAGATTTAAAGCTGACAAGCTGGGGATCCTGTCTGTATCACCGTCTCATAGCTCAGTGAAGTGCAAAAATAAAAATAAAAAAAACACAGCTGGCAGGTATGCTGTGCGTAGTAGTTTGTCTCAGCATCGTGGTAGTAACGGGAAAGAAGCAGAGGTTAGGATCCTGCATAACGTGAGCATCGGCTATGCCAAGCATAACGACGGCGCCCACAGGTGCTCTCCCAGGCAATGCATTATCTCCTTTCAGACTCACAGCCCTCTGAAAAGTAAGACTCGCTGTATTTTACAACATGATTCTTTCTCCACGAGAGAAAACTGGGACTCCGGGGGTTTAACTGTCTCTGCAAGAGACACATGAGCGTTGGTGTCACAGCCAGAGTTGGAACCCCGACTTCTAAACCTGCCCATCAGGCCCTACAATTCTCAAGTGACGAGAAACAGACCTGCCCACGTGAGGTAAACCACTACCAGTACGCTCTTCTCTTCACACACCAGCACAGCAAGTGGAACTCGCTCCTCCATATGCGTGATACTGATGTGCACTGGGTCTCACATTGTCCCATCCACAAAGGCACTCTGCAAGGCATCATTGCAGCCAGAGCTACAGAAGGGGGCGTGCAGAGAGGACCGGTCACTTCCCAGCATCGCCCAGCTCCTGTCCTCACACATCCACGCCGAGGTGAGGCTTTCGGACGCGTCACCAAAACACAAGGGCTTTTACAGCCTTCCCAGGCCACAGAGAGGCAGATACGTGCAAATGGCAACATAGCTCTGATTGACTGATGAGCCCAGCAGGTGTAGGCCACACACCAGACAGCCATGTTTGCTTTGTTCTTACTGGAAATACATGGGTGAATCTCTAGGATTGTGGCTTTCCACTTAGCCATCAAAACCTGATCAATATTGCATGCAGACATTACTTGGTTCAGTGTTTATGGCCACCGTCCACGTGGCCAGTGTGTGTCCAAAGGCAGAAACAAGGGCACTGTTGCTGAGGGCCCCACAGCTGGCGGAGTAGCCACGTCGAGCGCCGAGCAAGCACGTGGCCAGCAATGCGTGCTGAGTGTTGCCTGGGATGACCACTGGCCTAGTGTCTCTAGTGGAGTAGGAAGAGCTCACGCCCTGCCATTGGTGGGGTGCCCCTGGCAGAGAAAGAGACGAGCAGGATCGGGCAAAGGCTCAGGGGTACGGGCGCCAGCGATGGGTCCTGTGCCCTGAGCAGGTAAGAGGTGTTGTCCATGTTCTTGAAGCACACTGGAGTTAGGTCACGAGGATCCTCGATGCCAGGCTAACGTGTGGTTTTGATTTCCGTGGAAACACACACCCCAGTTCTTCTGTGTGCATGGGCTCTGCACACAGCTGGCAGGGGCAGTGCAGGCATCAGAGCTGTGACCTGGTGTGTGGCAGCTGGGGTTGGGCTGGAGCAAAGCTTTCTCTTTGTCATAGCAGCCAAGGTGAAACTTCACCTCTCATTCTTTAAAAACAGTGTTTGCTTTTCCTGTTTTATGAGATATCGTACACATTTTGATAAGAGAACAGAGTAAAATAGTGACGAGCTGTGTAAAACACCCCACTTGATCCATGTGCAAGCGAGGCCATATTCACTTGTTGGTTTCCGTGGCCTGTGCGTCACATGGGTTCCGTGTCCCCATCTCTTCTTCAGCGTTCACCACGTTCAGGCCCCTGGGGTGTTACTCCCAGGCAAGTGTTTCCAGTGGTTGCTGTCTATCACGAGGAGGTCTAAAATATTTGCATGGTGGAAAACTTTTTTATGAATGGCCTGCGCTACATTTCATGTATGTTCCTCCACTGTTGATTGATGCGCTGCTACTTTGTGGGGACCCCCGACTAGAATTTGCTCACGATTATTGAGTCGTGTGTTGAGGGACATGGTTTATTTTGGGGAGGAGGGGGATTGGCAAGGAAATGCCAGTTGCTTGGGAAGTGATGGCAAAAGTAGTGAACCAGCAGCTGAAAGCTGCCTGCTGTAAGGTTAGTAGCCAAGGCCTTAGCTGACATCAGCGTCATCTCCCATGGGTTGTCACCGCTATCCTGCGATCTGTTGCTTAACTTTCTCTCTGTAAAGATCTCCCAAGTGGTTAAATACCCACAGAGACCAGAAAGCAGGGTTTGCAGTGAGGAGTTTTTTAGCGTTTCCATTAGAATTCCACATTCCGCCACGGTCTGAGGCTTAGCTGCTGTTTGTCCCTTCCCTGGGGCAGCGTGTGACTTAGGTTCTGTGACTGCACCCCAGAACGTCTCACAGGGATTTCAGCCTGCGTCATGTTTCAGAACTGCCCTCAAAGGCAAGTGCTTCCTTCTGCCCTTGATGGTGAACTGAGGGTGCAAAACAGTCTGTTATTTCCCATCTTCCTGCCTTCTCTGTCTTGGTTTATTTTAGGCTGTTTTGAAGGAACCTGACATAAACTTCGTTATTTTACTTGGAGGGGCCAGGGTATATTTATTGATTGAGAGATCACCTCTGTGCAGTTCCTTGGAACTGTTGCATAGCAAACATCAGATACACGATTTCTCTTCTCTCCCTCTCATGGTTTGAGGCAGGCAAATCATTTTCCGTTTGTGGCTGAGAGAAGAGATGCAAATGATGAAATAGTTTGTTCAAGGTCACACGGGTGAGCAATGTAAAACAAATGCAGTTACGTGAACATAATAAATACTTAGTGAACATGAGCGAATATTTTGGGGCAAACATTTAGCGTAGCATTTAAGACACTTAAGTCTCACATTGGAATACCAATGTTGATTCCTGGCTCCTTCTCATGAGAAGGTCCTGCCACTGAGGACTTTGGGAGGCAGGTGGCGGGTCAAGTAACTGGGTTCCTGCCACTACCACGGGAGATCCTGGGTTAGGTTTCCTGCTCCCAGCATTGGGTCTGGCACACTCCTGGCCACTGGGTACGTTTGCTGTGTGAACCTGTGGATGAGAACTCCATCTATCTGTGTTTATCTCTCTTGCCATCGGTCTCTCTGCCTTCTCTCAAATAAATAAAATTACCTTTGCAGCTCAAGAAGAACATTTTATTGAAATTAAAGCCAACTTCTTTTCACGGAAGATCATCTCGATGTGTTCTGGGCTCTGCAGCCCGTCCTGGCACCCTGCACAGTGAGGTGGGGTTGGAGGGCAGCCCTGTGAGCACACTTCTCCAAACACACTCAGTGCGCCTTGAACTTCACATGCATATTTCATGCAACAAAACATTTGCTTTTTCTAAATCAATTAAAAAGTCACCAACAGATTGGTGTAATGTGCAGGTTCTATGATGACAAGAAAGGCCCTGTGTCAGCCACAGTGATTTGCAAACCTAAAGAAGTGCCCGAAGCCCAGGTGCCTTCTCTGCACATCTGGCATGGTAGCTGGCTCAGCTCTCAGCATCTTGGGTTTCAGTAGTGGGCTCCAGAGTGAAGCGGTGCTTGCGGGGGGCTGGGAGGCTCTGCAGGGCAGGTAGTCTTTGGTTCGTGAATCAGATTATCTTGACACACAGGGCTTCTACCCAGGGATTCTCCATTAGAGGAGTCTTCAATTAGCACGACGGCAAGGGGGAGTGTGTGCGCAATTACAATATTTTGGCTCTTGCTGCTTTTGGGGAGATGTCAGTTAATAGCCTTCAAAAATTCATTTGTAATCCAGTTATTTGCTAACATGTGAAACTACTCATAAGGGAGCCGAATAATTGGATAAGCTTACACTGTGTTTGTCACAAGAAGAATCTTTGAGGGTGAACATCATGGATTCTATGAAGTGGCTTGCATCCAGAGGGGTAACCCCCGTGGACTTGGGAAGACTGGAGCAGTGACTGCAAGAAGTCCGAGCACAGCGAGACAAGGTTCTTCTCATGGCTTCAGCGTCCGTGTCTGGAGCCCCAGCAGGTTTTGGAATTTGCAGCTGCAGAAGACAGACAATTCCTTTTCTCTGCTTTCCTTTTTTTCCTCCTCAAACAATGAGGCAAGTGATTGCAATGAGGCAGTAGACAAAACCTGTTTTCACAAGATGGCCATTTGCAGAGGCCTGGGAAACTCATGCTTCTGAGTCCGCAACAATAGGTCTTTGACCCTAACACATTGCCCCAGGCTGGTGAGAAACAGTTTCCCAAATGGCCGTAGTTTGACATGCCAGGAAGCGTATGGTAAGCAGGGTCCACGCGGTGTTCAGTGCTCCACCCAGAAAGAGGAGTCTGAGAGAAGAGTGTCGTCCACAAGCGGGGCGGGAGCTCCCTGGGTCCTGAGGGAGCCTGGATCTCACCCACTGACATGTACCCTCGGACAACTCAAATAGGCGTGTGTTACTCAACAGTTCAGGGTCTGTAAGGACTGAGAAGTAGCCATGAGGGAGCCAAGAAGTGCACTTTGATTTCTCTTTCTCTGTTCACTCCCCTCTCCAGTTAAAATGGCGTTTGAAGGAAATGATTAATTTTCTGCTGTTCTGAAAATTCCATGAGTTGACTGCTACTTTCACTTGACAGCAATGGACCTGGCTCCTGGCACATACATGATAAGACTGAATGGCGATACACTGAGCGATGAACAAAAGTCATAGCATTACTACTATAGCTCCTGGATGTGCTGCAATAGTGTATCAAGGCAGGAATGTGCATTATATTAGCACTGTGGCACTGGGGTACATTAGGTAATTGGGAAAACTGTAGGTATAATATCTAATGACAATCAGGAGAATGTCGTTAGATATGGATGATCAGTAGATTTTCCAGAGATGTTAGGCAGTGCACAGGAAGCAGTATTGAGTAGAAACATAAAAGCAAGCATTTGCTAGGTAGACAAGGCTAAAAAGAAGGGACCACCTAACCAGAAAGAATTGCTTACAGACACAATGGCATGAGTCAACAATAATACTCAGTTTATTCTTCACTGTCTGTAGGCCAGTTTTCATGTGTTATTGCAATTACTTATTACAACAGCCAGTATCAAACAAGCACTATTAATACCTGCATTATATATGATAAAACTGAGGCTTTGAGTATATGTTCACATCAAACAGGTGAGAAGTAACAGATACGGGATTTAAGGTCCAGCTTCTTGTTTGTTGTGGAATATGAGCTCTTAATATCATGTTACCAGGACACGTTACCTGAGCTGCAGGTGCCAGGTCAGGCCAGGAAGAGGTTCAGCATTAGGCACTTGACACTCGGTTGCATCACACACACAGTCCATAAAGCATATATCCCTTCAGACAGGGAGATGAGTTCCATATGCATGTTTTCAAAAGGTATCTGTTCAGCTGTTGTACAGACAGAATAGTGGGGAGGACGTTAAAGGGGTAGAAGTTGAGAGAAGGGGTCGGGATTCATAACCTATTGAGAGGTGATGAGGGAAATTTTGTATGGATGCTGTGTTGAGAATAGATTGCAAAATATTTCAAAATTAAAGATAATGTGACTTAGGGAGAGGAGAGTGGCCTCAGAAGTGTCTGGGAAGAGGATTTGGGGGAATTGTTCCATAGATAGTCCAGATTATGTAATCGGAACAGAACAGCTAAGGACAGCCAGGAATGATCAGCCACCTTCAGCACCAGTGAGCTGTTCTGAGTGTTGGACTGTGCCGGAAGGAACAACGAGTCTAGCATCCAGGAGCTTCATGTGGGTCTCCCACACAGGTGGCAGGGGCCCAAGCACTTGGGCCATCTCCCATTGCTTCTCATAGGCCATTAGCAGGGAGCTGGATGGGAAATGGAGCAGCTAGGACCCCAGCTGGTGCCAATATGGGATGCCAGCATCACAGGTGGTGGCTGTACCCACTATGCTGCAATGCTGGCCCCATGGGATCCAGTTCTTTAACCACAGTGGCATACTGGTTCTGATATGAGTCATGGTGACCTGAGAGCCACTGACAGTTTCTGGGTAGGAAAGTGTACATACAAATGGTAGACAGTCAGCCTTGAACTTCTCATCCAATGACCAGTAGATGCCAGGCTTTGAAATAAAATGAAAATCCTTTTAGAAATCCATTCAGAGTCTCCCAGCCCTTTGAAGCCTCTTTCACTCCTTTCTGATTCGTCTTTTCCGCTTCTCCCCACCTCCCATCTCTCAGCTTCTCACATTCCCTCCCCTTTTGTTCTGCCCTCGTCCCTTCTGTACATCCTTTGCTGGCCCCTCCCTCTCTTGCTTCCTTTCCCAGTTCCATTTTTGCACTTGTGTCTCTTCTATCCATCGGGGAGATTTCTGTGCTGATTGCCTTGTTGATTTTCACTGGTATTGGACTTCATGAAAGATCCTTGGATCTATTGAGCTGATCGAACGCCTTTCTGATTCTTGTGCCAATACAGCGAATTAGAATAATTGATTTGGGAATGTTCAACCAACTTTGCATCTCCTTGAAGAATTCACTCTGTGGTGCCATGATGTACTTAGGGTCTTGCACTGCTTAACAACAAGGACACAGTCTGAAAAGTGCTGTGATGGAGTTTCATTGTTGTGTGGTCATAAAGAGTCCTCATGCAAACCTAGATGACTACAATGCACTGGGTGATGTATCCTTACAGGGCCACTGCCCCATGTGTGTTTCATCACGGACTGAAGCATTGTTATGAGCACGTAGCCATGAACTCAACTTGGCAATGATTTTTAAAGTGTCTGATATCACCCAAGAATTGGTCCACATGGTTTTTCATCCCTTGCAATGCCTTGGTCTAGTTTCGATAGGGGGTAATTGTGACTTCACAACATTAGTTTGGAAATATTACTTCTTCCTCTATGTTATGGAATAGTTTCTGTTGCATAGCAATTATTTCTTCCATAAATGTTGGACAGCATTCAACAGTGATTCCATCTGGAACAGGAGTTTTCTTTTTCAAAAGTCTTAAAATTATAGATACACTTTACTTAGTCACTATAGGACTATTCATTTTTTCTATTTTTCCTTATTTTTAATTAGTGTCTTTTAAGAAATTTACTTTATATATTTTTAATATATTGGCATAAAATTACTCATAGTATTTCCCTATTATTATTTTAATTTCTGTGGAATCTTTAACAATGTTCTCTCTTTAATTCCAGATATTAATAATTTATGTCATACTTAATTTCTTGATCGATTTAACTGAGAGATTACTCTAGATATCAGAGTGGTAAGTTGTACAAATTCTGATTTCGATTAGCATTTATCCCCAAGAGTGTCATTTGTTTTGCTTTGGCAAGAAATGTATTTGTTTGATTTAAGTTGAAAATTACATTTCTTATATTTATCAGCTATTCCAATTAGACTATTTTTTTTTTAGGAAATTAAGCTGAATGCCTCGAGTATCACAATATACACTGTGGGCAAATGAAATCTGGGGACACTTGACTCCTCTCCTTCTAGGTTTCCCTTCTCAGATCTTCTCTTTCTTCTCCCTCTTGATTTGCATCTCATTTCCCCTATGCTCATGGAAAAGCTACTGTAAGATTCTCCTCCTGGATACACACCACTCTTCCAAACATGAGTTTTTTGTTAACGCTCAATGCCTTCAGACAGTTGCCTTTTTCTTAAGCTCAATCATACACGTCACATGAAGGAAGGCTGAGTCCTTGTTAATGTCCAAGGCTATGTGGACATTAACAAAAGAATATGTGTGCCTTTCTGTGCCCTCATTTTTTGGAGAAGTTTTTGCTGAAAGGTGCATTCTAGCTTTGTTTCTTCTTTCATTGGCTATTAAAGATGTTGACCCATTGTCCATGGCCTTGCATTGCTTCTGACAAGAAGTCTGTAGTCATTCCTATCTTTGTCTCTCCATACAGTATGTGTCTGACTTCTCTTGTTCTTGTAAAATCTTCTGTGTCTCCAACTGTCCTGTAGAACTTTAAGATGTGGTGTTGTGAGAATTTTTTTGTGTTTATCATGCTTGGGTTTTCTTAGATTTTGGTGTATATATAAAAGTGGTTTCAAGTGTTGATCCATTTTTGAAAATGAGTTCTCTGTTCTTTTATGTGGGTGTGTTTAAAGATAGTTTTAGATAAATAGAAATTCAGATGCTACTTAAATTCTAATTGTATTTGGCAATTTCAATGATAATAACTCAGCTGAGAGGGTAACAAAACAAATCTAAACCTCTCCCTTGGGCTCAGTTCACAGTGCTCCAGAAGGAAAGAGTCACAGTCCCTTTTTCTATTGGACCTCAAAAAGAGCCAATTGTTCTTTGTAAATCAGTTTTGAGATCCACTCACATTGTGAAATATTAAAATAGGAGTCTTTCATTTCATGATTGAAGAAATTAATTATAATGGAGGGAAAAGTGAAAGCATAAAAATGATATATTTGTAAATATAAAGTAAGCCAAGTAAAATGGAAAATATTATAATCAGCTTTTACATGTTAGCTTTTTATTTCTTTTCAAGTTTGTCTTGGATCAATGCACTATTTGTGTGATAAAAATGCTTTTTTAACAACTGATGATGGAAACTTCACATATTCATATGGGAAAGAAGAAATATAAACCCTACCTTCCCTCATATACAAAAAGTCATTTAAATTGGATAATATATTTGAGGGCTGCATCACCTCTAACTTCTTTTGATATCAAATCCTGAGTAAAGGTTATTAAGGTGATTAAATTGTGTAGATCTTCATTTGGAAATAAATGAGTTTACCATAATTTGACTAGATGATAAAGCATCAAATACAATACACTGCTTTGACCACCCCTGGAGGTGTAAGTCAGGTAGGAGGGAGATTTGTGCATTTTAAGCTAGACCTGGGGAAGGCAGGGTGGATTGTGAGCCTGTGAAGGCATTAGCCAAGTGGATATGGAAAAGAAGGCAGGCCAGGCCATCACGGGCAGGTGTGTGGAAACAGAGTTTTGTGCTCTCTCAGTTCTGAAGCTTTGTTTTTGCTTATTCAACCCATTCCTGTGAGCTTGCTATGGCTTACCCCTGTGCAAAGTCACTCAGACACTCCTGCCTCACCTCTTCTAAACCCAGAATCCACGCTCAAGTCTAGGTTGTCACCGTGAGGCCTCCCGTAAAAGGGCTTGGAAACTCCCAGAACTTCCTTATCACATTTCCCTTGGAAAATGTTGCAAGCTTTTTAATCTTATTATATAGTAACACATGCAACAATCTCGAGTCTTACTTTATGTTGTGAATATGCAATTGCAATAGAAGCCCTAGATTTCAGGGTTATTTCGGACTTCATTCTGTTCATCACTTTAATATTTTGCTGCATGACCCGGCCTTACATTACCAGCATTCAAATTTTAAAACAGCAAATGAGGCCGCTTGGATCTTAATGTGATTAATGGGAGAGAAATGCTGAGGCAGAGAGCAAGTCTAGTGTGTGTTTGTGCCAAAGGAACAGAAGCTGTCCTGCCCCCAGCCATGCCTACCAGTCCCAGCCAGCACACAGCCCACTGGAACAGCCCCACCCCATCCACGTCTGTCCCAGGTCACACTTCAAGGTCATCTTGCCAGGCTCCGACCTGGCCTCATCCATAACCCCAAGTCTTTGCCACCGCAACTCGCCCAGTGGAGGCGCTCCTGTGGTGCAGTGCCGGGAAGCCTGCATGAGGTGCTGGCAAAGGGAGTTTTCGCCTAGGTCGAGGTTCTGGCCTCACACTGGAGCCATCACCAGGGACCATCTGTCTCCACTTGTCAATCCGATGATCTTCAGGGATCAGGGGAATGGGCTGGTCTCCTACCACTGCCCGTGCCAACGAGCCTCCTGACATATGGAAGCTAAGACTTGACAAACATGCAGCCTGACGCTCAGAACGGAGAGCCCCTGCTGACAGGGAGGGAAAATTTTATTTTCTGAATCCTTTAAATTCTTTATGACCCACGACTTACAATTAGAAATACAGTTAAAAATGATTTTTAAACTTTGAATGTAGTGCTGTCACCATTATTCTCATTTATTTCTTATTTACTTCTTTGTTACCTACAGTACACAGATTTATTTTTTACATCACTCTTTTATTATAACTTTTAAAAAAGATTTTATCCACAATTTTGTTTCAAATTTTCAGAACAAATTATAGGAAAAAAATGCCTGGACATTCAATGCCATCCACACTAATTTTACAGCCTATGATCTGTTTGTTGAGGGGGTATTTTCATGTCAGTAGTGCTTTTGTCACATTAAAAGATGTTCTATACATTATCAGACAAGGACTAAGATAAGAAAATATGATTTCAGTCACCACAGGCACATATTTGATTATAATATTAAACTTAAAAATAACACTGGCAGTAATTCTATGACTAGCCCTGTGCTAACAGTAAAAAGCAAATATCTTCAAGAAAGTCTTGATTAATTGAGTCAATAATGCAATACACAGAACACTTTATATAAAATATTGAAAATGTCTGTGAGATACATCAGTTAATTTATATATCTGTCCCTGTTTTATCTAATTTGTTCCTTTCAGCCGTGCATCCATTATATTTTGTTTTGATGTTATAAACAAAGAAATTCAGCTTTAATCATTTTACTGCATGGCAACTGCCAGTTAGCAGGATGCCTGCTTAGTAAAGCTCAAAATCTGGACTGACTTATCTGTTTCTGGTGTTTCGTAAATCTCCTAAACAGATCCCCAAAAGTGAAGAGAGAAGGAGATTTGAGGAATGGAAGGTGAGGGAGAGAGGGAGAAAGGGGGAGGTGAGAGAGGGAGAGAGATGATAGAGATGTAGACAGAGAAAGCTCGAGAGAGATGATAGAGATAGAGACAGTAATAGTTAGAGCAAGAAATGATAGAGGCAGAGGCAAAATAGATGAAGAGATGCCATGGACAGGCCAGGCAGAGAGACTTTATCTGATGCTGCTGCTATCATAGAATACCTGAGACTGGGTAATTTATATAGAACATGGATTTATTTCTCAGAGTTTTGGAGGGTGGGAATTCCAAGGTCAACACATGGACAGTTTCAGGTCTGACAAAACTCAGCTCCTCATTGGTGCCACCTTCTCTAGCCTCTCACCTGGTGGAAGGAGTGAAGGCCACGACGGCTGGGGCCTCAACAGATGGGAGAGAATGACGGAGGTTCCTGACACATCCCTCCCTACATGTTATGAGGACACTAATGCCATCCACAGGGCCGACTGTACCACCCCATCGCTCCTACAGTCCCACCTTGTAATGCCGTTACCTGTGGTTTAACGTCCAGCACAGAAATTTTGTAGGAATGCATACATTCAAACCATAGCTGAGAAAGGGAGACACACACAGAGAGAGGGAGAATGGTGGGATACTCATGGAGGAGAAATTGGAGATGGAAGGGAGGAAGAGAGGAAAGGAGAAGGGGGGGGCGAGAAAAGAGCAGACAGGAGGGATGGAGGGAGGGAGAGAGGGTGGGGAGGAGAGGACGGAAGGCAGGGAGGGAGGGAAGCCAGGGGAGTGGAAGCGGTGCCCCGGAGTAACCAGTGCTAAAGAAGTTTCAAGCATCCACTACATCACAGCATATTCATTTGTTGGTTTTTGTCTCCATCCTGAAATATAATGAGACAAACAATAAGTGATTAATCCGTATAGTGTCCTAGGAATAAAGGCAGATCTCTCTAATGCTCTCCAGACTATTCAATCCTCTCTATAATTTCCTCTTTCCAAAACTGCCTGATGTCGCCAAGTAACTCACTAATCAACTCCACATGAGGTGATAAATCTTTCCAGCAACAATCCACCATCACCCCAGTCGTGAAAAGAAGACCAGAAACACCACCTTTCATCATCCTCAGGGGCTGACGGACACAGTGAGCTCACTGCCAACAGAAGAGTGCAGGACCTCGGTGCCACTTCCCGGAAATGGGAGAGGGAGAGATGTCGCAGGTGGGATGGGCTGATCTTGGCTGCAGCCAATGTCTGTCATCCAGGCCATAAATATGACCACAGACTCCTTCCGATTCATCAGCGTGTGTGTGTGTGTGTGTGTGTGTGTGTGTGTGTGTGTGCATGCGTGCAACCTTTTAAAGAGATTGGGAACATATTCCAGTGTTAGGTGTCCATACCAGAGATTTTATTCCTGCTTTTCTGGGTAGGAAAATTGAGAGTTGTGCTCTTAGCTCTCATCATCTAAGTGCAGAAACTTTCCTGTACAATCACTGGAATAATTAGTTTAATGCTTTTTTCCCTCCTTTCTCACTTTTACCTGTTTTTTACTAAATATCAACTAGGCCTGGGATGAATTTTCCCTTCCAACAAATACCCATCAAATGCATTTCCTCCAGCCGTCTCATGTAGCAATATCCATCCATCAGCACACTTAGTGAAAGCCGTAGATAATTTGAGTAATTATTCCATTATCTGTCAGCATTTTCAGTTTGTGATTGTAAACTGCTTTCGGAGCAGGAAAGGACATGTAGTATGGAGAGATCCCGGCTGGGAATTAAAGAAGACTTTTCCAATGTACCAGATCAGAAAGGGAGTAACGGAGTCTATGTTCTTTCATTACATGTGTTCAGTCATCAATTATCACCATCTAGCAAGCTCAAAGGCATATATTTCTACCCTGAAGAATTCTAAACATGTATTTTTTTGCTCACAATTTCTTCTGAACTTCAGAACCATCACATATGCATATGTAAATTAACATGCACAAAACTTACTGATCTTGTTCCTCACATCCTCCATTCTGGTCTTCTCAATATTTTTTAAGGTTTATTTATTTATTTGAAAGTAGGAGTTACAGAGACAGGGAGAGACAGAGACAGAGAGATCTTTCAGCCATTGGTTCACTCCCCAGGTGGCTGTAATGTCTGGGGCTGGATCAGGCTGAAGCCAGGAGCCAGGACCTTCATCTGGGTCTCCCATGTAGCTGGCAGGGACCCAAGTACTTCAGCCATCTTGGCTGTTTTTCTCAGGCCAATAGCAGAGAGCTGGATCGAAAATAGAATAGCTGGGACATGAACCAGTGCCATATGGGGTGCTGGCATTGCAGGCAGTGGCTTTACCCATTGTGCCACAAAACCAGCTTGGTCTTCTCAATCTTGATAAACATTATTTCATTATCCAGTTCCTAGGCCAAGATGCCATTTACACCTCCTTCTTCCTCACCTCCATATGCAATCCATCGCCACCTTCTATGAGTTCACCCTCCAAATCTCCCCAGCATCTACGTAGCAAGCTCAGTCTTTGGTGTCTTTTGCCTTTAACCCAGCTTCCTAGGTAATCGCTGAAGCCACTATTGACCTCCTCCAATCAATTTTCCACACAGAAGCCAAATCAATTAAGAGGTGTTAATTAGAATTTTGAAACTAACATGTCTTAAAGAATGAGTGCATTAAGTTCGAACGTCACCTAGTTGAGCGCATATGCCCTCCCTATTGTGAGCGAAGGAAGCTGATTGTGGATGACCACTTCCCAAATATTACTTAAAATCTGCCCACTTCTGGATCAAAAGGCCGTGTTTCTGAGATCTCACATTTTAGAAATGCCTTGTGTAACACATGCCTGGTAAATTGGACCGCATACTCTTTATGTTTGTTTCACACCGCTTCAGAATAGTCTGAGTGCACACCCTTATGTCTCTATATTTCCTGGAATATGGGTCATGCATTTAAGCTCAACCCCGTTGCCATCTGTCACCTCTGCATGTCAGTTTGTCATCATGAGCTTCTTCACCATGGCCCTATGGCTGTCTCAAAGGCAAGGGCTGCAGTTATCTCTTTTGATTACCGTTCACTCATTGTCGATTGCACACCTACTGGGGACAGCAAACTGTGCTGCCTGTGCTTATGGAGGAGACACAGAGTTAAAGAAAGTTCAGGGGCTGCCATTAAGGAATTCAGAATTGTGCGAGTAGGGGGTGGGCTGGAATGTGAGAAGCGCCATATGCGCAATATATGTGAAGTTGAACTGGAGTTCAGAGGAAGCAACGGCCGCTTCTGAGGTTGTTAGGAATGGGAGCCGGGAGCTCTACGACATGCTACTGATCATAGATTCCAATTTCACTATCAACTTCTTTCCATATATAGATGCTTCTCAACTTATGATTGGGTTAAGTCCCAGTAAAGTCAACATAAAATGAAAATTTTGTAAGTGAAAAATGCACTTGATCCACCTAACCTAGCCCAACAACTCAGCAACACAACACACTGTCCAATCTCGGTTACTTGCCTCCAGATCAGGGCTGGCTGGGAGCTGGGCTCGCTGCCAGTGTCCAGGGTCTAAAGACAGAATCCAACTGCTTAGCACTGCTGGGGCTAAGATTCCCCAGTTAAAATGCAAAGTCTAGTTATTACTGAAAACACATCACTTTCACAACATCACAAAGCCAAAATCTCATATGTTAATGACAATCTGGATTATTTGTTTAAATCTTTGATTTATTTATTTGAGAGAGAGAGAGAGAGAGAGAGAGAGAGAACTCTCCAAATGCCTGCAAGGAATTGGATCTCTCTCCAAATGCCTGCAAGGGGTAGCTGTGGGAGTGGTGAACTGGGGGCTCAATCCAGATCTCCTATTTGGGTGACAGAAACCCAACTGCTACCAAAGGCCTCACCCCTGCCTCCTGGGGTCTGTGTTAATGAGAAGCTGGAGCTGGGGCTTGAACCCAGATACTTGCATGAAGGTGCAAGTATCTAGGGGGCCAAACACTTGCCCCTGTACCCCCTAAGTTAGTCTGTCCATGTTCATAAGACAGCTCAGAATTTTGTGTCCCACAAAGATGTTTATTAAGGTATGCTATCTCATGAAAGCTTCAGCTTAGCTAAACCATAGCAGTAACTGCTCCCCAGTCGGAATTACTTTTTCAGGAGGCCAGCTTCTTTACCTTATAAAGAAAGTCAGGGTCAAAGGGTTTGAACTCAGTGCTGTGTGCCCAAATGACATCCAGGAGAGGGAAAAGAGGAATATTTACCTTAGAATATTTGCTTGTCCCAGAACGTTTTGCATCTTCCCACCTCTACATTTCCTTTTAAAAACATCGTTCAAGTGCAGAAATTTAACACACAGAGAAGTGCAGTGTAACCGTAGAGGGCAGCTCTGCCGTGTGGAGAGTCCATGATTCAACAGGCTCGTAAGGCACCATGATTCCTGAATGCTGGTGGGACCACGCACGCCCAGATGAGGAAGAAGTCTCCTCGCATCACATAGAGACTCTGATAGTTCTGGCACCTTTTTAGCTCTCTTGTCCACTTGTAAGATAAGGTTTATTGGACACCACTTAAGCCCCGGCAGAGTTTACACCGTGGGAAAATGGGAATCCTAATTGGGGGTAGAAAGCAGAGGGGTGGGGAAGTTTAGTTCTGTGTCTTACCAGCTCCGATACTGAAATTTGTGTTAAATTGCCTATGTGGTCTAAGTGGATGGCTGAGGCCCATGGACAAGATGTTGGAGGAAGGCCTAGGTGAAATCAAGTGTAAGATATTTTTCCTGGATGGTGGCAACCTCATTCCAATGTATTTTTCTAGTTTGGCATACAAGTGGAGTTTGCAAACAACTGGAGTTGACGTCTTGTTACCTGGATTTCTTTACCTATAAAACAAGAAGTTTGGATTAGGCACTCAGTAAGGTGTGTGGGCATGGTATGCCAATTCTGGGAAACACACACAGTAAGCCCTTCTGTCCTTTGGTGCCTCGATAACCGTAAACAGGTATGAGTGCCTATGAAATATCCGTGGGCCAAGAGCCAGGTGTTCAAACACATGTTTGGATCCTGCAGAATGGAGGTCAGGTAATGAACCTCTTCATTAGCCATTCCCTTTTGCTGGAGAAAGGCCCTGTATTCGTGACCCCTGCCTGCGTTGTGGTGCTGGGCCACAGCTGGAGCTCAGTGATAGTCTTCTAGCGTGCAGGGTAGGCGTGGCTCTTGGGGTGAGCAATTCTTCCCATTACCACTGCACCCTCTTCCTGCACTTGCCCTGAAGAGTGACCTTGGAGCTCCCTAAGTGACGTACATGATCCACACGCAACCTGTTAAGTCACATCACAGAAGCTTCCATCCCAAATCCTTGTGAGCACGGTCAAGCCTTTCCCCTACGTTATGCAGTAATGGACAACTCTTCTAACTCTGATCTCAGTCACTTAAGAAGACTCACTGAAGTACAGATGCGGTGCTTCTAGGAAGCAAGCTACTAAGTCATTCAAATGTTTTCCAGTTATGAAGAGAGCAGTGAGAGAAACTGAGCATGAGTGTGGGAGTTACAGGGTTTCTCCCATTTTTTTTTCACTGTTTCGTTCATTTGGTTTTGAATGCTGTGAGTGCAGGGCCATTCCTAATTTGTTCACAATTTTACAGCCAGTTTCCACCTCAACATCAGTGAATGTTTCTTACCTAAATATATTCGTGTAGTTTTCCTGACCTTGGAAAACAGATGTAATCATGCCCTCCATAGTAAATAGGTGCCAGCTCCAACTCCATGGTGCTAAATGACTTTTTGATCAAGTCTGGTGAAAGTGGGAGCTGGATGCGTATGCCACCACACGGTCACATCATGGGCAGTTGGGCAAGATAAACAGGATATAGTGCAAAGCCCTACAGTGATCCACGCTCACATCTGCTTGCTGGGCTAAGTTGTCCCTACTTTATCATCCTAGTCTGAAAGAAGTGCCAGATTTTGGCTAGTGCCATGGCTCACTAGGCTAATCCTCCACCTGCGGCACTGGCACACCAGGTTCTAGTCCCGGTCAGGGCACCGGATTCTGTCCCAGTTGCCCTCTTCCAGGCCAGCTCTCTGCTGTGGCCCGGGAAGGCAGTGGAGGATGGCCCAGGTCCTTGGGCCCTGCACCCCATGGGAGACCAGGAGAAGCACCTGGCTCCTGGCTTCAGATTGGCGTAGCACCAGCCATAACAGCCATTAGGGGAGTGAACCAACGTAAGGAAGACCTTTCTCTTTCTCTCTCTCTCTCACTGTCTAACTCTGCCTGTGAAGAAGAAGAAGAAGGAGAAGGAGAAGGAGAAGGAGAAGGAGAAGGAGAAGGAGAAGGAGAAGGAGAAGGAGAAGGAGAAGGAGAAAGAAGAAGAAGAAGAAGAAGAAGAAGAAGAAGAAGAAGAAGAAGAAGAAGAAGAAGAAGAAGAAGAAGAAGAAGTTCCAGATCTCTTTTGCTTACAGTTAAGATAGTATCAAAATTTCACATCTGTAGGCAGATGTGAGCTGAGAGCACCAGAGAGTTCTGGTTCCCTCCAGCTGTCCGCTGTGGTGGCCTGGCACGGGACAGATGTCCACACCTGGAACCTCAATGCAGCAAAAGCAGGGAGAACCTTCCATGGACAGAGGTGGGAGATTATATACCTGTAGAGCTAATGTTTTGCTTACATGAGATTTCTTTTAATTGACATCAAATGACATCATTTGAGGATTGGTAAATTTCCTGTAACCTTGGATTTCCAAGTCTTCTTGAAGAATAAAAAGGTTTTTCCAGTTCAGTTTGTTTCAGGAGTTAAATTGCTGTCACCGTATGGCCGTCCCTTCCCTGTTCCCCACAGTTCCTGCGCCTTCCTATGGTCCTGTTCTGTGGGGCTCTCACTCAGGTCTGGGCTGTAGGCGTTGCAGTTTGTGGTCCTCTTCCCAGGAAGTGTCAGAGAGAAAGCAGCAGTAATGTGGAGTCTTCTGTTGCTGACAGTTGGTCTAGCTTGGGAGAGAAACAGACTTCAGAGGCTGAGCTGCAGATGTGAGGATGCAGCCAGCAGATTCAGGACATTCGCACAGTTGAACTTCAGAGTTTCTGGGATGTGGAGCTTAACACTCAGGTAACCTTGGTGCAACAATTTTGAAATTCATGAATTGTTTTCATGCTGTCTCCTTTCCGTGACCTTTTCTGAGGAAACTTTGTCATTGGATGGCTTGTTTCTGAGTCCACCATGACCTGCAGGGTCTTGGGCAGTCTCTGCCTCGTCATCACCGATGAGTCGACTACTTCTCCCTGGGGAAGCAGGGTCCCTCTAAGGGAGGTTATGAAAATGCTGGCAAAACACGGTCTGCATGGATTTCTAAAATTTCTGCACCAAAAGAAATGTATCTTTTTTCTTTTCCCATAAAGTTTTGAATCTCCCTTACCTTCTATATTTCATAGATTTTTAAAAAAAAATTTTTCACACCCCACCTGGCTCCAGAAGACAGCGTAGTCAGACATGTTTTGTGCAGTGATGGGCGAGGTTTTCTAAAAATGTGAACGAATGACCATTCTATCAGAACAGATTAGAAACGCATATACCTGACCAGAGCAGAGCAGCGGAGTAAAAGCTGTGGACTCTTGAGCTCAGGAGCCCGTGTGTTCAACAAGCCTTCTCTTTGGAGCTACTACAGGCTGACAAGCCCCAACATAAAGCACTATGCCGGCGGAGCAGGACAACCCGTCACTGGCCTCCGGGTGCCATCTCCCTCCCCCACCCTTGCCCCAGCACATTCCTCATGAGTGTCCGTTGCTCCTCTTGCTCTTGCTCCTTCATGGAACCCACACCACCCTGACATGAACCTTGGGTCTCTGGTGCAGCCAGCGATGTTTCCAGAGTGAAAACCTCATCACTTTGCTGGCTCAATTCAAGCCATTGATGAGTGCTTCCACATCAGTTCCCAGTGCACCTCTGCCGTGCTGTCTCCCATTCCCAATGTCCAGCCTTCACTAGCTCCACTTGCTGACTTGAAGCAGCCACAGCCTCCCTAAGGAGGTACTTCCTTTCACAGAATGTGATACCTTTTTTTTTTTTTTTTTGACAGGCAGAGTGGACAGTGAGAGAAAGAGACAAAGAGAAAGGTCTTCCTTTTCCATTGGTTCACTCCTCAATGGCCATTGTGGCCGGTGCGCTGTGGCCGGGGCACCACGCTGATCCAAAGCCAGGAGCCAGGTGCTTCCTCCTGGTCTCCCATGCAGGTGCAGGGCCCAAGCACTTGGGCCACCCTCCACTGCCTTCCCGGGCCACAGCAGAGAGCTGGACTGGAAGAGGAGCAACCGGGACAGAATCTGGTGCCCCGACCAGGATTAGAACCAGGGGTGCCTGCGCCGCAGGTGGAGGATTAGCCTAGTGAGCTGCGGCGCCGGCCAGAACGTGATACCTTCTACCCCATATACCGCCACAAAAGGAAACCAAAACCAAAGGGAAAGAAGTGAGAAAGGACCCAAAAACATTCTGTCATTGTTGCTTGGGCTGAAGTCTCCCTTATGCGTCTCCACACATCTCACTAGTAGAGCACCTGTTAAATCAGATTCCTCCTTGATGCACCTGAGCGACCCTTTCAGCAGTCTTATAACCCAGCCTTGAGCTTGGGCATTGCTTATGAGTGTAGGACCGTGAAGCCTGGGATTTCGTCAACTTTAGAATCTTCTCTCTGCACCAGGGCTAGAAACGCTCCTGCAACGCTAACGGGTGAGCCAGAACAGGAACTGGCACTGACCGATGGGCCGTGAACAAGAGAAGCAGCAAAGGGTAGGAAAGCGATAAAGGAATAGACATTAGAGCAGTACAAAACAAGGACGCTCTCCAGCTGTTGGGCTGGCTTGGGTTTCAGGAAGGGCAAGATGAGGACACGATAAGTTTTGCCTGAAGCTACAACAGATGGCAGGACAGCAGTCAGGGCCACCCTGCACGGACGTACAAAAGGCAAAAAAAAGGACGTACAAAAAGCCTCCATTTTATTACATGCCAACCGAAATAATTACCTTTAGAAATATATATTTTTCATTCTTAATGGGCACCTAACATCCAGTCATCTTTAGGGGCTAAGGTATGACATCTCAGCACACACATATGTTAGATAGGATGAGACTAGGGCAGTGGCATGTGTATCACTTCAAGCATTTATCCTTTCTCTGTGTTGTGAATTTCCAGAGTCCTCTGTGACAGCCATGTTGAAATGCACAATTGCTGGTTGTCAGTCATGGTTACTTCCTGTCCTATAGAACAGAAGTCGTTCCTTCTATAACTGCACCTTCGTGCCCTTTAACTACACCCTCCAACTCCTCCTCCCGTGTATGTCCTTTATCTTTATTTCAAGCGTTAGATGTCATGGCTGATAGATCCTCTACAGAAGGGGGGCGTCCTCAAACCGCAGGGAGCACAGAGCCCCCAGGGGCTACTGGAGAAATGCAGGCTGGGCTCACCTTGGAGTAGGTCACTCAGTTGCTATGGGTTACAGCTTGGGAATTTGCTTTTGTCACTGGTTCTCCCATGAGCCTGAGGCTACTGAGGGAGATCCAAGTACAAGAACCTTGGCACCACAACACAAGTGAATGTTTATTCTCTCAACAGTATTGAGAAAACCAATCAATGTCGAATTGGAGAAGAGGTAGGCAGAATTCTACGAGTAGCTTTGAGCAGACTTCCATTTCCTGAGATGCTAAGTTTAAGTTCCAGGGCCCTCATGTTCATGGGCCACTGCCAAGATCGTCTATTTGATTTTGAGCTTATAAAATCGTATTCTTTTTTCTTCTAGAACTTCCCACCCCCACACACATGCACACATATAGCTACACCGTCTCTTAATCACAAAGATAGCTTCAGGCTCCGTAAGCTGCTGAACTGCCTTCTCCAAAGGTTACATTTTTTCTGTCTTTTTTTAAGCTAGCAGCCTAGAACTCAATCTTGGTCTTCCATACAGGGGTGGCAGGGACCCAAGTACTTTAGACACAGTGTGCATTAGCAGGAAGCTGAGACAGAAACAGAGCCAGGACTTCAACGCCCACATTGAGTATGGGATGTGCATGGCCCAAGCGCTGTCCCCGCTGTTGCACCAAATGCCCACCCCTAGCAATTGTGCCCCTGATTTTAACTCTGCAGAGCCTTGAGGCTTTTTCAGTAGGCAAAGGCCATGCCTGCCTGTCCTCCCTTTGAAATGAGAATAGTTTCACAATACTGGAGAACTGCCTTCCTCTAGAGGCTCCCACTGTCTCCTCTCTGCCTGGTTCTCTCATCTCTCTTCCAGCCTTCAGTCTTGGGCAGGTTGTGTCCTCTGAATTTCTGATTCTCCTATATAAGAGACATGGGTTGTGTTGTATCTCAGATCCCTTCTGTCGCATTATCCATCAGTCTGCAGCTACACCTCTCAGAGCCGCCTGGTAGTGATAGATTAAACAGTGGACAGAGTTTTGCATATTTCATAGGTGAGTAGTGACCTTCCCAGAGTGGCAAGTGTCCCCTTCAGTGTGAACATTGACTTGGCTGCTATCCATGGGTTTTTGTTGATACATTAGATGTTATCTCAATACACTATGAGACAGGCCAGCGCTGCAGCTCACTAAGTGCCTGCAGCACCGGCACCCTGGATTCTAGTCCCTGTTGGGGTGCTGGATTCTGTCCCGGTTGCCCCTCCAGTCCAGCTCTCTGCTGTGGCCCGGGAGTGCAGTGGAGGATGGCCCAAGTGCTTGGGCCCTGCCCCCTCATGGGAGACCAGGAGGAAGCACCTGGCTCCTGGCTTTGGATCAGTGCAGTGCGCTTGCCATAGCGGCCACTTGGAGGGGGTGAACCAACGGAAAAGGAAGACCTTTCTCTCTGTCTCTCTCTCTCTCACTGTCTAACTCTGCCTGTCCAAAAAAAAAAAAAAATAGAATTCACTATGAGACAGAATCAGCACTAAATGGGAATGCCACGGTCTACAATGGAGAGAAAAGCGTTTTCAGAAAGGCTTAGACACAATCTTCTACAGATGCGTGTTCGGAAGCAGTGGGGAGATCTGTATCACTGCCTGACCAATTCTGTGCGACAACTTTCCAAGGACAAAAGCACAGACTTGGGTCAGCTCAAAACTCCACTTACACAGCGTCAGCCAAACCCCAGACTTCTGACACAGTAGGAGCCCCGGGCACTGCAGTGGCTTTACATTGCCAGAGGAGGAGACTCGAGGCGGGCAGCTCTGGCCATGGAGCCGTGTGACGATGCCTTCCTACATCCGGGGTACTGGGATTTTTAGGTACTTCTTTGTTAATTCCCCATGGAGCCGTGTGACGATGCCTTCCTACGTCCGGGGTACTGGGATTTTTAGGTACTTCTTTGTTAATTCCCATTTGTTCCCAATTTCTGCATCTGTACGAGGTAGATGGGCTCTGACACCAAACTTTGTTTCTGATCAACTACAAAGAAGTTTCTAGCATCTGTTGGGCTCTGCTAGTAAGCACAATTTATAAAACAGTGAATGACTAACCCCTGTAACCATTTTAATGACCCTAAAATAAAGTGCTTAGAGCAACATCTGTCCCAGCAGCTGGGTTCTCTGCGTGAGTGGGCAGAGCGACACATTGGGACAAATTCTGTTCTCCCTTTTGACAGAAACAATTGCAGCAGATCATTTTTATCGTAATCAATTTAGGTACAGTTACTTGGAAACCATCTGTGTAGTGTTCATAGATTGTGCTTAAGAATTTAAATGTGTATATTTTTGGTCGCTTGATGTAGCATCTGCTAATGGCCACATAAGTTTCACTTTTTATGCAGAAAGCTGTTTCCTTGTAGAGGGATTAGGAGAACGAGCACTCAATTTTATCCCTTTAACTACCCAGTAAGCTTCTGCAGTTTGAATGGCATCCGCCACCCAGTGTTAGCTCTACAATTAATTGCTGAAAAAATAAAAGCTGGGGTTGAAGTCATGAGATAAAGACTTGATGAAGCATTTTACAGTATTTCTATCTCTACCTCATAATTTAAAATTAATATGGTTGTTTGTGGGCAATGGAAAATAAAGGAAAGCATAGCATTTGATAATAATTATTTTTCTTTCACTTTTTTTCCACTTTCTGTTGGGGGCTTTACAGCTTTGTGTTAAATAACACTATAAAGAAATCAAATGATCAAATGGCTCAAGCAGCCAACATTTACATTAGCTTTGAGAGTAATTTTAGAATCATACTAAAAGATAATTGGTCTTAAAATACTTGCTAATGAAACCTGAGCGGCTCTGCTGCAGATATGGATTTGCCTAACAAACACTGTCAGCTATGCTTTGGGGTGGATGCTTTCTGTTCTAGGAGGGAGTCTGGAAAGCACAATTTGAACAGAGATTCCTCTGCTCAGTTGAGAAACATTTTTGCATTCAATGAATATGACAGCACCTTGATGATCTAAGATAATACATTAAGATTTCCTTGGTTTGGAAAAAAAGTACATGCTATTTTACTTTTGACAACAGGCATATTTGGCCTTTTCTCTACTCAGAAGATTTGAGAAACCACAAGACTAACTAGGTACCCAACTAGCTAACTTAGCTAAATAACAAACAGAATTATGTCAGGTTTCAAATTTTGTGAGGTTATGCCTCTCTTAAAGTTCCTTAGTTTTAATTTTCATACAACGTGAGGCAAAGCTTGGGAGGAGAGTAGTTTCTCTGTTCTGTCAGAAGTCTGTAGTAAGCACCAGTTACAGATATATGAAGTTCTGTGGCTACAGGGCACACGGGAAGACGTCCTTCCCAGGAAGTGTCTCAAGCTAGCAATGGGAGGAGCGAGGCCTGTAACAGCTGGGGTTTCCTGTGTTCTCCATCACGATTGCAGACATGCCTCAGTCCAGTACAAGCGTTAGGAGTTAGTGCAGTAATCAACCTGATCCTGTCCATCGTTTCCCTTTTACTCCCATGTGGCAAATAGTCTTGGTTTGACAAAAAAGAAAAAAGATAAGAAAGTAGCATGCAGGTGATCCTAATACCCAGTTGTTGTTTATTAAGTAAGTTGTATGCCTTTGCATTAGTTCATTGAACCACTAATAGAATGTGAAATTAGAACCACTAATAAAAAATCTTCCGTTGCTTTTTTTTTGTCCCTGAAGTCTGCAAATTGTGTACTCACAAAGGCATAAAACGAGAAGAAGACGTGTAAGAAACATAGAGTTGAGTTCTAACCATCAGAGTGGGGTGGTTGATCAAATTTTCCAATGAAATTTCTACAGTAGATAATTTGAGTGCATTGCAGGCAGTGGGGAATGGAATTAAGAGACAAACTCACTTTGATGTTAAAAAAAAATGAAACCATGCAATCAATGAAGGGGTCTTCAAAAAGTTCATGAATAATTTGTACTATGAAAAAGCTATGCACGGATTTCAAAAATTCTCGCAGCACAATAAACTTATCCTTTAAATCTATTTTCCCCAAACTTTTTGAACTACGCTCGTACATCGCCAGAAGTGATTTATAGCAAACTCTGAAAATGCCAGGAGGTGAGAGCACTTAAAACATGTGCCGCTTTTGGCTCCCTGGTCTAGAGGAGCTCTTTCCACCCTATCAATCAGCTAAATTATCTTCAAACTTAATTAGATGAAAGAATTTGCTCCTATGTTTCCAATGTGCTGGAAGGTAGCCAGACTATCAGAGACGTCATTTCAATAATACCCTTTTATGCCATCTGTAAGAATCACACCAAACAGACTTAGTGCAGATGAACATAATACAAAACAGAACTTAGAGCCAAAGAGGGAAACAGGGTTCACACACACACTCACACACAGACACGCGCTGCACATGCTTCAAGCCTGGTATAAATACAAAACGACTTGTAGGCACCAGAGAAAGTTGAACAGCAGTAGGCAGAAGGGAAACTTAAAGATTTCCTCCATTTTGAGATCCACATTCCTCAAAAATACTTCTGTACTTTGCGCTTCCAATTACTCTTTTCTCAGATTGTCTATCGAATGGGGTCCTTGGGAGAATATTTTTTTTTTACTTAGATGTGTGTGCGTGTGTGTGTGTGTGTGTTTCTGAGTGTGATGTCAATATTCAGTCACAGTTTATTGTGGTGTTTCTTTTTGCAGGCATATAAATTAAAGGTTGTTTGGAATTTTTGTAAAGGGCTTGTTCCCAGCCCAGATCTGGTTCCTCAGCACCAATCTAGAGGAGGGAACATAAACACTCAGACACCAAGACAGAAAGTACTGGATCCCACGAGAAATGCAGGCGCCTGCTGTGGTCGTTCTTCATGGGAAGATTCTCCCCAACTGGAAGATCTAGAACATCTTCCAGGGAGAGCGGTGCCCTAGGGACATCTTCCCCAGAAGGGGCTTTCTCTTTGAGACACAACATTAGGTAAGATTTGGACTTGTGGGTGAAGGGATGACCTAGACAGAAGCTAGCACGTGATGTATGTTCTTGCTTTATTTTTGAGATTATGTGCAGTAGCCATCTGAGTAATTCTGAGCTGCCAGTGGCTAACAACACCAGATCCTGGGAAGACTCAGCTCCTCTAGAGCTTCACCAGGGACAAACCCACCTGGCTGCCTGCTGAACAGGTCTTGTTGTGAGTTGAATTAAACATTGTATAAAGCAGTGGTTCTTGAAATGTAGTTGTTGGATGGACAGCGTCAGCATCACCTGGGAACTTTTTACAAGAGTGAATTCTTGAACTCTACCAAACCCAAAGTAGAAACTCAAGGGACGGCGCTCAGCTCTGAGTTTAACAAGTCCTCCGGGTATACCTGCTGCTCTCTAAACTTGGAGAATCGTAGCATGAGATCATAATGACAGTTTACTTCAGGGGCCAGGAATTGTTGATCTATACCCCTCTTCCCTATGAAGCCCGATGGAGTCATCCAGTTTTCCTTGACTCTGCGCAGAGGACTCATGACTGCTTAGTTCACGGAGTTTTGATAGTCACTCTTACAGATCAGCTGTCTGCTGCTTTAATTGACACAACCACAAGACACAACGATTCAGTAGGCTTGCACTGTGGAAACGATCATTCTTTAGCTGCTCAGCTGAGACCCTGAGATCTCCAAACTCAAAGTACCACAGTGTGAGGGAAGGGAGGAGCCAGCCAGCGGATGCCTAGGTGAATTTGGCACAGGAGTTCGTTTCCGAATAGTTGGGTGTTTAAACTGTTTGCAGTCTTATTCCTTCGGTCAACTACAAGTTCTTCATGCGGCTGTTGACTTCCCGGCAGGGTATAGTTGAGTCTTCATAAGACTGTTGGGTTCTTGGTAGGGTATGGTTAGTATTCGTGAGGCTGTTGGATTCCTGGCAGGGTATAGCTGGTTCTCCAGCAGGCTGATTTCTTAGTGGGGAATAGTAGGGAGAGCTCTGTAGCTCCTTCAGTCATGCCAGAGAATAAAGAAGTCTGTGTGTCTGAACTTTGTGAACCAAAGCTGGTTTACATGAAGAGCTGGAGTTCCGTGGCATGCTGTGGCTCACCTTCTGATCACTGGGTTCCCTCTACTTTGAGACTGGCCCCATCTAATACTTACACGCAAAATACTGATGGAATCGAGCCACCTCCAGTCAGTCAAATAATCCTCCACATAGTTCATATTTGCATTCTAATGATCAGAAGATGAGGGAAGCTGTACAAGGTCATTTGTTGGGAGTGGACCAGGGTTGGGGTGGGTCTATAGTCCAGGCCCCTCTCTCTATCATGTCATCACCTCCAACACAGTCTGTGCTAACAGTGAAGTGTGAGGAACTTAGTTGGGTCCAGCAGCATGTTGGTGACATCAGTGCCCAGAACACACTGGGATAGAGTAGGGGGAGGGGGGGGTCCACGAGGACAGCTGCCCTTCAGGACACAGCTTCGTCAACTGAGGCTGTGTGAAGACACTGGCACGGTGCTGGCACATCTTGCCTTGCTTTTCAATGAAAACTCCTGATTTTTAAACATTGCTGCAAATGAAAAATGGCTGCATGGGATAAACAAACATGTTGATAGGGCTGACAGGAGCCATGGGCCACTGGCTTTCAAACTGCACCATTTCCAGCTAAGTTGTGCCCCACACTGACTTTTCTCATTTTTCCCCCGTTCACTTGGTTTGAAGTCATCCCTTTTCCAGCCCTCCTGCCTAGAGCAACATCTGCTCTTATCTCTCTGACCTACTTTCATTCTACCATTCTTCCTGATTGCTTCGGAAAACACTGCTTCCGCATCCAGTCCGACTTCGATATCCTGCAAGATCCAGCTCCAGGCACACCACCCCCATGAAGACTTCCTCACCAGCCTGAACCAGTGAGGGACGTGACATTTGTGATGAACAAGCACTTTCGGTGTTTAGTTAACCATCTATGGCAGGTGCTGGGTATATTCGAATTTGATTGCCTGTTAGAGTTTAAGAAGACCTGAAGTTCGGGCCTACTCTCCATTACTTCTAATTAAAATGGCCTCAGATGGGACCTATAGTTTTTTGTTTGTTGTTCTCCCAGAGTGGCTCTAAATTGGCAGAGTAGAAAAGAATTGAGATGGCTAATGAGGGACAAGTAACTGAAGAAATCTGATGAAAAATCTGGTGAATCAGATTAAGTGACCTAAAAATTCTAAGAGCAAGTGAAAGATTTTATACCTGTATTACGGGGTCTTAAATGTAATAATCGAGCCACTCACTTGTGTGTCAGCCTTACGCTCCACAGACAGCAGTGAGCGCGACTACTGCTTGAGTTATTAATCCTCGTGACTTCGTGTTATTGGGTTTCTCCCTGTGACAAGGCATAGCCCATGCATAAAAAGGACTGGGGTTACCATGGCCAATGCTACTGATTCTTGTCATCTCTGTGTCCCACACCCTCCCTTGCCACTCTGGGCATAACAGCTGTCTTGAGGAGCAGAGGGGTCAGAGTGTTGTCCTGTGGCAATGGCGCTCTGGTTCTCTGTCAAGGCTCCTTAGAAGGTTTGTCTTCATGTTTGAGCTAGTAGTATTGGTTCAGGAATCAGTGCTAATTTATAGGAAATACTGAAGGATCTGGATGCACGTAAATATTCACTGCAAGTTTGCCAGTAATAACAAACATTTAAATGACCAAAATATAAAACTTTGGTTGTGAAATATTATGCATGTGGCCATTAAAATATTTTTAAAATCACCATTGATCTAGCACACAGGTTAAGTTGATTTTAGAATTTAAAAATCCTTTTGAATTCTTTCATTTATCTATCTGGTCAATGAAACACATATTTATTGAAATCTACTATGTACAAGGTACAGAGATAGCATATTCATAGTCTACATGTATATTCCTAAATATTGTAAAATATTGCTGCTGCTATGAAATTATTTTAATTTTTTCATCATATTATCTGAATGGTTTTGAGGAAAGCCACTGGATTTCTGTTGTATTTTTGAACTGCTTTGATAATTTCACGGTATTTAAAATAGTTTTTAAAATTTTTTTATTTAGGTAGGCTTGTTTTTGGGTGAATTCCTCTGCAAGAAGTGTTTTGCTTCTTGGATCGTAGAAGGTGATATTTATTACATCTATTTAACATAGCTTGCTGATGGCATACATAGATTAGAGATGGGAGAAAGGCAGGAAGCAGATTTCACAACTAAGTGTATGTCTTGAGCGACCAGCTGTACAGTGAGACCATTTACTAACAGGAGGACACCTGTGCATGGGTAGAGCTGGGGCTGGAGTGTGGTGTCACAGGTTCTACGTCAAACATTTAAGGGTTGAGATATCTGTTAAACACTCAAGCTCAAATTTTTGTTTAAAGATGTGTTTATTTATTTAATAGGCATAGTAACAGAGAGAGACAGGGAGAGACAGAGAGAGGTCTTCCATCCACTAGTTCACTCTCCATATGGCTGTGATGGCCAGGGCTAGGCCAGGCTGAACCCAAGAGCCAGAGACTCCATTCACGTTTCCCATGTGAGTGTCAGTGTCCCAAGCACTTGGGCCATCTTCTGCTGACTTCCCAGGTGCATTAGCAGGGAGCAGGAGAGGAAGCAGTGCAACCAGGACTTGAACTCCCTTTCCAATATGGGATTTGTGCATCACCAACAGCAGCTTAACCCACTGCTCCACAATGCCAGCCCTTCAAGCTGAGCTATCAAGGGAGGCACTGCTTCTGTGAGTACAGAGACAGAAACTACTCTTTGGAGCCACCAGTCTCAACCTGGGACTTGAAACTCAAAGATTATCTGTGATTACACCTGCAAAGAGAATGACAGAAGTGATTAGAAGGAGAGTTCTTAAGAATGCAAGGATTTAGGACATCTGCCATTCTATGAGTCTGCTGTGTCTCCCACTTCCCATGTTGGATTGTTCTCTCCCTTTTTGATTCTATCAGTTAGTATTAGCAGACACTAGTCTTGTTTGTGTGATCCCTTTGACTCTTAGACCTATCAGTGTGATCAATTGTGAACTGAAGATGATCATTTGGACTAGTGAGATGGCATTAGTACATGCCACCTTGAAGGGATTGTATTGGAATAGCACTCTGGCCTCAGAATCAGCCCTTAAGGCATTCGGATCTGGCTGAAAAGCCCATGAGAGTATTGTAGGCATGGAAAGCCAAACACTATGGGAAAAAAAAAAGACTTAAATGAAAGATTTCTGCAAGTGAGATCACAGTGGAAAGAACAGGGCCATCAAAGATGGAGGTACCTTTCTCTGAAGGGAGGAGAGAACTTCCACTTTGACTATGACCCTGTCGGAATAAGGTCGAAGTCGGCGAACCCTAAAGGCTTCCATAGCCTCGGCAACTCATGACTAGAGCCTAGGGAGATTACTGACACCATAAACAAGAGTGTCAAATTGTTAAATCAACAACAGGAGTGACAGTGAACTTACTTCTCATGAGGGATCTGTCCTTAATGTGTTGTCCAATGTGAAGTAATGCTATAACTAGTACTGAAACACTATTTTTACACTTTGTGTTTCTGTGTGGGTGCAAACTGATGAAATTTTTACTTAGTATATACTGAATCAATGTTCTGTATATAAAGATAATTGAAAATGAAAAAAAAAACTTGGTGTTAAATTGGAAATTGTAGGATCTCTGTCCTTAATGTGCTGTACATTGTGATTTAATGGTATAACTACTACTCCAACAGTATGTTTCACTTTGTGTTGCTATGTGAGGGCAAACTGTTGAAATCTTTACTTAATATATACTAAACTGATCTTCCGTATATAAAGAGAATTGAAAATGAATCTTGATGTGAATGGAAGGGGAGAGGGAGTGGGAAAGGGGAGGGTTGTGGGTGGGAGGGAAGTTATGGGTGGGGGGAGCCATTGTAATCCATAAGCTATACTTTGGAAATTTATATTCATTAAATAAAAGTTAAAAAAAAGAATACAAGGATTTATATGTGGAGAGAATTGAAGAAGTTATAAAATTTCATATACATGTATCTCCCTTTACATTATTTGGTTAGAGTGATATGTCCCATTATTTGGTACTTTTTTTTTTATTTTCACAGCTGTGTCTGTGCTAGAATGTTGCTCAGTGAGGGCCAGCACTATGGGTTAGTAGGTTAAGCCTCCACCTGTGGCTCCAGCATCCACTTTGGGCTCCAGTTTGATTCCTAGCTGCTCCGCTTCCAATCCACTTCCCTGCTAATGGCCTGGGAAAGCAGCGGAAGATGGCCCAAGTGCTTAAGCCCTTGCACCCATGTGGAAGGACCCTGAAGAAGCTCCTGGCTCCTGGCTTCAGATTGGCCCAGCTCTGGCCATTTTGTCCATTTTGAGAGTAAACCAGTGGATGGAAGATCTCTTTCTCTCTGTCTCTTCCACTCTCTGTCTGTAACTCTACCTCTCAAAAAATAAATCTTAAAAAGAAAAAAGAGAGAGAGAATGTCACTTGGTGCCAAGCATTTCTCCCACCCACCTCTGCATCCACACTGTTGGTTTTTATTAGGTGCTGAGTAATGGTTGGATGAATAAGTGATTTTATGAATGCAAGACAGGACTTACCATGAAAATACCATAAACAAAGTTTAGGAAGACACACATAAAATACTAGCATATCATACAGTACAGGTATCCCAGAAATACAGTTATCATTCAACATTAGAATAGCTACCAATGGGCTTTATCATATTATAGTTGACATGATAAGGGGAGAAGATGGAAAAACATCTGGAAGAATCTCATTTATTTACAGAAGCATTGAAAAATCTAAAAGTAGATGCGAATCACTTTACTATAAAGAAGTGTATTACTGAAAATACAAATAAAATATTTCACATAATAGCAGAATTTTAGAAGTATTTGTATTTAAATCAAATACTACAAAACAAATATCAAATTTATTTATTTATAATATAATAAAACATTAAATATCTACAAAACATATAACAGTCAAAGACTCATAGACATTATTTGTACAAATGCCTATAAATCAATAATGAAATGATGGTGTCATCATTATACTTCAGTCATCTTCTCCAATGAAATAAAACAAGGAAAACAAATAAAAACTATTACAAATAACATAATTATAATTTTTACATAGAATTATTTTCTACATAAAAAATCCAAGGTAATCTTTAAACTATTAGAATTAAAATGTTTACTGTCCTTTGACCTTTCAATTTTTTATTTTGAGAAACATATTAAACATTTATCTACTTTTTGAGAAAATATAAAATGCTATCAAGAAAGACAATATAACTGAATAGACGGCATGGTATACCAAGTTCATGGAAATAATGAGTCACAAACACATTAGTTTTTCTCAACATTGGCTATAAACTCAATGATGTTTTGATAAATCACAGGCATTTGCATGGAAAAAAATAATACACAGCCAATTCTAAAATCCCAAGAAGAGACTGAAGGTATAGATTAGTCAAAACCATCTGCAAGTGAAAAGCAAGGACTGATATGTCTGTTAAACAACTACTCAGGCATTTTGTATTAAATTAAATTAAATTAAATTAAGTTAAATTAAATTAAATAGCTTTATATTAGGAAGAGATGGACACACAGAGCAACACGGATGAATGAAGATCCTGGAAACCTGTGTGTTGGGGCCCAGTGGGAAGGAAGCATCAGTCAATGAGTTTTGGAAATGGGCTTTCCCACCCGTTAAAGATGCTAAAACTCGACTCCAGACCTATATCAACACACACACACACACACACACACACACACACACACACACAGCATTCCAAATGGATTAGGTATGTAAACATATGAAGAGAAATTTTGTTCTGTTAGAAAAAGAAATATGAGAGACTTAGTTTTGTGACTGTGACTATGGGGTTAACAAAACAGTATTAAACAAGATATAAAATGCCCCAGTCAATGAGGCTCTGAGCATGAAAATGTCCACATACTAAAAAAGAACCATAACATTATCTACAATACACATAACAGCCAAAGACTCATAGACATTATTTGTACAAATGCCTAGAAATCAATAATGAAAAAACTAATAAAATGGTAAAAAGAATAAATAAAAGAAATTAAATGTTCAATGGAAATATAAAATAATGTTCATTCTCACTCATAATCTGGGAAATGGCAATTAAAACAATAAAAAGATACCATTTTAGAATCATTAGATTAGCCGTAATTTACAAGTCTGAAACTATGTAATAACCAGTAGCACTTAAAACCTATACCCAAGGATCTAGTAACTCGATTTTAAATGCACACCTTGGAAAAACCTGGAAGTCCACCTAGACATCCTTCGATGATGGAATAAGAGTGTGCATTGTCTTACATGGAGATGTTCCACGTCACTCTGTAGCCATTACAAGGATGAAATAAAGTAGTACTGTAGCAGAGTGACACATGTATTGTGACTCTACGTATGCAGAGTCTAAAACAAGCAGTGTTACTACTGTCTATGATGACAGAAACTATGGGCCCTGGGCAGGAGCTTGAGAGCCAGGGACCAGCTCTGCCGTAGACAGCTTCTGGGGTGGTGCGGGTCGGGGAGCGGGGTTTACTGTCTTGTTGGAAGTATGAAAGCAATCAGACTTTTTCTGCATAACCATTTCCAGTGAAAGTATTCAGAGCTGAAAGCCAGCACTTACTATTGAGGTGTTGAGTACATTAATTGTTTTCAAACACAGAGAAAGACACGGGGTGGAGCTGAGGGCTGTGGTGTGGCTGGCTCAGGGCAGACTGCAAAGCAGGAGCACAGGGCTGAGCTGTGCCTAAGGGCAGGCTGCAGGTGCACCTCCCTGTCGGAGAAATTGTACTCCTGTTAGGCCCCTCTGAGACAGCCTCCAGCCTGACCCCACCGCAAACACTCAGGGCCCGCCTTGTCCTGGCTAGGGTGGGCTAGTCCACAGAACGGGGAGAGGTTTTGTGCTTCGAGATCATTAGTGATTCTTCCACTACTAAGCAGTCTCTCTATTTCTCAGATGGCTACAACTGTCTCCTACAGACGGGCAAATCAATTCTGTATCCTCCAAAAACACCCACTGGGCATATTTGAGGAGTGTCGGGAAGCTGTCTGTCGGTCCTACTTTAGGGCTCAGAGTTGATAACCCAGTTCCTGGTAGTTGTTGGCACATGGGCCGGTGCCAGGCTTCCAGGGAAGAACCACCCTTGAGAAGTTCTCACCAAGCAGAGGGTGAGCAGATTAGAAATCCGATTCCCTTCTAATACCCCCTCGGGGGTAGAGCGGTGGGGTCCCACAGGTCTAGTGAGGTTGGGTTCTGATACCTGGGCCAGGAGGTTTCTACACAGTGGAGGGGGAGTAGCCAGGGCACTCCCCCCTCCAAAAGGCCCCGTCTTTCATTTGCCCTGAGACTGCACACCACCTCACAAGGGCGTGAATGGGATAGCTCCACAATTGGTTGAAATATATTGAAGGTTTACTTCCTACCTGACTTAATGAGAAGGAAGTAGCCAGGACATCAGATTTGCCCACAGGATTGGCAGCACCAGTAAATCCTCCACTTCCCAGAAAGGCCATTAACCCCTGCAGTGCTGGAGAGACGTTGTTGAGGGTGTTGCTTGTCGCGAGACTCCATTGCTCCATGGGAACATGCGTGTTTGAATGTTTTCAGTCGTGTGCCGGCAGATGTGTCGGAAGGTATTTTTTGTTGTGGCTGCTGCCATCCTGTGCAGACTCTTCCCGTAGTAGTTAGAAGTCATCTCAGGGGCGTGAGGCAGAGGTGGGGGTGCCGGCATCACGGCCCGTCTGCATTGCCTGTCCCCAAATCCGCTCCTTCAACTGCTTCTGCCTCTGCTTGGTGGGCTGTCAGTTGGCACCACTGAAGTCTCTGCTCGCAGAGGGGACTGCTAAGGGTCAGTGAGTTAGGATGTGTGAAGTGCCTGGAACAGTGCCTGTCACCCAGAGATGCTCATTGTCCTCAGACGGAGAGGAATGAATGTGGCAAACGTATGTCCTGCTTCAGGCTTGGCTGAGAGGCAGCGCCAAGAGAAACGACGGTGTGAGCTCCCTGGTCTGAGCATCTGTGCGCCAGCCTCCCGTGCCCTCCGCATCGTCCATGCCTTTGCTTGTAGCCTCTGACTTGCTCTTATGTGTTTTAAAATAAAGTCTTTCCAGTTCCTTCCAATGTTCTGCAGAGAGGTCAGAAATGGAGAGAGACTGTGTGTTTGTGTTTCCACGTTCTAGCAGTGCCCGGAAACCAGCCCTGGGTCAGCAGCATCACCCCTTGGCCTGGCGTCACAGGATGGCAAGGACAGGGCAGCGTGGCCTGGGAGGCAGGACCCCCGGCCGGGGTCTTCATGCAGGCCCACGGCAACCTTGCCTTGGGTGGAAAAGGCTGCAGAACATTGGAAAGCTACAAGTTGGACCGTGCGGTGAGGGAGCCTGGGTGAAGAATTGAAGGAGCTAAGAAGCATTGAGGCTCTGGAAAGCCACAGCAAGGGGGTGTGGAATTCTCATGGGGAAGGCACCCAGTGGAACATGATGGCTTCAGGAGAAATGGTGTTTCGCCAAAACCTGAGGCTTGGGATCAGCCCCCTACACACAGCAGCACTCAGCCTTTCCAAGCACCCATTCTAAGAAATCCTAACACCAGGGCTACCCTACCAAGGCGCCGGCAGGGCGAGTCCAGGGTGTGGACGCGGTTTCTCTACCCCTAAGCATTGGTCCACACGGGGCACAGCGCATCCTCAACATTTCCTGATTACAGTTCCCCCGGGGTGATCCCGTCTCACCCACAAGGACCCCCCAAACGCAGGTGAAGCAGCTTTCCCCTCTCTCCCTAGAGAAGTGGAAACAGAGGGAAGAGAATGGAACGCCTGCTGTGCTTACCATAGGCTCTGCCTGCAGCCAGCCCAGCCCAGGGTCATTAGCTTAATGAGCTATTGTATTTTTCTCTCTTTCTCTCTAGAAAGTCTGCTGAAACATCCTCCCAGGAGCCAAATGAGGAGGCGAAGACATAAACAGCAGCTGATGGCTGATGGCTGACGGAGCGCAGCCAGAGAGCCGTCAGCTCAGGACGCCTTTCCCGGGCACGTGTGTGCATGTGTGCACATGCGTGTGTGCGTGTGGGTGGAGGGGTGGGGTGGGGCAGTGGGCCTGAGGGAGAAGAGGGCTGGGACAGAGCAGGTGGCACACAGTCCCCAGGCGCACTTGCTCTAGAGGAATTAAAGCAGGACGGAGTGTCGCTGAGACACCCGTGTCCGGAGCTAAGGGAACAAGCTCCCGCTGCGCACTGCCCCGTGAGGACCTGGTTCCGAACACCGTGGTGACCAGCCGCCGTGCCTGGGTCCCTTGAGCCTCCTGGTGAGAGACACACAGGAGGTGTGCAGTTGATGCTGGCTGCAAGAGGAACCGAGTGCATTCCGTGGCTGACAGAGCCAGAAGAGGCCCCGGGAGACAGAGAGGGGCCCGAGCAGAGGCCACCCTGATCCATCCCCATCCCAGAGCAACCCTGCAGCTCCCGGCAAGTTCCCACCCCAGTTTTCTTCATAATGTTTTCTTAAGTGACTTATTAGTGTCACAAGCTTATTGTAGGAAATGTAAAAGTCGAGAAAAATGCCCAGAAGAAAAATCACCTATAATCAAACAATCTCAAGAGAGTGCTATTGGAAGGCTGGTGGGTGATCTGCACTGAGGGTTGCGACAGTGGGTTGAGTTCCACTGGGTGGCTTTCCCAGGAGCCCCCAGGCCTCTGTGTCTCCACCTGCCAATGCTGGCATCCTATATCCGAGTGCTGGTTTGAGTCCTGGGGACCCTGATTCCCATCCAGCTTCCTGCCAATGTACTTAGGGAGGCAGCAGACGACGTTCCAAGTGCTGGGGTCCCTGCCACGCTTGTAGGAAACCAGGATGCACATCCTGGCCCCTGGCTTCCTCCTGGCCCAGACCTGGCTGTTGTGGCCACTTGGGGACTGGACAGATGAATCAATCTCTCTTTCTCTCTTTCTCTCTCTCTCTCTCTCTTTCTCTTTCTCCCTCTATCCCTCCCTCTCTGTGATACTCTCAAACAAACATGTAAACATTTCAAAATATCATAGTACATTTGTCTGAGACATACCACCTCAGGTGTCTTCTAGTTGGCATTTTGTTCCACGTGACATGTTAACAAAGCATTACCGCCACATCCTTCGCGGTGGAGTAAGAAATACTCGGCTGTTACACGTGTACAGTCTGCTTGCTCACTCCTCCACTGCTGAACACAGAGGGTCCCCACTAGTTCCTCAAGCACCCAGGCACGCACACCCTTGTTAGTGTTCCGGTTGGTACCTTGTCCTTGCTGACTAGACGCGGGATGATTGGGTAATGTGCATCCTCCCTCGTGCACAGACACACATGCGTCACTATGTTTCAGAGGAATCATGCGGTGCTCATGTCTCGCCAGCGAGTGTGGAAGCACTTGTCCCACCTTTCCAGGCCAGAGTCTTGAGCTTTGCACGTGAGTTTTTCATCTGGAAGGGCACACAGTGGATTTCACTGTTTCCATGAGAAACTTTACTTCCATGGATAGGTCTGTGGCCTGGATGATGGACCAACAAGTGCTGGGAGAGAGTCTCCAAGGAGAGGAACCCCAGTCAGAGCCCCAGGGGGGCCCCTGCACCTGCAGCTATACCACACCCACTCTGGCCCAGCAGGAGGGCAGGGGGCGTCCTCCACTCCAGGATGCAACCACATGGGGAACCCAGGAGTTTCTGCAGAGCCCTAGGTAGGGCCTGAGTGCTGAGACTGAGGCCCACGGGGAAAGTCTATGCGGGCAGAGCAGCACGTCACGGGCATTAGGGCTCGTGTGGGTGTCCCCGTCTCCCCACATCCTGACTCAGGAGACAGGCAGCAAAGCAGAGGCTTGATTCAGAACTCCCACTTCCTACCGTCAGCTCTGCGTCCATGGCCCGGTGCCCGCCATCCTCAGGATGTCCTCAACCTGCCGGGTGACTGGGGCTGACGTGGGCTCCCTTTCAAATGTCCCTGAATGCCTTGGGGGGAAGCGTGCCCTGTTGCTGCAGTTCCCAAGCACAGGGTCGGCGCGCGGTACGTGATGCACAACTGAGCGGAGCTGGGATGCAGAGCCCCTCCCAGACTGCACCTGCTGCAGCCCAGAGCTGCACTGGCTACAGGCAGTGCAGGGCAGCCTGGTTCCCCGGGCAACGGCTCTCTCTTCCGGAAGGCATCCCTCATTTGCAGTTCTGGGGCTGCAACTTTTGCCATATGTCGGTTGTCTGTGCCTTTGTGATCCCAGCCGTATTAATGTTATAATTAGAGCCAGTATTTATACAGACTTTCTTCTGAGCAGCTTTGCGCGCTCTGCAGGAGTGCTCTCCTTTCTCTTCCCTGCGTTGCTGGTTCAGGGACATTATTCCATTTTAGATCTGGGGACAGATTGGGAGAGAGAGGGAAGGGAGGCAAAGCCCAGGGAGACAGAAAAGGAGAAGCAGAAATCAACCGGGGAGGAGCCCTGTGCTCAGGGAGAGCAGCCGGCCTCTGGCCAGCACACTGCTGTTGCATGGCGCCGTCCTCGCCCCTCAGCTGTCCACGGGAGACTTATGGGCCTGCTCAGTGCTCTTGACATCTGAAATGGCCTCGGGGATCTCTGCTTTTACTTGCCTGCTTTACTGGCCAACATTAAGGGGAGGAGCTGAAAGATCTTAGCATGCTGTGGCTTGGTGATTTTTTGCTAGATTCTGCTCCAAAGCAAACAGCCCCCAGGCATCTGTGACTTCTGATAACCCAGGCTTGTTGACTGTGCCAGTACCCTGTCCTGCTGCGTCCATGCCAGCTCAGCCAGGGGAGGGAGCAGCCCCTCTCTGCTCTGCTAATCTGGCAGAGAGCAAAGAGCCACAGCTCTGGCACCTGCTAGGGAAGGGCCAGAGACCTGCATGCACACCCACTCAGGGGTGCCCTGCAGGCTGCATAGCCAAGACCAGGAGGGGTTAAGCTTTCACAGGGCACAAAATCGTAGGGGGAGGTGAGGACCGCCGACCCCATGGCAGCCTTTTTCAGTTCCGTTGAACCATTTCCATGCTTGGTGTCCAGTTCTGTCTTTCTCCCCACATCCACCTGGGCTTCCTGTTTCTAGCTCTTCGCAAGCTCTTTCCTAGCTCGCTCTCTCTCTCTCTCTCTCTCTCTCACCCTGAGCATTCTTCTCTCCATCCTTTCTCCTGCTCTTGCGTTGCTCTGCGGCCCTTGTAGCTGATTTCAATTTTCTCCAGTGCTGCTGGAGCAAGCCTCGTGCTGCGGTGTCTTCAGGTGACCACCCTTCGCACGCAGCCAGAGCTTTCCTCCAGCCCAGGCGGTGAAAGGAAGCAGAAAGCCCCTTCTTAACCTGCTCTGTGCTTTGCTCATGGCCCACATGAAGGGACCTTGTTGACTGGAAGAGGGGGCAAGTCCCTCAGAGCCAACCCAGAGAGCTGAGCAAACCGCTCTTTGGAAAGACCCTGATCCACAGCCTCCGTGCCCAGGGCTGGTGCATTTGGGGGTGCTTGGCTTTCCCAGCAGCCCCTGCAGCCCCACTGGGATCTCAGGCCCTGCCCGGCCTTCTGTTTAGGAGAGACCTTCTCCTCCGAGGGTCGCTCAGATCCCACAGGAAGTGATTGTCCTGTATGGCTGTTCCCCAGCTGAAATCTAGAAATGAAAACATGATGTAAACACACGACGTCTGGCTTCCTGCCTCTCAAAAAGAGGCCTGTGAGGGGAAGATGGTGGGAGTGGGTGCTGAGTGGCTCAGCACGCATGGCCTGCAGCAGGTCCTTCTGAACGTCCTCACGTGCAGTGTGCATTGAGGTAGCACAAAGACGACCAGGTGTGACCGCACACAGACCAGCTGTGGCCGTACCTGCCGCTTCAGTTCTTGGTGTCAAAACCTGACAATGTTTGGACTCCAAGTTTCCTCATCTTTGAAAATAGACGATAACACCAACCATTGGTCTTTGTGATAATTAAATGAGATAACAGGTCGTAAGCTAGGACAGTGCTTCACTCGGCCTGAATTTTCAAAAGAATATTCGCAGCTGAGTGACTCTTTGTTCATAGGTAAGGTGCACCCCTGTCACCTGTGTGTGCAAGCGCACTCACACACGCACACACACACACACACGGTATCTACATCCAAGTTGTCAGAATCCAGCTCTGAGGGCCATGTACTGTGCTGTGCGTGTGTTCCCTGGATCTCTATGTGATGCGTAGATTTCACAGGCTACCAGGACTGTCCCTAGGGCTGTGTGCCCAGGGTCTTCACACACGAAGGGACCATGTTGACTGGAAGAGGGGGCAAGTCCCTCAGAGCCAACCCAGAGAGCTGAGCAAACCGCTCTTTGGAAAGACACCCTGATTCAGCAGTCCCGGACCCTGCGCGCCTTTCCTCTCCTGCACTGTGCCTTGGGCGCCGCCCAGTCCCTGCTTCGGCCATCCTCGTCTTCCCCCCTGCAGCCGGATTGAGCCTTTACCCTTGAAGTGGATGGCCTCGTCCTCTGGGAACCTCCCTCTGACAGCTTCCTCTCTCGCCTGCACTCCAGAGGTTGACCCGGGCTATGAGGCCCAGCCCTGAGCTCCAGCCTCAGCCCCCAGCTCTCCTCCCCTGGCCTTCCCAGGCCTTTCTTCCTGATCCTCAAAGCAACCCAGCAACTGCCTGACCCGGCGACTTTGCCTCGCTGTGCTCACTGCCTGGATATCCCCACAGCTCAGTGTCCCTGCCTTCAGGTCTCCGTCAATCACCGCTCCCCGTGGCTCAGCACCCAGAGGCATGATGCGCCTCCCTGATGCCTGCGGGCTGCCATCTCTGAGGACCAGAAAGCCGCGGGCAGCACTCTGTCTCTCTGGTCCAGCACCCACACTCATGTCAGCCACCTAGCACACACTCAGTAAATATTTGTTGGAGGAAAAGTAAATGAGTAAGAAGTGAACCCATCCCAGAGCAGCTCCCAGTTCCAGCTCCCATTCCTTCCTGCTGATGTAACCTCCTGTGTGTGGTTCTCCAGGGACCAAGGGATAAGCCCCTCCGTTTGCATTGTAGAATGGCTCACCAGAGGCTCCGTGCCTGCACCCACAGTGCAGTCTCTCAGGAGGCTCATCAGTCTTGCTAGGTTGGCGAGGTCAGTCAGTTCTAACGGGGGCTCTGGCCTGGGCCCCAGGGGGCTGTTGCTGCCCTGCACTGAAGTCTCAGAACCAGGTGCAGGCAGGGAACATGTGTGTGCTGTGTTCACACAGGGCTGAGCCCCACACTCCATGCTTCTGACACCCCCAAACATGTGGACAATCCAGCGCGTTTTATTTTAAAGATTATTTATTTGAAAGAATTACAGAGAAAGAGGGAGAGACAGACAGAGAGAGGTCTTCCATCTGCTGGTTCACTCCCCAGATGGCTGCATTGGCCGGCTGGACCAGGCTAAAGCCAGGAGCCAGGAGCTTCACCCAGGTCTCCGGCATGGGTGCAGGGCCCAACACTTGGGCCACCTTTTGCTGCTTTCCCAGGTGCTCAGCTGGAGCACCCAGGGCTCAGACTCCCATACAAGATGCCGGCATCAGAGGCAGCTTTATCCATTATGCCACAGCACCGGCCTCATGCCAACACATTTTTGAGCCATATTCATGTTGTCTGATTTTTGAAAGTAAATGCAAATAAGACTTTTACTGCCATTTTTCCTGATGTAGTGGTGGAATCCTGCGTGCCGTGGATGAGAAGCACAGGGTGAGAGCTGTCCTCGCTTGGAAACTCAAGTACCGTGTTGCCTTCAACCATGTCGTATCAGATCTTACTCATTCCCGAGTTTATCAACCACTTGGTGATCTTCGTTATATGCTGTGGCTCTCTGTGGGGTTTTCCATCGGACACACATTGCCTCCACTCTTGTTTTTTCTAAATTTCAATCTCACCTCACACTCGTGTCGTTTCCATCCGTCTACAAGGCTGACACCAGAATAGTGTGTGTTCCCTGCAGCCGTGGGGCCGTCCAGGAGACAGGACGATGTATTAGTGTGCAGTCACTCTGGGTTTTGAGCCAGGAGAACCTGCAAAGTCTAGAGGGGGCTAGAAATGGCGCTAGCAGCCCCACTACCACCTGACACACTCAGCTATGTACAGGTGGAGTATCTGCATTTGCACAGGTTCCTAAGACACTCTCCCCCCTGGCGTGGTTGCACGTTCCCCCTTCTCTGCACTTCTGTGGGCCACTCTGCAATGTACACTTCAGAAAGTCAGCATTCACGGTGCTCTGTGAGGTACACATCGTCATCTCCAGCTCTCGGATGAGAAGCTCACACAGAGCAGGTTCGCTCGCCAAAGTCCCGCATCTGACCACTCCTGTGCCACTGGCCTGGCTCACCACCATCCAGGGAAGAGCCTAACTCAGTCATCAATCTCCTTCCCAGGGCCTTCAGACCACACTCAGAGACTTAGAGAAAATTTCCCACAGGAAAAGCTCCTAACATTTATAGAAACACCCCGGATTAGTAGTTCTGTCTTAGAGTCATGTGTGATGAGTAAAAGAGTAAATGGTGAGCCTTAGACATTTGCCAACGAGTTACTTGTGCCTTTTTCTCAATTCCAAACTCCTTGCCCTTGAGTCCTAGTTGGCTGAAAGAGAAAATGATCCTCGAAAATGCTGCTTTGTTTCAACAGGTGGTATTAGCCACTGAGACGGATGTGTCCTGCCTGAAAGCCCTGCATTATTTGACGCATTTGATTCTGTATTTTACGATTAAAAAGAGCATCACGGGTGCACTAATACACATAGCACTCATCCGCAGTGAGGCGGGGCATCACAGGGAGGGTCTGCTTTCCAAGCTCTTGGATTGCGCATTAATTCAGCAAGCAAATCCTGAGAGCAGGTAGCCCGGCAGATGGTGCAGAGTGGTGAGCCGACTGCATCAGTGGTGCAGGCAAGCTGCGGAATGTTAGCTGCCCGAGTTATTTTTGGACAGTTCAGCAGATTTCTTCTTTCCATAATAAGTGAATTTTCTCCACAGAATTTTAAATGTAACTGATTTTTTCCTCAACAAAATAAAGTTACTCCCCAAAGGAATGTTTATTAACTCTTTACCATAAGTTACTTTGGAGATCCAACTTCAGAAAGAGGAGAAGATCAAGTTTTCCTTTGGGATACGTTTAATTCCCTGTGGTCCACTACGTTCGAATGACTTCACACTTTAAAAATGACCTCATCTCTGTCGAAAACAGTTGCAAAGTAGTTAAACCTCCCCCCTCCTAAATTAAAAGCTGATAGTGCTACAGCCAAAGAGAGATGTATCTGTATCGGTTTGTCATCCAAACCTCATTATTAGTGACTGCCGGGAAGGCGATCTCTACCGCTGCTTTTGAAACTGACGGTTCCAGGTTTTCGGAGCGGAGCGGATTCGTCTGCGTGGCTCTGCGTTGCCGCTTCCCGGCCCCGCGATCCTGGGCAAAGCACCTGCCCCTCACCTGCCCCAGCCCAGCTTGGCATCTGAATATGCAAGTTACAAATCCTCTCTCCATCTGTAGGAACAGGAAAGGAGACAGAGCCCCTGAGCACCAGGGTGATCAGCTCCGACTCTCATCCAACAGGCCGATGGCTCCCCCATCCTCCCTGTGATCAACCACCTGCCTCTCCTGGCCTGTCTGTCAGGGCGCTGGCCCCAGGCTCCAGGCTCCACTTGGGCCATTCTCCCCTCCCTGCAGTTAGGGACAGCTCTGCTAAGCCGCGCTTCCTTGTGGAAGGGACCCTGCTCTCTTGCCTTATGCACAAGGCTGTTGCAGAATGGGCTTACAGGACCAACTGTCTTCATGGGGGCCACGCCTCCATCACCTGTAGCTTGGCAGGTGACCATGTTCTGCCCAAGAGCACCGTGGGAGTCCTGTCTATGAGCACGGAGAGACTGAAACATGTTTTAGGTATACAAGAACATTTTAAAAAGTTAGTGGGAAAAAGGAATTAAAAGCTAAGTCCGGTGGGTGTTGTGGCACACGGTGTGAAGCCCCTGCCTAGGAGACCCCTCCTCTCCTTTGCTGTTCCTGAGAGCCAGTCCTACCTCCAGCCCAGTCCTGTTCCCTCCTAATGCACATGAGAGGTGGCAGATGATGGCCGAGTGCTCAGGCCCCTGCCACCACGTGGGAGACCTGGATGGAGTTCCCAGTTTCCTGACTTCAGCCTGGCCCAGTCCCAGGTTTTGTAGACATTTGGAGAGTGAGCCAGTGGATGGGAGATCTCTCTCTCTCTCTCTCTCTCTCTCTCTCTCTCTGTGTGTGTGTGTGTGTGTGTGTGTCTCTCTCCTCCCTCCTTCTCTCTGTCACTATTGTCTTTAAAATACATAAATCTTTTTAAAAAGATTAATTTACTTTGGTGCTTAAATTTCTTTGAACTCCCTGCAAAGTTTTTCATAATTTGTGTTTCCATGAACTTTTTTTGAAGGCCTCTCATAAATTCACTTCAATGAATTACTAATAGTACAGCACAGTGTTGGCTCACATTTTAAAACACACTGTGGACATTTTGCCTGGAGGAAAATCTCCTTCAATATTACACAAAAATCACAAAACTGGGGCCTCCCCCTCCCCATCAAAAATGAACTGAGTGTCTTCCCTCCAGGCAACCAGGAGAGCTCCCATGGGAACCCTGTGTGGGCTGAGGGCTCAGCTGGTGGGCCCAATGGCTCAGGCTCCTGCCCAGCCTGTGTCACATTGAGACGATACACAGCTAAATGGATAAGAGGAGGGAAGAGGGAGATGGAGCAGGTTGATGAGCCTTCTCACCCCGGCATCATGAAACAGGCCTTCTACCATAAGAACCCAGGGCTGGAACACAGTGACTTAGTCTGGGCTTGGTCACAGGGGGCTTGGGGTGAGCTCCATGCCCTAGAGGAAGCTTGGGGTGGGCTCAGTGCCCCAGGGCAGATTTGGGGTGGGCTTGCTATCCCAGGCCAGGTTTGGTATGGTCTCTCTACCCCAGCGGAGGCCTTCATTCTGTGCAGTGGGGAGTCAGCCGACGGCTGGCTGGGAGTAAGCTAAGCCAACACTGGGGCCCTGCAGTCCTCTCCTCTCTGGTTTCCTTCTGGCCCAGGGCTCATATAGAAACAAGAAGGCACTCGTTTAAGCAGAGCTGAAGGAGGACCCTGGCCTCTCTCTCGTTCTAGACTTGCCTTCCTGGACTGGTGTTGCATAGGGAAGCAGCCCTCCACGGACAGAGGCCTCCTCACCACGACTCCAGCCAAGCCCCAGATGTGCCCAGTAGTCTGCCCATTGCCCTACACATACCATTTGTGGCAAGTGTGTCTGGTTCTCCCCTTCAAAGGTGAGCCTCTGGGAGGAGGGTGGGCCTGTGACCATCACTAAGCAGGTGGGAGAGTGTCGATAGATAACATTGTTAGCAAGGATCGCAGGAATGGGTGCCGGAGAGCTAGTTGCCTACCGCGCTGGGGTGTACCTATCTGAGCTGCTATTTTTGATCACTCAGAAGCCCTGTAATTCCCTGCCACACAAGTAAACAATGCAATCAATGTAGGACAGAGACTTTAAATAATTTGGATGTCTGATCTCAAGGATTCATAAAGAGAATCTGAGGATTTTTTGTCTTTGTTATTTAGTGGCTCTGTTGAATTGATCTGACCTGACGATTATTAGAGGGAATTATTAGAGGGACAGTTTTCTTTCTGACCAAGCAACACAGGTTCATTTTCTCACCCTCCAGGGATTCCTGTGGGCAAGCGTCTGCCAAGCTATTGATTACCCAGCAGTCTCACCCTGGCAGTGTCATATCACTGCTGGGAAGCCAAATTCTGTTGTTCAAGTCTTGTGTCTGATAAGGGGCGGGGGGTTTGACCCCCAGTTTTTACAAAAGGTTTGAAGCCTTCTCTGTGGCAAGATAGACAGAGATCTGTCTGCACAATCGAGCCAGCAACGGCTGCATACCATATGAAAGGAGTATTCGATGGTGACTTTTTGAGAGCACAGAATCCAAATTACCTTCAAAAAATACGCACAGCAGTCATCAGCTCAGTCATTAGACTGAGAACCAAGAATCTGGGGCTCCTGGCATCTGCGTCCTCCACTTCCTGCTCCCCTGCGAGCACACACACAGCCCGGGGCCGTTCCAGGAGGCACTGAAGCTTGCGTTCCACAGCGTGGCAGGCAGCTCCTTTTCTGGCAAGCTCTCTCCCATTGCAGCCCTCGCCCAGAGATTCTAAGCCCTGCTTCACTGACTATATTGGCCGTAGGTTTTTTCCATGCACTGCTTTTATTGCAGAGTTCCATTATGGTGCGGGTGTGAGGAAGCCACAGTTGATACTCGGCCAGACAATGCGATCCCCACAACACTTTATGCCTTGAAATTCGGGCGAGAGGAGAGGAAAGCGAGTGTCTCCGACTCACTGGCACTCTTGCCACGGCCAAGCGTGCCCCCACTGCTGTGCAATACATTATGCCTCACCAAATTGCTGCTGGATCCCCAGCAGCGTCGGCCGCACTGCAACCTCTCATGGACGCTTGGAAGCTGAATCCTGCGTGGGGCGAGAATGCACCCGTTCTGCAAGAGTGCTGAGGGGAAACCAAAATGGCAGTGGTGCTGCGAGGGGCTGCTCTGCTCCACTGTTCCGGAAGAGAAACATGCACATTGCGCCCTTCCGATTACTGGGGTCCAGCAAGGCCGGGGATTCTCGAGCACTGCACAGGACAGACACCATGCTGCATGAACAGCACCCGCGTCACTGGGGTTACTGAGCCTGGCCTGGGAAAGCGTTTGTGCAGTTTGGAATGATGCCTTGGGTTTGTGTTTCTTTGGAAGTAAGTTGCGCACCAGTCATTGTGATCATCAGCCTACTGGACCCCGAGATGTCTTGAATCTCGAGTGACAATTGCCAGAAAGGAGTTGATCAGAGACTGTTTTCATCTGCAAGGGAAAGAACAAAATGGGGAACATGCTCAATCACAGAAAAATGGAGCATTTCATGACTAGTGAGACCTAGTCATAGCAGTCGCTCCAAGTAAAATGGCACAAGGAGTATCATCCAGATGTTAGCCTTAGGGTCAGCATTTCCAGAAGAAGCTTCCTAGCGATGACTCTGGCCCTCGAGGAACAAGTGGCCCCTGGGGAGCGTCATGGACTGATTCTTAGAGTCAAATACGTACTTGACAGCTTCTTCTACCCAACAGCATTCACTCAGTAACCAAAGTTCACTGATCAAACACTATCAGGGCTGGCGCTGTGCTGTAGCAAGTAAAGCCACCCTCTGCAGTGCCAGCATCCCATAAGGGCGTCGATTCAAGACCCGGCTGCTCCACTTCCAATCCAGCTCTCTGCTATGGCCTGAGAAAACAGTGGAAGATGGTCCAAGTGCTTGGGCCCCTGTACCCATATGGGAGACTTGGAGGAGGCTCCTGGCTCCTGGCTTTGGATAGGCACAGTTCCAGTCATTGTTGTCAGTTGGGGAAGGCACCAGCAGATGAAATACCACTCTCTCTCTCTCTCTGCCTCCCTTTCTCTCTGTGTAGCGCTTTCAAATAAATAAATGAATCTTTATAAAAACACTATCAAATAATGACATTGCATGCATATAAAGTTTGAGCTAACATGGAATCTGTTTTTTTAATGTGAATCTTATATTTTATATCTCAACATGTAGCCTCTTTTATACCTTAATGCATAGTCTGTTTAAGAATATTAACATTACACTAAGCATTTTGCACACACACAGGCAATGTACTGAGCCCCATAACATAGGTATATATTTAAATGAATAAACATTAAGTGTTTTAGCAAAACTCGGTGTGTCATGTCAGTGGATGACTTTTAATCAAGTGAGAAGATTGTTTGAGACACCCACTAAAGTCCCTACCCTATCGTTAGTTCTCTTTTTCTATTATTTTCAGTAGGTGGGTGTTCTAAATTTTCAGACATTGTGTATTAAAGGAAACATTGAAGGAAAAAAGACACAAATGCTGAAAATGAGTTATTGCTTTGCTTTAGAAACCATCAAGTGTCCTGACCATATAACCCTTATTTTTCTTTATAATATGTAAAGTCATAAGTAACAAATCATAAGATGAGCTGTTTCTTGCATGGCTGCTAAGCTAGAATCCAAAGTCGATCAAATCAGGGCCAATACCCACCTTGTTCTCTCCACTTTCCCTGGCATCTGACCCATAATTGCTGTTGCCCACAGGATGTTCCTTATTTATCCATCATCCATTAGGATGCTGTACTGCTGACGCCTGCCGCTGGAGCACATGGACCTCTCCTGCCACCAAATGCCTGTGTGAATTCTACTTCCACACAGACCTAAATTCTGTGTGGACAGCAGACTGCAGACGTGTTTGTGCTCACTGCTCTGCCCTTATTCCTCTCTATTCCATTTTCAGGGTAGGGAAGAGATCGGGTCACAAAATAGATGAACAAATGCAGACTTACGCTGTTCTGCAAGCTCTGAACTCTTGCTGTTCTACTGGCAGAGCCACGTGACTAACTGATGGGATTCTTAGGAAGAATGCGCTTGCTCTCAAGCGAGAGGGTGAAAAGGCCCCTACCACGGCCGGCCAAAGCTTCTCTGCCATTGAGATGCAGGAGGTCACATGGGACCACAAGACGGTGGAGCCCATTATCCTGGGGTCCTGGGTGGCTGCTGCAGTAGGACTACCTGCCGACCCTCACAGACATGGAACGTAAACCACACACTCGCTGCTGCTGCTACTGCTGCTGCTGTGGTATGAGGCTACGGGGCGGGGGAGGTCACTCAGTCCAGTCCCCCTTTTCTGATGAACACAGACACTGAGCCATTGGTTCTCCCTTCCCAAATGCACTTCCGTCCACTGACACCTCATGGGCTTGCACAGACCAGGACCCGCTGGGAAATGCTGCCTTCACTGTGTCCTGTGCTCCTCCATGCTGGTCATGCTGCCTGAAGAATTATTTTAAGTCCGACACTTAATCACGTAATTCTCCATTGCAAAGACTTCTGATGACCCATGTTGACTTAAGAATTATCTAAGAGGGGCCAGTGCTGTGGCACAGCAAGTTAACGCCCTGGCCAGAAGCACCGGCATCCCATATGGGCGCCGGTTCAAGACCCGGCTGCTCCACTTCCGATCCAGCTCTCTGCTATGGTCTGGAAAAGCAGTGGAAAATGGCCCAAGGCATTGGGCCTCTGCATCCATGTGGGAGACCCATAAGAGGCTCTTGGCTCCTGGCTGCAGATTTGCGCAGCTCCAGCTGTTGCGGCCAGTTGAGGAGTGAGCCATCGGATGGAAAACTTCTCTCTCTCTCTCTCTACCTCCCCTCTCTCTGTGTAACTCTGACTTTAAATAAATAAATAAATAAATCTTAAAAAACCAAATTATCCAAGAAAGCTTTTTTTAAGCATGTGAGTTCTTTCAATGCTTGGTTCTAGCTACACATTCATCAGTATTCCTTTCTTCCACTCCATGTGATCCATCAGCTCCATTTTATATGCATCCAAAATATGTCTATTGCCTAATATTTCTTTGATGTGCTGGAGATTCTGGGGCAAATAGAAGATGGATTCATAGTTTCTTGGAGCATACATTCCAGAACAGTAGTGTCCAATACAAATTTCCATGATTTTTTTTTTCATTGTCTGACATGACAACTAGACTCATGTGACTTTCAACAGCAGTGTTGTCACTGAAGGTATGAATTTTTTTCTTTTATTGAATTCTAATTATTTAAGCATAATTATAAATATCTGTTTCAGACTAATGTCTACAGTGTCAGGCAATGCAGTAGAAAACAAATATTCACATTTAACAATACAGAAAGTAAAAATGTTAGGTTAGGAGAAGTACTATGTGTAGTTAGATTTGTAATAGAGAATATGTTGAAATGTGAACATTGCTGAGAGAGAACCTACTTTCTATCATGGGGTTCAAGAAAGCCCCCTGATGGTCATATGTGACTGACAAGAAAAGCTAGACAGGAGGACACCAGAGAAGACTGTTACAGAGGAAGCAGCTCGTGCAGGAGCAGAACTGAGTTTGATGCATTAGGCGAAGAGAGAGAATTACAGCGATGCTGAGCTGAACGTGCCAGTGTGAGGGCAATTGAGCGAGATGCAAAACCTTGGGTCACTGCAGGTCATGGCCAGGGATGGACACCTCCAGTCTACTGACCCCCACAGTACTTAACCCTACATTTTTGTAAATGGGCTTTATTCCCATTCTTTTCTCTCCTCTCCTGCACATAAAATGTTCACCCATCAGAACTCACGTCTTCTTGAATGAAAACTTCTCATCCAAGAAAAGGATAAAAGGCTTTTTCTTATCAAATTTTTCACTCTTATTTGCTGGGACACTATGTGGTGAATTTTAACTGGTTTTAATACCTATTGTCATTTTACAATGTTCCCATCTTTTCATTTTATGAATTAAATTTTTAAACTTTTATTTAATAAATATCAATTTTCAAAGTACAACTTTTGGATGATAGTGGCTTTTTTCACCCAAAACCATCCCCCCACCCACAACCATCCCATCTCCTGCTCCCTCTCCCATCCCATTTTTCATCAAGATTCATTTTCAATTATCTTTATATACAGAAGATTCAGTATTTACTAATTTAGTATATGCTAAGTAAAGATTTCAGGAGTTTGCACTCACGCAGAAACACAAAGTGTAAAGTACTGTTTGAGTACTAGTTATATCGTTAATTCACATAGTACAACACATTAAGGACAGAGATCCTAAATGGGGAGTAAGTGCACAGTGACTCTTGTTGAATTAACAATTGACACTCTTATTTATGATGTCAGTAATCCCCTGAAGCTCTAGTCATGAGATGCCAGGGCCAGGGAAGCCTTTTGAGTCCACAATCAAACATTATTTAGACAAGCCCATAATCAAAGTGGAAGTTCTCTCCTCCCTTCAGAGAAAGATACCTCCTTCTTTGATGGCCCCATTCTTTCTACTGGGATCTCACTCACAGAGATCTTTCATTTAAGTCTTTTTTTTCCCAGAGTGTCTTGGCTTTCCATACCTAAAATACTCTCATGGGCTCTTCAGCCATATTCAAATGCTTTAAGGGCTGATTCTGAGGCCAGAGTGCTGTTTAAGACATCTGCCATTCTATGAGTCTGCTGTGTATCCCTCTTCCCCATGTTGGATTGTGCTCTCTTTTTAATTTTACCAGTTAGTATTAGCAGACACTAGTCTTGTTTATGTGATTCCTTTGACACTTGATCCTATCATGATGATCAATTATGAACTGAAACTGATCACTTGGACTAATGAGATGGCATTGGTACATGCCACCTTGATGGGATTGAATTGTAATCTGCTGACATGTTTCTAACCCTATCATTAGGTATAAGTCCAATTGAGCATGAGCCAAACTGTATATCTCCTCCCTCTCTTATTCCCATTCTTATATTTAACAGGGATCACTTTTCTGTTGAATTTATACCCCTAAGAATAATTATTTGTTAATTAAAGACTTTAACCAATGGTATTAAATAGAACAAAAAATACTAAAGTAATAAGTTGTTCCTTACAGTCAGGACAAGGGCTGATCAAGTCATTGTTTCTCATAGTGTCCATTTCACTTCAACAGGTTTCCTTTTGGGTTCACAGTTGATCAGGGAGAACATAGGATATTTGTCCCTTTGGGACTGGCTTATTTCACTCAGCTTGATGTTTTCCAGATTCCTCCATTTTGTTCCAAACGACCGGATTTCATTGTTTTTTACTGCTGTGTAGTATTCTATAGAGTACATATCCCATAATTTCTTTATCCAGTCTTCTGTTTATGGGCATTTAGGTTGATTCCATGTCTAAGCTATTGTGAATTGAGCTGCAATGAACATTGAGGTGCAGACAACTCTTTTATTTGCAAATTTAATTTCCTTTGGGTAAATTCCAAGGAGTGAGATGGCTGGGTAGTATGGTAGGGTTATATTCAGGTTTCTGAGGAATCTCTAAACTGACTTCCATAGTGGCTTTACCAGTTTGCATTCCCACTAACAGTGGGTTAGTGTCCCTTTTTCCCCACATCCTCAATAGCATCTGATGTTGGTAGATTTCTGTATGTAAGCCATTCTAACTGGGCTGAGGTGAAACTTCGTTGTGGTTTTGATTTGTATTTCCCTGATTGCTAGTGATCCTGAACATCAACATGCTCCTGAATGAACATTGGTCATAGAAGAAATCAAAAGAGAAATAAAAAACTTTCTGGAAGTAAATGAGGATAACACAACTAATCAAAACTTAAGGGATACAGCAAAATAAGTGGTAAGAGGAAAGTTTATAGCAATAGGTGCCTACATCAAGAAATTGGAAAAGAACCTAATAAGTGAGCCGTCAATGCATATCAAGGACCTGAAAAAAATAACAACAGCAAACCAAACCCAAAACTAGTAGGAGAAGAGAAATTATTAAAATTAGAGGAGAAATTAACAGGATTGAATCCAAAAAAAAATTACAAAAAATCAGCCAAACGAGGAGCTGGTTTTTTGAAAAAATAAATAAAATTGACACACTATTGGTCCAGCTAACAAAAAAAAAGAAGAGAAAAGACTCAAATCAATAAAATCAGAGATGAAAAAGAGAATGTAACAACAGTCACCAAGGAAATAAGAAGACTCATCAGAAATTACTACAAAGAGTTGTAGGCCAGCAAACAGGGAAATCTATCAGAAATGGATAGATTCCTGGACACATACAACCTACCTAAATTGAACCAGGAAGACATAGAAAACCTAAACAGACCTATAACTGAGACAGAAATTGAATCAGTAATAAAGGGCCTCCCAACAAAGAAAAGCCCAGGACAAGATGGATTCAGTGCTGAATTCTACCAGACATTTAAAGAAGAACTAACTCCAGACCTGCGCCGTGGCTCAATAGGCTAATCCTCCACCTTGCAGCACCAGCACACCGGGTTCTAGTCCCGGTCAAGGCACCGGATTCTGTCTCAGTTGCCCCTCTTCCAGGCCAGCTCTCTGCTGTGACCAGGGAGTGCAGTGGAGGATAACCCAAGTGCTTGGGCCCTGCACCCCATGGGAGACCAGGAGAAGCACCTGGCTCCTGCCATTGGATCAGCGTGGTGCACCAGCCGCAGCACACCAGCCGCAGCGGCCATTGCAGGGTAAACCAACTGCAAAAGGAAGACATTTCTCTCTGTCTCTCTCTCTCTCACTGTCCACTCTTCATGTCAAAAAATTTAAAAAAAATAAAAAAAGAAGAACTAACTCCAATTCTCCTCAAACTATTCAGAACAATCGAAAGAGGGAATCCTGCCAAATTCTTTCTATGAAGCCAGCATCACCTTAATTCCTAAACCTAAAAAATATGCAGCATTGAACAAGAATTACAGACCAATTTCTCTGATGAACAGAGACGCAAAAATCCTCAATAAAATTCTGGCCAATAGAATGCACCAACACATCAGAAAGATCATCCACCCAGACCAAGTGGAATTTATCTCTGGTATGCATGGATGGTTCAATGTTTGCAAATCAATGAATGTGATACACCACATTAACAAACTGCAGAAGAAAAACCACATGATTATCTCAATAGATGCCGAGAAAGCATTTGATAAAATACAACACCCTTTCATGATGAAAACCCTAAGCAAACTGGGTATAGAAGGAACATTCCTCCATACAATCAAAGGAATTTATGAAAAACCCATGGCCAGCATTCCATTGAATGGGGAAAAGTTGGAAGCATTTCCACTGAGATCTGGTACCAGACAGGGATGCCCACTCTCACCACTGATATTCAATATAGTACTGGAAGTTTTAGCCAGAGCCATTAGGCAAGAAAAAAATAAGGGATACAAATGTAGAAGGAAGAAGTCAAACTATCCCTCTTTGCAGATGATATGATTCTTTATTTAGGGGAGCCAAAGAACTCTACTAATAGACTAATGGAACTCATAGAAGAGTTTGGCAAAGTAGCAGAGTATAAAATCAATGCACAAAAATCAACAGCCTTTGTATACACAGGCAATTCCTCGGCTGAGAAAGAACTGCTAAGATCAATCACATTCACAATAGCTACAAAAACAATCAAATACCTTGGAATAAACTTAAGTAAGGATGTCAAAGAACTTTATGGTGAGAATTATAAAACCTTAAAGAAAGAAATAGAAGAGGATACCAAAAAATGGAAAAATATTTCATGCTCATGGATTAGAAGAATCAATATCATCAAAATGTCCATTCTCCCAAAAGCAAATTCAATGTGATACCAATCAAGATACCGAGGACATTCTTCTCAGATCTGAAAAAAATGATGCTGAAATTGATGTGGAAGCACAGGAGACCTTGAATAGCTAAATAATCTTGTACAACAAAAACAAAGCTGGAGGCATCACGATACCAGATTGCGGGATATACTACAAGGCAGTTATAATCAAAACAGCATGATACTAGTACAGAAACAGATGGATAGACCAATGGAACAGAATAGAAACACCATAAATCAATCCAAACATCTACAGCCAACTTATATTTGATCAAGGATCTAAAACCAATTCCTGGAGTAAGGACAGTCTATACAACAAATGGTGCTGGGAAAACTGGATTTTCATGTGCAGAAGCATGAAGCAAGACCCTTACCTTACACTTACACAAAAATCCACTCAACATGGATTAAAGATCTAAATCTACGACCTGATACCATCAAATTATTAGATAACATTCGAGAAACCCTGTAAGATATAGGCACAGGCAAAGACTTCTTGGAAAAGACCTGGAGACACAGACAGTCAAAGCCAAAATTAACAATTGGTATTACATCAAATTGAGAAGTTTCTGTATGCAAAAGAAACAGGAAAGTGAAAAGGCAATCAACAGAATGGGAAACAATATTTGCAAACTATGCAACCAATAAAGGGTTACTAACCAGGATCTACAAAGAGATCAAGAAACTCCTCAACAACAAAACAAACAGCCCAGTTAAGAGATGGGACAAGGACCTAAATAGACATTTTTCAAAAGAGGAACTCCAAATGGCCAACAGACACATGAATTAAATTGACAGTTCCTACCACCATGCAAATTTCAGCATCTGGAGACTGGAATCCAAGCTCTTAATGAGTCCTTCAGAGCAGCTCATGGTGTCAGACTGCTCAACAAACACTGGGTCAGTTTCATAAACTGGCTGCTGTCAATTGAACTTGGAATACATAAGCTTTCATGTTGTTTGAAGTTGTATTGGCTGCAGCTCACATTTATTTTAATTATTCTTAGAAATGAACATGATGTTGAGCTCTTTGGATAAACCATGAACACGACAAAGGGTGCTCATTCTTGAACCCTCAGCACCTGGCACAAAATAGCCACTCAACCACACATGTGGAGTCCTAAAATAAAGTCATTATGTCTTTAAAAAGTATCTTGAAAACAGATGCAAATTTTGCCTCCCAGATCACCCAGTTACAATGGAGATGAAGCTTCATTTGTAATCCCTGTACCACCAGACCTGGGACTGAGCCTCCATAGTCTCCTGTGGCTCATGTCCTACGCCAGCTTCTGTGTGCTCTCCGCACCAAGAATGCTTGGAAGATCTGGAATCACAGGTCCGTCTAGTTCACCAGCCCAACATGGTTTCCCTCTAGATGAGAAAATTGCATGGACATCAGTGCCTCTTTTTAAATACATAATATTTTATTTCCAAATATTTTATTTACAAAGTGCTTTCTTTATTATTCTTTGTATCTGAAGTTTCGAACATATTCTTTGGAAACTAGAAGCATCAAAAATGTGGCAGGGTGATACAGTGAAAAGAACATTAGGTGTCGCAACAGAAAACAAATGTCTAGCCAGGAAGAAGCAGTGAACACCCCCAGTCTGGCTGGCATCAGCAGGTGACCGATGGTGTGGCTAACCAGCAGGGTAGGGGTTGAGTGTGGCCACATGGCCACAGTTCTGTTCATATGATATCATTCGACTTGATCGACATTCATAAGGAAGAATTTGAGGTGTAGCCGGGCAGCTGCTGACTTGGCAGCATGCACTCTGTCTCCATCCTCCTGCAGTTACTCTGTCCCTACCCAGGCTACTCCTGACCAGCGGTCCCTAGCCTTCCCCTTTTCAGTCCCAGCAGTCATCCTTGGGTACAGGCCTCCACTTGTTTCTTCCAAGAACTGCCCAGTGTGAAGAAAGCAGGACGGGTCCAGGAGACTGAGAGCTGCATTCTTATTCAACGGTCGGGTCCCCATTCTCTCTGTGGATCCTGAGCCCACTCGAACTGTCTGTTGCTCAGTTCTCAGTCACGAGAGGGAGGTAACAGCCCACGCACTCCACGTGCAGAGTTGGGATGAGGACCACAAAGACCTTGCTCTTGGCCAATGGTAAGTTACCCGGCCTACTGTGGCATCCTGTGATATATGTTCCATACTTGAGTTCTAACAGTGATAAGAGGCAGTATCACAGACAGAGGAGTGTGTGGGGAAATGAGATGAGAACCGTCAGATGACTGATGAGGGGGAGGTTCCGCTCTCCCACGGCTCCTGGCTGCCTTTGACGCCGAGAGGCACTGCCAGGCTCCAGGATGGAGGCATAGGAGGCAGCACTTGGCAAAGCTGCTTACCCTCTGCAGAGCCTTCCCTGTCCCCAACACCTTGAGCTACTCTCAGTCATGTTTGGCTGGGTGGACTGCTTGCAGTGGACCCTACTGGTCTCTTCAACCCTTACAATGTGACAGGTAGCACTGCTTCCATGGTGAAGGAGTGGTTTGTGTGGTGGTGTGTGGCCAGGATGCAGGCAGGCCCTCAGGGGAGGGATCTGCTTGTGTGTGAAGAGAGGAGAGACATGGTCTCCATGGGACACGGTGTGGTTGGCAGAACAGCTCAGACTCTCATCCCACCCTTCCCAGTGAATGAGGCCATCTCCCCAGTCAATTCCTCTGGCTCCAGGTACAGCAGCCGGGCTTCCCTGTTTGATTTAATAGATAGTTAAAAATCAACTCTAAATATAGTGGAGTGTAACTGTGTAATGATATGTTTATGTTCAGTGAGGGGGAAAAAAAGGAAGTGAAAAGAGCAACAGTTAACAGTGTCACCTCCTGTTGTGCCCAAACTGTGAGATGCAGAAATTTGATACAGGATGAATAAAATTAAATAGCTGATCCTTTTTAGCAAATTTGTGTCCTTAGCTGTTCAGCTGGGAGCTCAAGATACCAGTTCCCAGTGCTCCTAAGGGGAGGACAGGACGGTGGGAGAGCACTTAGGTCTGGACCTGCAGCCAACCTTCCAGCACGTACAACACTTTGCCCTCATCGGCGCCTGTGCTTGGAAACCCACATGCACTCAAGTCTGGGGGACTCTGGGACTCTGATTCGTTGCCTTGACCATTCGTCTCTGTGGTGATGATCAGAGGTCATTTTAGGTCTAGGTGCCCTAAGACCTGCGGAGTGGTGTAAGTGGCCTGTGGAAGACCCCTCACCAGCTAAATCTGCTGGAGATAGTTGGGGCTTTAAGACTTTGCCTCTTTGTTCAGTTTGTAAGGACAAAAAAGGAAAGTCTACCGTACTTCAAACACCATAGTAACAATCGTCCCTTCAAGCAAACCGGTCTACTTAGAAATGCGTAGAAGCCTAGGCTCTTCTGATGGTGGCACTGATCTCTTCCGTGGACCTTATCTGCTCCCTCTCTCCAAACTGTGGTCCAGCCTGCTTGAGCCTGTGCTGTTCCATCTGCCTCTGGCTCCTCCTCTCTCAGGTCCCCATGCTCAGTCCCTGTCTCTGTTCCTGGATCTCATTCCATGCTGGAAGCCCCAGGACTCCATGCTTGGATCTCTTCTCACTTTGATGAGCGTCCCCTCCCTTGAGGTTCTGTCATTCCGCAGAATCAAGTGTCATCTATGTAAAATGTCCCCCAGCTTACGACATAGAAGTACCCTCTCCCATTCTCATGTCATCTGCTTCCTACTGCAAACCAATTGGCTGTTTTACCAGCCTCTCAACAGCAGCTCGGTCTTCCCAATTGTGCAGACCAAACACGTGTCCATCACACCCACTCCCTCATCTCAGCCTATGACCTGAGAGTCACACCCAAACCCAAGAACTTCTCATCGGTCCCCTGGATTCCACTCTTGTCAAAAACCCCTCTCACCTTAGCATCTGGCACTGTGGTACCTCTGCCTGGAAGATGATGAAACAACCATACTCTCCAGCTCTCCACGGTGGTACCTCTGCCTGGAAGATGACGGAGCAACCATACTTTCCAGCTCTCCACGTGTCCAAAATTTTTCAGTGTGTCCTGGCATTTGCCCCAACTCAGTGGTGGCTTGGCCAACTCAAGAGGCTATGCCGGCATCTCTTAGAATGGGGAGCATATAACAGTAGACGTTTATTAAAATGCAAGAGGCTGAAAAGTGCAAGATCAAGGAGCTGGTGGGCTTGATGCGTGGTGAGAGCCCTGCCCCTCCTAGCGGAGTCTCCTCACAGTGCTTCACATGGGAAGTGGGGCAGCAGAGGCAACCAGCCCCCTGGAATCCTTCCACACTGGCACTGTTCCCACTTAGACAGCAGGATCCTTGTGATCCAACCTCCTGCCCAAAGTCCAGTCTACTCAAGCCATCACCTTGGATGTTAGTTTGCTATATTTTAAAGTTTTTTTTAAATTACCAGATATATAAAAAGTGTAATATTTATGGGATACCATGTGATATTTTGTTACACATATGCATTGTGTGCTGTCCCAATGAGATAGATGCATTTATATCTTTTGAGTATTTTGACCTAGCAATTTTGGAAGGTATACAAACATGCAATCCACCATGAGGGATAAATTACTTCCCTCACATGCACACAGCTGAGGGAGTCCTGAAACTTGCTCAATATGTGGCTCAAGTATGAGACCTGAGCCTGAGCATCACTCCACAGTTGTCTTGATCCTGCCATTCCAGGTGAGTAAGTTTAAGGCAGCCGCTAAGGCAGAGCCCAGGTTCCCTCTGCGGCTGTCCCAGACCAGCCTGAGAAACCACGCCCCGGTCAGCCGAGGAGAAGCCTCCCAGACGTAAGAGCAGGCTGCTGTGTCTACTTCCAGCTGCGCCAACTAAGCCAGCACATGGTGCTGCTCACATGTAGAGAAGCAAACACGCATTGTACACCGTTGAGTCCTGAGGTGGTTTACTACGCAGCAGTAACCGGTAGACCATCCCTGCCCAACCCATGTTCCTGCCCCCACCCTTGCTTCCCCACCACCAGAGTAGCCCTGTTAAAGCGCAATTGCATCAAAAATGCCTGCAGTTCCACCCCTACTTACTTGGAGTAAGTCCAAACATCTTAAAAAGGTGTAGGGTAGCCCGCCATGCAGCCACCAACCTGCAACCGCCAGTGCTGTCTGTGACTCTTTCCCTTGCTACCTGTGCTCAGAGCACCGTGCCTTCCTGCGATGCCTCAGAACCCGTGTGCATGCTCCCTCCTTAGAACCCAGGCACTTGCTGTCCTCCCTAGGTAGGATGAGCCCACCCCACTCTGCAGCTGCTCAAGGAGGTCTTTCTGAGCGCCCACACACCCCTTCTGCAGCCCGTACCACCTCGCACCCCTACAGCATCCTGGCACCCACTCACTCTTCCCCCTGAGGCTGTACCATCTCGCACCCCCCACTGCATCCTGGGTGCCCACACACCACTTCCAACTGCAGCCTGTACCACCTCACACCCCCCAGTGCAACCTGGGCACCCACACACCCCTTCCCCCCAGAGCCCTAACCACCTTGCACTCCACTGCATTCTGGGCACCCTCTCACCCCTTCCACCGCAGCACATACGAGCTTGCACCCCCCACACAGCATCCTGGGTGCCCACACAGCCCTCCCAACTGGAGCATGTAACACATCACACCCCCACTGCATCTTGGGCGCCCACACACTCCTTCCCTCTGCAGCCCATACCAACTCACATCTCCACTGCATCCTATACAGGGTCTGGCCTGTGGCACAGATAGGAGCTGAGGGTGCAGTTATAAGACGTGAAACCAGATCACCAACATCCCATGACCCCTCCCTATGCCTACCAGTAGATTGTTCACTGTCAGACACATTACTCCTCTCTGCATTTATTCTTATTTAACCACAGTGATGTTCTTAACTCTGCAGTACTTCACATTTGGTGGATAATTTTCTTCTAAATTGTAACACATTCTATTGTAATTACACGTAACTACAGATCCAAATTCTATGTACCTTTCAACAATTTCTTTTTTATAAACTACCCATCCCGCCATCCCATTCTTTCAACTACCACTTGAATGTTTAAAATGTTTGATGTCTGTTTAAAGCAAGACATCTATTGGTTGCTTCCAATAGTGCTAGACTTGTTTCAAGAACTAGAAACCAAACACTATATTTCTGTATTCCTACCTGAGTAGTGCTAACTGTATCAATCTCTTTTTAAAAAGATTTATTTATTAATTTAAATGGCAAAGTGACAGAGAAAGGGGGAGAGACAGAGACCAATACAGAGAGAGATTTCCCATTGTTTGATTTACTTCCCAAATGGCTTCATTGGCTGGGGATGGACCAGGCCAAAGCCAGGAGCCAGGAACTCCCTCTGAGTCTCCCACATGGGTGGCAAGGACCCAAGTACTTTGGCCAACATGTGCTGCTCTTCTGGGTGTATTAGTGGGGACTGGATCAGAAGCAGAACAGCTGGAACTCGAATTGGTGCTCTTATATGCGATGCTGGGGTTGCCAGCAGTGACTTAACCTCCTGTACCAGAGGGGCAGCACCAGTGTAAACCTCTCTTCTGCCCTCACGCAAAGGTAAAGCAGTAGGTAGGGGAAACAAAAGGAACAATGAATAACACGGAAGCTTTTGTAGCAAAAGGTGCTCATTCCTGTGCTGTCACAGAGAATTTCGTTGAAATATAAAAGATATGCTAATCAGACACAAACGTATGAAATGGCAAATGGATGAAATCTAACCATTTCAGGTATGAAATCATGCATTTGAGTCCCATCAATAGTACAGAGACAAAGATTGGGGAATTTGGGGATAGTTCCATGCAAGAAAAAAAGACTCGTGGCTTTTGGGATTTTAGGATCAGAAGTATCTCCAGTATGAAAAACTTACAGAAGAAGCAGTAAACAACATTAGGAAACAACAGAGTCCAGAACAAAGGACGAGATAATTCTGTGCCGATCAAACCACATCTGGAGCATTCTGGGTAATTGTGGGTGTCTTGTTTTAAGATCTGCAAAAACTGGAGCACGTAGAGAGGAGGGGCAGAGCCACGAGGTGCTTGGAGAACTAGGCCACTGGCAGACTGGTCCAATAATCTGGGGAATGTTCTCAGGAAAAGAGAGATAAAGACATTTTTTCAAAGACCTCACAAACAAGAAAATGTTTTCAGGTGCCAGGGAAAGACCACAGTAGAAGGAAGAAGAGGTGTTTTCCTGTCTGCTGCCACACGGAGGCACAGCCAGTGTCCAGACGTATGAAGCCAGCAGCCCCTTACACAGCGAGTGTGAGTGCCAGGGGGTTGGCACCCACCAGGGGAGTCCTGGTGGATGTTTCTAGGGTGTAGGGGAGACAGGTGAGATGAACCCTGACACCTCCCAGCTCTGAAGTTCTGCGATGATGGGATCCAGATGGGTTAGTGAAATTGTCGAGAACGTGTCACCACCTCCCTGTGTCTTGCTAAAGTTTCAGATTATAGCTGTAGGGAACAAGTGTATACCAGTGAGTACATCGAAAGAGAAACTGTGATACCAGGTGACCAGAGGTGGACAGCATGCTGGTCCCAGAGTTCTGATTCTGGTCCAAATTAATCGACGTAGTTCTCAACTTTTGCACATGTAAAATGGGAGGAGTGGCATCTTACTGTTTTAACTAGGGGTCTTTCAGATGGAGAGCGTCCCTCCAATGGTTCAGACACCCAAGGTGGGATAGAGATTTTAGCACTCACAGGTCCTGGGGGTACACAGCATGAGTGGAGGCCACACATAAACAGAGGTGAAGAAGCAGGTGGAAAGAGGGTGAGGGCAGAGTGAGACTCATGGGTCAGTGCTGTTTTGCTACAGGACCTTGTCCAAGCAGGTTTCCCCCAGGAGTCAATGGTGGGGCTAACGCAAGCAGGGATGAGTTCCACTGTGCTGCACAGTCGGGGCAGGGTGTGAGGGCAGCAGGGCAAGCCACGTGAACTGCACGTGGCCGTGTCACAGGGAAGTTGCCCTGAGAGGGTGGTGCATACGACAGAAGTCTGGTCCAGCTGCACTGGAGCTGGGAGGAGATGTAGAGCTTCAAACTGTGTCAAGGGTGACTGAGCCCTAGTTCTGGTGTAAGAAAATCAACTTGTGTTCAAAATGAACACTGGGGCAAGGGAAATCATCAGGATTCACTGCACGTCCTTGTCTTTGCGAATTCCAAAGGGAGCCCCACCTGCATGTGGGTGTTAATACATACAACACACAATACATACAACACATGTTGCATATGTGCATGTAAGGATTGTTGTATTTCTAATTTTGTTAGAAGTTTAGACAGCTATTTATTTTGGGGGGGGGAGATAGATCTGAACTTCAACAAGGGATTTTGCAAGATCTGTGCTGATATTATTGGTCTAAATACAGGCATCTCATCTCAACCTAGCTAGTGGCAAACAGAAGGATTTATCACTGGATGAAGAGATCTGCCCCCAAAAGAAGCAGATTAACAGATCACTGTCAACCGAGATGAAGTTGTGTTATGATGGGGTTGTATCTTCAAGCTCTGCTCTGGGTCATAAAGAGATCAAAACAGATGGAAATAAATCTAGCAAACTTAAGTTTAATATGGGTGGAGGGATCTGATCTCATCTTTGATTATAGGTAGGTAACATAAGCTCTGAGGATTTTAAGATTTTGAGCTGCCTTTGAGTGTCTTTTCAGTGCAGGTCAATGTTGAAATGTTGTATTCAAGAAAGAGAAGTATTTATGAGCTATGCTAATAGAGTTTATAAAAAGTATAATGAGGGACCACTGCTGTGGCAGAGCTGGTAAAGCCGCCACCTGCAGTGCCGGCATCCCCTATGGGCACCGGTTCCAGTCTCAGCTGCTCCATTTCCGATCCAGCTCTCTGCTATGGCCTGGGAAAGCAGTAGAAGATGGCCCAAGTGCTTGGGCCCCTGCACCCATGTGGAAGAAGTTCCTGGCTCCTGGCTTCAGATCAGCACAGCTCCATAGCTCCAGCCGTTGCGGCCAGTTGGGGAGTGAACCAGTGGATGGAAGACCTCTCTCTCTCTCTCTCTCTCTCTCCCTCTCTGCTTCTCCTTCTCTCTCTGTATAACTCTGACTTTCAAATAAACAAATAAATCTTTTTTAAAAAAAAGTATGATGAATAAAAAGGCCATAGTCCAGTTCTGCGTAGCGCTGGTTGGACTGCATTAGTCATCTCCATACATCAGAATTTGGTCACCAGGAGTATTGAGCAGAGCGAGTAGCAGTAGGAAACACTGAGATTGGGAGCCCAGGGCACACCTGACCCCTCTGAGTGCAGGCTGGGAGCTCTTCACCCCAAAGGGCACCCCAGCGACACAGCCAGCAGCGCTTCTCCATGTCCACACCAAGCACTGCCCATCCAGGCTCAGTGTCTCTTCCCAGCTTTCCTCCTTAGGTGGTCACATAGTTCATGCAAGGGTGGAGGTCCATGACTCCTGATGTCCAAGTGCAAGCATTCAAACACAAATACACACAGACACACACACACACTTGAACACAGAATCTCCTCTGGAATTAGCAATGATTTTCACTCAAAGGCCCACGTTGCCTTGGATCGGGAAGGAAGGGTTCTTTGTCATAGAAGGTGACTGGCAGCAAGCAGCTCTGTCCTCCAGAAAGAGACCCTCACACTGTCCTTCACATCAGGGTAAATCCATTCCTGAGAGGGGCTTTGATCCACATTTGCATATCTAAAAATCCTTTGGGTGGTTTTCTCAGAACAAAAGAAGAGTCTGCATCAAAGAGAAGCTCAGGCCTCCACCTGGCAGGGAACATAAAACTGCTTAAAAATTTTAAAGACAGCTTCTGTCTTTTCATCTAAGGTTCAAAAAGTCCATCCTCAGGGAGGGTCACCTTGTCATCTGTAGTCAGTGTGGCAGAAAGAGTGCGCCCACACAGGAGGCCACCCAGGGCCTCTCCAGCCTCTGCACCTGTCCAGGGCCCTGCCTCCAGCAGCCCGTTCTGCTGGCCTGTGAGGTCTCCCTTCTGCTCCTTGGTCTGGGGAGGAAGTGGAGATTCAGGGGTTGATTTGGATGAACTGGGACGTGGATGAACTTGAAGATCACGCTCCCAGAATGTGTTCTGGCTGAGGAGCTAACGTCTGACAAAGAGAAGGTGCAAAAAACCTGCCAGTTCTGGAGGGTCGAGGAGAGGGGCTCCCATCCATCTGAGAAACACTGAGTCCCATTGGGTGGTTATTTGTCCTTGAAACTCCCTACATCCTAGTTCAAGCTCTGGAATGATGATGGCACCTCCCAAACTGGCAACGCCACAGGGTAGCCAATGTCCCTAACGACACAATGCCGCAGGGTAGCCAATGTCCCTAATGACACAACGTGAAATGAGCACCTGTTGCCATCTTCTGTTGGGGCAGTGGGGAGCCTGGTGTCTCCAGATCCCCTCTATAGAACACCACAGGGATTCCTGGATAATGCATGGTAGTGCATGGGAGAGAATTCCACATTTGTGGATGTTGAACTCAAGTCTTCCCAAAGCAGCCATTGGCAATTAGGATATTTAGAAGTTCTGCTAAAGTGAGAATTTCTATTAGGTCCCACCATTTGGGTTTTCCCTCTGGTTGGGATCAGGTCTTTGATATACAAAGCTACTACTTTGAAATCTTCCTGACCAATGTATATCATATTTTAATTCTATTTCTCCATGAGCTTTTCTTCAGAGGCAGAGAGACAGAGAAGGACAGACAGAATGAAGGCAGATAGAGAGATGCCCTGTCCACTGGTTCACTCCTCAAATGCCCACAACAGCTGGGGCTGGATTACCCCAAAGCCAGGAGTCCAGAACTCAGACTGAGTTTCCCACATGGGCAGCAAGGACTCAGCTACTTGAGGCAGCACCTGCTGTGTCCAGGGTGCACATTGTTCAGAAGCTGGGGTTGGGAGCAGAGCCAGGACTCGAACCCAGGCACAATGCCATGATGCTAAATGCCCTCCCCTCTGTGAACTCTCTGCCGTCCCCTTGTATATTAGATCCACGTGTCTCCTTCGTCTGTGCCATCACTACCCGCTGTTCCCCAGCACTCCCTGAGTACCTGCCTTGACTCTCACAATTACAGCTAGTGCCATCATAGGGAGTGATGGACAGAAATAGTTCTAGGTGCTAAGAGATTGTTACTCTGTGGTTGGGAAATGACCAAAAACCCCTTCTACCTTCTCTCAACCCTTTCTATGCAAACCTTTAACATTTGTTTTCTCAGTTTTGTCATTATAAGGATGAGAGAGGTGGACAACTGTGCCATTGCACAGATGGGGAAACTCAGCTCTGCAGACACTAAGGTACTTAAGTGATGAAAACTTTCTGGAAATGACTGGAACTGAGATGTGCGTGTTTTCTCCGAGGTCTACCTCTTGCCCCTCTGCTGTATTCTGCAATCTACGGAGCTGAGAATGAGACGATGGTACTAGAGAGATGCATTCTTCCATTCTTCCGCTTCCCCACCGTGCTGCAAAGTCCCATACCGGGCGCTCGATGTGTGTGACATCCGTCAAGACGCACCAAACCACAAGACTGCTCTGTCTTCATTGCAGGAGTGAGGGAAATTCACTCCCAGAGGACTTAAGAAATCACTCTTCCAAGCCTGTGTCGGGGTGAGGCTCGAGACTCAGCCCAGCCTTGTTCCTGGTTTGCTCTCTGCCTCAGTCTCCTTGGATGCTCCAGCCAGTGACCCCCAGCAGGGGAGCTCTGGGAGTCCAAGGAGTCCCCAGTGCTCCAGAGGGCCAGCCCGGGCAGCCATCCAGAGTAAAGAGGGGCTGACTCGGGCCACCATCCAGCGCCGACAAACCCACATCCTGGGGGCCAGTGCGCAGGGGTGACGAGCACAATCGTTCCTTATTTCCTCTGCTGGGCCATGGCAAGAACCAGGTCTCAGACCTTGGTTCCACCGGCAGCCTCGAGCCGAGTGGGAAGAACCAGGAGCCAGCAGTGCCCGGAGCGGCCGGGGTCCCTCTCTCCCCTCCAGCGAGGGCCCGCAGTCTCCCATCTTCCCAGGTAGCACCCACGGAGGGCCCAGACTGGGATGAAAGTTCCTGGGATCCAGCCGTGCTGCTGAGAGGAAGGGTGCTGATTTTCACTAGGTAACTAAGAAAGGAGTCTCGGTACAGGCTCCCTGGCTCCCTCGCTCGCTCACTCCCTCTCCCTCGCCCTCCCCCTTGTCCCCCATCCCCTGGGCACTTGCTGCAAGGGGTCCAGTGCATCAGCTCCATGATTCACAGACGTCCCCCGCAGGCTGCAGCGGTGCTACCTATGCTGGGGACCGGGGGGGGGGGGTGCAGACGGCACAGCGTGCCATTCCCATCCCGATGAGAAGCAAACAAAGAGATAATTATAAACCGTTTCTCTCATTGTTGCACTCGCATCAGGCATGTGCGCCCCTCGCTCCCTCTCCCTCACACACGCTTTTTTTTTCCTGCACAGAAAAGTAATTCTGTTGTGGAGAGATGGCACCAGGTGCACGGGGTGACCTCACACACACCAAATCGGGAGCTGACATCCATCACACTTTGAAATTTTGGATTTCATCATTTCCTGATCTTTCTAAAGGGATCACAGCACCTGGCCCTCACAGCTGTAGTTCATTTAGAAAGCAATTTAAAAACCGAGAAAAAAAGCAAATGACATCTTGCTGCCTCAGCCTTGTCATTAAGGAGAGCAGAATGCCCTTCTATGAAGCACATGGCTAAGAATTAATATCTTTCAGGGCTTTCTCGAGCAGAGACGACAAAAGGTTTCAAAGACCACTAAATAATTAGTGCTATGACTGAGACAAGCCAAAAGAGAAAAAAATAAGGAACGGGGAAAAGAGATCCCTCTTTTTCGTTCTACAGAAGAAAATCGGAAATTACCCTGACATCAGTGTGTCCCGAAGGCTGGAGGCAGCGTGGCCGCACCCTTTACAAGCCGTTTCTGGGCTTTGTTTGGCTGCTTCTGCTCGTGTGGCGATTTTCAACACTGCCCGTGGATGCTGTCTGTGAGGAAGAAATAAACAATAAAACCCATGTTTTTTCCCAAATATTTTGCTGGGCTGGAGGGGCATGCCCTGAAGGAAAGCCCCCTCCACCTCTGGGAGTCACCGGACAGGTTGTTCCGTGGCTTCCTTGAGACCACAGTGACAGGGAATGCAGCTCTGGGGAGAACTACCACTCGGTGGGAGACACCAGGGGAGACACAGGTGTTCTGTTCCCCACCTTCTCCACTGCTTGGCCATGTGGATTTGGCCAAACGGAGTCCTCAGTGTTCTGTTCTGTTCTTTCTTTGGTTCTTTGTTTTCATTGGAAAAGCAGAGACACAGAATGAGAGAGAGAGAGATCTTCCATCTGCCGGCTTCCTGCTCAGATGCCTGCTAGAGTCAAGGCTGGGCCAGGCTGAAGCCAGGAACCTGGAACTTAATCTGGGTCTCTGATGTGGGTGGTGGGGACCCATGTCCTTGATCCGTCACCTGCTGCCTCCCAGGCTGTGCATTAGCAGGAAGTTGAATTGGAGGCAGAGGAGCCTGGCACCCCACCAATGCGGTACCAGGGCACCTGCCACGGCGACTTACCCCTGCACCAAACATCTGCGCCTTAGTTTTCTTCTTCTTCCAAATGATTGGTTAGAAGCCGTGGCTTCAGGAATCCTTTGGCAGCTATGATTCCAGTGTGCCGAGCAGGATTTCTGAGAGCTGTTTAGAAATCAGTGCAGAAGTTCTGCTGCTAGGATTCCAGGCAGTTCTGGGTGCCGGCGTTAGAGGCACTGAGAACACAACGCTGAACTGTATGCAGACACGCATCTTGTGTGTCACAATACTTACCTGTGGAGGAATGTAGGATGCTAGGTGGTGCACTGGCCCACCTGTGACCCTCTTCCTCGTCTTTCAAGGAGGGCACAATGATTGCTTTTCTATAGTCGGACAAACTGAGACTCAGATGGTTTCAGCAAAGTGCCCAAGCCAATGACAAGTGGACTCTCTGGTCCTGCTGAGCAGCTCCGGGAGAGTGTCTCTAGTGGAGCTCTTAGGAAAGTGTCATCTGGTCTACCACAAACTCAGGTTGGGAAGCCCCCACTATCTCACCTGTACCACAGACACTCACAGCTCTTTTTTAGAAAATTGATGTTTAGCACATCAAGGTGCATATGCTGTGCCGATAGCATTTCCCAATTCTCATGAGAACACACGGCCCCCTGCATGCACAGGAAAATCCCAAGAGTATGAGATATGATGTATTCTGAACAACACTGTGGGATTCAGCATGCTCCCAGAAGCTGTCTACACTAATGAATTTTAATTCTCACAAAAACTTTAGGGGGGGGGTGTTAAAAATGCAGACTGAGGTAGGAAAGGGGGCTTCCCATGGATGCCTTGTGTTCCTGACTGCTCACTTTCTCCATCTGTGGGAACACTTCCGGTCACAGGACTGCCTGTGTGGGAACCGATGGCTGTGCCCTCCGATGGACGGTGCACGTGGCTCCAAGACTTCCTGCAGCCTCTGGATGGGGAGCCAACGTGGGAAATGGTTCATGCAGGAGCCACTTGAACCATGTTGTGTGGCCTTTGGTTACCTTGTGCTTCGTGCCAGGAGAATCTTGTGATCCCCACAGTGCTTGTTGAGCCAGGGATCCCAGGAAGAAGGGTACAGGTGAACCACAGAGGCTTCGGGGCAAGAGAGCACGGGGCACAGCTCACCTTCGGCAAGCCACTGATGCACTCCGCTGCCATTGTCACTACCACAAATCCAGTGACAGCTGCCAAACATGCTTGCCCAGGCTCTCGAAGTGTGTGGTTACTTCTGCACTGAATGCACTGCACACAGCTCACATGAAGCTCTGGTTTGCCTGCAGTTCTGTTCACAACGATAGCCATGATGGCCCCCAAGAAGAAAGGAAGCAAAAATTAGATGCACATGTTGTTACATCACATCGCAGATAAATCTAGATCTATGCACTAGGCATGAAAGAGCGTTGACCAAGAAAGCAGAGCTCACGTAACTCAGTAGGAAGCAGAAGTGTAGCCTTGACCTTAAGAGAATTCTGGACGTGTGATAGCTTGTTAGTTGGTCAGCCTGCATGACAGTGCAGTGACCGCACTAATTCATCTGCAGCTTAATCACAGCAATCAATTCAGACTTTCAATACCAAGGATACAGAGAACTCTTGTTCTCTCTGTCTGTCTGTACTTCTATGTATGGAATAAACCTCAGGAGTCAACTTAAAAACAACTGTAGGTAGTTGTCAGCAGTGAAGACCTTGCTGGCATATCCCTTACTGTGTCCACACACATACCAGTTCAATCAAAAATTGCATTCAGTTTTGAGAAGGTGAAACATTGAGCAGGCATTTGTTGTACAGGCAGGGAAGTTTGCATTCCAAATCAGAGTGCCTAGGTTCTGTCCCAAATCCAGCTTCCTGCCAGTGCACACCTGGAAGGCAGCAGGTGATGGCTCAAGGATCCGGATTTCTGTCACCCAAATGGGAACTGGCCTGAATGAAGGCCAGTTATTGGACATATTTGAAGAGTGAACCAGCAGGTGGATGGGAAGGCTGGTAAACCTCCTCCTCCTCTCTCTCTCTCTCTCTCTCTCTGTGTGTGTGTGTGAGAGAGAGAGAGAGAGAGAAAAAGAGAGAGAGAGAGAGAGAGAAAAAAGCTAAATAAAATTATGTTTTCTTTTAAAAAGAGAGAATCTCACACTCTGGGTAAAATTGACATCTGTTTACCTGGGTCAGAGGGATTTTCTGGAATGTGAGACTCTCCATGATTATCGAGGATACCCCCCGTGGATCTCCTCTGTGTGGGACACACACCTTCATACTGCGCAGTGCTCCTGAGCTCTATCGCTGCACATTTGTGTCCACTACAAAAGCGCCAATGGCTCTTCTTGCAGGAAGACTTCCTCTCCACCATGTTGCAAAACCGTGGTAGACCAGTCCTCAGAATGCTGAAAGGCACCCAGGCCTCCACTGCTCGTTCAGGGTAGAATTTGCCTTTTATTTCACTCTTTATTTTCCAGCCTTTGTGGTTACTGCCAGCAGTTCCCTTAGTGGCAATAGCATGAGAGGATTCTGACATAGCTCCATGCTGGATGCCAGAATGTTCTAGAGAAGAACAAGAGCCCTCTCCTTGCTGTGGGCTGTCTTGATCCGTGAGGCCAAGATCTCTGGGGAAGGCCCTGCTGTCACTGTGCTGGCACTGTGGTCGTTCACTTGCATTGCGTTTCGTATTTTAGGCTCTGAAGGTGATTCTAACGTGTAGCTAGAGTTTAAAACTACTAAAATTGTTCAACTCCCTGATGAAAAACAGCAAACAATCTAGCTTTGCCCGACTGAAGTTAACTGTCTTGAGCCAGACTTCTACAGATTGCCAGCAGTGCTTTTCAGAAAATAAGAAAAGACATTCATGGTCTGATCCTCTAGTCTTGCAGAACAGTTTTTGCATGGACCCATGCCTCTATCTGTCCATTTCAATGAGGTCAAAACTACAGCTCTGTTTTTTCTTTGTGCTCCCTTCTTTGCCTGCTTCCAGTTGGCTTGTAATAGATGACAGGATGATTGGAAGTTGCTAAGTTGAGTGAGTTGTTCATGCGGGGGAACAGTCTTGACCCATAGCATATGACACAGTCAAGGCCCAATAAATCTCTCAGTATTCTAACACAGAGATTCTTCTTCCGTTAGCTACAACTGATCACGTACATGCCAAGATGTCAATTCGCTTCACTCTCAAGTAGGCCCAGTAGAATGCGACAGGGTAGGGGACTAGGACATCTATTGCTGAGTCTTGTTCAGTTCTCTAGCAAGCTCACCTTATTCCAGGGTACCGTAAGAAGTTGATCATTTTCTATGTGTATTATGATGTGAACATTTTTGCTGCACACAACACTGCAAATGCAAATTATTTGTTCGCTTTCTCAATGTCTTTCTCTTCCTACCAGTGCTGTTGTTCTCTGAAGGGTAATTCCTTGAGGTAGACGTTGTGGTGCAGCCTGGATTGTCTGGAGTGCCGGACTCCAGTCTTGGCTGTTCTGCTTGGGTTCCTGCCACCCACGTGGGAGCCCTGTGTGGAGTTCGCGGCTCCTGGCTCCATGCTGGCCTTGGCACCATCAGTTGTAGGCCTTTGCTGAGTGAACTCATGGATGCAAGATGTCTTTCTCCCTGTCTCTCCTGCTCTGTCACTTTGCCTTTCAAATAAAATCTTTTCCTCAAAAAAATTAGCAGTTCTTGGAGAATCTGGCTTTCCAATCATTGAAAACGGTGTGATATTTTTCCTCTGTCTTTAAGTAGCGCTGTAGGATGTATTATGTAGATCAGAAAAAGGGAATATTTGAATTCTTGAGAATTTTCCCTGAGTCACACAATTGGTCGGATAGATTGGATACTCAAAAATCTCTATTTTTGTTTTGTTTCTAGCCATTAATTCACTTATAAAATTGTTTTAAAAACATCACCATGGTCAACACCAACATTAAAACAGCACGATGACTTTGATTTGAATGAAAGTAGTGTCTGGACTTGTGACTGACATTTTCAGTCTGTGTGCCTTCCTTGAAAGCCAGAAGTGGTATGAAACTCTCTGGGGTCAGTGCTGTGGTGGAGTGGGTAAAGCTGCCCCTGAAATGCTGGCATCCCATATGGGCACCGGTTCAAGTCCTGGCTGCTCCACTTCCGATCCAGCTCTCTGCTAAGGCCTGGGAAAGCAGTAGAAGATGGCCCAAGTCCTTGGGCCCCTGCACCCATGTGGGAGACCCAGAGGAAGCTCCTGGCTCCTGGCTTCAGATTGGTGTATCTCCAGCTGTTGCGGCCAATTAGGGAGTGAACCAGTGGATGGAAGACCTCTCTCTCTCTCTACCTCTCCTTCTCTGTATAACTCTGATTTTCAGGTAAATAAATAAATCTTTTTTAAAAAGGAACTCTTGGATACCTGTTGTGCTCAGGCTTGAGGTGCCCAAGCTCTGCAGGACCCAGAGGGCTTCAGCTGCTCCTTCACCACCTCCTGGCAGACTCTCTGCTTTGTAGATTTGAGTTTCTGGGCCAGGCCAGGTAGTGTGAGCTAGGAATAGGATCTATGGTGGATGCCCGGGGCATTGGTCATGCTGTGTGCACTTGACCTCTAGCAGGGCTGGAGTCAGGGTCTGAGCAGCTGAGGTTGGTCCCAGTCACAGCAGACTGACAAGACTGACTGCCACTCAAAGCCCTGGACTCCCAAGCGAGGATGAACGCCTCACTTCCCAACACGTCAGTTGGGTTTTCACACATCAGAGCTGGGAAGATTAGGCATTGCCTACACAAGTCCGTGGGGTGAGGGCAGCGGGGAGTTCTTGCCTGGTCTCTTGGAGATAGCCCCTCATGCACCTTTTCCTTTCGCTGATTTTAATCGATTTCCTTTCACGGTGGCAAACTGTGACCACAAGAATAACAGCTTTGTGAATCCTGTGAGTCCTTCTAGAAAGAGCTTGCTGGTCCTGCAACCAACCTTGGGGCTCTCTTGTACGTGCTGTGTTTGGAAACCTGTGTGTAAAGAAGGGAGATGAGCTAGTGTCTGTTGTTGTCCTCCATGCCAAGAGCAAGTTCACATCCAAGCTAAGGCTACTGGGGAGGACTCAATAATCACGCCTCCCCTGGGCAAGGGAAGGCTCCGAAGTTCTATAGAATTAAAAGAAAAGAACTAGTGTGCAATCAAGTGCTTAAGTGAGTGGTAGCACCTAGCAGTGCTGTAGAGTTTCAAGGAAATACTGAGAAACACGGAAGTCAAGCCACTTTTCTTTTACCATCAATGCCCTTGAAATAACACAATCTTGCCAAGGGCATTTGCTCAGGAGTAGATTAATGTTCACATATTTGGAAGATAAATTGTGCTGCTGACATACTCTTATTAATTTTTTTTCCTTAACATCTACACAGAGCTGCCAAGTTCATACAAAGTGACCCCCCTTTAGGAATGATAAATCTTAAAATCACTGGAAATGGAGCCATTGTCGTTACTCAGTCTCCTCCCCTCCCTCTCCACTTTATTCTATAAAGGACACGGATTCATGCACACACATGGTTCTTCCCCTGAACTTCCTGGGCTGGGGATGCCCCAACTCCTGCTTTATAAAGCTTACATTTCAGAAGTTTACGTTCCCAAATGACTTTTTATTAGCTTTCGCCCTGTGATCTCTAAAAATAAATAAGGTACATACTACCAGAGAGGAAGAGAACAAAAGACTGAGTTAACCTCACAGCATGATTTTTAAAAAGAAATTTTATGATTGCATTTTATTTCTAGGATGAAAAAAACCGCTTACTTAGCATAAGGTCAACTATACAATCATTAAGTAAACTGAAAATAGATCTTTGTAAAAATTAGGAGTGAGAACATGAGAGGGAGGAGGAAGAAGGATGGGAGCTTGAGTGGGAGAGAGGGAAGGTGGGGAAGTGTCACTATGTTCCTGAATCTGTATATATGAAACACACGCAACTTGTATAACTTAAATACAATTTACAAAAAGAAACCGGTCATTTGAACACCATCCCTTTTATATTTATCCTAAAGTTACACTCACCATGAAAACACACACTGCCTCCAGTGCACAGGCACTCGAAACGGAAACATGGTAGATAGGAAAGCCGGAAGTGAACCTGCACAGACATCCGGTTTTTGTTCATCTCCGATTCTACTTGTTTTTCAGAGAAATCTTTTTTGAAAGCAAACACAGTTTTAAAAAATTAAAAAGAGAAAATTTATTCTGATAATTCACATATCCCACGATTCACTAGAAAGCAGCAAAGCTCTGAACAAGGTCACTGCCAGTGATGCCATTCATGGTCTGGGGGGAGCTGGCACTGGCCCACCTGAGTTAACGGCTCTGGAGGTAGATGTGCCCACGCAGCTTCAATGTGGGATGTGCATCAGGGGAGCCCGGGAAGGTGCCCAGAGGATGACAGCCCAGTAGAGCTCCACAGATAGAGTACACCTAATTGCTTCTTAGCATTTTAAGGGACAGAAAACAGAACATCAGAACTGTGCTTAAATAGGACACATGCTGATTTCTCTCTCATTCCTGCGACTGTGTATTCTTTTGGTGTAGCAGAAGATGTGCCCTGCAGGGTATGGTGAGACCAACATCGCCATGGTTACCTCCAGAGCTCCTCTCTGCTCAGATGCTGGGTCTAACTAAAGGAGGGAAGTGAGACACAGCAGCATTGACTTGAACGATTCCCCATGTCTAGTTGTACACTGCATGCTTTCAAGTGCACCTTGCACTGGGGTTGTACTAATGACTCAGCATTGGTTGAGCTGAAACACTTGAGGGGGGAAGGTGTTACCTGGAGGAATCTTTGTGTTGTCTAGACTTCCCTGTTGACATCTTTGCTTGAATGTTACCCTTTCATGATGAGGTTTATTCAAAAAGTGCGGTCTAAGGACTCTTCAAGTGCTTGTAGAAATTAAAAGCTCTTCTGATCATGGCTTAATAGAGTCTAGATCTTGATGAGGAGTTATTACTTGCTCTCTCTTTGGATAGCAATTACCGCATGCCCCTCTGATGATCCTGCTGCACTTTCTGCTCAGTGTCATGGCCATGTGTGAATGCGTCTTCTCTCCTCCTAATAGTTGAGGGAAGAACTCGTGTTTGTGACCACCCCAGTGTGTGCAACACAGAGCTTCACACGATGGGCACACAGCAACTATTGCTAGATGGAATGAGTAGACGATTATATCAATGAGCCAGAAAATAGAAAAGTGTAATTCATTCACTTTGATACATCTCAGTAAATTATTAATTTTTATATTTACTGAGATAAATTAAAAAAAACAGTTGATATCAAATGAGTTTAATTCTGGTGATTTTATAAAAATGAAAATGTCATGAGTAATGATAAATAGCATTTACATTATTTGTTGTACTCTACAATTTCATCATGATAATAAAATATTGTTTGGCTATAAAAAAGATCTGACTAAACTAGCCTGGGTGTTGTCCAAACCATCTGTTTAGGTCCAAAAAAGCACTTGTAGGGAATAAATATGTCTCTAATGAGCTTGAGACTTTTGGATTTGAAACCTTAGCACAGACCTCAATAATAGTCCTCAGATGGCAGCTCTGAGAACTCTACCAAGGACTGAAACAGGACGTTACCATTGGTGCTCAGAAACACCTGCCGAGAGAAGCGAAGCATTGAACTACAGGCCACAGAGGGAGTTCCATGACCTGATGGCAGCAGTGCCCAGGGCTCAGCCCCAGGAGCCACATCCACCTGTGGTCCTGAGCGGGACCACATCCCTGTTTATGGCGCGTAGCCACCCTCAAGCGTGGCCCGCCTATCTCCCCAAGATGGCAGGCAGGTTCTCTCAGCCCCGACTCAGACATCATTCATATTTCTCACGACAGCCACGTGGTCTGCCAGTGGTCATGGCTGCAGCAGCAGCAACAGCCATGGTTGTTGCACTTGTGGAATTTCTGTAGAATTTCTGCAGCATGCACAGAGTCTTTGGAAGCAAATGCAGATTGGAATCTAACACTGTCCACCCAAGAGCTGAGCAAAGTCAGAGGCTCTTTGAGAAATCCACAAAATACTTACCTTCTGAAGGAATAGAGCAGTCTGTAACATGTAACCTGCATGGTGTCTGCTGTAAGGACATGCTAGGCTATAGGAAAGATGTGGAGTGTTTGCAGTCAACAAGGAGAGAAACTGGAACAGGGACTGGAGCCACGTGATGGTGAGACAACCTAATAGAACCAAACAGCTCAACTCAACTTGATTTGCTAAGAATGTCTGAGGAGTCAGCACAGCCCTTCACCGACTTAAGATCAGGACAAACAGGTTCTTTGCTTAGATGGAAGACAAATTTTAATTGCTAGTTGCCAACTGCTCTCTTTTTTTTGGAGAGGCCATGAAGATTAACCCCATTTCAAAAGTCACCAACCATATGGAGATGAACTGTATTTCTAATGCTTTTTTTTTTTTTTTTTTGACAGGCAGAGTTAGACAGTGAGAGAGAGAGAGACAGAGAGAAAGGTCTTCCTTCCGTTGATTCACCCCCCAGATGGCCGCTACGGCTGCGCTGCGCTGATCTGAAGCCAAGAGCCAGGTGCTTCCTCCTGGTCGCCCATGCAGGTGCGGGGCCCAAGCACTTGGGCCATCCTCCACTGCCTTCCCAGGCCACCGCAGAGAGCTGGACAGGAAGAGGAGCAACAGGGACAGAATCCAAGACCCCAACCGAGACTAGAACCTGGAGTGCTGGCGCCACAGGTAGAGGATTAGCCTAGTGAGCTGCAGCGCCGGCCTTCTTAATGCTTTTTTTAAATGTTCAAATAGAAGCTAAAGAGAGAAAGGACATTCGTAGTACACACAATGGCTTATTTCAATGCTTGGCACTGGGATTCCTGCAGGCACTTCTAATCTACTTTCTGCCATTAAAGATCTAAAATAATAATAATAATAATAGCTCAATACAGGAATCTTGCCTACCAATTAAGACTTTGGCTAAGATGCCCACATCTGCATCACAGCACCTGGTTCAGCACCTGCTTTCAAGTCCTGACTCCAGACTCGGAGAGGCAGCAGTGGTGGCTCAAGTCGTCGTGTTCCTGTCGCCTACGTGGGGCCCTGGATCATGTTCCCGCCTCTCAGGAATTTGACTCTGGCCCAGACCCACGTGCTGGAGGCATCCAGGAAGAGAATCAACAGACAGCAGCCACCTTCCTCTCTTTCTGCCTCTCCCCTTCTCTTTCTCTATGCCTCTCTGTCTTTGAAATAAAAAAAATATATAATAGAAACAAATTAAAAATAAATAAGAATATGCAATCATGAATATAATCTTCTGACTTGAGGCTAAATGAAAATGTTAGCATACACTTTTGTAAATGCAATATAATTAATCCATTGTAAAAAAAATTGTGTGGGTGAAACAATGATTGTGCAGTGGTCTGGTGGTACCAGTAAACTGAGCAATTTTCTTGCATGTGTTTTCCCTCTCTTTTCTTTATTTCAGTAGCTTCCATTGGCTTATGACAACTTCAATGAAGTCATGCTGACTCACTTCCATTTGTTAGTTTCTTTAATAATCTAAAATACAACCAATACTCCATTAGCCATAACAAAGCTTAAGAACCTGACCAACAACTTAGATTTAATTATCTTCTCGGCCCCATCCCCTGGCCTACATCCCTCACTCTAGCTAAACATTGACCTGTATCCCACAGAGGCTGATGCTCCGTCCCCTCTCTTCTCTCTCCTGTCCTCCCACTCCCTTCAATTTTCTGCCATCCTTCTCTTCCTTCCTTCCTCCCATTCTTCCTTCCTTGTTTCCTTCTTTTCTTCCTGTGTAATTCTGTTGCTTCTCTAAATACTGCTACAATGTCTATTTTATGAAGTCATAGTTGTTTTTAGCTTATAGAATGGAAGGGTCTATGATGGATGTAGGCTTTTGAAACTTCCCATTTTGCATCCAGTAGCCATTGCTTAGATTGGTCCATGATGGTTGGATACCAGAGCTGATTCGTGCTTTGAACCTCCATGCCATGCCTTCTAGACAGGATTTTGCTATTGTGAATAATATCCAAACATCCTGAGTATGTGTCTTGGAGTGTGATTGCAGAAACAAAGGCTAATAAAGTTTAACTTTGTAAGAATATGCCAGATTCTTTGCCAAAATAGTTCTCCAACTTATATGTAATTTAAGGGATTATGTGACTCCAAAATCACTCCAATCCTTAGTATCTTCAGATTTTTTCTTAAATAAACAGGCATAGAAAAAGATTCTGTTTTTGTTAAATTTGATGGGTCTGTTCAACAAAGATACCAGCCACATTCATTTTCTTTTCATGTAATTCCTTTTCATCTCTTTTGACTGTTATTTTTTAAGTTATTTGTGCTTTCTGTATGAAACTTTAGGAATTTTTAATATATACTTAATGTTGTTAGGTTTGGGCAATTTCCTTCTCTCATCTTGGCAATTTGTATTTCACATGAGTGGGAAACGTGCAGACCGTGGGCCATATAATCATGTGCTATGGCCATGCAGGGCAGCTGCTGCCAAGACATGAAATGAATAAAGCGATAGCAGGCCAAGTTTTCCATTGATTGCATTGTACGGCAGGTGATCGATGTTATAGATATCCGAACGGCCCTGAGCAGGAGAGTCCCCACCCCATAGGGATGGTGCTGAAGAAGGGAACGGATTCCAGTACCATCAACGGACGTTTGTCCATTAGGTAACCCATTTGGCTTTTCTTTACTCCGTGGGCTCTAAACAATATTAACCTATAGATCTACTGAAAATTCCTAAATTTCTTTCTTTGTTATTAAAACAGAGTTTGATTTATCTGGAGTTAAGTTTCATTATTGTATGAAAATAGGCATTCAATTCCCTCCCCCTATCTCTTTATTAGGAGTAGCAATTTGTCCAACTCAGTGTGTTGAATAATTCTTCCTTTCCTAAGGACTTCACAAACCACTGCTTCTGCACCCTAACTTCCACAGATCTGTGTGTTTTTATAGAATCTCTAACTCACAGGTCAAACTGTGGACACTGCATCTGCCTATACAATTTCATATGAACTCTAGGATTTGCTCTTCAATGACTGAAGAAAATAGCCTGCAGAAATTTGACTGAGATTGTGTAAAATCTGTAGTTCAATGTGAAAAAAGTTTCTGAGTGAATTAAGCCAGTCCCAAAGGGACAAATATCATATGTTCTCCCTGATCAGGGACAACTAACTGAGCACCAAAGGGGAAACCTGTTGAAGTGAAATGGACACTATGAGAAACAGTGACTCGATCAGCCCTTGTCCTGACTGTTCATGTACAATGTAATACTTTATCACTTTTAGTATTTTTTTTGTTCTAGTACTATTGGTTGAACTCTGTAATTAACACACAATTATTCTTAGGTGTTGAAATTTAACTGAAAAGTGATCCCTGTTAAATATAAGAGTGGGAATAAGAGAGGGAGGAGATGTACAATTTGGGACACACTCAATCGGACTTGCCCCAAATGGTGGAGTTAGAAATGTGCCAGGGGATTCCAATACAATCCCATCAAGGTGGCATGTACCAATGCCATCTCACTAGTCCAAGTGATCAATATCAGTTCACAATTGATCACACTGATAGGTCTAAGAGTCAAAGGGATCACACAAACAAGACTAGTGTCTGCTAATACT
>CM027408.1:5303222-5346581 GCA_015711505.1 Sylvilagus bachmani
AATTCAAAAGGCTTCCATAGCCTCGGCAACTCATGACTAGAGCCTAGGGAGATTACTGACGCCATAAACAAGAGTGTCAAATTGTTAAGTCAATAACAGGAGTCACTGTGTACTTACTTCTCATGTGGGATCTGTCCTTAATGTGTTATCCAATGTGAAGTAATGCTATAACTAGTGCTGAAACAGTATTTTACACTTTGTGTTTCTGTGTGGGTGCAAACTGATGAAATCTTTACTTAATATATACTAAATCAATCTTTTGTATATAAAGACAATTGAAAATGAATTTTGATGTGAATGGAATGGGAGAGGGAGCAGGAGATGAGAGGGGTGCAAGTGGGAGGGAAGTTATGGGGGGGAAACGATTGTAATCCATAAACTGTACTTTGGAAATTTATATTTACTAAATAAAAGTTAATAAAATTCACAGAAAAAAACCTTTCATAATTAATATTGAGTATTAGATACATGACTATATTACAGATCTGTATTTAATATACCGTTAATTTCTTCAGAAATATTTGAACGTTTTCAAAGTATAAAATGTGCATGTATTGAATAAAGATTATTCTTAAATACTTTGCATTTCACTACAACACAAATGATATTGGTTTTCAAAATGACAGGATCTAAATATCTAAATATTTGTTCCCAATATACACAATCATAACTGATTCTTGCATTTTGTCCTTACATAATCTGATCTCGCTATTTCCATGCATTGTCACAAAGGGCTTTTATTGGTCGAGTTTCTGTAATCTGGAAAATTAATTGACTAGCTCCTTTCTTACAGATTCCACAAAGGTTTTTTGTTGTTGTTTTCCGTTTTCGATAAAGATTATTACATTAGCTAGAAATAAATACAGCTTTCTTTTACCCTTTTTGTGATAGATGCTTTAAATTTCCATTTCTTATTACACTGACAAGACCCCAAAGTCCAATACTGAATAGAAATGGTTGGAGTCGCATGGTTGCTGGCCTTCTAATCTTAGGGGAAAATGTAGCATCTATCATTACTAAGAACAACATATCCATGGTTCATGTTTTTAGACGCTCTTTATTAAGCTGAGAAAATTCCATTATATTTCTATTTTCATAAGATTTTATATAATGCATTGATGTTGGAATTCCTGAAATATTTTTGTGCCTATTAAAATGATTGCATGATTTGTGTCTCATATTCCGTTATGGTGATTAATTGAACTAATTATCTTACAGAAGTGAACCCTACTTTGTATTCCTGGGAAAACCTTGTTTCTTTAAGATTTATGTATTTATTTAAAAGTCAGAGTTACAAAGCAGGGTGGAGAGAGAGAGAGGGAGGGAGAGAGGGCTTTATTTACACTTAATATTCTTTGGATAGACTTTAAGACCTGGCCAGGTATGTGTGAGGCCCAGGCCGATCCATGGGGTGCTGGAAGAGAACTGCAAGATAAAAGCAAATCTCTTTAAGGGAGGCACCTGCTGGCTCCCACCACGTGGCTGGACTAGGAAGAGATCTGAATAGAGGGCTGGTACAAATAGGCAACTTACATTTCACTGACCCTAGGCCATCCCCTCAATAGCAGTGGTTAGAGTTGGAATTGGCAGAGACTGGTCAGAGCCAAAGGCTTTTTAGCTCAGGGCCACAGGGTCTGTGGCCCTGAGCTAGGAGTCCTTCGACACCAGAGGGCAGTTCAATTCCAGTGGCCGTGCTCTTGGCAGAGCTGACAGAAGGCGGTTTCTATCAAGCAGCTGCTCGCCCAGTGCCCTGGCTCCTCATATGGGAAACAGGTGCCGTCTGGGGTGCCCTGGCCTTGTTGAGTCTCCTTGATGGCAGAACGCCATGTCAAGTAGCCATTGATTGGCCTACTGCTATCCGCACGTGGCTCCTGCTGCTAGCTTGTTCCTGGTCCTCCTGGTCTCTAATAAAGTAGACCACAGAGAACGCCTCTAGGATGTCAGTCAGTGGGGTGCTCAACCCAATCTTAATTTTTGAAGATTTATTTTAGTATCATCAGGGTGAGCTAGAAAGCTATGGTCATGGGCAAATTCTGACACTTAGTATTTGCTTGTGAGTTAAACCGTGCCCATGAGAAGTACGGCCTTTTAGGTAAGATCAAATGTGGTGACCTGTCTATATATTTGAGGTCTTCAGTACAAATCCCTATCTCCACTTCAGTTTGGTTTAAAGGGGGAACTCTGCCCGTTTACCTTGTACACAGAAAAATCAGTCTCTCCGTAACATTATCTCATAGTGTAATCTCTCATTTGCTGGCTATGCTGTTTGGTCCTCTGTACTGTGGCTAGGCATTGTTACAGAAAAGCTCAGTCACCCCTTATACAAGGTCTGGGGATCAATCCATACGTCACAGTGGAGAGTCCTGCAGAACAGTCAACTTCCCTTCTGGAAGAGAAAAGAGGAGAAGTGAGGCCGCGAGTCGGGTCTCTGTGGTTGCTTAGCCTGACTTCCTGGGCTTTCAGATTTAACCGGCGTTTAACCAGTGCTCACTGTGCAGCCTGACTCAGAGGAGAAGTGGCAGACGTCTCTGTCATCCTTTGGCTTCCGGATATTCACCGTGTCGCCAGTGGGTTACGGGCCTGGGTTGCCAGGTTTAACTAGTCTTACCATGTAACCCTTAAGTTTATGCTGGAACTTACCACGAAACTCAGAAGTAAGCTTTTGGATTTATGCAGTAAGGTTTTGGGCTTGTGGATTTTCACTGTGTTTCACTAGAGCTCTCTTGTGCTCCTGGAACCCAGTCCTCTACTATCTTCCCCATAGCCGTGTCCAGTGGTCTTAAGTCTCTTTTGGAACACTTTCTCCCTCTTGGCTGGAGCTCCATTTGATCCACATTTGAACTAGCAATGCCTGGTTATATTCAGTGTTAGCTGGATGGAGACTTTGGCAGTCCCCTTTAAATTATCTTGCTTCTGAACCAGAGGCTGGAGCAGCTGGAAAGAAACATATTTATAACTGAAGTTTAGCATCATTTCACATCTTGGCAGCACTTTGAATCCAGATAGCCCAATTGGTTATTATCTCTGCAAGATGAGAGATATCCTTTGACATTTCCAGGGGCCCATCTGGAGAGATCAAAAGTCTGGAGAATTTAGAACTTTGATTTTCAGGAAGTCTATTAAAGGTGCCAAGAGAACTTAATGTATCTGGTCAAAATAGAATTCCTTAACATTGTGAAATGATATATTTCCATTTAGTCAGGGTGATGAGAAAAGCTTTAGATTTAATCATAATGATAAAGTGTCCAAATATGTTTAAATAAATATGTATTTCAAAATTACAAATTTTTAAAATTCAATACTTTTCATCAATCAGAACTTAGCAGAGACAGTAGACAACACAATAGATTACTTTGACAGAACACAAAATATATGTCTCTTTGGTTGTCAAATAAACCAGAAATAAAAACCTTAAATGTAAGAATTAGCACATGAAATCACCCATAACTTGGAACAACTTAACAGAATCAGAAGGCGCTTACAGGACCCAACTCTAGAAATGCCACAGAGTAACCAGTTAAACAGAAACTGTTAAAAGGACACGTGAAAGTTTTGTAAAAACAGATTTTAAGATGTATGATTGAGATTATTTCCAGTATTTACTAACATATTAATATGCATTTTTCAAAAACTGCGTTGTAACAGAAAACCAAACTTCAACCTTAGGTCAGTGAAACTTTGGCATAAACACTCAACTCGAAGAAAAGTCTTGGACGATGTCCTCAAATTGTGACCCTTTCTCAAGACAACTAGATATCAGGTGGTCATGAGCAATGGGAGGTTTTGAGCTCTTGGGGGCACAGTGAACCTGCCCGGCCCCATGGCAGTCCTGCTAGACCCAGGCGCCCCAGTCTTCCCTTTAAACTGAGCGCCACGTTCTGTCCCTGTGTTCTCTTCCAGGCAAAATGTATGTCTTGCTGCACCCTCACAGGCACAGCCAGAAATCTCTGTCAAGAGATCACTTGAGATTTATCCCAAGAATATAAATCTTATTAATAGCTCCAAGTAAATACAATTCATTACATCAACTCGATAAGGAAAAATATTTAAGAGCAACTCAGCAGATACAGAAAAACATGTGTAAAATTCTATACAAATTTATGGTTTTTAAAGACTAAGAATAAAAGAAACACTTTCAATCTGATGATGGTATCTATGGAAAACTAACAGTTTACAGAATCATTTATTGTGAAGTGCCAAATCTATTTTACCATAAGTAAATATGGCAAGTATTGATGCCAACTCATCACCTTTGTTTAACATCATACTGCATGTTACAGATGGTGCAATCAGGCAAGAAAAAGAGATAGATGGATAGTAAGATAGATAGATAGATAGGAAGGACGGAAGGACGGACGGAAGGAAGGACGGAAGGATGGAAGGACGGAAGGACGGAAGGACGGAAGGAGATGAGGCTGTCTCACCTTATATGATTTCAAGTTTTTGTTTTGTTTTGTTTTTACCACAGTTCCACAGAAATATTAGCAAGGGCTAAAAACAACAATCAAATCTCAAAATATCTGTTCTACTACAATACAATTTTTGTATTCTGCATTAACTACTACATATCAGAGAAAACATGACATTTGTCTCTTTTGAGACTGGCTCATTTCACTAAGCATAGTGGTTTTTAGATTTGTCCATGTTGTTGCAAGATAGGATTTCAGGGGCCGGCACCATGGCTCACTTGGTTAATCCTCCACCTGCGGCGCCAGCATCCCATATGGGCACCAGGTTCTAGTCCCGGTTGTTCCTCTTCCAGTCTAGCTCTCTGCTGTGGCCCGGGAGGGCAGTGGAGGATGGCCCAAGCGCTTGGGCCCTGCACCCCATGGGAGACCAGGAAGAAGCACCTGGCTCCTGGCTTCAGATCAGTGCAGCACTAGCTGTGGAGGTCATTTGGTGAGTGAACCAATGGAAGGAAGACCTTTCTCTCCATCTCTCTCTCTTTCACTGTCTATAACTCTACCTGTCAAATAAATTTTAAAAAAGGATAGGATTTCATTCTTTTTACTGCTGAGTAGTACTCCATGTTTTATTTATGCCATATTTTCTTTATCCAGTCATCAGTTGATGGACATCTGGGTTTATCCATATCCTAGATATTGTGAATTGAGCTGCAATGAATATGTGGGTACAGACAACTCTTTAATATGTTGACTGCATTTCATGTGAGTAAATTCACAGAAGTGCAATGGATGGGTCACATGGCAGATCTATTTTCAGATTTCTGAGGAATCTCCAAACTGTCTTCCATAATAGTTACACTGGTTTACATTACCACCAACAATCCACTAAGGTGCTTTCCCAACACATCCTTGCCAACATTTATTATTTTTATTTTGGATATTGACAGTTCTAACTGGGGTGAGAGGAAGCCTCATAGTGGTCTTTATTTGCATTTCCCCGATGACTTGTGATCCTGAGTATTTTTTCATGTGTCTATTGGTCATTTGTAGTTCATCCTTTGCAAAATGCCTGTTCAAAGCCCTTGTCAATTTTTAACTGGATTGTTTGTTTTGTTACTGTTGAGTTTCTTGAGCACTTTAGAGATCCAGCCTGTAAAGCCTTTATCAGTTGCATAGTTTACAATGTTTTCTCCCATTCTGTCAGTTTCTCTTCACTTTGTTGAGTGTTTCCTTTAAAGTGCAGAAGCTTCTTAGCTTGATTTAATCTCATTTTCATTTTTTTAGTTGTCTGTGCTTCTGAGGTCTTTTCAAGAAGTCTTTGCCTATGCCAATGTCTTGCAGAATTTCCTTGATAATTTCCTTTAGTAATTTGATGATAGCAGGTTGTAGATTTAGATCCTTGATCCATTGTGAGTTGTTTTTTTATAAGATACAAGATAAGGGTCTTGTTTAATACTTCTGCATGTGTAGATTCAATTTTTCCAGCACCGTTTGTTAAAGAGACTGTCCTTTTTATATCTTTAAATATATTGACAAAATTCACCTGTGAAGCCATCTGGACATGGAGTTATCTTTTAAAGAATATTCTGCTTAAACAATCTTTCAAGCTTGTTGGGAAAAATAAAACTAACATTGTATAATATTTAGCATCTGTGTGATATATAGCATTTCCATCTTTCCATACTGTCATAGATATTTTTGCTCTACTTTTTTCTTGTTCAGTCTGTTTAGAGAGTTATCAATTTTATTTTAGATTTTTCAAAAAACCAATTTTAGTTTAGTTTTCATATTTCCATTTTTATAAAACTTTATTTATTTATTATTATTTTCTTCTTGTGCTTAAATTTTCCTTTTTGTTCTAGATTTTTATCTTTGCTGATTGAAGCTTAATTTCAGGGTCGGTTTGTATTGATTGATTTTCCTGATTAACAAAGCCTCCTTTCCCTTCTTTTTGGCATGCCTAGCATTTTTTCTTTGTATTTGTGTTGTAGTAAACCTGGATTATGTTATATTCTTTCAATAATGTGGAGGACATGTTTTGTTTTCTTTGATTTCTGTCTTGCAGCTAAATTTCCTTCCATTCATATTAAGCATGACTTTCTTATTTTTAAGGTAGCCCATTTGACTTTGCTCTGTATTTGACACATGGCTCTATCTTCGGAGTACAGAGCTTTCTCTTAAGAAAAGTGTTTATTGAGGTCTCCAGTGCCTAGGGTTCCCAGCCACGTCTCTCCTCTCAGCCTGGTAAGTTTTGCCCTCTCAACACCTGCAAGTCCAGTTGCTGCTCTTCATCTTGGTGAGATCACTGCTTCCTGTGGACTGTGTGTGAGGAAAGGTACCTGTCTGCTTGTCTAGGCAGAGTAGGAGACCTTGAATGGATGTGCAACTCACAATTCCGTCTTCCTATCTTTATGCTAGGAGACAATTCTGTGTAGTTTGCATCATGGAGTTTTTCCAGTGTTACGGTTGCCTTCAAAGAGAACACACATCCAGAACTACCTGGGACATCCCTCTACTCTGGGTACTTTGTTCTTCTGTGTAACAATTGCCATGAAAATACTTTGAGGACTTTGATTGGAATTTTGTTGAATCTATCAATTTGGAAATACTAGAATCTTCAAAAAGTGAGGTGGATTTATTGCTCCATTTATTTATATTTCTATAGGCATACGTTATCTTTTTCGTATATCATTTCTACATATTGTAATGTGTTTGCTTCAGCTTTATAAAGCACACATAATTTGATAGACAACTTAGATGGTTTAAATCCACATAAAAAGATCAAATCAAATGTCCCAGTTATTCAATTTCATTCATACTTTCTGTTCCAGAGCAGTTGCTACAACTAATTTTATTGTCCAACAGATAAACTTGTTATTAAAGTTTATGATGAACCAATATTCTCCTTCATTCAACTCTGTCCTCATTTTACTTTCTGGCTGTAAACAGATAAATTTAAGCTCTGAAACAATAACTTAACTTCTATCATTTTCAAATCATCTTTATAATATTTTCAGCTATTATTCAAACCCACGTTCATTGAAAACCTTGGGCCCAGAGAACAGTTGGTGTTATTGCCTCATCCACGGCTGGAGAGTCTGGATCCAGGGTTCAGAAGTCCGTCCAGTTTTACAGTCGGTAAGCCAGACTCTGCCCCTGACTCAGTGCTGAGCCCATCAACATCAAGTTTAGACGACTTCAGTCTGTTCTACAGATCATAGTGCGAGGCCACTTAAAAATAAGAAGCTGACATTAACCTGAGAGAGCTCTAAGACGCCTATCAAGGTTAAGGTTGCAGCATCTTTAAACTCTGTGGATTTAATCAGACTTGGACTGACACTAAGCATCTGATGCCATATTCTAGCTGGTGACCTACTTACTCCAGCAGCATGAAAAACTCAGGAGATGGGAGATGCTGTAAACATTGTTTTAAAACATGCCCAAGGACTTCAGATGCATTCGGTAACTTGTGACGAGTTTAACTTGCTGAAACTTCTATTAAGAGAATTTTACATCTGTGGGAATAGATTGAAACTCTGCCAAGAAAGGAGGAACATTAACATGCACAAGTGGCGAGACCGTGGCTTGTGTTCAGTGCATTTCATGCAGTCAACCACACCTGGTCGTTTCTATGGTCTTCATTTTACAGATGAGGGTCATGGACCTGTGGTCAAATTCTTAACAAGTCGTAGTTCTGTGATGTACCCAGATACAATGACGCCATATTAGGAATATGTTTTCTCAGATTTGCATGTTGAACCAGAGCGGTTTTAAGAAAAAATAAATAACCAAAAAAAAAAAAAAAAAAAACTTCCACAAAAATCTACTATTTTCGCAGCAGCGAGTGAGCTTGGTAAACAGCGATTGAATAAGACGAAAGAAAAAGCAAAAGTGGTGAATTTAGCTACAGTTAGTAGTTTTGTATCAGAAATGTTTGATTTGAAATGTTGATTCCCTACCTACATTTAGGAAGCAGATACTGAATTTATGTTTTACAAATGCAAAAATAGAATGTTAGAGAGTACTTTTCCCGTGGTTATGCAGCCTGTGGTAAGAAAGGTAGATTCAAACCTAAAAGGAGCTACTTTTAAGGATTAAATTTATGAGGGGTTTTTTTTTAGCTTTTTTAAAAAAATATTTACTAGGATGTTTCCTAACCTAGTAAAAGCAAAAGTTATCAAGTCTCTGAAGTAGGACTATGAGATAGAAATCTTTTTTTTTTTAAATCTCTAATTTACTTAGTGTTTAGTGGGACTGAAGAAGATATGTGAGGCTACTTCAAAAACTTTAGGGAAAAATGAAATTAAAAATCAGTTTATTTTTAATGCAAACAAGTTCAGAATCTACATAATGTGTATTGTCATAATAAATGTTTCCCATGGATCTTTTGAAGACCCTTCCTGCAACAGAATTAGGGCGACTGGCAGCTGAGGCTCCGATGGACCCACGGTAGCTCTGAGACCTCTCGCCCTGAGGCTGCTCCATGCTCTCCTAACACCCACGGAGCACAGAGATGAATGCCGGGCACAGAGCTGTTCACTTAGGAACCACGTAGCTAGGAGATTCACCGGCTCTTTGGCAGAGCAATCATCTCCCAGGGAAAACACAGGTGCACTGGTGCTGGCTCATGTCTGCATCGATTGCCCAGAGGGCTGCCGCTCTCAAGTTGAGTAGGAAGAAGAGGACTCTAAGCACACTCTCAACTCAGAGTACTCAAGAAGCACTTCCAAATCATGTGAGCAAGTGGCTCCTTAGTCACAGCTCTGTCCACCCTGAACTCCTGGAGAGTCACCCGGCCTCACCTTGGCCAGCGGCTGCACTCTCACCATAACCCCTGGCGGAAGAAGAAACTTGGGGTGAATCAGGGTGAAGAATACAAATGGAGAGGACCAGCCTGAAATTCTCCTTTAAAAACTGCATTATGGAGGCCAACGATGTTGGTATCCAGGATCAGAGTGCTGGTTTGAGTCCCATCTGCTCCATTTCGGATCCAGCTCCCTGCTAACAGCCCTAGGACTGCAGAGCCAGACAGCCCAAGTTCCTGGGCCCCTGCCACCCACGTGGAAGATGGACGAGGAGTTCCTGGGCCCCAGCTTCAGCCTGGCTCTGATCTAACTTGCAGCCATGTGGGGAGGAATCAGCAGTTGGCAGATCTCGGTCTCTCTCTGTCGCTCTTTCAAATAAGTAAATTAATACATACATAAACCTTTAAAATGTGCATTCTGAGAGTGAATATTTGACAGTTTAAGACCTTAGAGTGAAGAAGTTCTGTCACGCAGGGTCTCCAAACAGATGGATGTAGTGCCAAGGCTTTGAAGGTCTCCCAGTTCCCTGCCTCGGTCTTACCCAGCCCAGAGAGCTTCACTGCTGTTTGAGTGATGCGTTTAGCATTCCCCAAATTCCACACTAGGTCCCCCCCACCCATTGCAAAGTGCTCTCCATCTCACGGCTTCCTTCATGCAAGTGCGGATCCCCGTGCCCCTCCTCATCTCCAGAGAAGTCTCCAGGAAGTTGTCAACCTTGGGGCAGCAGAGCCTCGTGGGCAGCCTCAGACCCTCTCCAAGTCAAGCTGCCTCCTGGGCACTTGGAGCACTTTGGGAAGGCAGTGGACGTGCGCACAATGGGGGATGCTCTGGGCGGATGCTGGCAGCCGTTCAGTTGCCGACCAGCTGCATAAAAAATGAAAAATGTTGATTGAGGACATATTGCCCTTGATCGAATGCTGCCGGAAACCTGCTGGCAGAGAAACAGATACGACAAAGGGAAAGCGGAAGAGTGACGGGGGCAGGGCACAGAAGTCGCCCGTGATTCTGGCTGTAGAGAAACCTCCATCTGTCCATCCACAATGAACATCACTTGGAGCAAGATTCTGCAGGGCTCACGGGAAAGCCAGTCCCAGGAATCTGTAGACATACTGCCACATTTGGCTACAGGACTGGCCGGTGAGAACTCTGTGCACCTGCTGAAATGCTTAAAAAATGGGACCCATTACCTCCCATCCATTCAACCTGGTGGGACGGGTCCAGGAGGATGGGGCAGGAAGGGGATGTGTATTTACTCTGGACTCAGGCTTGCAATCCAGTGACCTCCAAAGGTGTGATTTGCTCATACTCTTAGGAACATGAGCAGCCATTTCATTACCTAACCCTGTGGGAGGTTTGGCTCACTGCCAGCAAACAATGGAGCTTTTACTTCTTTGCCACAGCTGCATGGCCGATGGTTTAAACACGACCAAGGGGCGCCCCTCTGCTGACTTCAACTACTTGCCAATTATCGCTGTCCAGGGAGGGAGTATGTGTCTGAGACACGTTCTGGGTGTCTTCATTGTAGGAGGCTGTGCTGTGATGAGATGGAAACCGTCTTGCTCCTCAGAGGAATGCTAAGCATGTTTTGGGACAATTGCTTTCTCTGACCAGAATCAACCACATGGTTGGTCTCTGACTTCATCTCCATAGGATCCCAGAGGCACCTTGGGCATCTAGTCATGTCCCAAATCAAAATACATTTTTGGGGCTGGCGCTGTGGCAGAGTGGGCACCGCTCTAGCTCCAGCTGCTCCTCTTCTGATCCAGCTCTCTGCTATGGTCCAGGAAACCAGTAGAAGATGGCCCAAGTGCTTGGGCCCCTGAACCTTCATGGGAGACCTGGAAGAGAGTCTTGGCTCCTGGCTTTGGATCAGCCCAGCTCCGGCCGTTGCTGCTATTTGGGGAGTGAACCAGTGGATGAACCTTTCCCTCTGCTCTCGCTCTATCTGTAACTCTGCCTCTCGAATAAATAAACACAATATTTTAAAAAATCATTTTTCACCTCTGACTCCAAGCAGGCCTCATAGAGAAAGGGTATCGGCTATATCAGGGACCCAAAGAAGCTGTTGAAACCCAGGGAGGGGTGGAAAAGTTTTCTAGCTTTGAGATTGGGAAGCGCATCGTCCATTACACACACACACACGCACATCCCTTTGCTAATTAAAGTCTAGATTTTTAAATGTCATCCTGCCAAACGAAACACTCCATGCCTTCACTGTCGATGATAGACAATAGGGGGTTTAATGATTGCATTCATCATTTTAGTGTGGAAGCAATTAATACAATCGATATAAAACTGCTTGAAGTAATTTTTTACCTTTTGAATGTTTTGTGAACGTCTGCATCTCTGTTGGTTTGAAATGTTTAGGGCGATGAGACTGCTACTTTGTTGGTAACAATAGCTGAGTACATACTGATCCTTGGTGACAGAACACACTCACTGTCCCATAGAGGAGCTTGGGACCAATAATATCACTGATAAACTTCTGTTGGTCAATGACTTCTTGAAAGCATGCAGCTTTCCAGAGTGGGGGATGTGATAGAAATGCATCATGAAGGAAATGTGTGATCGGCCATTAGATACAGCAAGATTGTGTTCAACAAACCTTTTCTTAAAAAAGATTATTTGAAAGGCAGAGTTACAGATCAAGAGAGGAAGAGGCAGAAAGAAACAGAGAGAGAGAGAGAGAATTCTCCACCCACTGGTTCACCCCCTAAATGAGTGAAACGGCCAGGGCTGGGCCAGACCGAAGCCAGGAGCCAGAGCTTCATCCAGGTCTCCCACGTGGGCGCAAGGACACGAGGACTTGGGCCATCCTCTGCTGCCCTCAATCATATCGGCTCACAGAATGGCCCATGGTTCTATAAATGACTAATCCTTTGTCTTGTAATCTGCGCATCCTAAGTGACCTTGAATGAGCTCCTGGAATGCAGACGATGCCAAATGCCATCCAGGGACAGTGAGCCGAACCGTGAAGACAGAGCCCGCTCCAGGCAGACCCAACACAGCCCCCAGTCCTGCAGTTGAGGTGAGGCAGAGGTGGAAGGCAGAGGCTGGGCTGCAGCAAAATAGTGGAGCACAAAACAGAAATGGAGACATGATTGGCTGCTCCATTCCCCGCCCACTGATAAGCAAGTATCTGCCTAGAAGCAAACTCGTAACACGAAAGAGACCTACATTAGAGACTTGATTTATGCTTCCCACGTACATCACGATGTGGCTTAGGGCATGCTGGTCTTAATTTCTGCCTGTATCAACAGGATTATGAAGAAAATCAAAAGAATTCATGCAAATGAGAAGATTTTGTAGGCAATACCATGTTATTCAAATTCACTATGCTCTCTGTATGTGAAAGGGGACCCGTTTCACCAGCATAACCAGCACTGATACTACCAATCCATTGCACGTGAGCAACACAGAGTGTTGAAGCCAGGCCCTGCTGGCTTCGGAGAGCTGATTGGGTGTATCTATCTCCCACCCTCAGTGGCTCCTGTGAGGGTCTTGGAAATTGCCCAGACAGAGCGATTACCACAGGGAATGTGGGAACGGCCTATAAAAAGGTGGTCTCCTGTTGAGAGACCACCGTGAAATCTCTACCAGCACAATTGGACAAAATGTTCTGTTGGTTATTTTTCACAGTTAATGTTAATTTTATCTTTCTTCTTGTAAGAAGGATGGGATTTTTCCACTTTTTAAACACTGGTCCTGTTACACACGAACATTCCCATGGATTAGTGAAATATCAACCTTCTCGAGATGGAAAAAAACTAAAAAAAATTTCAAAAGCTCTAGATCTGAGGCTGTGTCCATCTTTCTCGGAGACATTTCAGTTCTATTTCTATACACTCTTCAATTCCATATGGTCCCATGAGGTCTCAGTAAATATCATTGGGTGGCTCGGATTTAGTAACAGTGACACACACACATAGCGAGACAGAAGCACACTCCGACGGCCTGCCATCTGCTGGCCCCCTGCAGGCGTCGGGCCCTGGTCAGGGGATGGCGCGCGCAGGTCTAACCTCTCATGGCCTGGAGGTGGTTGGAGCCAAGAGCTCCCTCCCTGCTGGTGGAAAGATGGCTAATACGTTCCCATTCTTAAAAGTAGCAGCAGTCTATCAGCTGGGGATGATCAAGTGTGCGGTTTGCTGGCACTTTCTCAAGAATGCCTCCCACTGCCACAGAGGCCCAGGTGCCTCTTGAGTAAGGGCGTCGGGGCCGCCTGGGTAGGGTGGAAACGTGCTCAACCTGCCCTCAAAGCCAGACGCTGCCTCCGTGGTAAACTAACCCCTACTCCTGGGCTCGGCGTCTGGAACAGCTTCTGTCCATCCAAAGCCCGGAGTCGGGCCCCGTTCTGCTGTGCCCAGGTCCCGAGTGGTTTCTTTCTTTCTTTCTTTCTTTCTTTCTTTTTTTTTTTTTTTGCATGAGGAGCAGGATTTGCTGTGGGAAACAGATGTAGACTAACTAGCACAGAGCAGAAATGCAGAGCCTCGGCCCCAGTTTCGGGGGTGATTTCTGACCTGCACGCTTTCTGTCGGGCCTCCCACAGCGTTTTCGCCTCCTCGTCTTTGAATAGCAGAACATTCAATTGACCATTTTGCTCCCCCCCCCACCCGCTCCCCCGATGGAAACAACAAAAGAAGGAATTTAACCTCATATCCTCGCTCTGAAATTAGCTCTATTGTCAAAAGATGACAGCTGTATCCTGGTTTCAAGAATCTCATGTTGGAACAAAACAGATACGTAATGGTCCCCACGCGGCCCGTTTTCAGAAGACTTGGGTAAGTAAGATAAAACGACGCCACTTCTGAAGAGTTGCTTTTATGGACTAGGTCAGAGTGCTCTTTGCGTGTTGTTCATTCCCAGTCGAGTTCTCTAATCGTCTATCTCCTCCGCTAACAGATGCCCGGCCTCATGTCGGAACCAGACCGCGCCACTGCAGAGCTGCTTCCAAGCCCCTTTCTTATTGAGCCGTTTCCCTAGCAGATGGTGCAGTGCTGCAGGCATACTCTTCCCTGTTAATTACCAGCCTTCCTACAGATGGAAATGTCAGTCAGCCTCACAGGTCCTGGTTCCTGCCATTGCCTCAGTCCATAGCCCTCTACCTAGGCAAGATGCTGCCAACACGCACCATGTGTTTTGTGACTGCTGACTAGGCAGGCAACAAAAACAACTTACTTCATGAATATTCATGGCGGAATGTTGAAAGTTCTGTTCATCTGTGATGCTTATAGATCTGCTGAAAGGGGATTGCACCTTCCCAAGAACACTCTGCCCCTTGTTTCGCTACACCGAGGAGACACGAGTTACCAAAGTGAGTTGCCATGGCAACGGAGACAGGACCATAGCTCGGTGGCCATTTGGAGCCTGCTGTAGGCTCCTGCATTTCTGACAAACCTTCTTCCACTACCTTTAAGTGTCACTGAATTATTCTCGTCCCGCCGTAACAGACAGCAGTCCCCAAGCTGAGCTGGGTAGTCAGTAGCTGTTGGTTTCCATTCAGCCTTGATTATCGTGTTAGCTCCTATGTAACGGTGTGAGCGCCTCGATCTTTCCCAGTGCTTGAGCATACGTGATCACAACGAATGAGTCTCACAAGTCACTCTGTGTGCACAGAGTCAACGTGTTTGTCTCTGTATGGAAAACCCTAGAGCAATCAAAATGTGTCCTTTGGGCTTAGAGAAGAAAATCGGGGCTGTTTTGAGAACAGGGAAGAGGAGGGAGACCTTAGTGAGCATTTGATTGAAGTAGGTGTGAATACCAGTAAGCTTTTCCTAGCTGTTGATATTCTCAACAGGCAAGAACGTCGCAGCTCAGTGCTCAGCCCGCCCACGGGGCCTCCTTTCTTCCCGGCTGACCCAGAGATGGCCAGAGGTACCCGGAAGCTGTCCAGGCATGGGAAAAAGGAAGACAAAAATACTCAGCATCCCAGGACCGCACCATGGGCGACACTGAAATCGCCGTTCAGCCTTAGGAGCCCCAGAGGGTGGACTTATTTACCAAACGTGAACTTCTTTTTTTGTTCGGTATCTTTGTTTTAGAATGAGGCTCCTGGCAACAGGGTCACTAGCGGCATCAGTGCTGGGGGAATCTGATGTTCCTCATGACAGGGTCACTAGTGACATCGGCGCTGGGGGAATCTGATGTTCCTCATGACAGGGTCACTAGCGGCATTGGCGCTGGGGGAATCATGTTCCGACTGGAGAACGTGGGGGCTTTCAGTAAGAGCTCAGGAGCATAGGTTTTCTTTGCTGGTTCTTTCTCAAGAAGTCTGTGTTATTTTTGTGTGGCTTATGTTTACACGAAGAGAAAGAATGTCTAGGCAGAGCAAACCTGAGGTCACTCTGCGTGCGTCCCTTGTGCTCCCCCAAAATCCAAAAACCATGCTACCTGCTTGTCTAGTACCTAAGGCACCGGGAAAGGACACAGCTCCAGGGAAGGTGGCCAAGGACACTAAAGAGTGTTGCCAGAGCACTCCGTTCCCTTGTGCACAATTCACTCTGGTTCCGTCTTGTACTGAAGAATTCATGCAGCTGTGTGCAGCTACAAGTTTAACGGCAAGCTTCCCCCACACAAACATTATATCAGTTCATTTTTGTACATGTACATGCATATTTGTTCATCATACATTTTACTCAAAGAACATATAACATAATTTACAAGTAATAAAAAAATATATAGTACTCTATTATAGATTCTATAAATCAGTTGATTGCTACATATTGCTTTTGCTAATTTTGGCCAGACTCTTCTATCTGCAGCCAGCCTACAGTTGTACTTTACGGGTAAATTTTTTTTTTTTTTTTTTTTTTTTACGGGTAAATTTTTAAAATTAAATTTCGTTCCTTTTTTCGGAGTCCTTTCTGTTAAACTGATTATCATGTCTCTTATGTGACCTATTGTTAAGCTGTGTGTCACTCATCTGAGTGACTTTCATCAAAACAAAGCCTCGCCCAGCTTCTGAACGGCATGTGTTAGAATTTCATGCCCTGTGTAAGGCCATGTGTGACTTTTCTGCACATTCAGACACTAGGGGAGATTTCTCCCAGATCTTTTGCTATTCACAGTGTGGTAGTGACACATCTAATATGCACTTGTAAGTTTAATCTGCATTGTTAACAGATTCTCCACCCTTTTCTTAAATCCAGTCAGTCAACAAAGCAAATTTTGTTTCATAGCATTTGCCAATGTCTGTGGTTTAAATACTCTGACCATGGCCAGTTGCAAACTTCCACCCTGATGCCGCTGCGTCCAAAGTTGAGCATGAAGAGCAATTTAGTTACGACCATTCTACAACAACAACAAAAAATTTCAAAATTCCTGAAAAGGTAACGATAGGCTGTTGTCCTACGACTTGTTCCTAGTAGGAATCAAAGCAAGCAGAGCGCTCTGCCCAGCCTCCAGAGAACTTCCCCTCTCATCTCTTTGACAAACATCATCACATTAGATGGATGTATATTTACATCTATGTGAACATCCACAATTCACAAAGGCTTAGTACATGGTTGATAAATTGAATTGAACAGACGCACAGTGGAAGTTTAAGGAGTTTGGGACTTGTTTTGTTATGTCAAGAAGGGGAACTTGCAGAATGCTGTGGCTTCCTAAGAGGGTAAGGAGCCATGCGCAATGTCTCCGACTTAGCCTTAGCTGAGAAAAGTGGTTAAAGTTTGCATAGATTAGAGGGACAAAAGGATATTTCGGTTGTTGACTCAAGGGCCACTTACTCATCGATTACTGGTCACCATTGAAGTTAGCTTCTACACCATTAGCAGCCTTAAGAAAGACACTCAGTTATTACTAAGTGTAATTCCAGCTACCGAGCAACTGGAAGGATCCACATCAACCTTAGACATTTCTTATTTGAGGATTTTTAAGTTATTGCATTTTTTAAATGTCTCCTTAAAATTAGCCACTGAAGGAGATTTCAAAGAATCAAAAAGTTCTGGAAAAATGGAGTTAAAAATTATATTTGGGTGCAAAACTTTTTAATTCATGAATAATTTTTTCCTAATGTACATTTTCTTTGAAACTTTTGGAGGTTCATTTAACTAAAACAAAAGAAAGCATGTTTTCTTTATATTCCATACTAATTAAGAGCAATAAAATCCCAGGATAAAGCCAAAATCACAGGCAAGATTTTGGAGATCCATGAAAATCAAGTCTTTTTTTTTTTTTTCTAAAGTTGATGATATTCCAGATCCCAGGACAAGGGCCTGGTTGCCGTCCATCTTCACCTGAGACGGACGCCTACAGGAACTTCCTAGAAGAGCCACAGCCTCTCCTCGGTTATCATGAACACCACTCATTGTGGATGCACTGTCTTATTAGGAGCTGGTTGTTAGTTGGAGATGAATATCGCACCTCATTCATAATCACCCTCTTTGCTACGTCAACAGTCCAAGAAATAAATCCTCTACAAGACAGAAAGAAAAAGGAACTTCCCAAGTGAGCGAAGGCTGCTAGGGAAGAAGGGGTGATGCGCTGGTGCCCAGGGTGGCTGTGATGGGGAGCTCAGCGCTTCATCTCTGAGGACAGCAAGGAAGAACTCGCAGACCTACATGAGAAAACATAGTGTTAATGCATAAAATCAGAAAAGCTCTAAATGCAGAAATAGCTAAGCTTTTATAATGAAAATAAAAATAAATAAATAATTAACTTGAACATGACCAAAATAAAGACAGACCCAGAATAACCAATTTTAAAAATATTAAATCTTTTTAATAATGTGATTTGGGCAGTACGTTGCTATTTTACTTTTAAGAAAATAAGCAAAGACCATAGCAATTATATTAGTGCCTTTTTAGTCAATGAGATACATATGCTCACACGTTGCTATGACTTTGACAGTGGCATATATCCAGAAACCACGCTGATGCGTGCTCCTAGTGTCATAAACAGGTAAGCATTCTTATCCAGCACTTCCAGGCACTGAGGACAACAAATCAAAGGAGTAATCTGAGAATTACTTGTGAAATAGAAAAATAAAGAAGTCAACCTTATTTTTTCAAGATTCATTTACTGAAAGGCACAGTGACAGTGAGAAAGGAGCGAGAGGCAGAGAGGTCTCCCAGCCTCTGGTTCCCTCCCGCAAAGGACTGCAGCATCCAGGCTGAGTCACCGTCCTGGTCTCCCAGCTGAGCGGCAGGGACCCAGGTCCTGGAGCGCCCACCCACCGCCTCCCAGGCACAGCAGCAGGGCCCTCTGTCAGAAACAGAGCAGCAGGGACTCGAGCCAGCCCTCTGAGAGAAGCTTAACCTGCTGTCCCACAACGCCCACCCCTCGAATTTCTCATAGCGGATGCCTGTTTAAATAGATTTTGATCCATCTATATATTTATTTGTATCTATACCTATATCCATCTCTAAGTTACCCAGGAAAATATCACAGCAAACAATCTAAATGTTAATGATGGCTTTTAGTAATGGGTTAAAGGTGCCGCAGAGCGTCTGCTTACATTTTTCTGTAGTTTTCATGTTGTCTACAGTAAGCAAATGTTGCTTCTATGAGCAGAAAAAAGTCCAGGACACACAATGCTTTTGAGATGAGCAAACTCGGCCCAGACAGACCTCGGCTGCATCCTGTCCTGAAACATCACCATGCGAGCAACACTGGATGCACATCTTTTAGTCCGAGGTCTCCCTGTCCCCCTAGATTAGAAACGGCACTGCCAGAACACTCACTCGGCTGCTGGGAGGATCCCATGAGCCTTCCCCACAGGTGTTCAGAATGTGCCAGACCCCTCCCCACCCAACACACTTGGAATAGTCCCAACAAATGCCATCGCAAGACCAAATCCTGCTTCCAGACCTGTCAGTTTCATCCCCAAGCCTCCTCTGTGAGCCCACAACAGAGCAAGGGTCAAGCCCGCGGAATGCTGATCAGCCTTTTGAACACAAAACGTCCTGGGCGAGCTCTTCAAACTCTCCTAAGCATCTGGTAGGAAGGCACCGTGCTCCCGCGTCTGCCAAAAACTGCATCGCTGCCGGCAGTGTCTGCTCGAGGTGTTCAGGCAAAACTTGAACCAGAAAGATGTTATTTGGGAAGGCTGTTCCCGATAAGCCCTGATGCATGTGGGTTTAGGGACCTGGAGCTTAGAAGGAGGAGTGAGACCACATCGTCCAAAAGTGTGGCAGCTCTGTCTGCAAACGAGATAGGAGCTGTGTGTCCCCCGGGGTAGGAGGAAGAATCAGAAGGCAGCACACATTTTGAAAACAGTGTGAAATCTGCTGCTGGCCATCAGAGGAGGCTGACGTCATCCTGGCCGACTCTGGGGACAGTGACGGTGCCAGCAACGGAGGCCACGCGGCTTCTAATGAGACCAGGCCCAGTTGCAGCTCGGAAGAGAGGGTGAGCACGCCAAGTCTCACCCTCAGACAGCGGCAGCCTTAGCAGCTGGCACGGGAGTTAATTCCAGGCGCAGCGAGTGGACCCAGGTGGAGGGGCACTTTCCCTCTTTCCCTTATGAGTAGAGAAAGAACAAACCATCATAGGGAGCACAGCCAACGCTGCCTGGAAATTGTATTTTGTCCTCTGGCAGGCTCCCTGGGGTAAGCGCAGTGGGAGGGAGACTGCCTGGGGACTTGGGGGATGTGGAGCAGTGACGTCACATCACTGCTCTGAAGGGAGGATTTCAGAGCCCATGCCGGCCTGGATGTTGATCCAGGCTGCATCGCACTCAGCGAAGGACAATGTAGGTGATGTGAGCTCGTAAAAAGCGAGCGCCCCTTTGTAGCGCCAGCTCTTGCTGGGGTGAGCATGGTGGTGTAGAAGGTTCTACTGTTTCTGGCACAACCAGCATCCCATATCAGAGAGCCGGTTAGGGTCCCAGCTGCTCCACTTCTGATCCAGTTCCTGCTAATGTACCTGGGAAGGCAGCAGAAGATGGCCCACGTGCTTAGGCTCCTGCCACCCCTGTGCAGACCAGGATGGAGTTCCAGGCTCCTGGCTTTGGGCTGGCCCTGTCTTTGCTGTTGCGGCCAGTTGGGGAGTGAGCCAGCAAGCAGACGGAAGATCCCTCTCCCCCCACCTTTGTCTCTGCTGCTCTGTCTTTCAAATAAATATTCAAATAAATCTTTATAAAATTGTTGTGTAGGACCAGAGCACCTCTGCTTCTGACGTTTACTCCAGTATGTAGTAGGGAGCTCTATATTACCTGTGTGTGGGGTGACATGAGCCCCGCACCTGGACGTGCCCCACAGAGGCTGCGGGCTGACTCCGGAGGGCTGGCAGAAGGGGCCCTTGTGCCGAGCGGATCCAGGCCAATCCAAGCTGTGACCATTCCAATTCAAGAGGAGCCAGGGGCCGTCAGTGCGAGCACTGTCCTTCACCTGGTGTTTGGAGCAGCAAACTCAGGGCAGGTGTTGGTCTCCCTGAGCCCCGCCATGAGTAACTTTGAAAAGCACAGTCCTAAGGTTGAGCTGTTCTGACAAATGTCAAAAGAGACGGGAGCGTTTCAGAAGGACAGGGAGAATAAGAAAATGAGCATATGTTGTGAGAGAAAATAGCTTCCCCGACAAGAACAAGGCCAAACCAAATGTGAGTAGGCAGACGGGAAGAGCGCTGGGGTGTGGGCGGGAGGCGCTCAGCGGGAAGACCTGCTGCCCCTCCCAGCCCAGGGGAGCACTGGCCCTGCGCTGCCCAGGGAGGCAAGAGGGCTGAGAACCTGGGCCCACCTGTCCCACACGCTGAAGTTCACGTTCAAGTGTGCACAAACCTCAAGGCGGCACAACCCCCTCTGGTTCTTTTTAAGCATCAGTGTGTCCAGCTTCCCGTCGTTCTTTCTGCTGGGTTTGTTTAATCCTATGTCCGGTGGTTGTGAGCGTGTTTAGATGGAAACTCAAAGCAGCCAAGGGACACAGAGAAACAAGCCGCAGTCCGAGTCCAGAGAGCTAACTCTGCCTCAGGGGCAGCCCTGCTTTTGACGAGAGAACCAAGGAGGGGCACTGGCTCAGTCAAGAGCAGGGTGTGGAGACGCCTCATGTGCAGGTGACATGGAGGAGTTAGCAAGACACAGCATGGTGTTAATGGGGACGTGGGGCGGGAGATCAGGCGGTCCAAGGGTATTTCATGTACAAAAGCATGACTGCAGAAGTGCCAGGGTGAATCTTCCACCCGCAGGGAGGCAGAGGTGAGTTTGGAAGCCACGCAGGGTCAGCCCTTGCAGGACCAGCAGTGGTTTGAACTTCACCCTAAGGTGCTAGAGTCCTGCTGGAGAATGACTTACCTGCAACCACCAGAAGGCCCTGCTGGGAATGGGTGACAATTCTCCCTCTAGGAATTCATTGCCCCCAAGGGATGGAATGGGAGAGCACTTGTCCCAGGTGTGCTGCAAGGAGACCATGGAGGAAGGAGTTTCCATGGCCCCACGGGAGCTGGCAGTTCCCCACTGCCGGCGTCCTAGGAAGAGAGCGGGCAGCACTTGGAAAGCACAGGTCTGGATTTCAGACCTGACTCCAAGCCTTGCCCTCGGCGTGCCCTTGCGTGAGCTGCAGAGTGCCTCTCAGTCTCATGACCTCATTTGCAGACAATGACCTGAGCCTCACTGGGACTTGGGAAGGGGCGTTAAGATTGAATACCTGTAAGTGGCCAGCTCACAGCAATCCCTTGCTGATTATTGCTTGAATCTAACTCCAAAGTGTCACCTGGAATGGCCATTTCTCTGACCAAATCTGAGCATGCCTGGACACAAGGTCTTATCCTCTTTCCTTTCTCACCCTTGGATTTCTTTGGCCCTGCGCACGCTGCTTCCTCCCCCTCCTCCCACTCCCTCCTTGCTTTCATCTGCCCCTCTGTTACACGTCTGGGAAGTCCTGATGCTGCAGGGGATTTGCTGAAGTTAGTTCATCTGGAAAAGACAACTCTTTAAACTCAATCCCAGACTTGGCCAGACTGGCAGGCACCCGTAGGTGGTAGGAACATTGCCGCTGTCTGACTTTCCAACACGGTCCAGGGAACCAAGCGTCAGCTCAGCTGCAAATGTGCCAGGAGGTGTTGCCTCTCCCTAGGACAGCACAGTCTCCACGTGGCTCCCCCGTGGATGGAGGTGCCCATTTGTGGCTGAGGCACCCGTCCTCCCATTGCCATGCAGGTCCTGGAAGTGGATTGAGGACTGACGTGGTTTCCTGTAAAGGTCCTAGTGTGTCTTCGTGTTGCCAGTCCTGTTGGCACCCCTCTGCCTCCTGCCTTAGGCTTGGAGAGGGATGTAGGAAAAAGTGAATTCTCACGCCCAAGCCAGGCCTCGCTGGCACCCACTCTCCCACGGAGCCTTGACACCACGCGACGTCTTTGTTGGTGGGGAAGGGTTTCTACGTATCTTACTGAGAACTCAGTGGAAACTGCATTGAACTTGGGTTTCTCTTTTCTTTCTTTCTCTCTTTCTTGGGGTGGTGCCAAACACATTTGACGGTTTCCTCTTTAACTGACAGGACCGACTATTTTCTCTTAACCTTACCTAAACACGATTTTGGAAACGGAAGAAGCAGAGTGTTCACAGTGTGAACAAAGGTGTGCAGGCTGTGCCAGGCACTGTCAACACTCACGGTGTAAAGGAGAATCCAGACTGGAGGGACTCCAGTCCAGCTCTGCCTCGGCGTCTCCCAAGTAACTCATTCTCATTCGTCAAATGGGAACAGAAATAGCCACTTCGTAGGATTTTCATGAGGATCAAGGGAAGTAGTGAGACCTTGGAGAAACTAAACTCTTAGGAATGCCCCACCTCCTTCCCTTTCTCCAGCAAGACTCCCCTCCCAGCCTCAAACTCAGGGGCTCCAAATATTCTATAGTCTGGATAGTCTTAGGTCTTTACCCTTCCAAAGAACCTGGCAACATTTCGCAGGTCTGAAACTGAATATCCTTTTAGAATGTTCTGGAACTTTCCAGCATGGGCAGGATGCCCCACTTGTCCATGCAAATGGCTCTGCAGGATAAACACAAATGGCCACCAGGCTCTTAGTGAGCCTCCTGAGCCTTCCCGACCATCTCTCCACGACCTCCGCTGCACAGAGCACGGGTCTCCTGGGAGGATGTGTGCTTCCCACTGTCTCCTGTGATGCTCCTCACTCCCGGCCTCTGCAGCCCCTGTGTCTGCTGCCGCTGCCCCACTCGCCCTGCTGGGCACTGTCCACCTGTTCACACCGCATCTCAGCAGGCCAGCCAGGCTTGAAGACCAGTGATGTCATCGTGCCCACCTCCATAGTGTGATTTTCCACTGCACCATTTCATGACCAGCAGTGTTGATGGTAAAATAAGTAAATGTGGACTACTCCTGCCAAGCTGACTCACGGTTTCACGACGTCCCTGCTTAATCTTCTACGGTTGGTCACAGCCTTGACACTGTCTCATTTCTCTGGCCCAGCTGGGAGCTTGGAGGGTGAATTTCCTTTACATGAAATAGTAGCCCTGATACTTGCAGGAGACTGTCTTTACGAGAGAGGCAATACTGGACTACCAACAGAGAGGAGTTCTAGATTGTCTACTTTTGATGGGCTTGTTAAGATGACACTGCCATTTAATTTTTAAATAATCATGTATTTCTTGTTTCTTCTGCATAATTAAATTTTTAATGAAAAGCTATCTCGTACATTTTGAGTCTAATTTTCCTGCTGTTCAGGACACTTTTCTTTCTTTTTTTGTGTAGATGTTTTAATCCATACACATTCCTCTTACACTACAAGACTGTAATGTATTTGATCCATTTTCTTTCCTTTCCCGACAAGATATAGTTTCCTAAATTGAGCTGTTTTCATGATCATTCTGGGTTCTTTTGCAGAGTACAGATTCCCCAGCCTGTTTCCAGCATCACGGTCTCTTGGAAGGAAGTGTGGTCACCTGCACTCACGGTCTCCTGCAGGATCCTGACCCACCCAGTGCTACGTGGGAGGGAGGAGAAGCTCCCAACTGGACATGCACATGGAAAATGCACATCACCTGGGCTTTCTGGGCCAGCCTGAGATGCAAATGCTGATCTTGGCAAGCAAGAGATGCAGCTGCCCCAGATTTGCATGTGAGCTGGTGACATTTCAGGGGGTGAGAAAGGATTCCCTTGGACTAGACAGTGAGAGGGAGGAATGAAAGGGCAGGCATTTAAAAACTTTTTAAGAAGAAAAGAGTTTTACCAATGTCAGATATTGTCACCAAATTGGCGACTAACTGAGAAAGGGTCACTGGACTTAACAGTGACTGGTGGTCCTGGTAAGAATTGCTCCTACAGCGTAAAGAGCAGATCTGCAAGGACTTTGTAATTTGAGGAGCAGAGATATAAGACTGTCACTGCAGGGTCTGCATTTTTCTCAAATATCCAAAATATTATGGTGTACTCTCGTGGGAAAGAGCCACAGAAAGGGGCAAAGGTTGGTATGGGAAGAGTAGGAGTTACCTAGTATGATGTGAATAGTCAACAGGGACTATAACCTGACACATCCGTGGTTTCTCTGAAATCACCAGCTTTGATGCAGACATGTATTAATTCAGACAACGTATCTTTGCAGTTCTGATTACATGATGCCGTTGACTTTTCATGGACGTTGTGAGATTCGGCTGTCCTCAGTGAGTGTGTGTAAGGCAGTCTAGAGGGTTAAATGCCCGGACAAAGAGGTAGAGGTAAGACTTCCCTTAGACAAGGGAGAGGAGAAACCAGAGATTGAAGGGCATGAGATGATGAGAGATCCATGAGTTGCATTGCTAACAACATTGATAGTAGCTGATAATGCTTTTTCTAGACACTGTCACCTATCTCACAGGGAACTATTGGGATTCGCTTGTGTTGGGTTCTTGCTACTAGTGGGAGGATTAAGAGGGACAAGTGTGCTCATCGTTTCGAGGCTACAGCCAGACCTTCCTGCTCTGGAGTTGGCCTCACTGAGCATTAAGTGTTTCAGTGTTGAAGATGGAAGTCTGGGGTTCTTTCAGGATCCCCCTCAGCAGCACCTTGGAGGTTAAGGTCACAACAGCTCCTGCACTGACGCTACAGAGTCAGCTCCCAGCAGAGAGGATGGACGCCCAGCCGGACCCTAGGGGAGGGTGAATTTCTCACCTTCCGTGTGGAAACAAGCTCCGAGAGAGGTGACATTGCAGCTCACAGAGCAAAGCAGACTCGCACCTGGTGTAATCTTAGTTCTCCTTTGTGCTCTTATCACCTCCCCTGACCAATGATAAGCCTGAGGCTCACAGGAGCAGGTGTCTGCCTGGAGTTTTGATATGGCAGACTCAAGCACCTGTGGGAATTCCTCTCATCACAGTGCAGACTCCTCTCACCCTAACAACGTGTTCCTAATGCCGTGTTCTTGCTATATTGATATGGTATTATTTTTAAATATTTATTTTGTAAGTCATATGTACAGACAGAAGGAGAGACACAGGGAGATCTTCTATCTGTCAGTTTATTCCCCGGGTGGCCACAGTAGCCAGTGCTGGGCCAGGCCAAAATCAGGATCCAGGAGCTTCATCCAGGCCTTCCCAAGTGAGTGGGCCATCACCTGCTGCTTTCCCAGGCCATTGGCAGGGCGCTGGATTGGAAGTGGAACAGACGGGACATGAACCAGTGCCCCTAAGAGATGCTGATGTTGAGTGTGGTGGCTTTATCTGCTAGGTCACAATGCTGGCCCCCATATATAGTTTTCTGTGTTTTAGGCTTCCTATAAAATTAAATCAAATCACCTCACTTTCTTGATTTTAGTCCATGCTAAACGAAATGCATTAAATAGTGAGTAATTATTTTAAAAAACTATTGTTTCTAGGATATCCAGTGGATTACATGATGAGGTGGCAATTCAGGCTTAGTAATAGAGATGTTTACTAGGAAAGTTTATTGGAAAGACCTAGATATGCCAAGATCTGAACCTGGATACTGACTGAAGAAATAGAAAAAGTCAATGCAATAAGAGAGATTGTGAAATTAATGTGCAGAAATGAGGAGTTCAGGCTGTCTTTGATGCTTCCAGGCAGCTACTGTGGTGCCCTCAGCACAGAAGTCGAGAGGGCTTGCGGGGCAGGTGGGGAGCCCCGGCCCAGCTTTGGAGACACATCAGTTACTGTGGCCACAGCACGGCCCTGCATCAAGCCTGTTGGCTCCCTGTGTCAGACGAGGGGACCAAACCATGTTGATTTCTGCTTGTTCCTCCCCCCATTAAATATATGTGTACATGTGTTATGTGGGCTTCAGGAGAAGCCCTACTTACTACTTACTACTTACTTACTACTGTCCTAGTGAGGCAGTCTAGGGGCGGGATGCCCAGACAAGGAGGTGAGGTTTCCCTCAGCTAAGGGACACGAGGTATCAGGCACTGAAAGCGGTGAGTGAGATGATGAGAAATCCATGTGTTAGTGCTGCCACTGACACGGTTAGTACCTGGCGTTCCTCCAGTATGTTCTTTCTAGAAAGCACTTCCTACTGTTACAGGAAACTACTGGGATTGCACTGTGTTTGGTAGGCACACTTCTTCAGTGGACGGTAACAGGGTTATGAAGGGTCGAAATGACTTTAAAGTCACAACATGTACCTTAAAAGCAGTCAGTCATTTACACACACTGTGTAGTAGCATTCTTTAAGAAGAGGATCAGTATTGAAATCCTGCTTTGCTTTTGTGGAAGACCATATTAGCTGCCAACCAACGCACACTCAGTGCAGTAATCGTACTGTGACAGAAAGTGCTGGAAGGACCACATGTGTCCGTCAAAGCCCCACCTTCCCTAATGTAGCTATCCCGACCTTTTCATTGAGTGTTCAGTTCTGGGAAATCTCTTGAGTTTTGTCTTTGTCTTCCAGAGTGTGTTGGTTTTCTTGTAATCATGCCTGTTGGAAATGAGTATGCTTCAAAACCCCCACTCACTGACCGCACAGGCAGCCTCAGGAAGCATAAGCGGTCTTCAGAAGTTATTTAGCATTCTGGAAATATCAAGAGCTCACACATTTTATGCCCCATTGAATATACACTTTTCCAAGAAGTCATGCCATCCAGTCTCTTGCTTGTAAGTCCAATGCTTGAATTTCCCCCAGGGAAGACGGGGCTCCTCTCTGAGTGGGGTGACTTCCTACCGTGAGGCTATCACAGAGTGGAGCCATGGCCTGCTGGTCTCCAGAGGGGGCAGAGATGCCACGGCATCAAGGATGGAGCTGGAAGTAGGATCAAGGCCACACACTTATTTCCGTATCAGAGCCTACAACCCAGTGACATGAACTTTCTCTGTCTCCCTCCTTCCATAGATTCCTCAGCTGTCATTTTGATGAAATAAATGGTCCTCAGCACTGTGAGAGGTGGGATGAGAGCTGGCATAGCTAAGCTACGTTTCCCAGAAAGGTCTTGAAGCGAGCAGGTGTTCTACAGCTGAGCCTCACTCCCTGGGCGAGGGCGTCTGTGCAGACACTCGGCAGACGTTGGTCCCCGGCACCCAGTGATGAAACTTGGACCTGTGGAACACAGATGTCATTTCTGTTTCCTGGAAAAGAACAAAGGTGATGTCAGGTGACTAGAAAGTGCACACTGGAGCCAGGTGGGTTTGGCCTAAAATGTAGACATTTAATAGATTTGCGACCCCGGAAATGATTTAACTCCCTTTGCTATCTGTTCCCTGACCCTCAGGGCACAAGAACCTGCTAAGCTGTTTTGTGCACAGAGTGGCATTTTCTCCAATTTTTGAGTATGTCAGAGGAGTCTTGTCACTTCTAGGTCACAAGGATCAAAAAAGGAAATCAGGCTGATCTGATGAACCATGTATTATTTTTTGGATAAAATCCAGGTGCTACACAACAAGTCCAGCAAAAAGGGATTTAGATGCCCTTGGGTTTATAGATGGCTGTGAGGGTTGTGTGGTGTGTAGATCTACCTGTGGGAGTCTGGGCGTGTGTGTGCATGTGTGTGTCATGTGTGTGTCATGTGTGCTGTCCTGTGCTGGAGACTGAGCCGCCGTAGGCAGACACGGGAGATTCTTGCTACTTAGACAGAAGGGAAGCACTCGGTGGATGAGAACAACCTGCAGAAGGCATGCAGTGCCCCCAGGATAGCTGCGTTCCCCATGGGCACCTCTGCTCTGCGTGGGACTCGGGGGCCAGCCCTGAGAGTCTGGGGCTGGGGGCTAAGGCTGGGACTCAGGAGCTCTTAGAGGAGGCTGCACCTGCTCTGGCTTTGGGATGGCTGAGACTGGAGTCCGGTGCTGACCCGGAGGTTCAGATCAAATGAAATCAAGCACTGTAAGTCCATGCATTTCACTGCACACTCATTTTGCCCCAATCAAAAGAAAAACAACTTGGGCTGAAATCTGGATGAGTTTGATAGAACAGGATGCGCACAGGCTGCAAACTCTCTGAGCCGCCATTGTTTGATCTGAAAAACATCAGGGTGCTCCTTCCTGAAACCCGCCTTGCGCTGTTGCCTCTCGTCGCAGCTGTATAAAGGTCAACTCTACACTCCTATAACCCGGCAAGGAACGTTTAACTAGTTGTCTTGGCTAAGATAGGGGTCGGAACCCAGACTGAGCTGACTCGGCTCACCCACTGATTCCCGCAGCAGATAGCTCCTTCTGTACCTAATTGTGGAGAAAATCAAGTGGAAAAGCGCGTTGTAAACCAGAAGGCATTCTGTGATTTTGTGTCTCTGTTGCTACCCAAAGGGCCTCTCTCACTGCAAATAACGAGGAGGAACCCTGCACCCCGGTGTTGGGGCTCTCGGAGCAGCTGCTGGGACAATGGTCTCAGCCTCCAAGGATTCCCTTCTCAAAGCCCTGTGCAGCACCCACCGGGGCTGCCTTTGAAGGTGTGGTCAGGTGACAGCTCCGGGAACTTTCCGCTCCTCTGCCCTTGTTTCAAGAGTTTGACACTCAGAAGAGTGACGCCAGCAGCTGGGGAGAAGTACCAGCACACTTGCAAGATGCTGCGTGCGGAGTTTTTTTTTTTTCTCCCTTTCCCCTGAAATGCAGAGAGAGTGCAGTGTGACTAATTACACCAGCGAGGAAAGCAGAAGCTCTCGAGTGAAAGTATTTTGGTAATCATGTTTACTGCGGGTAAAGTACGTCTGCATTAAATAAGTCAAAACACAGAGCGCCACGTTTGGAACGGCTCTGTGAGCACTGCCAGGACAGAGTTAGATGCAGAAATGATAGAATGTCCAAGTCGAACACCAGAAGAGAAGATCAACCATCTGCTTCAGCTAACTCAGATCCACTTGAAAATGCTAATCGTATGGCAGTAGGATGATTAAACTGCATTAAAAACAACTTCTTCGGTAAGGGATGTGTGCGTCGTTCAGCAAGACTGGGCTGCCACAGATGGAGGATTGCGGCCGTCAGGGTGGGAGCCCACCCCGGGTCCTGAAAGGCTCCAGGCCTCCTCAGACCCCTCCTCACCATTGTTCACAGAAGGGAGCAGTGAGAGCAGAACCGAATGCTGCCTCCCAGCCCCGTTACGGCAGGGCCTTTGTACTCCGGTGGGAAAATGCCATCTGATCATTACCTTCAATCACAGCCATGTCGAGGACGGCCAAGACGGGACCTGTGAAAGTCCCGAGGCAGGCCCCAGCTCCTCAGGGTCTGGGAAAGGGTCAGGGTCAGGGTCAGGTGAGGAGAGATGTGACACACACACACACAACTGTAGACACACTAACGCACACTCACAGACACACACACAGAGTCACACACACAAATGTACAGACACAAACTACCACACACACAGATGGACACACACTCATACAGTCACACACACACCTGTAGACACATTAACGCACACTCACAGACACATGTACAGAGTCACACACACAAATGTACAGACACACTAAGGCACACTCACAGACGCACGTACAGGTTCACACACACAACTGTAGACACACTAACACACACAGGCACACACTCATACAGAGTCACACACACAAATGTACAGACACACGCACACACATGGACACTCACCTATACAGATTCACACACACAAATATACAGACACACACTAACACACACACACAGCCCCATACAGATTTACACAAACAAATGTATAGACACACACTACCACACACACAGACGCACACTCATACAGAGTCACACACACAAATGTACAGGCAAACAATCACACAAACAGATTCACACACACACTCCTACAGACACCCTGCTCAGATAGGAGGCAGGCAAAGACCTTGGCACGGGCTTCCAGACAAGACATGACTTCACTTCTCAGTGTCAGTGGAGATGATGTCACTGACGATACAATGAAAGAGACAAGCGTGCACTGTGTTTTTGGGAATTCACTGAGTGACTGTGGTTTTCATGTAATCCCATACAATCCTCTGAGGCTATACGTTAGCAGCCCAGGGCTCCGTCACAAAGCTTCAACAGTGTCCATTTATTGTCCCGCAGCTCTGCAGGGGGAAGCCATGATGACGGAGTCAGAGACTGGACTCCTGAGACTGTGGGGAAGGGTCTGCTCCAGAGGGGAGCCTCATTCCTTGGCTTGTAGGGCCGTCCTCATCATCTTCCCTCTGCACCCTTTCTGAGAACACCCCAGAGCTGGGCCGAGGGCCTCCTGTGGACTTGATCCCTCTGCGAGGCCTCCACTCCAGCTGGGGCCACATTGTGAGGCACTCAGCACCCGGGGTTGGCAGGAACACCACTGGTGATGTTGTCACTGTCACTCCCATGCCAGGGACCAGGGGCCAGAGGCTCAGAGAAGATTACTGATGAGCTCATGGTCACAGACCCAGGAAGAGGCAGAACCTGCCAGAAGCCACAGGGCATACAGACAGGCCCCATCTCTGGGCAGATCCTGGAAGACGTTCCCTCCTCCACAACTCCCCCTGGGAGAAGCCGGCAGAAGCCACTGTCCAAAGTCTTAGCCCAGAGCTTGGACTTGACCCAGGGGCCCCAGAGTAGAAGAATGTTCTGGCTCTGAGCCAGTTCCATGCTCATGAGTGTCACAGGGGAGAAGGGGCTCAGCCTGCAGAGAAGTCAAGAAGCCATTCCAGCCTCCACTGGGGAGAGGAGATGCCTGTAGATACAAGTCACGGACTCAGGCGACCGGAAGGCGCAGGCAAGTTCCTGGAAGGGAGAGGCGTGAGGAGGGAGGAGCAGGGAGACCAGGCACTGGACCCTGCAGTTGTGACGTGGAAGACACACAGCTGTCACAGTTGCTGGTGAGAAACGGAACAAGGGCTCGAGTGTGCACTATGCGTCTGGCCAGGAGAATCACCTGATGGGGAATCTTGTTCCTCCTCATTGCACTGAGAGTTTAAGGCCAAGTAAAGCAGACACAGAGACCAGGGTCTGTCTCCTGAAGAGGAGGCGGGATGTGCATAAGCTACTCTTAGGGCTGAGTTTGCATCCGGACTGGCCTCGCCTGCCCGTTATGAGGCTCTGGGGAAGTAAATTGACTCTCTGAGTGCCAGTCTCTGGGTCTGCTGTGATGGTGCCTGTGTGAGTCATGATATGATAGTGCAGGAGACAGCCCCCTGCAGGCACGAGCTCTCCATAGATGGCATGGATGGCTCAGCAAGTGCCTTAGCACTGCAAGTGGTTGTACAGGGAGGCGGCAGAGAGAGAAATCGAGAGAGAGAGAGAGAGAGAGAGAGAGAGAGAGAGAGAGAGAGAGAGAACTTCCATCCACTGGTTCACTCTCCAAGCAGCTGCAATGGCCAGGGCCCAACCAAGCTGAAGGCAGGAGCCAGGAGCTTCATCTGGGTCTCCCACATGGGTGCAGTGGCCACACAGTTGGGCCATCTTCCGCTGCGTTCCCAGGCCTTCAGCAAGGAGCTGGATCAGAAGTGGAGTGGCCGGGACTTAAACTGGTACCCAAATTGGATGCTGGTATCACAGCAGAGGTTTTACCCACTATACCACAACATTGCCCCCACCATTTATAGATGAGGAACCAGAGGAATGGATGGGTCGGTTGAGTCCAGAACAGAATTATTAAGGGTGGAGTTGGGTGCCACCCAGGCAATCTGTCTCTCTTCAGGGTTCAACCACTCCCTAGGCGACTAGCACTGCCACGAGAAACCACTACAGACCAGGGGCTGACGGTGCAAATTACTCTCTCATAGTTCTCAGGCCCAGAAGTCCAAGGTCAAGGTGCCAGCAGGGCTGGTTTCTGCTGGGGCCTCCCTCCCTGGCTTGCATGGGGCTGCTCTCTCTGTGTGTCTTCTACAAGCTTCCCTCTGCCTGTTAACCCTCTGTGTTAACCTCTTCTACTCAGAAGGACATCAATTCGGTCTGATTAGGGCCAACCCCCATGACCTCACGTAACCCCTTTAAAGACTTCTTTCCTAAATGGAGTTACTTCTGCTGCTGAGGATGGTTAGGGCACCAACACTGGGAGCTGGGGGGATGCAGTTCAGGCTGTAACCAACGCGGATCACATAGCCTCTGACTCTAAGAGGAGCAGTGCCGATTTCATTCTTGTTCTCTCATAGGTCTTGTTCTGCTAAGATCTTGACCCTGTGGTTGGCAGACTGCTATATGCTACGTTGATCTACAGGTGTTTAATGGATCAAAAACATGAGGTTTGGAGGCAAATGTTTGGCACAGTAGTTAAGTCGCTGCTTGGAACACCCACACCCCACACTGGAGTGCCTGACTCATGATCTGACTCCTCTGCATCCAGTGGATACAGGTTCCTGCTGATGTGAACCTAGGAGGCAGCACATACTGGCTCAAATACTTGGGCTCCTGGCAATTGTGTGGAAGACGTAGATGGAGCTCCCGAGTCCTGACTTCAGCCTGGCCCAGCTCCGGCTGTTACAGATACTTGGGTGTGGGTGATACTGTACCTGGCAAGGCGTCCCTTGCAGGAGGATGAGAGGGCCCGGCACACCATGCCTCCAGGCAAGGACCCCACGACCTGACTGCTGGCAGCAGCGGGAGCCCCAGGCACTTTCCCCCCTCCTCTCCCAGGTAAAGGGCCCTGTAATTGCCAACCAGGTAAACAGCTCCCTGGTGTGGCCCAGGCCCATTAGGACCACCTGGAAAACTTCCCTAGCTTCAAGCTGATTGGCGAAGCAGAACAGTGCTAGTATCAGTGCTAGCCTATAGAGTTAGTGTTGCTCTGAATTAGCCACACCCCTTCTGCTGATCTTTAAAAGGTGCACATGGTTGTTAATAAACGGACGTGTTCACTGAAACTTGTCTCCAGTGCTTCTAGCCGAAGGATGCCATCACTGCACGATCCCGCAGTGCGCAGGCCTCCCAGGTTGAGCCCATATTTGGGGAGTGAACCAGTGGGTGAATGTCATCTGTCGTCTGTCTCTCTGCCTTTCAAATAAAATAAAAATAAATTACTTTTTTTAAAAATAAGGCTTAATGTGGCCCAGAAATTCTCAACCCATGATTCAGATAGTATTAAATTGAGTAATCTTGAAGGTTTCTTTTCCCAGGAGTCATCATTCCTTATGTACAAAATTAAAAAAAAAAAAGCTGTCAAAAGACTTAGGCATTTGGAGGAGGGAAGAGTGGAGAAGAAAGTCAGATGTCATCTGTGGCTACAATAAAACAGCTTGTTTTTTACTAAGAAGTCAAAGCTATAAAAATCTAAAGGTTCATAGGAGAATATATTTGTTATAATATTATGACAAAACAGTGAGACAAAATTATACATACACAAAGTCATGCTTAAAAATGAAACATCATGGACCCTGCTATTTCACCCATCATCTGCTACCCCCTGGAGGAGCAGTAGAAGACAGCTGGACTAGAAGCAGAGGACCAAGGACTTGAACCAGGCGCTCTGATATGGGATATGGGGCATCCCAAGAGGAGCGTCACAGGGGACAGTATTCTGGGACAGTTTTTCCTCTTAGACCTGGAATGTATCTGATGAGAAGTCAGCTATGAGTCCAGCTGGAGATCCTCTGGAAGTAATCTGGTGTTTCCATGATGCACATTTTAGAATCTTTTCTTTCTGTTTTACTGTGGAGAGTTTGACTACAGTGTGTCGTGGTGAAGATCTTTCCTGGTCACGTTTGTTAGGAGTTCTATGTGCTTCCTGTACTTGCACATCCCTTTCTTTCTCCAAATTAGGGAAGTTTTCTGTAATTATTTCACTAAAAAGGCCCTCTAATCAATTCTTTCTTTCCACACCTTCAGGAAATCCTAAGATCCATGTGATGGACTGTTTGATAGTATCCCATAGATCTCCAACACTGTTTTTTAGTTTTCTAATTTCTTCTTCTTCTTCTTCTTTTTTTTTTTTTGCCTGACTGTAAAATTTCCAGAGATTATTCTTCTCAGATAATCTTTCTTCTGTCTCACTGAGTCTGTTGCTAAGGCTTTCCACTGCTTTTTACATTTGATCTATTGACTTCTTCATTTCCAATATTTCATTCTGGTTTCTTTTTAAAATCTCAATTTCATGAGAAAAATTTTCTTTCATGTCATGTACGGATTTCTTTAGTTCCTGGATTTGCTTCTGATTACTTCTAAGTAATCCTACAAGCAGTTTTCTAAATTCTGTTGCTGGTATTTCTTCAGTCTCTTCATTTTCAGATTCTAGTACTGAAGTGTTGATGTGTTCTTTTGGGGGAACCATGTTGTCTTCCTTATTCTTGTTTCCTGAGTTTCTGTGCTGATTTTTTGGCTTTTGTGGGGATACTTTTTGGCTTATTTTTTCCTTGTGATGACTTTTTTTTTTAATTTTTATTTAGAATATAAATTTCCAAGGTACAACTTGTGGATTGCAATGGCTTCCCCACCCATACCTCTCCCCCCCCGCTACCCTCCCCCCTTACCCACTCCTTCTCCCCTTTCATTCACTTCCAGATTCATTTTCAATTCTCTTTGTATACAGGAGCTCAGTTTAGTATGTGTTAAGAAAAGATTTTAAACCATTTGCCCTCATGACTTTTATCTTTGGACTATGCCTCTGTGGATTAATGAAGTGTCTGCTCTTTAATGAATACCCTGAACTGTGTTCTGAGTGTGGCCAGGGAGCCCTGTTCCATGCTCCATGGTGAGGGCCGTGTCCAAGGTGATTCCCAAATTGAGTATAGTAAATCTCTCCCCTCTCTTCTGTCTCTCTCTCTCTCTCATCAAAGGGGAATTTTGTTCATCTTTGTTGTCTTAGTCTCGCGTTCACCTCCTCTCCTCCAAAGAGAGCGATGCCTGGGCGCCAGCCCCAGTGGGTACAGATTGACCCATGCTGCCACCAGAACCACACAAAGGATCCATGCAGTCCTCGGTGTGAGCACAGATCCCGAAGCAGGGACCCTTACCAGGGAATCGAGGAGCCCCAAGTGTGTAAAACTGCCCCAGGACTGCCCAACGACCCAGCCACACCCTGTGCCCTCACACAGCCATAGTTTACACAGTCCCAGCACACAAGGCTCCCACAGTCATGAGCACCCAGCTCCCTGTCAATTCTCCCAGCCAGACTCAGGCATCTCCTTTTGTTTGGTTGCTGGGCACATGGACATGAGCTGGTGCAGCTGTTACGTATGTTAAAAATGGCACCCCTCCCCACTCTCGGCTAGATACAGGACACTGGTGCCAGGTAGTCATGAAGAAATATGGTCCCCCTTTTTATCTCTAGGTTGGCAATCCACAGGGTTCTGATAGCAAATTTTAACACACCGGAGGTAACCAATACATTGATTTGTACTACCAAGCTGGCCAACTTGGGAACAGGTGTGAAAGTCTTCTGCAGGCATCCTATGCGGTTGTGGATAAGTTTGGGTCACAACTGTCATTGCAGGGAGAGACTCCAGGTCTGCACTGGCCTCAGGGGACTGAGTCCTCTTCAAGGATGAGTGTTTCCTGGGGTCCAAGTGCACTGGGCACTGCTGCAGCTGCGGGGGGTGGTCTTCCGCAGGACTGGGCGAAGCCCGTGGCTCATGTCCTTGCAGTTTTCTTATCATCTGTGCAGTAATGCGGGACAGTGTGAATGCCTTTGGGTGACTGTGTCTCCCTTTAAGTAGTCTGGGAACTCTAAATAATTTTATTTGCTGTGTTTCATTTCAGCCTGGCTTGATTGGTTTTGCTACATGTCTAGTGTTTAGATTGATGACTTGGCTATGAGAACAGTTAGACATAGTGGATTTACTATAAGAGAATTAGGTATTGCTGACAATTGGCTTAATTTTAACATAAAATTTTCTCCTTGTATTTGAATGTATTGAAACAGATTCATAATGAAATTCCTAGGAATACAAGGCAGACGTTAAAAATGATCATTTACAACCACTTTTCCACAAGAATCAAATATTTTAATCTTCTACAATCATTACAAAGTGCCAGGATAAATTAGATGTCAGCAATCACACTGAGCTATCATCCATAACCCCGGTTTCAACTGTGCCAAAACAATCTCATTTTGTAATTGCTTGATATTATAAGAAAATGTTATAAATTTGAGCTCATAAAATATATTTGTATGAAGGAAACATTAATTTCAGTTTTCATCTGCTTTATATTTTACAGATCTACCTAAGAGCTCATTTGAACACAGAATCCTCCTTTCTCAAAGTCTGGAAAGTGTTAACGTGAATGACAACCACAGTCATCACGCCCATGGACTCTTCAGCACTAGAAGCTGAAACTGCTGATGTTGCAACCAGGTTGCCGTCGCTTCCCGGAATCTGCGTTCTAGTTAATCATTGACTGTTTTGAGATTCTCCCAGGCTGTACAAGTTATTTTTAACTGTATGAGGATTCGGGGTTTTCCCTGGGAAATAACCCACTTGCTCATTACTTTTGGTGTTGCTCGTGGTGTCAGAAGTCACAGTGTGACAGATGTGGCGAAGGTTTACCTGGCCCAGGAAATGGAAGTGAAATTCTCACCTCCTGGAAACCAGCCTGTAAAAGGGATTTGCTGCAAAGTCAGATTCTCAAATCTGAAGGCTGCATAAGTATTCCAATAGAGAGAACATAAGTTGCTTCTCCATTACCATGACCTTCAGGGTTTCATAGTCCCAATCCATTTCATTGAAGGTAGCCTATCCCCCAGCTAGGGCACTGGGAAGTGTAGGCGTCCCTTTTGCTCACCATGTTTCAGACTGGGTTGATTGAATTTCACTTTGAAAAAAAGACTGGATCAAGAAATTATAGGGTGGGGGGGTTTCCAAGATGGCAGAATAGTGACAGGGTGGTCTGATTTATGCTGGTTGAAATCAATATTTAAAAAGATGGCAATATGGGGCCGGCGCCGTAGCTCAACAGGCTAATCCTCCGCCTTGCGGTGCCGGCACACAGGGTTCTGGTCCCAGTCGGGGCACCGGATTCTGTCCCGGTTGCCCCTCTTCCAGGCCAGCTCTCTGCTGTGGCCAGGGAGTGCAGTGGAGGATGGCCCAAGGGCTTGGGCCCTGCACCCCATGGGAGACCAGGAAAAGCACCTGGCACCTGGCTCCTGCCATCGGATGAGCGCGGTGCGCTGGCCGCAGCGCGCCGACAGCGGTGGCCATTGGAGGGTGAACCAACGGCAAAGGAAGACCTTTCTCTCTGTCTCTCTCTCTCACTGTCCACTCTGCCTGACAAAAATAAAAATAAATAAATAAATAAATTTTTAAAAAAGATGGCAATATGCACTCTCAGATAAAAGCTGTAGGTGAAATTGCAGTGAGTGGTCCTGAGAAAACCATAGAAATGGCCCAGACCTGCACAGAAATTGCAGACATGCAGCAAGATGCAGTGAAATAGTAAAAGAACCAGCAGCTTGGATGCAGGGAAGAAGGCACCTGCCCTGGAAAACCAGGTGAGGCCAGCGCTGCAGCTCAATAGGCTAATCCTCTGCCTTACAGCGCCGGCACACCGGGTTCTAGTCCCTTTTGGGGCGCCAGATTCTGTCCCGGTTGCCCCTCTTCCAGGCCAGCTCTCTGCTGTGGCCCGGGAGTGCAGTGGAGGATGGCCCAGGTGCTTGGGCCCTGCACCCCATGGGAGACCAGGAGAAGCACCTAGCACCTGGCTCCTGCCATCGGATCAGCGCTGTGTGCCGGCCGCAGCGCGCCGGCCGCGGCGGCCATTGGAGGGTGAACCAATGGCAAAGGAAGCTCTTTCTCTCTGTCTCTCTGTCTCACTGTCTACTCTGCCTGTCAAAAAAATTTAAAAAAAGAAAAAAAAAAGAAAACCGGGTGAGACTGAACTGCACAAGCCCGTGCCACTGTTGACGTTGGGAGGGAGAGCTTAGTGAACTGCACGTTTTTGATTCCAGCCTGGATCCCTCAGGACAGTGGGACGAATGTTCACCTAGGGTTGGGGAAGCAGCGTGTCTCTCACTCTGCCCTTCCCCTGCCCCCACAATGATGACCTACAGCCAGTAGTGGGAGGGCTGACACCATTTTTGGACATAGGTAGTGGTTGCTCCAGTTGGTGTGCATGCATCCAGCAGTTATTGGGGTTGCCCTCTACTCAGTCGGTGGGGACAATCACAGCAATTCAAGAGCACCTATCGGGGAAGGTCTCCACCATGCCAGATGCACCCACCCAGCAGCAGGAGGGGAAGGGGAGCTATCCCTATAGAAGTGAAATGCCAGCTGTGGGACTCTCCTATGCACCCAGCACAACTGTGAAGCAAGTGGGGCAGAGGCTGGCAGGTATTGTGTGTGCCTGTGATCCAGAGATCTTACCAGAGAGAAAAACCCACGTTTTCCACCAACACTGAATCTGGTTGGGAAGATCCAGGCTGGAACACACACAGACAGCAGCTCTGGGAACACCTCAGTCTCCCTGCAGACAGGATGGGATAGTGGGGTGGAGTGGCCTCACCATCATTCCTTGACCCTGAGAGCCCTGAGAGCTGACTGCGTGAGAGGAGGCAGGGTGCGGCTGGTGATGGGTAATCAGGCAGTGCTGCGGCACACTCTCAGAGCTCCTTGGTTGCCTACAGCAGCTCACAGGAAGGGCTGCACAGTTCATATGTGTGGTCGTATGGTGTTGATGCGTGTTGCACATGCTGGGGACTAACATCTGGGCATTCCTCAGCTTGGCAGAGGAGGGGTGGTCGTACCAACAGAGGTGACCATTCCTATCCATCCAGTTAACCAGAGGAGAGCTACCACTCCCAACTTGGATATTACCCTCTGGTCAGTGGTCACTCTATCCTGGAGCACTGACCAGAGCTCCCTGGCCACACCGGCCACACACTTCCTGGTATTCACTGAAAGTGTAGGTATTCCACTAAGCCAAAGAGGCGTAGCTAAGATAAAAGCCATCAGAGGAAAATCCTACAAATGCCTAAAAATAAATGCAGATATTCAAGAAACAAGAATAAGGAAGACACTATGACCCCCCTGCTCTTCTTCCAGTCCAGCTCTCTGCTGTGGCCTGAGAAAGCAGTAGAAGATGGCCCAAGTCCTTGGGCTCCTACACCCGCATGGGAGACCAGGAAGAAGCACCCGACTCCTGGCTTCGGATTGGCACAGCTCCAGCCATTTTGGCCATTTGGGGAGTGAACCAACAGAAGGAAGATCTTTCTCTCTGTCTCTACCTCTCACTATCTGTAACTCTGCCTCTCAAATAAATAAATAAAATCTTAAAAAAAAAACCAGACCCGTCTGTTTTTGCTGTCTACAAGAAACACACCTCATCCACAAAGATACACACAGACTGGTAGTGAAAGAATTGAAAAAGATATTCCATGCTAAGGGGAAAAAAGGTCAGGTGTAGCCATTCAAATACCAGACAAAATGGACTTCAACACAAAAACTATTAAAAGTGACAAAAAAGTACAGACACTATGTAATGATTAAGGGATCAATACAACAGGAAGAGTCACTATAATAAATGTATATGCACCCAATTACAGGGAATATGGCTATTTAAAAGAAATTTTAATGGATCTAAAGGAAGACATAATGGGGGACTTCAACATCCCAAGTGCAGCAATGTACAAATCAACCAGATAGAAAATTAGCAAAAAGAAACAACAGAGTTAATCAACACTATAGATCAAATGGACCTAACAGATATCTACAGAACTTTTTATCCTACGGATGCAGGACACATGTTCTTCTCACCAGTGCATGAAACTTTATCTAGGATTGACCAAATGCTAGGTAATGAAGCAAGTCTCAGCAAATTAAAAATAATTCAAAATCATACCATGTATCTTCTCTGACCACAATGGAATGGAGCAGGAAATCAGCAACTCAGGAATCTCTAGAACATAAGCAACCTATGGAGATTGAGCCGTGGGTCATTGAAGAAATCAAAAAATGTCTGGAAACAAATGAAGATGACAATATAACATATCAGAACTAGTGGGATACAGCAAAAGCAGTGCTAAGAGGAAAGTTTATAGCAACTGGTGTCTAAATCAAAAAATTTCAATGTCACCAAATAAATGAGCTATCAATGCATCTAAAGGACCTAGAAAAAACAATAACAAACCAAACTCCAAACTAGTGGGAGGGAATAAATAATTAAAATTAAGGAAGAAATAAACAAAATTGAATCCAAAAAAAAAAAACAATACAAAAGATCAGTGAAATGAATAGCTGGTTTTTTGAAAAAAAACAAACAAAATTGGCACACCATTGGCCCAACTAAATCCCTCCCCAAAAAAGAGAGAGAACACCCAAATCAGCAAACTTAGAGATGAAAAAGTAAGTGCTACAACAGATACCACAGAAATAAAAGGAATCATCAGGAATTACTACAAAGAACTGTATGCCAACAAATCATGAAACTTAGAAGAAATGAATAGATTCCTGGACACATATAACCTTCCTAAATTGAGTCAATGAAGATATAGGGCACCTAAACAGACCCATAACCAATATGGAGATTGAATCAGTAATAAACACCTTTCCAAGAAAGAAAAGCCCAGCCCTGAAGCCTTCGCTGATGAATTCTACCAGACATTTAAAGAATTAATTCCAATTATTCTCAAGCTAATCAAAACAATTGAAAGGGAGGGAATCCTCCCAGACTCCTTCTATGAAGCCAGCATCACCTGAATTCCTAAGCTAGAAACAGAGAAGGAGAAAAAAATTATAGACCAAATATCCCTGATGAGCACAGATGCCAAAATCTTCAACAAAACACTAGCCAATCAAATCCAACAACACGACAGAAAGATCATTCACCTGGACCAAGTAGGATTTATTCCTAGTATGTAGGGATGGTTCAACATCTGAAAACCAATAAATGTGATAAACCACATTAACAAGCTGAAGACCAAAAACCATATGATTATCTCAATAAATTCAGAGTAGACTTTTGACAAAATTCAACACCCTTTTATGATGAAAGTCTTAAGGAAATTGGATATAGAAGATAATTTCCTCAACATATTCAAAGCAGTTTATAACAAACCCATAGCCAGCATCCTACTGAATGGGAAAAGTTGGAGATATTCTCATTACAATCCAGAACCAGACAAGAATGCCCATTCTCACCATAGTTATTTAATATAGTCCTGGAAGATTTAACCAGAGCTATCAGGCAAGAAAAAGAAATGAAACGGATACAAATAAGGAAGAATGAAGTCAAACTACTCCTATTTGCTGATAACATGATTCATATATTGGGAACCCAGAAGACTAAATGAACAGAATATCGGAGCTAATAAAAGAGTTTATTAAAGTAGCAGGATATAAAATCAGCACACAAAAATCAATAGCCTTTGTATACACAGACAATATGATAGCTGAGAAAGAACTTCTAGAATCAATCCCATTCACAATAGCTACAAAAAATCTTAAATACCTTGGAATAAATTTAGCCAATGATGTCAAAGATCTTGGTGATGAAAATTACAAAACATTAAAAAATAAATAGAAGAAGACATAAAAAAGTGGAAAAATCTTCATTGTTCATGGATTGGAAAAATCAACATCTTCAAAATGTCCATATTACTGAAAACAATTTATAGATTCAATGTGATCCCAATCAAAATACCAACCACATTCTTTTCATATCTAGAAAAAAATGATGCTAAAATTCATATGGAACCACAAGAGACTCCAAATAGCTAAAGCAATCTTAAACAACAAAAACAAAGCTGGAGGCATCACAATACTAGACCTCAAGACATCCTACAGGGCAGTTATAATCAAAACAGACTGGTACTGGCACAAAAACAGATGTGTAGACCAATGGAGCAGAAAGGAAATTTCAGAAAATATTCCACCCATCTACAACCAACTTATCCTTAACAAAGGAGCAAAAATCAACCTCTGGAGCCAAGACACTCTCTTCAACAAATGGTGCTGGGCAAACTGGATCTCCACATGCAGAAGCGTAAAGCAAGACCCTTACCTTACATCTTACTCAAAAATCTACTCAAAATGGATCAAAGACCTAAATTTATGACATTATACCATCAAATTACTAGATAACATTAGGAAACACTATAAGACATTGGCATAGGGAAAGAGTTTTTGGAAAAGACCCCAGAAGCACAGACAATCAAAGCCAAAATTAACAAGTGGGATTATATCAAACTGCAAAGCTTTTGCACTGCAAAAGAAACACTCAGCAAAGTGAAGAGGCAACTGACAGAATAGGAGGAAATATTTTCAAACTATTCAACTGACAAAGGATTAGCTTCCAGAATCTATAAAGAGCGCCAGAATTTCAACAACTACGAAACAATCTAGTCAAGAAATTTGCAAAGGATCTGAACAGACATTTTTTAAGAAATGAAATTCAAATGGCCAAAAGACACATGAAACAATACTGGCCATCAGGAAAATGCAAATCAAAACCACAATGAGGTTTCACCTCACTCCCATTAGAATGACTCTCATAAAGAACTCAACCAACAAATGCTGGGAAGGGTACCTTAATCCACTGTTGGTGGGGATGTAAACTGGTATAGCCACTGTGGAAGACAGTATGGAGAAATCTCAGAAAGCTGGATATGACCCAGCCATCCCACTTCTTGGAATTTATCCAAAGGAAATGAAATCATCATATAAAAGAGTGATCTGTACCCCCATGTTAATTTCAGCTCAATTTATAGTAGCTAAGATATGGAATCAACCCAGATGTCCATCAGCTGATGACTGGATAAATAAATTATGGTATCTACACACTAGGGAGTACAACACAGTGGTTAAAAAAGATGAAACCCTGGATGTGGGGAAAAAGGGACACTAATCCACAGTTGGTGGGAATGCAAACTGATGAAGCCACTATGGAAGTCAGTCTGGAGATTCCTCAGAAACCTGAATATAACCCTACCATTCAACCCAGCCATCCCACTCCTTGGAATTTACCCAAAGGAAATTAAATTGGCAAACAAAAAAGCCGTC
>CM027408.1:5347081-5361818 GCA_015711505.1 Sylvilagus bachmani
AGCTGTACTTTGGAAATTTATATTCTTTAAATAAAAGCTTTATATATATATATAAAAAGATGAAACCCTGTCACTCGCAGCAAAATTGATACAACTAGAAACCATTATACTCAGTGAAATATACTTAGTGAAATGGTCTCTCTGATCTGTGTTAACAGATTTCTTAAAATTTAATCTACAGGATTGAAACTGATGCTTTGAGATGTGATGATTTTGAACAACCCTTGCCTTGACTATCAAGGAACAATGTTTTGTTTGTTTGTTTTTGCTCTTTTTTTCTTCTTTTCATACTAATTGGTGAACGCTCTACTTAGTGTAGGGTTAATCTTATGAGCATAAAAATTACCTGAAAATTGTTCTCTGTAAAAATTAAGAATGGGAAAGTAAGAGGGAGGAGAAGAAAGGCGGAGTTCGGTGGGAGGTAGGTGGGGGGGAAGCATCATCACATTCCCAAACCTGTAAATGCATGAGCTGTATTCCTTAAACAAGATTTTTTAAATGTGGAAGAAATAAAGAAAAAAAGAAATTATGGGATAAATACACCATGGAATACTACATAGCAACAAAATATATGAAATCCTGTCATTTGCAACAAAATGGATGGAACTGTAAAACATCAAGCTTAGTGAAATAAGCCAGTCCCAAAAGGACAAATACCACGTGTTCTTCCTGATCTGTGGTAACTAATAGAGCACCTAAAAGGTCATCTGTAGAGGTCAGATTGACACTTTAAGATGTGATGACTTTGAACAGCCCTTGCATCAATTGCTGAGCAGCAGTTTTTAAAATATTATTTGTTAAACTCCTCACTTAAAGTACAGTTAATCATGTGTGTATAACATATGCTTGTTAGGAGTTCCTTCTGTAATTCAGGTAACAAATCTTGAGCTGCTGTTAGACATTTAAATTATTTTTCCCATTTATTGAATGGAAAACATGAATTTTTGTTTGTTTACTTATTTGAAACAAATAGGAGACAAACAGAGAGAGAAACAGAGCTCCTATCTGCTGATTCATTCTCCAAATATCTGGAATGGGCTGGTATGACCTGAGGTCAGCGCCAGGAGCTGGGAACTCAATCCAAGTCTCCCACATGGGTGGCAGGAGCCCAGTCACATGAGCTGTCGCTGCTGCCTCTCGCGGTCTGCTTTAGCAAGAAGCTGAAATCAGTACCTGGAGTAGCATTGAAACCAGGCACTTCAAGGTTGCATGCAGGTGTCTTAACCTCTAAAACAAATGCCCACCCCAGAGAATTTCAATTTTGATTAAAAAGATTAATCAGTTCTGCGCCATATTTACTGTTCTGGAAATTGTTGGAAGTGCTTGGCTTTCCTTAATCATAAAGATATTTTCTCCCATTTCAAAATTAATCAGGATCTTATTAACCAAGTTGACTTTATTTCCAACATGTAGATTGTCAAAATACAGCTGTGTGTGGAAATCCTCAGGTTCCTGCCCCTATCATGGCTTTGGTTCCTCTGGCCTGTCTTTCTCTCCCTGTGCCAACGCCATCCTGCCAGCATCGCTTTGGCTTTGTAGGACACCTGGAAGGTTGGCCCTTTGATGGTGGACATTTGCAAACAGTGGTCTCAAGTGCAAACAGGGCAGCCTGAAATCTGCAAGGGAGCTGAGTCCCTGGGAATCGCAGGGAAAGAGGTAGTGAGATCCTGTTCCCATTGAGTCTCATCTGGGCTCCCCTGCATTCTGTCCTAGACTGAGACAGTTCCAGCACCAGGTGTGCTACTGATCCAGGCCAGGGACTGGACAGTAACTTGCAAGTGAAGCCCTTGTGGGGCTCTGCACCTGCTGTGCCTCTGAGCTGCAGCTGCTCTGCTGACATAAATGCCAAAGAGAGATGGGCATGGGTACCCTCAGTGCTCTAGGGGCACCTCCAAGGAACTAAACAAAGGAGATGCCCTGAGCCAATGCTCAGCCCTGTCCAGCGACTCTGCTCCTGCCTTCTGCCCACCGTGTCACATCACCCATGTGTGCTGAGTCGATGTGCATTTAGGTACAACTTAGCTCCTTCCACTTTCTAGCCTTGGGCTTCTCTGTCCCTGCCAAGCTGGGGTCTGAAGCAAAAGCTCCCCTCTTCTGAGCCCTGCACTAATGTGGAAGTCTGAGGGCCCCGTGGAGCTACCCCTACACACAGGAGGATGGAAGGTTCTTCATAAACACACCCCCGCCCACCCTTGCACAGTGCAGGCCCCCGTCGCCCCAGGAGTTGTTAATAGCATCTCCTGTGGAGCTCCACCTGCTTCCTGTTTCACTCATCCTAAACCCACTTTCCAAAAGCAGCTCTCTTTAGTGCAGTCTTTAGACTCCACTGGCTGATCCAGGAAGGCCACTCAGTACTGAGCACCACCTTCGATGCTTAGGCTTGTAGCCCGGCTTGTGTGAGTCATGTACAGAACATCTAACCAGAAATTCTCTTACTGAGCCTGTGTTGCACCAGCATTGGATACTGAAGATCTAAAAGTGTTGCCGCAGCACCCTTCCCCATAGAAGCTGTCTCTTTAGTGTGGGAGACCCACGGGGCAAATGGACAATTGCAATGAAAAGAAATCCGTTTTGTACAATTCAGCAAAAATCATATTCTTTAATCGGGAGTGTCAGTGACTTCCAGGGTCTTCATGTGAAGCAATTTATGGAAACTGTTTGAAAATATTGTCGTGAAACAGAGACACAGCATCAGACCCAGGGCTGCCCTTCATGCCCACACAGGAAGATGTGTAGATGTGCTCCTCATGTGCCCACAGCAGGCAGCACTAACAGACCAAGGCATTCTGTCCACTGATGCTCAAGGGCCTCATTCAGCTCCCTCCCATCATGGGAGACATGGAACCACTACCAACTGGACATGACCTCGCCTGCTAGAAGTGCTGCGCCACACAGGCAAGGTCACAGGTCCAAGAAGGACTTTCCCAAAGTCACGCACACATCAACAGCACGTGCAGGCAGCAACTCTCGGCTCCTGATCCAGTTTCCTTTCCTCGTCCGTTTCTCCATTGGCTCATGCCGTGTTCTTCTCCATCCCTGTTGAAGTATAAGCAAAATCCCTGGCCATTGATGGAGTGTTCTTTTCCCACTGGTTGACTGATTTATTGATGTATTGATGTCTTTAGCAAGGAAGATGCCTCACCAGACGGTGAGACCAAGATCCTACTTCAGTCCTGTAGAGAAGTCACAGACACACAAATGCATTGGCATTAGCCTTGCTGGGCTGTGAGCATCTTGCCTACAGAAGCAGTTCCTATTGGCCACCAGATTTCCACTGCTGTGAGGGGCCCGGCACTGCTGCCCTGTGAACAGCGCAGAGAAGAGCTTGCAAACCTCTCAAAAGCATGAAGCTTGCATTGGTCAAGGTTCACATAAGCAAGCTGAGGATAGCAACACAGGAACGTGATTGCATGGGCAATAGGAGAACCCCAACAGAGCATGACAGGAGTACCCGGGACTCAGAAACAGAAAGATCCTGCCTGTGACAGACCAGCGGAGCAGAAGAGGTGAGGACAGGCAGCATGGGGCTCCAGGCCATCAGGTGAAGACTGGGGCACAGAGGCACTCTGCCAAGGGAGGCAGCCACAGGAGCCCCGCCACAGAGTCTGACTTCTCCCTCCCTCCCATTCCCCACCTCCCACTCCCCACCAGCTGATCAGAGTCTGACAAGGCAGAGCGCAGGCACCAGAGAAACTCCAGACAAGAGCAAGAAACCAGTCTTCAGGCAAACAGTCCTGAGACCCGCTCGGTGCACATGGCCCTCCCAGGGCTAGCCTCCCAGAAGCCTCTGATCGGGCCTTTGTCAGATCTGGGATCCAGAGTGCAGCTCATGTCTTCAGCAAAAGAATTGCCTTCATCCTGACACAGGTGCCGAGAATGTATAATTCCAGTCTTACTTTTCTAGTTTGCTAAACAGATGAAAATATACTATCCTAGACAGTGCTGTAATAGCCGAGACATGTGCCTACACAATGGAAGAAAATAAATATTTATGTAAATAGACAGATTTAGGCATATAGTCTCTAAAGGAAATTTTCTCATTAAGTAAAAGTATAGGCTCACGTATATTATTAGGAAACAATATGCCTTTGTTTACTTCATGTCCTGCAAACAAAGTCTGTTTCTCATGTGCACAAACCAGTCTAAGTCGATGACGGCACGGGAGAGTGAGGCAGGGTCTCAGGAAGAAGAGATGGGAGACAAGCATCTCAAGCAACAGAGTGCACACTGAGGGGAACGACAGAGCCCAGTGGAACACTACAGAGCAGATGAAGTCAAGTCCAGAAAGGGAACAGCCGCTGCAAATCACTTCCTGTGAGAACAGGAGAGAAGACGACACTGAACTGAGCACAAGTGCGATGGAGAAGCACCCGTACAGCAACGGCACTCTATACCGTACACACACAGCACTCTATACCATATACACACACGGCACTCTATACCATATACCCACGGCACTCTATACCATATACACACAAGGTACTCTGTACCATATACACATGGCACTCTATATGATACACACATGGCACTCTATACCATATACACACAAGGCACTCTATACCATACACACACAGCACTCTATACAATAGACACATGGCACTCTATACCATATACACACATGGCACTCTATACCATATACACATGGCACTTTACCGTATACACACGGCACTCTATACCGTATACACACACGGCACTCTATACCATATACACATGGCACTCTATACCATATACATACAGCACTTATATCGTATACATACGGCACTCTATACCATATACACATGGCACTCTATACCATATACACACGGCACTCTATACTGTACACACACAGCACTTATATTGTATACATAACGGCACTCTATACCGTACACACATGGTTCTCTCAAAACCTGCATTTTCAGGGCCTACTGTGAAATGCATTCACCTGGAACAGTCCCTGTACACACAAGGGATGCACCTTCCTCGTGGAGACACCATGAATAGGACTCTCAGATAAGACAGACTCAGCTCTCAAACAGCAGGCAATGAACAACTCAAAGCCCATAATGGAAAAGAAGACTTTTAGTCATTCATTTATTTGAAACACAGAGTCAGAGAAAGAGAGAGAGAGAGAGAAAGAGAGAGAGAGAGAGAGAGACCTTCTCTTTAATGGTCCACTCTCCAATGCCTGCAGCAGCTGTGGCTGGGCCAGTCTAAGACCAGGAGCCAGGAGCTCTCCATCTGAGTCTCCCATGTGGTGGCTGAAATCTAAATGCGTGGGCTTCCTCTGCTCCCTCCTCAGCGAATTAGCAGGAAGCGGGATTGAAAGTGCAGAGCAGCCAGGACTCAAACCAGACTCTGGTAAGAGATGCAGACACCCTGACTGAGCACTGGGTTAGCCGGCTGTGCCACGCCGCCTGCCCCTCAAAGCCAGTTTCCTGTGACTCCACATCCTGTTCTTCTCATGTGTCACCATCTTAAAGGCATAGATTAACATGAATTCAAATAAGGTTCCCGAGTCGCTCAACCTCCTGACATGGAGCAGTGGCTGAAGCTGATAGTCGAACCCTGAGATACAAGTGCTGTGACATCCTTCAAATGTGCTGACCACTCAAAAATGAAGGGAACTGGAAGAGACAGAGGGCAACACAAACATGAGAAAGCAAAAGGAAGCGAGGAGATGTGCTTCCCTGGAGCAAACACTGAGTCTAAGCGGTCAGAGGTTTAAAGGAAGGGATGGACGAAGACCTTCTGAAAAGGCAAAGAAAGATCCCAGTGTCCTGGAGGAAAGAGAAGTGCCCCAGCCCGTTCCTGCTTCATCACTCCTGTACACTACACAGCTGGGACCACCCTACCACTTCCTGGTTGATGTCAACTTGATCACCATTTCCATTCAAGCCAACTGGACTTGGGAGAGTTGGTTAAGGACTGTCTCTATGCCAGTGTGTCCTCTGTGTGACAGATTGTGCATCGGCAGAAACGGAGAAATTGGGGCAGAAATATCAGGGGTCGCCAAGGATTGCCAAGGATCCAAGACCTGAGCTGTTGTCACGCACACACAAAGGGACCTATGCAGACCACAGGAAAGAGGGTAACTCAGCACATGGGTTACAGTGGAGCCACCGGTGACCAGGACCTGAAGGGGGCAATTCAGAACTCTATTGTGAGGCTGGCGCAGCAGCTCACTAGGCTAATCCTTTGCCTGTGGTGCCGGCACACCGGGTTCTAGTCCCTTTTGGGGCGCCAGATTCTGTCCCGGTTGCCCCTCTTCCAGGCCAGCTGCTGTAGCCCGGGAGTGCAGTGGAGGATGGCCCAGGTGCTTGGGCCCTTCACCCCATGGGAGACCAGGAGAAGCACCTGGCTCCTGCCATCAGATCAACGCGATGCGCCAACGGCAAAGGAAGACCTTTCTCTCTGTCTCTCTCTCTCTCTGACCACTCCGTTTCCAACCCAAAACAGCATGGCGCAGACCCCAGATGATTAAAGAGCCTCCGTCCTGATTCATCCCAGACAAAGTTCCTCTGCCTTCCTTCAACCAACTTTACTTATTGCCTGTTCCTTGACCTTGCTAACCCATGAATTGTTATTCTATCCACCCATTTGTTCTAGTATGGCTGAATATGGTTAAATACCTCCACTTTTTGATGCTGATTTGAAGGAAAGGAAATAAAGGAAACTGGACATCCTTAAGCTGAGAGTTAGATGCATTCTCTCTTTTCTGCTACTTACTTAAGCATTTGTTGCGACTCCACAGCCAGAGCTGCACTGAGTGCTGGCACACACAGCAGCTGCTGGGGTTGTCGCAGGAAACACATGATGGCTTTTTTCTTTACAAAGATCACTTTAAGCTTCCCCAAAGATGCACAGTGAAGAGCTGACGGAGCTGGAGTCTGGACCAGCCCTTGGACCCGGTACCCACGGTCCTTCCCCGACCCGCGCTGCCTGCAACTGTCTCGGTAGAGGCAGCCTGCGGGGCAGGGCACTGCTCGGGCAGCTTCCAGAGGCCAGCCCAGGTGCTCAGCTCCTGGCCTTGCCTGCTGGGGATTATGCTTGCTGGGGCCTTTTTGTCAAGGCAATCCCACACAATCACCCTGTTATTAGCATTATCATCGTGATTATCATCATCTTTTCTCTGAAATAATTTCCGTGAAATATATTTACCAAAGGAGAGGAGCTCTTGAACAAAAATGCTAATCGGTTCCTGCCACACAGAGCCCAGATGGCCGTGTTTTCAGGAGGAAGACACCACATAATAACCACGATTACCCTCGGTTGCACGCAGTGCAGATGTGGGAGCCACAGTGACTCGGGGATGCGCCCGTGGAAGTTCACAGAATCCCTCTGTCCTCTGCACAGCACAGCAGCGCGGGCGCAAGCTGAAGAATAGGTTCTGAGCAGTCGCATTTTCATCTCGCTTGCATATCTATGCCCCAGATGGCCCTGTGTTTAATGGCAGGAGAATAATAGTCACTTTGTGAGCCATTCAGGAGAAATTACAGAAGTATGGAAACTGCCCTGTGTGTCTTTATTCAATTTTCGCTCATTTCCAAGCGGCATGAATAAAGAGTCGTGAGCGTTTCTAGCTGAGGGTGTCGTTCTGACTCCTGAAGGCGAGGGCATCAGAGGGAAAGATGCTCAGCCCCTTCTGCTCCACTCGGGCTCTTACGTGGGAGAAGAAAATGAGCCTGCTCCTCACCCCAGGCTCCCGCTGCCTTAATCTCCCTCTCCCTCTCTCTCTCTCTCTCTCTCTCCCTCTCTGTCTCTGTCTCTCTCTTTCTCTGTCTCTGTCTCTGTCTCTCTCTCTGTATCTCTCTCTCTCTCTCTCTCTCTCACACACACACACACAGAGTTGCATACACAGGTGCACACATGCTAAACCCAAGGCAGCGGTACTCCCCAGGGGAAACAAGTTACAGCATTCGCCTCCTGACAAATGGTCATTCCAAGGCATCCTGGGACTTTGGTATTACTCTCCTGCTTCACCAGCAAGAGGATTAAACCTGCAACACTGTAAACATATGTCTCCGAAGCTCAGATACCTACCTGAAAATGGAACAGATCACAGACATCGGCTTAAGAGCCTGGCTGGGATGTGTCAGGGTCTGCATTCCAGTCCTGCCTCTGCTTCGGTTTCCGGCTTCCTGTTGATTCACACCCTAGGAGGCCGTAGGTGGTGGCTCTGGTCCTTGGTTCCCTGCCACCCGTGTGGGAGACCTCGGTTGAGTTCCTTGCTCCAGGCTTCATCATGGTTTGGCCCTGGCTGCTGCACGCTTGTAGGGAGGAGGTCTCTCTCTTTCTTTCTCTATCTCTATCTTTCTCAATCTCTCTCTGCCTTCCAAATAAATAAATCCATTTTTGTAATAAAAGGAAATGGAAAAAGGTATGTGAATAGCACTTAAGAAGAGCATGTCAGATTCTAGGGATGAAAAGTCTGGTCCATAAACTTACTAAAATCCCTGGAATTGGGCCAGGCAATTTGCACAGTGCTGAGGACACCACTTGAGACACCTGTGTCCATAGCGAGTCTCGGCTCTGATTGTAGCTTCCTGCCCTTACGCACTCTGGAAGATAACAGGAGACGACTCAGGTGCTTGGGTCCCTGCCACCCATGTGGGAGGCACAGACTCATTTCCCAGCTCCTGGCTTTGGCCTGGCCCAAGCCAGTTGTTGAGGCATTTGGGGTGAGAACCAGTAGGTTGAAGTTCACTTTCTGACTGTGTCGTTGTCTCTACCTCTCTGCCCTTCAAATAACGACTTTTTAGTCTCACTAAACCATGTCATGGACTCCATAGGTGCACATGGCCAGTGGCTACCATACAAAAGCGTGGATACATTTTCAGTACCACAGAAAATATTATTGCACAGTGATGCCCTAAATTCCTGATATCCTTTATTCTGTATTATTTTAGCTATCACTGTCTAGGTCAGCAGTGGCCGAGACAGCCTAGAGTGTCCCTGGTCACTGCCAAGCCAGATCTGATCTGAGCAGACACAGGTCCACTGTGCACAGGTACAAGATGTGTCCATCAGAGCAGGTGTTAAGGGCACCTCTCCCAACCAACGGAGAGTTCTTTTGAAACTCAAGGCCCACGTTCAAAGAACTTGCTAAGAGCAGTGGAAGTGCTGGCAAGGAGTAGAACATAGGGCAGCTCTGTGGTGCAGCAGGCTGAGTCGTGGTCTGCAGCACCAGCATCCTATGTGGGCACCAGTTTGAGTTCTGGCTGTTCCACTTCTGGTCCAGATCCCTGCTACTGCACCTGGGAAAGCAATGGCAGATGGTTCAAGTGCTTGGGCCTCTGACCAATGTGGGAGACCTGGAAGAAGCTGGTTTGGCCTGATTTGGCCTGGCCTAACCCTGGTCATTGCAGCCATTAGGGGAGTGAACCAAAGGATGGAAGATTTCTCTCTCTCTCTCTCTCTCTCTCTCTCTCTCTCTCTCTCTCTCTCTCTCTCCTCTCTCTGTAACTCTAACTTTCAAATACATGAAGTAAATGTTTAATAAAAGGAATTGGCCGGGGATACAAAAGTCCTTTCAAAAGGCAAATCCCAGAGGAAGCACGCAGGGGTAAGGGGAGACCAGCCGAAGCACCTTTCATTTGTCTTGGGAAGTGCGGAGTCTGTAGGAGCAAAGCTCCCGTGTCTGGATCCCAGTGTGACCAGGGAAGGGCAAGACCCTGATCCACGAGGAAGCCAGGGAACAAGCAGACTCCCCTGCAGGCAGGGGCTGAGGTCCAGCTAAGGAAGCAGAACAGAGTCCATCTCCGGCCTTTACCACTTCACTGTAGGCCTTGCAGAGCGAGCTCTGCTGAATAAACTCGAGTCTGAGCTGCTCCATCCACGTCCCCTCCCCCACTTCAGCTCTGGGCCGGGCACAGCAAAGGGGAGTGGACAAGAGGCAGGGCTGGTAGAGGACTGGGACAGTGGGGGCTCTCAGGGGGCATGCACTGGGGAGTGCTCAGGGCGAGGTGGATCTGGGGATGAAGGCAGCCCTGGATTGCCCAAGAGACACTGCCCTGGGCTGTTGAGGACTTAACAAGGCATCAGAGCAGTCAGCCGTCAGCAGAGGGAGGAAGAGGGAGCGGGGACTTCCTTCCAGTGCTGGGATGGTCTCTCCTTGGGAAACAGCCACCTCCATGCTGTCAGGACTGGGCCCTCGGAGGGGCAGACAGGGTCTGGGATGGACAAAGGTGGTGCCAGGGCAGCCGGGAGGACAAGGGGTGGAGAACCAAGCCGACCATCCCTACCTGATCTCAGCCATGGGGAAGCAGGGTGGGGCTCCAGCCCCAGGGCTGTGCTGTCTGCCCCGTGTGTAGGCTCCTGTCCCTAGACGCACCCAGAACGTGGCACCCGCTGCAGCCTCCTGCCCCCTGCTCCCTAAAGCCAGCAGCAGTGAAATGTCCCCACAAAGCTTGAAAGTCATTTCCTCAAAGAGTTAACACCACGTAAAACCTCATAAAAGGAAAAGGGACCCATTTATGCTCAGATTCCGCGGGCGTCTCTTGTCCCTGTCCAGGCTCAAGAGTCTTTGCTCCAAAGCTATCTTCCCGCGGGAACAATGGTGCAGGTGCACTGCCCCTCTGCGCATGGCACGTTCGCCCCGGGAGGCGGGAGGGGCTTCGCACCTGCTTCTCCTTCTGAGGTGCTCCTGGCCCTGCTAATGTCCCCAGTGTCAAGTCTGGCGTGGCCAAGGCTGTTGCCGACGACTACTGCCAGCGTCCCTGTGAGGTGACACATGTCTCTTCTGGTGATGTTTCTCTGGTTTGCGTCATGTGTAAATGGCTGTGGTTGACAATATTAATTGAGGGAAGATCCAAAGGGAGAGGTGAAGAGAAAGACAGTTTTAACGGGCACTGATGTACATTGCTAACAGGAGAAAGAGAAACTTTGCTCTGGGTTCTCATTGCTTATGATGAAGTCCTGGAAAAGGCATCGGATTTTCACTTATTGCCTTTCAAAAATAGATGACAACCAGGTCACATGTGTCCATGAGAGAAGGAGGCAAACACTCAACACGGTGTGAATGTCTGCACCTGCCCATGTCCTTGGGCCAGGAAGACTCTGCCCAGCTCTGTGCATCAGCACCTGGGCAGCCAGCGCAAGGCTGTCTGTGACAAGGGGGCACTGACCTCCACTGCAGAGTCCAGGTTTGGTGGGAGTGATGGTGACCACCCAGGAAGCGTGCATGGCCCCTCACCCCACACACGCCCCCCGATTTGTCTTCTAATTTGCTCTGGAGTAGAAAGGCCACGGAAGCTCCTTTCAAAAAAGTACTTGATTTTGAAATGAAAGTGAAAAATGATGAATTATGGACCGATTACTGGGTTCTGGAGAGATGGGAATAAGAAGTTCACAGGAAATGACTATACAGAAAGGTAATGTGCTCTCTAGCTCTCCAAAACCCCGGGGATGTTTGCATGAAAAAGAACCATTCCAGGTTTGAGGAGGGAGGTGTGTTTCCTGAGTGGACACTGCTCAGGGCCTATGCGACAAAACATCAAACAATAGCCCATCAATATGCACAATTTTTCTGTGTCAAATAAAAGTTCAAAAACATTAAAATAATAAATTGTTAAACTGAAATGCGTATCTAAAAATTATACACCCCTCTTCACTGTTGGTGGTTGAAATTATTCTAACATTTATACTTTTAGCTATGATTTTTCTAATTCTAATAGAAAACTGATATCGTTTAAACTCATCAATTCAAAGTCAGCTCATCACAAGCTCATACACTCCCTAGTCAAACAAGACTTTAAAGAAACATGTGATATTTTTGAATAATGTGCAGCGAATTATTGAATATAAACTTATTTTCATATTTTATGCTGCTTATTTAAATATTTAGAATATGGTTTTAATTACCATGAAACTTTACTAAACACCCACCTGTCAGTAAAGAAACCGATTATTTTTTTTAGATTCTCATTCTCCTGAAAGGAAAACAGGTGTGAAAGCCTGCAGGTATTTATCCACCAACAAAAAAGGAAGGGTATCTGTGAAGTGTGGGGCAGAAGCAAACACAGTGCGATCTTGAAGACGCAGCGCTGCAGGATGTGACTCCAGCCCCAGGAGCAGAGGTTCTGTGTGGGCCAGGGAAGGCTGTGTGGCTGTGCACTCTGCAGCCTCAGGTCCAAGGGCTGTCCACTTCGTGCAGCTGTCATGCTGAAGTAGGCATGCCATAGGCGGAGATTCGGTCCCCATGCTTCTTAACAACAAGAAGACGGCAAGAAGGAAAATCAAGTAAGATGGAGCAGAAACCTACGTCGATCGGGACGGTCCTGGGTGGGTCCTGCTGTAACTTGCAGCCCTGAACACCCAGTGTAGACGCAGGTGGGGAGAGTGGGAAGTCGCTGTCCAGGGCTCCTGTGCACCAAGACGAAGACAGTGCTGAGCGACACTTCTCTGGCCTGTGAAACCTCACCTCTGTGGAAGTGAGCTCTAATCTTCCACAAAGAAAGAAGTCTGTGGTAGGGGTTGGCCCTGTGGTGTAGTAGGTTAATCTTCTACCTGCAGTGCCAGCATCCCATATGGGCGCCAGTTCTAGTCCCGGCTGCTCCTCTTCCAATCCAGCTCCCTGCTATGGCCTGGGAAAGCAGTAGAAGATGGCCCAAGTGTTTGGGCCCCTGAACTCACATGGGAGACAGGGAGGAAGCACTTGGCTCCTGGCTTCGGATTGGCGTAGTTTCGGCCGTTGCAGCCATCTGGGGAGTAAATCAACGAAAGGAAGACCTTTGTCTCTGTCTCTACCTCTCACTGTCTGCAACTCTACCTCTCAAATAAATAAATGAAATATTAAAAAAAGAAAGTCTGTGGCAGGTGCTTAGCCCAGCCCTGGTGACACTGGTTAAGAGGTCAGCTGGACCGGGGCTGTGGCACAGCAGGTTGAGCCGTCACCTGCTGAGTCGAGTCCCACATGGGGCTGCTCCACTTCCAACAGAGCTCCTTGGTAACACACCTGGGGAAGCAGCAGAAGACGGCCCAAGTCTCGGGGCCCCTGCACCATCTGGGAGACAGCGAGAAGCTCCAGGTTTCAGCCTGGCCCAGCCCTGATCATTGTGGCTACTTGGGGAGTGAACCAGTGGATGGATGATCTTTGTCTCTCCTTCTCTCTCTCTCTCTCTCTCTCTCTCTCTCTCTCTCTCTCAATGTAAAATAAATAAAAATCTTTTAAAAGAGACACTCTCATTCCATTCCACAGTACCTGAGGTTCTCACCTGGCTCCAGCTTCCTGCTAACGGAGCTCTTAAGAGGCAGCAGGCAATGTCTCAAATGATTGGATCCCTGCCACCAGTTTGGAAAACGGAATTTGAGTTTGGCTCCTGGATTTGGCCTGGCCTAGTCCCGACCACTGCTGGTGTTTGGAGGAGCGAGCTCGTGGATGGGACTTCTCTCCATCACTTTCTAGCTGTCTCTTGATCTCTCTGTGTCTCTCAACCTCTGAAGTTAATTAATTTGAAAGAGTGAAGCTTGAGTCCAATCCTGAATTTCAGCCTGGAACCCAGCTAACGTGCGCCAGGGAAACCAGCGAGCAGGCCGTCCGCATTCACGGAAGGGATGTTGCTCTCCGTACAAGCTTGAACACTTTACATTTGTCATCAGTGCGCTAGGGAAAGTGACTCAGAAGCATTATCACAAAAATAAAGAGCTCTCGTGAAGTGACACCTGACAGAGGGACTCCATTGTAGAGCACCCAAGACTCCTTCCGGAGAAGGCATCTTCCACCAGGAGGCTCTGGTCTGAAACGCACTATGGCCTAAAACTCGGACAATAACTATCACTGCATCCCACGTGGCAGAGCATGGAAACTCCCTAGAGTGATTGCTCAAGCTTGAATCAGACAGGCTGCACCTGGATTACTGTTGACACCGTAATTTGTCTATTGTCAAGATTGTAACTGATATTAGTTTCGAATAGGCCTTAGGTCAGCTTGACCCTAGTAACCAGTATCCCCCCACCCAATCCTAGCAATCATGTATTTCCCTCCTCTCCTGGTGGTTTTTGCCTTTATAAACCCTGTTGCTTTGAGGTTCAGGGTCAAGAGTTCTTGAGGACATGAGCCAGCTCTCCACCACCGGCAATGAAGGACTGGCAAATTCATCAGCGCGTGGTGCTCCTGTTTACACTCACTCAGGAGCAACGTTAGCAGCACTGAAATATGCATAATGTGATACGGTCAAGGCCAGGCAGCGTCACAGCTTTCTGCATGCCCAGAGATTGGTTCAGGACTCAGTGCCCTGTCCCTAGGGTACCATTACACCCCAAGCACCATGACAGAAATGCCCCCAACACCCCGACCAACACAGAAACGCCCCAGCACCTAAGTCTCGGCATTTTCCACCAGTGTCCCTGTCTCCTACCCATTATTTAGTCTGTCTCCCTGAGTAGTCTTTAATAGAAAGAAACTTCAAGCATCAACTTTACAGTGTCCTTGTCCTCCTATGGCTTCTAAGGTGCCTTATCCAGGGATCCAGCTCTCTGTGTGTTGTGGTTCCAGGTGGCGACATTGTGCCTGGACCTTCTCCTCCAGCCAACACTGCGTTCCCCACTCTGCATTTCCCACCAAGAAATTTCTCACCAAGGGGCCCTCAGGCTTCACTGCTTAGGGGTGCCGGGAGCTCGCTGGGCAGGGGTCTCTGCCAGTGAGGGGTGCCAGGAGCTCTCTGGGCAGGGAGTCTCCGCCAGTGAGGGGAGCCGGGAGCTCGCTGGGCAGGGGTCTCTGCCAGTGAGATGTGCCGGGAGCTCTCTGGGCAGGGAGTCTCCA
>CM027408.1:5361918-5396443 GCA_015711505.1 Sylvilagus bachmani
GGAGCTCTCTGGGCAGGGGTCTCCACCAGTGAGGGGAGCCGGGAGCTCTCTGGACAGGGAGTCTTCACCAGTGAGGGGAGCTGGGAGCTCTCTGGGCAGGGAGTATCCACCAGTGAGGGGTGCCGGGAGCTCACTGAGCAGGGGTCTCTGCCAGTGAGAAGTGCCGGGAGCTCTCTGGGCAGGGAGTCTCTGCCAGTGAGGGGTGCCGGGAGCTCTCTGGGCAGGGGTCTCTGCCAGTGAGGGGAGCTGGGAGCTCTCTGGGCAGGGAGTCTCTGACTTTCTGGGTCATGGCGTCTGTTTCCCATCTTCTTTCACTTCCTACTTACAAGTTCACAGTCAGGCTCTCTTGAGCCTTGTTTGAAATCTCATTTATTCTTATTAATTTATTCCTTATTAATTTTCCTTTCCTTCCCTTGGAATCTGGAGCTCCCTGGCTCTCTCTGTCCCCTTGGCTTGGTTAGCACCAAACACTGGGCAGTTACCAAATGTGGAAAGTACCAGACACCTCATTAAGCTAATTCCTCTCTCTGTCCATCCATCTGTCCATCTACCTGCTGCGAATCTATCTACCCATCTCTGTGCATTTCCTATGTAATCAGTCATGTATTTATGTCCACTTATTTCTTACAGCTGTCTTCTTGTGATTGTGTGGTGTTGACATTTTGTAGCTGTGAGATCTAAGGCTCAGCCATTGTCCCGAGATCCCCACGGTTGTTCATGGGATTTCCTTATTCCTGACCGCAGACTTGGTTGACCGTTCCCTGCTGTTCCTGATACAGGTAGGCTCCGCCCCTTCCTGTTTCCGTACCGTGTGGCTAGAGGTCCATCAGGCGCGCTGGCCTATTCAGTGGACAAGCTTTGACATCCTTGATTCCTCTGCTGCTCTCCTGGTTCTCATTTCTTTGGTTTCGGCTCCTTTATTATTTTTCCCTCTGGCTACTGCATTATGTTTTTTGCTCTTTAGGCCTAGTTTCTTGGAGTGGAAACTCAATTTGGTTGAGGCCTTGCTTTCTTCTCACACAAGTGTTTAATGGCCAAATGCCCGTCCCAGGCAGAGAGCGAACAGTGAGCCTGCTGCAGCCCATCAAGAACCGACGCCCTCCAGTTCACGTTCAGTGGAGCAGGCGAGTGCAGTGGGCGGTGCCGTGTCGTGGTGTCGAATTCTCTGGGGTTTCTCTCACTTTCCGCCTAACAAACCCCATGTGCTTCAGAAAGCTTGTGGGACCCTCAATTTCTCAACTATAGCCATCATAAAATGAGACACAATTCCAATTTCTGGTGTTCCCTTGAGAATTTACATAAAATAACAGAATGCTTGCACACAACTGCTTGGCTTTGCTTTTTCTTCCTTTTCCCTTACTCGGAGCCTTGACCCTCCTCCATAGTTCAGTCTACTGACATGGAGCACCCACCCACGCCCAGGTAACTCATGGCCAGCCTGGCCCTCCTGCCCTCCCCCGCCTGCTGTCCTGGACTGTTGCCTGCTTATTCCATGCAGATCTAGGCACCACGATAGCTTTCTCCTCATCTGTTAGATTTAAGGGCAAATCCACTCTTGTAGAAGGAGTTGCTGTCGCCTAACTTTCTGGAGATAAAGATGAGCCCTTGCCAAGGCTGCACAGTTTGCATGGGATTCCATCCATGGCGGTTTGACTCCAATTCCATGGTTCCCCCAAACTCGTAGAATTCCTCCCAATGTTCCATTCTCCGTCTGCCTGAAGTTCTCGCCGTCAGCCAGTGCACGTATCCCAGGAGCCCAGGGGCTCAGCCCTTCCACCTGAAGACCGAGGTCTGGACATTCCTCTGCCTTCCCTGCTCCAGCGTGGCCTGTGGGGCTCCCTCTGCCCCCTGCCTGCACGAGTGTGCTGAACCCAGAGAACGGCAGGGCACGGTGCACGCCAGCCGGCATCTAGGAAACACGGTGCTCGCTGCTTAGGGAAACAGATTCTCCTAAAAAGTTCTACAAGCAAACTTACTTCACTTTGTTAAACTGAGGATTTATATTGACAGCTGAATGAAGACTTGTCTCTCAGGAATGACTGCCATTCCCACTCCCAGGCAAGGACAGATCAACTAAGTCCATTCCTGCGCTTACTGTTTGCACTGCGGGTCCATCCCAGACAAGTACCCTTCGTCACGATGCTCCTCTCAGTCAGGAGTCAGAGAGCCCTGGACTCCTGCTCAGGACCCCGTCTGCCTTGCCCGGGGACTCATGCCATCTCCCAGGGGCACCCCAGCTCCACTCTGGCTGCTCCCGCAGGTGCCTCGCTCTGTCTCCGATATGAAGAGCTGAGCAGAACTAAGGAACTGGGAGCTGCTTCCACTTGGATGGGACACAAGTGCAGAGGGGAGGGGGTAGACGTGGGGCTGGGGTGAGGGGCGGGGCTCAATGCAAGGGAAGCCCCCAGATGGCAGGGAAGGACGGAGCAGCACCCGGCCTGAACTCCGGCCATGTCTGTGCACTCCGGCTGCCCAGCCTCTGCGAGCCCCTGGCCTTTCTTCCCTGAGGGCTCAGCATCAGACGGCCACAGGGCAGCTATGGCCCTTGCACCCCGGCCTGCTCTGTAGCCACATGGTCTTACATGCAGCAAGCACCCTCGGGAGCCCCCTTTCCACACGGGCTCAGGCCCCCAGATTAACTGGAAATTTGGTGAGTGCAAGCGCTCCTCAAAACTACCAAGATCGTAACAGCAGAGCAAGGTCTGCGAATACAAGCAGTGCAGTCCTGGACGGGCTCCAGCAGCAGAGAGAGCATCAGGTGAACCGAGGGAATCTGAATCAAGTGTGGGCTTTAATTAGCAATAATGAATCAATATTGCTTCATTATCTGGGGCAAACACGCCATGCTGGTTCCAGCAAGTTACCAGGAGTGAAGACTGAATGTGAGGTGTGTGAGACTCATTTCATTAGCTTAAAAATTTCTCTATAAATCAAAACTTCAAAAGCAGAAGACCCCAATAAACGTGAGAATGTCTAATACTAAAACAAAGAAACTCGGCTTTTGAGAGCCCATGTTTTTCTGCCACGTTAGCATTCTTCATCAAGCTGAGAATCTCCAGCCAGTCTACCGCACACCACTGGCCCAATGAGGACTTGAATGACCCTGCCCTGAGCCCTGGGTTCCAGCAGCAGGAAGGGAGCGAGAGCAAGGATGTGTTTCTGCAAAAACTGAAGAGCTGGACTACCCCCACCTGCCCTTCCCAGCCCCTCTCTTGGTGGCCCGGAAGCCCACAACTTGATGCTTAAGTAGGAGGTTCATGTCCAAGATTCATGCCCCATTGCTCAAGAAGTTCCGGCTTGCCAATCACCATCCAGCTCACCTTGTCAGTGTTTCCTGGAAAACCCCTTACCCACTGCCTTCCACACGCGGGAGGAGAAAGCCATGCAGGGCACTTATTAGCAATAAGGGGCTGATAGACCCTGACCTTCCTTCCTTGCTGTTTTATTTTTTTAGAAAATATTTATTTATTTGAAAGGCAGAGTTAAAGAAAGAGAGGGAGAGAGAGAGAAAGCATCCACTGGTTCACAACTTAAATGGCCTCAACAGCCAGGGCTGGGCTGGGCAAAAGCCAGGAGCCTGGATCTCTACCCGGGTCTCCCACATGGATGGCAGGGGCCCAAGTACACAGGCCATTTTCTCTCTGCTTTCCCAGGCCCATTAGCAGGTAGCTGGATTGCAAGCGGAGTAGCCGAGACTTGAACCTGCATCTACATGGGGTGCCGGCATCACAGGCAGTGGCTTGACTGCTAGGCCACAATGCCAGCCCCGCTTTTTGAAATTTAAAGAACATAGAATTGGGTTACCATTTAATGGGACATCGTGTGACAAATAAACTTGAGGGGGAGGGGTAGAGCTGTGTAGGCGTGGGATCATGTTTGTAGGAAAAACGGATCTTCCTGGTTCAAGTCCCAGATCACTGCGTTGAGCTGGCGGCTGCCCTCGCACCCTGTACCCATGGGTCCCTAAAAGCTCAGGCAGTGCAGCCTCCAATGGAAGGGACAGGGGCTCTGGGCAGCAATGGCCGACCAGAGGGGCTTATGAGAGAGTGGGAGCCTTACCCAGGCCCTGGAAGCCACTGTGAAGTGTGGGGGCTCAACCTCCACACACTGTGCAGGACTAGCTGGCCTGTCTCCCCCCAGGCTCCTTCTCCAGCTTCAAATCCCCTGTCAGAGAACACACATGAACACAGAACATGCACAGACACATATGAATAGCAAATACATGTGGGCATGTTTGAACAAAGAACACACATGAATGTACATGTGATCATATGAACACATACGAACAGAGAACATATGCGGACATGGAACACACAACATGTGCGAACAGCAAACACATGTGAACCGAAACATTGTGTACATAAAACACATGTGAACACATATGAACAGAGAACATGTGGACATTTGTGAACAGAGAATACATGCGAGCATGTATGAATAGGGAACACTTGCATGATTGGAGAACACACATGGACATTCATGAATAGAGAATGCATGTGAGCACACATGGGCATACAGGCACAGAGAACACATGTGATCCTGTATGCCCAGAGAACACACATGAAGAGCAAACACACAGTAACATGTGTGAACGGAGAACACACAAACACGTATGAATGGAGAACACTCCTCACAGGTTGAGGCCATAACCCCAGCCTGACAGCAGTTAAGGGTGAGGCGTCCAGGGGATTTGGGGTTAGATGAGATCATGAGTGTGGGGTTCCCATGATGGTGTTTATACGCTGACAAGAAGGGGAAGAGCCGGAGCGCGCCCATCTCCATCTGGCCTGTGGGGACCCGCGACAAGGTGGTCACTGCAAGCCAGGAAGAGACCTCAGGGCAAGCAGAGCCCAGCACACACAGGTCTTCACGCTCCAGCCTCACGATAGAGACACGGGAGCATCACGTAAGCCCCTGTCCACTGCCGTGGCCGCTCAGGCAACAAGGGGCTGAGTTCCGTGCTCCAGCAAAGATCTGCAGACTGACAGCTTTTCTTCCTGTGGAAAAGACCCCAGGGTTCACGGGTTTCCCACAGAGGGGAGGTGCAGAGGAAGCGAGGGCCTTCGCTGTGTTCCTGACCTCGGAGCCGGGCCACAGCTGGTGCTCTACTCACCTGCCCAGGGTGGGAGGCCTCGGGCTGCGTGGCCCTGGCGTGGCAGCCAGCTGTTTCCCCTCCCAACCCCTCCCCTCTCCTCCCCTCCCCTTCCCTCTCCTCCCCCTCCCCCCCCACGTCACTTCTCAGGACCTTTGCAATCCATGTCTGTTTTCAAATGCAAGTTTCTCGAAGGAGCTGGATGGTCAGTGTCTCCCCCCGCCCCTCCCTATCTCCCCCTGCACCGGATGGATGAAGCTGCCCCCCAGGCTTTGTCAGTGAGCTGAGTGTCAGAAGAGCAAGGGGAAGAGTGAGCCATCTGGGTCTGTTGCTGGCGTATCCCCTAAATGCACACGGTGAGCTCCTGAGCCCCAGCATGATGGCAGTGGGAGGTGAGGCTCTCAGAGGTGATGAAGTCAGAAGGGATGGCGCCTCTGGATGGCGTCAGTGCCCATGTGAGAAGGGACAGGAGGGGGTTCGCATCCCTCCCTCTCCTCTCTCTCTCTCTGCCATGTGAGAATGCTGGGAGAAGCAGCCCTACCCTCGAGGCCATCATCTTGGACTTGCAGCCTCAAGAACTGTGCAATGCATGTGGGATTCTGTGAAGCAGCACTGAGTGGTCAAGGTGTGGACTGGGCTGGGGGGATCCCCCCGAGTTTTCAGTAGAGCCATTGACTGTCATTCTGTGAGCACTATCTTGTGTCAGGCACCTGGGAGGTGGGCACGGCTCCCCTGGGCTTTCAGGGGTGCCCCGGGAGGCAGGCAGCCCAGAGGTGCAGATCTCAGCAGGTACCGGAAGTGCCACTTACATCAAGGGTGCAGTGGCCAGGCCCGTGGGCTCCCCAACACTGGGCCCCTCAGCTGGAAGGGGCTGCTGGCCCCCCCATCCATTCCCAGACTCCCCATAAATTGCCTTTCTGCATCCCTGACCAATGACAAGACCCAGGCCCCTGTGATATGGTCCCGATTCTTCACAGGAGACCCCAGCCTGGGCCTGGGGTTCCTTGGCCATGACCCAAATTCACCTCGCCCACACCTGGGGGCTGCTCAGCTCCCAGACCATGGTGAGGGCCAGCAGAGGCTGCAGGTGGCCAGGAGCACGGAGCAGACACAGCAGTGCACAGCCAGGAAGGCCCAGGCTGCTGCTCGCCCTGCCTGGGTGGGGAGGGGTTCCCCTTCCTGCCACGTGTTTCTTCTAGTAGACTCGACCTCAGCAGCCAGAGAGCTTGACCTAGGAGTAAGTGAACTGGAGTTTGCATCCCTGGGGTGCCACGACCACCCACCCAGCCTCCAGGGAGTGGCCTGTCTCCTGGGTGCTGGGTGTCCTTGTGTGCTGAGAGTCAGGAACACTGCCCTCTCTGAGAGCGGTGCACGGAACGAGGTGATCGACAGAGCGTCTTTCTGGGCTGCCTGCCAGCCCCCAGCAGTCCCACCCTCCTCCTCCTCCCGTCTCCTGAAGCAGCAGAGCCCAGCCGGGCCCAGCAGCCCTCAGCCAGCTTTGTGGGAAACACGCCCCTGGCACCCTGCACTTTGTGAGGATTGTTCAGTCACCCGCCCTTTCACCCCAGCACGTCCACCATGCCTCTGACTTGTTGCCTCTGGTCGCTCCAGGCACACATGTGTCATGTCACAGACATGTGCGGCACCAGGCACACATGTGTCATGTCACAGGCATGCACAGTACCAGGCACACATGTGTCATGTCACAGGCATGTGCAGCACCAGGTACATATGTATCATGTCACAGACATGTGTAGCTCCAGGCACACATGTGTCATGTCACAGACATGTGCAGCACCAGGCACATGTGTGTAGCACCAGGCACACAACATGTGTCATGTCACAGGCATGTGCAGCACCAGGCACACATGTGTCATGTCACAGGCATGCACAGTACCAGGCACGCATGTGTCATGTCACAGGCATGTGTAGCACCAGGCACATATGTATCATGTCACAGACATGTGTAGCTCCAGGCACACATGTGTCATGTCACAGACATGTGCGGCACCAGGCACATGTGTGTAGCACCAGGCACACATGTGTCATGTCAGAGACATGTGTAGCATCAGACACATGTGTGTAGCACCAGGCACACACACATGTGTCATCTCACAGGCATGTGCAGCACCAGGCACACATGTGTCATCTCACAGGCATGTGCAGCACCAGGCACACATGTGTCATGTCACAGACATGTGCAGCACCAGGCACACATGTGTCATGTCACAGACATGTGCAGCACCAGGCACACATGTGTCATGTCACAGGCATGCACAGTACCAGGCACGCATGTGTCATGTCACAGGCATGTGCAGCACCAGGCACATATGTATCATGTCACAGACATGTGTAGCTCCAGGCACACATGTGTCATGTCACAGGCATGTGCAGCACCAGGACTTGCAGAAGTCGGCCTGGGAACACCTGTGTTTGCCTCTGTCTAGCAAGAACCCTCCTTCCTCTGGTGACAACGTCTCCTGGTAAAATCAGCTCCATTTTAGGCGATCAAGTCCTGCGCCTGGCTGGGGTCTCTGTAAATGCTGCATCCGTCTGCGTGCTGCCAACAACCCGGAACTTAGTTTCCAGGTCCTTCTGCCAGGGTGCTGGTCTCCCTCGCACCACTGCCTTCCAGGCAGCTCGTCGACCGCCGTCGCCAATGGAAGAACGTCTCCTTCCTCAGCCCCCAGGTCCACCTGCGAGGGAGCTGAGCCCCTCCTGCCAGCCCTCCACGTAGCAAAGGGGGAGTCTGGAATCTCTGCCACCTTACACTTGGGTAGCCTGTAGTTTAGGTTCACATGATAATTATTTAATTCAACAATGATCTCGAGATGCCAGAGATCAAACAAGGACAAGATACAGTGCCAGACAAAAAATACCAGCGGCCAATGAAGAGATAGGTCCACCCCAGGGTGGTAGCAGGAACTGAGCAAGTCAATGGCTCAACTTCAAGAAACCAAAAATCCTGCTTTAGTTAGAAGGCATGATGACCAGTAGTGGAAATTATCACTGATGGGTATTGTTTAACACTCTCCCGTGTCTCCTGCCAGGCGATCACACAGTTCATACACCGAGACGCTTGGGAGTTATGCATACTACATAGCCCCGCGGAACTCTGAAGACTCCTGACCAGAAAGAAATGCAGAGGGGCAGCTTGGCCGGCACAGGGTCGCACACAGCACCTGGGTACACCTGGCGGCCCCTGAGCAAGGCTGGAGGCGACCTCCAGGCTGGTTCCCGGCCTGGCTGTTGCAGTCCACCCCCGTGAGATGATTTGCCATGGTGGGAAGCCAGGAGATCTCTCTGCACTGTCCTCTTAGATATTGCAAATCATTTTAAATGATGTCACAACTATTTCAAAATAAAAAGAAAAAAGATATTAGTATGCCTGCTGTAAATAGCACAATCTAAAATCATCCCTTCACATAAGAGATCGGAAGAAGATGCCAAGGTAGAAGTGCTTCTGTGAAACGCTGGGATGGTGCTCTGCTCCGCTTTTGAAAGCCCACTTGATCGGTGCATGCTACTTTTCCATAGAATTTAAACACTGTTTCAGTGCCATTTACCTAGTTCAAAAAGAAAGGCAATTTAGCATCTTTCCCTCAGAAGCCAGTCTGCTTTGCACAGTTTCCTCCTAAATATTAAGACAGGGAATGAAAGATTCTGTAAAAACTCTTTCAGCTCTCCAACCTAAATCTGTAGCCGTATCTCCTGCGCCGTGACATTTCACGTAACAGCAGAAAATGGAATTCACATACCGATGGATCCTCAGCTGAGGTTTCAAGCATGACTCCACGACTCTGGGTACTGCTCACGGAAGAGAGAGCCCAGCGTCTCCGGTGGGAAACTCGCTGTGGCAATGAGTGCTGTACTTATTCCTCAACTGTGAGTTGGGCGGTGCCAGCAATCGAAACGAATGTCAGCGACGCATCATCTCTTCAACTGATAATAGAATTATTTTATACTGTCCTGTTTTATGAGAGTTACACATGTTTTTTTTCCTTTTTACATATTTGCCAAACACCTGTGAGCAGTCAGCGTGTACGGGCAGCGTCGGTGGACGTCACACTAAGTAACCTGGTTGTTTCCGCATTGTAGCCCAAAAGAATGCAGGCAGCATGGCAGCGCTGGCATGTTTTTAAGATTTATTTATTTATTTGAAAGGCAGAGTTACAAAGAGAAGGAGAGACAGAGAGGGAGAGGGAGAGAGAATGGGAGAGAGAGACAGAGAGGGAGAGAGAGGTCTTCCATCCGTTCACTGGTTCACTCCCCAAATGGGTGCAACAGCCAGAGCTGTGCTGATCGGAAGCCAGGAGCCAGGAGCTTCTTCCAGGTCTCCCACATGGGTGCAGGGGCCCAAGCACTTGAGCCATCTTCTACTGCTTTCCCGGGCCATAGCAGAGAGCTGGATCGGAAGAGGAGCAGCAGGGACCGGCACCCTTATGGGATGCTGGCACTGCAGGCGGCAGCTTTACCCGCTGCACCACAGCGCCGGCCACAGTGGCAGCACCTCCATGATGGCCAGAGCCAGTTCTGACACGGCCCATGCTTCTTTCATGTAAATGTGGAGCTGGGGTGCCGAGAGCTGCACTTGCGGGCTCTTCCTCATGTAGATTCTGCACAGCCCAAGGAGCCGAGAGAACAGCAAGGCGCTGCGGAAGGTCTACACTGTCAGTGTCCATCTCAATGGTCCCCAAGCCCCTTTGCGGGTCACCAACAGCGAAGACTGCCTAGCCTTGCCCCATCCCTGTGCTGGTCTAAACATTTAGTCCAGTTTGACTCATCTGAGGCCGCCCACAGCCCTGCGAGGTCACTAACAGCTCCGTAGATGCAGAAAGTGAGAGTGAAGCAATTTCTCCCGGACCTGGTAAATAAGTGAGTTTGGATCCCCGTCAATGGCAATGTGGCACTGTAATATGGCTTCACTATCCTGCATCCAAAAAAGTAAAAAAGAATCCTCGCATCATAGTCAAGTGCGTCTTCCGTTTGGCCCCGTACAGCTCGCCAAGCCTCCCCTCCCACGACCTCACCCGCACCCGAACGACGACCAGGCTCCCCAGACACCTGGTCTTCCCAGCTCCTGAGCTTGCCCACCTGCCTTCCACTTCCCATGATCCCCCGTCTCTAGCCAACACCCAGACCTCTGGGCCTCGGCGTCATCTTCCCCAGGCCCACGGCAGATGCCACCCAGAAACAGAGCTGCAGGCTTCTGCAGGATGGCTGTGTCCTTGGCAATGCTGCCCCAGCAGCGCCACTGCACAGCCAGCACTGCAGGCTGGAGGCCCCGCCGCCACTCAGCCCCACATCACCACCCGCCTTAGACCCCGGGGCAGCCCTGGCCTCCCCCAGGGTCCTGGCAGCTTGGAACCAAGTCCTCCACAGGACTGAACAGAATCAGACTCCTTGGAGGTGACCCTAGGGGCTTAACCCAGGTTCAACTCCAGGCGCACCAGAAGGAACGTGAGTGGAGCACAGAGGAGGAGCTGCCGGCCCGATGGTGAGGAGAGCGATGGTGAGGAAGGCCCCGGGGTGGGGTGGGGTGGGGGTGCTATTTAGTCAACGTCTTAAGACAGAAAGGAAATGGGCAACAATACGGGGAGGCTGGGGGGAGGGCTGTGTGGGAAACCAAGGCGGGCTGAGGGACAGCCTTTAGCAGAAGCAAACACATGTGTGTGTGACTAGGTCACATGTGGACGTGCTAAGTGGATGTTTACTGCACATGTGTGTCCTGGTACGGCAGCCAGCCAGTGCTCTGCTGCCTACTCCCCGCGGCTCAGCCCGGCAAGTGCTCCAGCTGCACTATGGGAAAAGAAGAAAGAGGGGGAGAGAGAGGGAGGGAGGGGGAGGGAGGGAGGGAGGAGAGAGGGACAGAGGAGGGAGGGAAGGAGGGTGGAGAGAAGGAGGGAGGGAGAGAGGGAGGGAAGGAAGGAGGGAGAGGGGGAGGGAGAGAGATGGTGGGGAGGGAGGGAGGAGGGACTTGTTCACGTTCGTGCTGCTGGACCCACTGGCTGGTGGAGCTCCACACCAGAAACACATGTGCCCACTGCTCTGGGCTAGACCCTGAAACAGCCCACAGCCAAATCGACCACCAGGCAAAACTCCCTAGTGAGGAGACGCCGGCTCTCCTGAAACAGAGACACAGTGCCCTAAGGAATTCAATGCCAAGTCAAACCAGCTTTTCTTTAAGGAGAGACATTTTCAGCCTTTTAGTGATTCTCTCTCTCTCTCTCTCTTTTTTTTTGTAGCAAAAGGAGGGATTGTCACTCACTCACACACGGGTTCTGCAGGGCAGCAGGCCTGAGCTCCTGCCTTCTGTGAACCAGCCCCGGGAGGGACAGGAGGAGGCTGTCAGCCCAGAGACAGGAGCTACCTGTGCGGTGGGGAGGAACCTCGCACTCCAAGGCTTCCTCCTGGCACTCTCCCTGCCCCTCAGATGCTGGTCCCACCCCTGCCCCATCCCCACCGCCACCCCAGCAGCTGTCACCCCCAGATTTTCAGCGCTGAGCTCTGGGGCTAGGCCACTGGTGGACTCGGGAGGAAAGCTGGTTTCCTCGGGGGAAGGCAGAAGGTGCAGGTTGTTTTGGTGGCTGATTTGTGTTGGCTTTTTCAGGGCCAGGCGACTCAGTGGACGTCTCGGGCAATCTGGCCGGCACACAGACCACCAGATGGCTGCTGGGAGTCGAGAGGGAGTGGCCATGAGGACGCCAGGTCCAGCTCTTCTTCTTCTTCTTTTTTTTTGACAGGCAGAGTGGACAGTGAGAGAGAGAGAGAGACAGAGAGAAAGGTCTTCCTTTGTCGTTGGTTCACCCTCCAACCGCGCTGATCCGATGGCAGGAGCCAGGTGCTTCTCCTGGTCTCCCATGGGGTGCAGGGCCCAAGCACCTGGACCATCCTCCACTGCACTCCCTGGCCACAGCAGAGAGCTGGCCTGGAAGAGGGGCAACTGGGACAGAATCTGGCGCCCCGACTGGGACTAGAACCTGGTGTGCTGGCGCCGCAAGGCGGAGGATTAGCCTAGTGAGCCGCGGCACCGGCCACGGTCCAGCTCTTCTTATGAGCGCCCCCCTTCCCGCTGCCTCCTGGTCTCTGCAGCAGGCCTGTGTGTTCTGAATATAATGGGTGTTTAAGAATTCAAGGGAACGTCCATACCGCTGTTCGCTGTTCGCTTTTTAACGTCACGGGCTTTGTGCAGACTCTGGAAGACAGTGACACCGGAGGCAGCTTTAAAATTGCCCAGAAAATGAAATAAGATAAAGGGATTTTGGTGTAAGAATTTTGAAACTCATGACTAGTTTTTTTTTTTTTAATAATTCTCTGCTTCCTTGAACTTTGAAAAATTTTTATTTATTATTTATTTTTATTTATTTGAAAGGCAGAGAGAGAGAGAGAGAGAGAGAGATTTCACGTGCTGGTTCACTTCCCAAATGTCCCCAGCAGTCAAACCGGATGCCTACAGTCCATCCAGGCCCCCACTGGGTGGCAGAGGTCCGTGCACTTGGGCCATCCTCTGCTGCCTCAGGGTGCACACCAGCAGTTGGAGTCAAAAGCGAAGTTGGGACTGAAGCCTGCCTCTCAGACATGGGACAAGGCATCCCATGCCATGACTTTGCCATGCTGCCAAACGCCACACCTTCCAAGAATTTTCTGAAGACCACTTGTTGGTGTGGATTGCAGAAAGTTTTGCACCAAAATAAACTGGTTTTTAGTTCCTATATCCATGCACCTTTTCAAGGGAGCTTGTCCTGTCCAGTGTTGCCACACCCTGGAGCACGCCAACAGAGGACCCTGAGGCGTGCAGCTTAGCCGGGTCTGTGCGGCTAATTCCAGCTCTGCCTCTAACCTTCTGCGTGGCTTTGGACTGCCGGCTCCTCTTCTCTGGGTTTTATTCCCCTGTAAAGTTAAACAGTCTCTGGTCTCTTTGCTGTTTTGCCTGAAAATGATCCCTTGAATGAAATCTGATCCAATTTAGACCCTTGGGTGTTGAAAGAGGATCTACAAAGTGCCAGAAACTGATGGAGACGCGAGCTGCCTTCTCAGGGAGGTCAAGGTCACGCTTTGTTCTTGTGATTATTTCTGTCTTGGTACTCGATGTCACCTCCAAATGCAGTGGACTAGGAATAACGTAGGCACCCTAAAGCACTAATTAGCAGAAGATAAATCCAGATTCCTACAGCTAAAGTCAGCTACTTTGGCAGGGGTGAAGCTGAAATGGGTTTGGCAGGGGTGAAGCTGAAATGGGTGCAGAGTTGGAGAACACAGAGTTGGTGGGAGAATTCCGACTGCAGATTCGGCGTTGAGTGTACCTGAGCCTTCCCTGGCTGAATGACAGCGGAAGTGCAGCCAACCTTACGGTGTAGGGAATGCAGAGTTAGAAGGAAAATTCTAAACTGAAAACACTCGAGGGCTTCTAAGGTTTGGCGGAGACCAAGGGTAACTGACAGTGTAAGGATCCGAGGACCGAAGGAAGGATTGGACAGTCGGCCACTGCCAAGAGGCGCCGACGTGCATCCCCCCGCGTCTCAAGCTCTCTGAGGTCACACAGGCTGAGCTGCAGTGCAGGCAGGGCCCTACCCAGCCCCTGGGGGCCGTGGGGGTGGACACTTGCCAGAGCCCAGAATGAAGCCACTTGGGATGTCAAGGAATTCCTAAGGTGAGAGCTGGGCTGTCTACGTTTTCCTTCTGCTGTGGATGGGGGGGTGGGGGAGGGATTGCCCAGGAAGGGGACTGACACTACGGCTGGAATCGGATTAAGCGAGCCCAGGGAGTCAGGTCAGAACCATCGTGAGGCCGGTGCTGTGGCATAGCGGGTAAAGCCACTGCTTGCAGTGCCCTATGGGTGCTGGTTTGACTCCCAGCTGCTCCACTTCCAATCCAGCTCTCTGCTATGGCCTGGGAAAGCAGTGGAAGATGGCTCAAGTCCTTGGGCCCCTGCATCCATGCAGGAGACCCGGAAGAAGCTCCTGGCTCTTGGCTTCAGATCGGCACAACTCCGACCATTGCGACCAACTGTGAGTGAACCAGCAGATGGAAGACCTCGCTCTCTGCCTCTCCTTCCCTCTCTCTGTGTAATTCTGACTTTCAAATAAATAAGTCTTGGAAAAAAAGAGCCATTGTGTGCTCTGATTCCACTGACACTCTTTTTGCAGTCACTGTTCTAAGAGCTGTGACCAGGGCACACCTGCTACTGGTACAGGCACACTCTGCTCAGCTGAGATGAGCTGAAGCTTGCTCCCCAAAACTTGTCAGGTGAATCCCTGATCCCCAGGACCTTAGAACATGACTGTCCTTGGAGACAGCACTTGGGAGAAGGTATTTAAAGAGAAGTGAGGTCATGGGGGTGGGCCTAAGCCAATCTGAGCACCGTCCACATAAGCAGAGAAAACCTGGACACGGACACACACAGCAGTCGTACACAGAGGCCATGCGGCGAAGGTGCGTTCCAGCCCTCGGTGCTGAGGGAGCCCAGCCCGGGGAGTGTTGCTGAGGCAGCCTCAGTGAGCCAAGACACAGCAGAGGTCAGACTGGGGTTCTGGGCAGGAGCCGCCGCCAGGCTAACTGCCCCAGCCGCAAGGCAGGGTCACCCATGCAGACGAAATCCGGAGTCCACGGAGGAGCCAACAGTAGGATTGGAAGGGGGTGAGGGACAGGGGGTGGCTGTGGACTCTGTTAGCTGTGTTTGCAGAAAACAGGACTCCACTGTGGCGGTGGACTTGAACCTCCGGAGGCCTTTGCAACACTGGACCTGTGGAATCAGAGCCCCTAAAGAGGTCACCCGAACACCAGCAGTGACGTAAGCACTGTGCACAGTGTGACCTTTAGCCAAGGTTGACAGGTGGGGCTTAGAGAGCTACCAGGTGCCGGTTGCCCTGTTTCAGCACTGACCGCTCTCAGCTTATCTCTGCTGTTATTCTGATCCTGAGACACCCACAGACCACCTAGCGGCCCACCACTTATGCGGAATGTGATGTAATAGCCAGCCACATTGCTTGACTTGTGGAGATACACATAATTGTGTTGCTTTTGGAATAAGACAGAGTAAGAGAAAGTCTGAATCAGAAGAAAAATAAAATGATAAAAATATAAAATAGTACCAGTGCTATGGATTTTGCCAAGGGTCTGCATTGCTAACAGCAACACAAGCTCATTTTTTGGTGACAAAATTTTTGCTGTGCTTCCTGACCTAACTCTTTTTTTTAAATATTTACTTTATTTATTTGAAAGACACAGTTACAGAGAGTTAGAGACAGAGAGAGAGGTCTTCCATCCGATGGTTCACTCACCAGATGGCTGCAACAGCTGGAGCTGTGCTGATCTGAAGCCAGGATCCAGGAGCTTCTTCAAGGCCTCCTACATGGGCGCAGCAGACTTGTGCCATCTTCCACTGCTTTTCCAGGCCATAGCAGAGAGCTGGATCGGAAGAAGAGCAGCCGGGACTAGAACCAGTATCTACATGGGACGCCGGCGCTTCAGGCCAGGGCTTTAACCCACTGCACCACAGTGCTGGCCCCCTGACCTAACTCTTTAAGCAGTAGGATTTTCTCAATAATTCTACAAGTGGGTGATTCCTTTTCTTTATGAGCTGTGTCAGAAAATCTTGGGTAAAAACAGTGATTTGAAAGCTGTAAACCCAATTAAAAAATGTTCCCGTTACCAGTTTGATATTGCACTTGTACAGATTTTAATGCATTCATGCATTTGCTTATGAGACAATCCTGTGTGATTGCAGCCATTGCTTTATACACCGTGAGTTCTGGTTTGAAAGGAAAGTTTCAAGAGGGGGAGCTAGTCAGCTAATTAATTAGTCTGGGACTGAACACAAGCTGTGTCCCTGAGAGGTCCTGGTTCCACTCGCGCCTCCTACACAGAGCAGGCTAATGGCCGAGGTGCCACCGCGAGTCCAGCGTGGTGGCCGATGAAGGGTCGACAAGCACCCGCACACAGGGTTTGTGCCTTTCACGGAGGTGGAGCTACACGTCCAGAAAGCCTTGCAGCAGCTGGTGGCTGAGTGGCAGACGAGCTGCGTGGCTGAAGCCTTCGGCGCCGGCTCAGGGAAATCGGTAGGAAACTCAACATGATCGTCCTCAGAACCAGACCCCTGGGCCCTCTCTGCCTCATTCTCAGGTCTAGGAACGCGAGGCGTCCCACAAGACGGGGACGTGGCAGGCGAGGGCCACACTCATTTGTTTTAAGAAAGGGCTGCTGGAGAGCTATGCTGTCACTTTTTCTCGTCTCTCGCTCACTCTTTTCCCATCTCCTTATGACACCTACACCTCACTTTCTCCCACTGTTGTCTGCGTCTTTTTCTAACCAAGATCAAGCACAGTTTCTTTTGTGGTTTTCTATTCATTTTGTCATTTGGGTCCCTTGCTTAGAAAATGAATTCACACCCACGCTGACACCTGTGCGAAGCTTGCCCTAAGCCACAGTCATCCTCACTGCCGGGTGTGTGTGTGTATGTGTGGCTGTCATGTTTGCACACAATGTCAACAGGGCGTACTAATAACTTGTGAACAGGGCATAGGAGTCTCTCTCAAGACAGACACCCACCCACACAGTCTACCTGTGCAGAGTGTCCACAAGGAACCACCTGCCGGTGAACTGGGGTGGGGCTGGTGGGGGCACGTTCACCTGCTTCCGACAGAGCGCCTGGAGGCTCGCAGGCTTTCTAACACTTTGGACCCCCCTCTGTAAGACAGAAGGCACTAGTCACACAGATCCCACCAGGTCCTACCCGTGTTGCCCTGGGGCACATGTTTTGAACTCTCTGTTTCTGAGACCAGGGGCATCTGCTCCACAGAGGAACTTGCATGCACTGAGATAATTACAGGAGGTGCATGGAAGCATGCAGTACTTAGTACTTAGTACTTAGTGTTTAGTCTTAGTGTCAAGGTGATATGTGCAGGGCTCTTTCAGATGCTTGCTGTCTGGAATCCCTGGGCCAAGGGGCTGCTTCGCACACTCCCCCAGGAGTCCTCTCCTAGCATCCTTAGACCTAGAGTGGGGGAGCCACTGGAGACTGCACAGCTCTGGATGTGGGGTCCCACAGCAGGGTCTGCCTCACCAGTGTGTGGGGGGCACGTCGCCAAGGCCACAGCTGGAGCACTTATTGCTGATTGGCTGCAGATGAGACTTATGGGAGGAAACAGAGGCCAGAGTCCACTCTGAAGGCTTCTTAAAGAGAGAGGAAACTGATGATGCCATGGTGACCTTGATCCTGAAACCCAGGAGGGCAGAGCAAAGCTGTTTGGGTCCCTAGAACCGTGTGCAACAGGGCCTGAGTGACCACACTGTGTGCTGCTATGGAGGGAGAAGCCCCTCTGTCCCAGACCACTCAGCCCCATGTGGAGCTGCTGGCAGAGAATCAGCCAGGAAGGGGCTGCTGCTGACTTGGGGAACGCCCACTGTGGGGCTCCACGGCCCTGCCTCAGTGCAGGAATGAGGGACGGAGGAAGGAAAGATCATCGTAGTTCCTCCAAGTCTGTACTGATACAGGCAGCTCATTTATTGTGAGAGGGAAAGAGAGAGACTGAGAGGAAGAGAAAGTTCTCATCCACTGTTGCACTGTGCAAATGCCACAAATGGCCAAGGCTCGGCTGGGCAGAAGCCAGGGGCTGGGAGCTCAGTCCGGTTCTCCCTTGAGGACGACAGGGTTCCAATGACCTGAGCCACCCCCTCTGTGTCCCTGCTACCTAGCTGTGCATGGCCAGGAAGCTGGGGTAGAAGATAAGCCAGACATGACACCAAGACACTGTGCTGTGGGACGTGGGACTTCTAACCCACATCTTCACCTCTAGGCCAAACACCTGTCCAGAAGTACAGACTGCAAAGATTTGCTGCCTTGGTCAATGCATCTCCCAGGAAGCCACTGGATAGGTTTGGTGCTCACTATGGATGCACTGATTACTTCATAGTTTGTCTTTTTTTCTTTGATTCATAAATACTCTAGGGAAAACACAATTTTAAAAGATGCAGCATTAAGTAACCAAGACCGCCCTAAGCCATAGTGAGCACGCTCAAAATGGGCTTTACTCCCAGCTCAGGGACTGTAATTCAGTGTCTCTCAGTTATATGCAGAGACATCCATGGCTTCTGAGAGCTTGTGAGGGATCAAAGCCAGCCGTGGGGGAGCAGCTCCTGCCTAGACCCACACGTGTACCGTGGTTTCCTGCCTTCCTTCCACCACTACGTTCAACTTGACCTTTAGAATTCTTCCCGCCCCCCGCAACGATAAAGAATAGAGGTGATTCCCACAGGTCAGACACATCCCAGAGCAGTGGAGAAGTTCATGGAGAAAACAGAATTAACAGGCCAGCGCCACGGCTCACTAGGCTAATCCTCCACCTTGCGGAGCTGGCACACCGGGTTCTAGTCCCGGTCGGGGCACCGGATTCTATCCCGGTTGCTCCTCTTCCAGGCCAGCTCTCTGCTGTGGCCAGGGAGTGCAGTGGAGGATGGCCCAAGTGCTTGGGCCCTGCACCCCATGGGAGACCAGGAGAAGCACCTGGCTCCTGCCATTGGATCAGCGTGGTGCGCCGGCCACGGCGGCCATTGGAGGGTGAACCAATGGCAAAGGAAGACCTTTCTCACTGTCTCTCTCTCTCACTATCCACTCTGCCTGTCAAAGAAATAAAAACTAAATTAAAAAATAATATAAAATAAAAAAAGAAAACAGAATTAACAAAACAAGTTTGCTTTGATGCCCAAACATTGGAAATCCACAGTTTTGTCACAGCATGCACTGTCCACAAAATTTTTGAAGACCTCTCAAATGCATGAATTTCAGATTCCCAAAATAAATTTAGCTTTTAATTCCCTTTTCAATGCACTTATTTTTTGAGGAAAAATAGCTCTATTTTTTTCCTGCTTTTTTTTCCCCAAAGAAACCTTTTATCTAAGGAATACAAATTTCCTAAGTACAACTTCAGGAATATAGAACAAATCTATACTAAATAAAGATTTCAACAATATTCACACACACACATGCCATTTGAGAACAAGTGTTGGGGCCGGGGCCAGCGCTGTGGCACACTAGGTTAATCCTCCGATTGCTGCGCCAGCATCCCATGTGGATGCCGGTTCTAGTCCCGGCTTCTCCTCTTCCAGTCCAGCTCTCTGCTATGGCCTGAGGAAGCAGTAGAAGCTGGCTCAACTCCTTGGGCCCCTGCACCCATGTGAGAGACATGGAAGAGGCTTCTGGCTTCAGATCAGCACAGCTCTGGCAATTGCAGCCATTTGGGGAGTGAACCAGTGGATGGAAGACCTTTCTCTCTGTCTCTCCCTCTCACTGTCTGTAACTTTACCTCTCAAATAAATTAATAAAATCTTTAAAAAAAGAGAACAAGTTTTATAGTCAATTCTCATAGTACAACTCATTAAGGACAGAGGTCCTGCATGGGAAGTAAGTACACAGTGACTCCTCTTGTTAACAATTAACAATCTTATGTATGATGTCAGTGGTCACCGAAGGCTCTTGACATGAGCTACCAAGGCTATGGAAGCCTTTTGAATCCACAAGTCCATCAGAATTTAGACAAGGCCATAAGCAGAGTGGAAAATCTCTACCCCCCTTTAGAGAAAAGAGCATCCTTCTTTGATGGCCACTTCCTTCCACTGAGGTCTCATTCACAGAGATCCTTCATGCAAGACATTTTTTTTTCCATGGTGTCTTGGCTTTTCATGCCTGAAATGCTCTCACGGGCTTTTCAGCCAGACCAGAATGCCTTAAGGGCTGATTCTGAGGTCAAAATGCTATTTAAAGTGACTGTCATTCTATGAGTCTGCTGTGTGGACTGCTTCCCATGTTGGAGCATTCACTCCTTTTTAATTCCATTATTATTACAAGACAGTTGATCTTATTTATATGATACGTTTAACACTGAATCCTATCTTTAACACTTAATAATGATCACTTTAACACTTCAGATGTCATTTTACCACCCAGCTTAATGGGATTTGGGGTCCCATGGCATGTTTTTAAACTGTACCGTAAGAAGTAAGGTCATAGGAATGTATGCAGAACTATAGAGTTATACAGTTACAAACTTGCTCCTCCCTCTTATTCCCAGTCTTTTTTTTTTACTGAGGTCTATTTTAAATTGACTTTATACACATGTGATTAATTCTATTTTAGGTAAGGAGTTCAACGAATAGTATGAAGAAGAAAAAAAAAACTGTTCCTTGACAGTCAAGACAAGGGCTGTTCAAGTCACTGCTTCTCAAAGTGTCGATTTCACTTCTACAGATTTCCTTTTCGGTGCTCTACTATGCACTTCTTAAAGTCCTTGCGTATTAAATGCCGTCCTGCTCCAGAGGTGGGAAAATCAGGAACTCAGCGCACCGGGTGATTTTGCTCAGTCATCTGAAAGTGCAGCAGACTCTGTGGACGGGGAACCAGCAATGGTGCCAAGGCCATGTCCATCTAGCGATTTGTGGCATAGCTGTCAATTAATCTCTACTTCATGGATGAGAAAGTTGAGGTTTAGAGAAGTTAAGGGATGTCCATGGTCAGCAGGTGCTGGAGACAGAATTCAAAACCAAGGCAGTTTGCTGAAGAGTTTACTTTGTCCTTTCCATACCAGAGCCTCTCATCACACAGGTGTAAGGGCACGTAAGGCTGACTATGGGAGCCTGGCTGATCTGGCTGTAGCTGGGGCCTCTTGCCCAGCAGGCAAACAGACAGCTATCTCACATGTGAAGGCAGCACCCATTCTGGGCCTTGCAAGGGCAGTTTTAATGAGATATTTTAACTTCTACTCTTTTTTTTTTAAGTTATCAGCATCATTCTCATGGTGGTTCTTTTGTTAGCATTTTCACTCTGGATTTCCAACTTACAGACATTTTAACTTTCTACCGGGATATCATTCCAGGATTGAAGTGCCCTGAGTATTCTCCACAGGGGGTGACTATTTTCCTTGGAAAACAGTGGAAATGTGTTGCTCCTCCTGAAATATCTATGCAATACAATCCACATTTAGTGCTCTGTGCCATGTTCTTAGATATTCTCAACACATCTGGAAAATGGAACAGTGACCATCATCTAACATCTCAAACTAGCCATGGGTTTCTTTCCTTGTGAGCAGATCCAAGAAATAAAATCTGGAGTTAAGCTACTGACGGCTATGACTAAATGACAGCTCTGGAAACGGCTGCCCAGGTCCGGCCCACAGCTCTGCTGGGCACCAGCTGTCCCACTGGAGGACTTAATTTAGCATCTGTCCCATCAGGCTCCTTCTTGGAATAGTAATAGCAGACCATACCTGGCAAGGTTGCGGAAAGGATCAGCGGAGAGGCATTGACTCTAGCCCTGTCATCCACAATAAGGTCAGCACTTACTGTTATCACCAGGAAACAAGATATACTATCATTGTTCAGTATTCTGCATGTAAGACCGGGCAGAGGACATTTAAAAAGAGCAAAAGTGTCATTTCACCTCATTCTTCTTGCTGCGGGGTCAATGGGGTTGTGTCTCCACTTCACAAAAGGGCAGGACAGAAGGAAGGCTTTCCGTCTAGGAGACCCCAGCACACGGAAGCAAGCATCGCCAATGGTTACGTGGAGTTCCACGCCTCACTCAGCATGTTGGCCTCGGTTATTATAGCTAATTTCCCTACAAAGTAAAACATTAAGCAAGGGTTTATACACAGGGCTGTTTTTGCTGTTGTTGGCTAGTCTCAGGTACACAGGGAGTATCCAAACCTCTTGGGTAGCGGGAGAAAGGGAATTTTATCCAGTCTACTGATTGTTTTCCATTTGATAAATTCCATGTGCGTACAATACCAATAAGATAGTAGTGACCCTAAAATTCTTTCAGGGAGACACCCATGTGCTCCAAATCTACTGAGAAGCAAAGAACACACAGGTATGCAGCAGCGCAGAAGTCGTGACCACCATGTAGACGCAGCACTACGACAGCAACAGGAGAAATCCAAACGGTAGTTCATAAGAGCAATGTCGTGGTGGCAAGAGGATGATCGCAAACGTGGCCGGGGTCTAAGCAGAGAGCAACCAAAAGAGATCTAAGAGGCAGTGGGTTTCTTCCGGCCGCCTTTCAGAGTTGCAGGTGTCCCGAGAGCCGAGGAGCAGCGCCACGGCTTGAGCAGCAACAATCCCGAATTGCGGTGGAACCGCTTTCTCGAGGAGATGAACCTGCAGGAGATTTAACGTGTCTATTTGGAGCGGTTTTAATCTCTTTTTGTAAGCATGCAGCAATCCAGCAAGGACAGGGCAGGGACCTCCTGCGAGTCTACACCTGCATTCCATCCGCAGTCTGCCTCCCAGATGGATGAAGAATCAGGAGTGTTCATCTCCCACGAGTGGTCCACTCTCAGTGAGCTATCATTTCCCCTTCTGCTTCGTCTGTGAGGTCTTCCCCACTGCCTCAGACTGTTCTTCATTCAAACTTCGTTTTGCATCTAACATGTCCCAGACTGCTCCAGGCATTAAGAATAGACATAAATCAAGCTGGGTGACGATCACAAAACACTCAACCAGCGCTGTCACCTACGGAACCTGAGTGTGTGATTGGTGCGTCTCTCATCCTCTCTGTCAACATGGTCACTCCACCACCAGCCTTGCTGTATGGGATAGCTTTCTGCAACTATAATGGATTATCGGACACAGAATACCTTACGAAGGTTTATGTGAGCTTGTAGCTACGGAATTCTGACGCCCACACAACACCACGAGGTTGGCCCTGCCATGGGACCTCCGGGCTGCATCACATCTTACTGGGAGTGCTCGAGGTTCTATCCATGTGGTCTCCCTCCCTCTCCTTATAAAGCCACCAGGATCCGATCAAAGGACCCCGCCCTCATGCCCTCATCCAATCCAACCACTTTCCAGAGACCCCACCTACAAACCCCATTGTGGGGTTCAGTTTCTACCTTTTCAATGCTGTTAACATAGACCTTGGGGATGAGTTCTGGGACCACACAGATTCAAACCACCACAGCACTCTGCAATCGCTTCTTCCAAATACCTCTTGGACATTTCTGTTCCTCTCCAATCCCACTAATATTCCTTTGACCTAGAAACCTGTCAAGTTGTCCCTCAATTGCTTTCACTTCTGACACCAACTATAAAACTGGGGAGCCAACCCAAGACTTCCATTCCATGTGACGTCAGCTACATGACTGGGGGTTCCTAAGACAACGCCTAATTTCAACAGTTCCCTGGAAAGACTCATTGAAAGTGATTATACTCAGCGGTACTTAGTGCAGCAAGAGAGCACATCACAGCCAAGCCCCTGAAGAAGTCCACAGGGCAGAGTCCAAGCCGGGTCCTTGAATCTCTCACCACTGGGGAACCAAGGGCAGCGTTGCATTCTCAGTGCAGATGTGTGATCAAGTGAGCAGGGCGTTGCCAGCCAGGGAGGCTGTTTGCTGTCCAGAGAATGTACTGGGCTCAATCACATAAACCTGATTGGCCTCCCGTGTAGTTGGTCTCTGCCTGTAGGTAAGCTGATGAGGCATGCCCCAGATCTTCCCCTCGGGGCACACTGATAGGCCCAGGATGAACCAATGGCTATCAAGTGTGATATTCCCAAGGCTCAGAGACCACTTTCCAGGGGGCAGAAGGACACTTCCAGACTTTTCTCTGGGCAGGGGGCAAGCCTTCACCACACAACACTAGATCCTCCATTGGGAGTCATGCAAGGCTCTCTTTATTGGTTCCCCTAACCCCAAGCGTGCCTCTCTCCAATCGTTCTACATCTTTCTGAAAAATAGGTGTTCTCAAAAGCAAATGTAGTTAGGTCAGCCAGCTTCTAAAACCCCCCATTGTCCTCGGGATCAAGTTCAAACTCCTTAATGTGGCTTAACAGTTTGCAGAAGGAGACCAGAATGGAGTGCTTGACAAAGATGGAAGAATGAATAATGACTTTATATTTTATTTATTTTTAATAAAGGGTGCTATTTAGAGGATTTCAGAGGAAATAAACTGCCTACACACAATGCTTTGGTCAGGAAATCCAGCATGTAGGAAGGAGGCTGGCGTCAGATGAGAACGCATGAATCAATGGTGACTAGAATGAGACCTTTGTTGGTGGTATTTTTCTCTGCCAGGATTAAAGTCAATCTGAAACCACACACCAGCATATCAAATGCACTTTCAGGGAAAAGTCACAATGGCATTTTGCAAAAGGAGGTGGCAGAGGCAGGCAGAGGACCCTGGCACAGGGACTGACATAGGTCTGCGAGGGACCCTGTGCACGGGGACGCGCCCAGGACTTGGTCTGTAAATGACCCTGTGTGATCTCGATGGCTGATTGGACTTCTCTAACCCTCCGTTCCCAGGCTGCTAATGCTTCTAGAATGCTTACCTTATGGATTTGCTGTTGTAAAAACACAATGAATTACTGTCTTTTGTCAATGCCACATTGTGCTTCAAAGAGTCCTAGGCCTTGGGGACACGGCAGTGAGCAAACAGACCCAATTTTGTTCTCAGAGAGCTTAAAAGCCCTTCCCAAAGCACTTGGCAGAGTAGGGAGGAGAGAATAAAACTGATTCTCTAGGGTCTTCCCAGTGACGTCTCACCATCAGTCTCTGGGCTGACCGCCATCCTGGACATGTGGGAAGAGAAGACGGCACTTCCGAGGCCTTCCAAGAGAGAGCTCTTCCAGACGCACTGACTATTGCGACGCTGCAATCTGCAGGCACATTCCAGTTATGTGTTCCAGAATACCTTAGTCCTCGGAAGAGCCAGCAAGGGAGAGAAGACAGTGCCCTCGCTGGATGGTGGTCACCCAGGTGTCTGTGGCCCTGGGGAACGCGTGGGCCCGAGGGGCTGGGTGCATATGGAGGCACAGTGTTGTGTTGCTGCCTTGGCAGCAAAGCAGACAACTAGCGCTCTGCAGGTGTTATCTCTTAACTGAATTACTGAATTTTTTCACTTTACTGCATTTTCATTTTTTTCGTACTGAATATTGTATTCATATTAGTAAAAACAGAATAAACGTCTTTGTTAAAAGCAAGTCAAACCAATTACATGGATAGACTAAGACTAATAGCGAGGGAGCAGGTGTGCAGCCAAGCAGTTCAGACCCAGTCTAAATCACCCACACCCACACTGGCCTTATCCCCGTTCTGTTGCTGACTCCAGCTCCCTGCTGAGGCACAGGTGCTGGCTCAGCTCATTGGGTCCTTGCTGCTCGCCTGGGAGACCTGAATCTAATTCCCAGTTCCAGCTTCAACGCAGCCCAGTTGAGACCATGGAGGGCATTTGGAGAGTGAACCAAAGGAGGAAACAACTCTCCCTCTCAGATAAATCAACAAATAAAAGTTCCAGAAAGAGCCACAGGAGCAGGTGTCTGGTGTAGGAGTTGGAATGTGCTAGGGGAGCTTTTATCCCATATTGGAGCTCTCGGGTTTGAGTCCCAGATCCACTCCCAGTTCCAGCCTTCTGCTAAAATGCAGCCTGAGAGCCAGCTCTCAAGTACTTGGGACTCTGCCACCAATGGAGGTGGCATTGAGCTCCTGGCTCTTGACTTTGTCCTGGCCAAGCCTCTGCCGTGGTATGCATTTGAGTGGTGAATCAGTGGTTGGTTTTGTTTCAGTCTCTGTGTGTGTGTGTCTTTCAAATATTTATTTTAAAAGATTTATTTATTTTATTTGAAAGGCAGAGTTATAGATAGAGGATGAGAGAGAGAGAGAGAGAGAGAGAGAGAGAGAGAGGGAGAGAGAGATCTTAGATCCACTGGTTCACTCCCCAAATGAACTGCAACAGCCAGAGCTGGACCAATCCAAAGCCAGGGGCCAGGAGCTTCTTCCAGGTCTCCCACGTGGGTGCAGGGATCCAAGCGCTTGGGCCACCTTCCACTGCATTCCAAGGTGCACCAGCAGAGAGCTGGATCAGAAGTGGAACATCTAGGACTTGAACCAGCGCCCATATGGAATGCCAGCTGCCGGCACTGCAGGCTGCGGCTCCACTCACTATACCACAGCACAGGCCCCTCAAATATTTTTTAAGATAAATAAAATTCATTGAGAGGAAAAGAAGAGCTGTATGTTTTTAACGCAGGTAAGTTGGTGAGTGTCTTCGGAAGTTACCTATTTGGGGAAGAGGAATTGGGTGTCCTTGAGTTTTCAGCTCTTTGCTCTGAATTTCATAGGTGACCACAACCTCGCCCTGCTGCAGTGACTGTAATATGGAGGACCTGGGGTCTAAGGAACAGGCAGCCTCACCCCAGCAGGAGAAAGAGAACAGGACCACCTGATGATAGAGGAGAATGGGTTTCAGGCTCCAAGACTGGGGTTTTCCCTCTCCCGTCCTAGAAATCGGCTCCATGAGTTCAGTTCCATTGGATTCAATAGGGATTAATTAAGATGAGGCAGGTGTGTGTTTCTTATGCTTAACACGTCATATAAGAGGTCTTCAAAAAGCTTATGGAAAATGTATACTGCGAATAACACTCTGCATTGATTTCAAAATTATTTGCACCAAAATAAAATTCTCCTTTAATCCCGTTTTCCAGGAAATGTTTTGAAATGCCCTTTGGATGGCTGATAAAAGTGAAGGCAACAGTGCCAAAGCTGAATGAGAACAATTCCCAGAAACCTCATCTCCAGGAAGCAGGTGCACATGTCACCTGCAAGGATGACTGTCAAAATGTCCTTTTAGGGTAGAATCTTCAGGAAGAACTACACAGATGCAAAGCATCGATTGATGATGCCACATGCCGCAGCTCCTGGGGCCATTGTGAATTATTACAGGCATGTGGTGGGTTACACATGTGAAGGAAAAAGGCAAAGCAACGTAGCTTTTCCTAGGAACAGCCTGGGAAGAACCTGCTCCTAACTTCTGGTGCACGTTCTTCCCTTCAAGGACAGCTGTCAATTTGGTCCAGATGGAAGAAAACTTGGTGAGGCTGTGACGTCCCCTGGAATCTGAATGTCCACTGTGGCTTCAATGCCACCAACAGTTCCAGGACCCCCTGCTGGCCTCCATGGTCAAGGGTCTTAGCCGCTTAGCAACATTTCTGTCTCCGTGAGCAGGGATGGGCTGTGGCTCCTTCAAGCACGTGGCTGCTGCTTGCTTTCTCTCCGTCTGCAGGGTTTGTGTCTCCACGAGGGTCCTTCAAGACACTGGAAAAATAAACATTGAATGAAAAGACAAGCTTGTTTTGTTGAAACATTTTTGAGATTCATGTGTAGTTTTTACATGGTATGTGTTTTCCAAGAGATCATTGAAGATCCCTTGTGTTTTGGATGTACACAGAAACCCAATAATGACTTGAAATGCCATTGCTTTCCAAGATGCCTACAGTGCTTGACAACCTAGAATAGAGAGCTGATGGTGAAGAGGTTAAATCAAAGTCGGACGTCTACTTCCTGGTCCTTTGCTATCTTCTTCGTCCTTATGGCTTGGTGGGAAGCAACTCTGGGAAGGCTTAAACACGCTTTACTCAAGGTGAACTTTCTGTCTCAATCAACAGACTTGTGTAAGTGCTTATCTGTGCCAACCATGAAGACATTAGCACCTGAACTTCCTCCCTCTCTGAGATAAATCAGACTCTGAAGGAAGCTAAGCTATAAGCTATGGAGCAGCACAATGGGTTGTCATAGAGGATTGTGGGAGACACATGTTCAGTGTGTAAGAAGGAGGAGTCAGTTCCATGAGCACAAGCCATGGAAGGCTGCCCGGAGTGGGAGATTCCTTAATTCAGTCTAAATGATGAGCAGGAGTTTGCCTTATTGTAACTAAAAGCACACAGATCTGTGGGGAAACTGCTTGACCTGTGAAAATCACTAACCCGAGGCTGGCCCTTGTGGGCAGTGGAGAGCCTGTTAAAGGTTCCAGGAGGGATGGAATAAGATCAGGGTGCTGCTTTAACAAAAAGAATGGAGTCAATTCTCCATATCTATGAGTTTCTATCTGCAGATGTAACCAACCACTAACTGAAGATTATTTAAAACACGTGTATCTGTAGCCAACATGTGCAGGTTGTGTGGTCATAATTCTCTAAACAGCACTGTATGGCAACTCTTCACCCAGGATGCACCTTGTATCAGGTATTCTAAGTCACCTAGAGACAACTTAAAGCATAGAAGGAGACGTGCCTAGGTTACATGCAAATGAAAAGCCATTGTATGCAAGGGATGTAGACACCCATGGGTTTCAGTAACCAGGGCAGGTCTTGCAACCAGTTCCCTGCAAACCCTGAGGGAGAAACGTATGTCATGTGTGCACCAACGGTATTTTCTTCAATCCAAACAGATTCTTTAACTGACATGCACTCGCCGGCTCAGCCTCTCTGAGGTCAAGAAGAATAGAACAAGCTGAAAAATGGTGCCCATTGTGTGTGGATTTACTTTTCAAACCCTAGGGAATCCGACAGGGGGCAAGGGGCAGATTTCCTGGGACCCTCTTCACGTAGCACACAGCTCCTTCTCTGCCCTTTGCTGACAAGTCACGGAGAATCAGCTGTTCACCCCCGGGAACCCCCCAACTTCCTGCCCCTCGCTTAGATGCCTTCAGCAATGGCCATGCACCCTTCCTGCGTTAAGCTGCAGCCAGCCCCAGCTCCTGGTGCACGTCCCATAAGCTGGGTGGCGCCACCTTAATTTAGATTTGATCCCCAGATCCCAGACAGAGAGTGAATGCTGCAGCCTGTGGTTGGTTGGATCAGACCCACAAGCAGGCTTCCCCTGTGAATGAGTCACCGGATGGAGATACCAGGTCCTGGGAGCTGGAACTCCGTGGCGTGGCCTGAAGATACTCCCACTGTGGTCAGTGGAGGGATTAATGGTTGTCTAAAGCACCTGCAGGTGCTCACCGGTGGCTGAGGGCTCATCTGTACCCACCCAGGATGGCAGTGATCCCCTGTGCTTTGCCAGTGCATTGGAATCTTACTAATTTTTAACCTAAATATCACAAATGTGCATTTTTACAGCAGCTGAGAACGCTAAAAAGCATTATTTTAATTTTCTACGTTACCTCCCCAAGTTTGGAACCCAGACAGTTAAATAAAAATTTCAATGGAAAGGACATTCTTCTTTATTTTGACTTGTGAAGAATGTGTACAGCGCGTTTCCCACTCTGTTTTGAGAAACGATGATTGGCTCAGAGTTAAGGATGCTGCCAGAATGGCGTAATCTGAAATCGCTTTCACCGTATGGTCAATAAAGTGGTGCAAGTTAGAACTTGGGCATGATCTTCTCCCGGTGGCGATGGGAAGAAAGCTCACCAGGCAGTATTAACTACCCACGCCAAGGCTGCGCAGGGCTGGAGATGACATTTCTCATTTCTGGTGGCAGCACAGAGCCTGCCTCACAGTCCCACAAACCACGGACTCTGCCCCACGATGGGCACGCTGTTGTCTGGTTGAATTCACAAGAGAACAGTAGCGCGGGCACAGCTATTGCTGCTGGAAGGGGGGGCAGAGGCTCAGAGAGGTTAACAAACTCGGCGCTGGCGATTGTGAATAACGTCGCCCTGAACACGAGGGGCAGGCACTGCCTCCAGATCCTGAGTTCAATTCTTTGGACATGCGCCCGGAAGTGATGCTGGATCATATGCTAGCTCCGTTTTTAGTTTTTTGGAGAATGCGTCATGCTATTTTCCATGGTGGTTGTATCATTTTACACTCCCAGGGTACAAGGGCTCCCTGTTTCCACATCTTTACAAATACCTCTCACCTGCTGTTGTTGGTATCACAGCCATCCTCGTAGGTGTGAGATATCCATTGAGGTTTTAGTTTTGATGTCCCTGGTAAATAGTTATGGTAGCACTGAGATCATCAGTTTTAGGACTGGATTAAGGGATGACCAGAGAGTTGGTAAGACACTATTTCCAAGAGGTTTCTGGAAGAGATAGGCATTTGAATCGGCAGACTGAGTAAGGAAGACACATTCTCGCTCACCGTGGGCAGGTGCCACTCCAGTGTCTGAGGGCCCCAGTGGAGTACAGCTGCAGAGGGAAGGGGGATTCACTCTCCCTCCGGGGGCTGGGGTCCCTTCTGCAGCCCCTGAATAGGGATGCAGTTTTCTCCAGCCTCCACACTCAGGACTGAGCCCCCTGGCACTCAGGACCACAGCCTCGGATGACAGCCACACAGTCGCTTTCTCCAGTTCCCTGGCCTCCAGACTGGGACCGAGCCACACTACTGACTTTCCTGGTTCTCCAGACACAGATGATCGATTGTGCAAGTTCTGTCTCTGAATCACATGAAGCAGTTATTCCAGGCAAATCTCCCCCATGTCTACACCTATGTCTGTATCTACATCTATCTACATCTGCTTCTGTATCTACATATCTATGCCTGTGTCTTCCGGTGTGTTTTCCAGTGCATTGATCTCTCTGGTCAACCTCACCGACACAAGCAATTTCATGCAACTGTTCAGTATTTGTATGTCTTCCTTGGAGAAATGACTAATCAGGCTCATTGCCTACTTTTAAAGTGATTACTTGTTTAGTTTAGAGTTGTAGGAACTTCTGACATATTTTGATATCAACTCTAGGTTGATATGGAACTCAAAAATTGTCTCTTCAAGAAGTGATGTTGGGTAAACCCGGAACCCACATCAAAAGAATGAAACTGCATCTATGTCTTGCACCACACACAAACATAAATTCAAAATGGATGAAAGACAAACGCAAGGTCTGGAGCTATAAAACTCCTAGAAGAAAATCTACAGGACATTTCCGTGACATTGGTTCTGGCAATGGTTTCCTGGATATCTTGTCAATATTATAGGCAACAGAAGGAAAACAGGACGAGTGGGCTTACATCAAACTGAAGTACTTCTGACTGCCAAAGGAGATAATCAGTATGAGCGGGGAGCCTGTGGAATGGAAGAAAATATTTGCAAACCACATAGATGTTAAAGAGTTAACATCCTCACTTGTTATCAAAGTCACTTCTGCTCACTCCCATCAATGAAAGCAATGCTCACTTTCACAGCTAAATATATATGCATATATGTGTGTATATATACACATATATGTACACATGTATATACACATATATACATGTGTGTATGTATATATACACACACACAATCTCCCACACACAAGTCTTCCTTTCTACTCTCAAATATTAAGTTCACCCTGTCTTTCTGGTTGCAAGTACACACTCCTTCCCAAAGGAAACAATCCAAACATCCCATCATGGTAGCAAGTTCAGAGTCTCGGATCTTACAATCAGATCGATGCAGGCCTGGTTGTAGCTCTTTCTGCTCCAGAGATCAATATACAGAGCAAGTGAACAATAAACAAACCAGTGAGAACAAATAAACACCTCTTTCCTCTCTGTATCCAGAATGCGATGATGGAAGGACTGTGCCATCTCAGCACCCTGAAATCATGCTGACAACCACGCCTCTCACAGCCTTGTGCTGTGTCTTCATACCTTGAGCAAATACTCCGTCCACAGCTCTGTCTTCTGCCTAATTATACTACTTGGCCAGGGAGCAAAGGATCAGTAGAGTATCTGAGTATCAGTAGAGTATCTGTTCTTCGACATTAGCATTTTTCTTGGCATGCTCCATCCCTGGGCAAGAGTAGGGGCCATGCCTCAGTTTAAGTCCAGACTAGTGGATCTTTGAAAATATAACTCTCTCATATCTGCTTGGTTATAATGGCACATCCAGGATTATTTTTAGACATGCATTTTTTTCTAGATTTAATAGCTGATACTTTGAGTCTTGCACATTTCATGGAGGAACCAAGCCAGTTCCTTTTTTACCTGAATCATTGTGCCAATGAAAGCAATTTAGAGAATTTTGGTAGCTCAACAAGGAGTATAATGACCCTCTGCATTTGATCCTTGTCAAAAGACTGAATTTTAATCAACCTATGACTCTCAAAGGTTAGAGATTGAGAATTAGTTACATTTTCCAACACATTTCCAAGTCGTTGAATTACGGGCATCCTGTTCCTTTATCTTTTGGCTTCCAAACTGGACGACCTTTTCCTAGCTTCGTCTCCTTTTCAGAGATCTGTGCCGAATGTAACCATTAGCAACCAGCTCACGCTATCAGAGCCTCTATTCTCATCCGTTTACCTAAAGCTGTGATATTACGGGGACGTATTTTTTCCTCCAGGGTACCAAGGAAGAGTTTCACTGTGTGTCACTGCAAACCAACCTAGGCTATCATCCTTGCAAGCCCTAGTAAGACTGTTCTTACTCTCTCTTCATCTCTGAAATCAATGCTGTGTAGAAGGAGTGGGGAGGGTCCCGCCCGTGGGCCATATAACGTCCATGAAATCATTCAGTCTGGCCCTGCCAAGGGAACCACAGGCAGGACTCAGAATTCCCTACATCTATAGCAGACTATTTTTTAAAAATTAAGAAAAAAGTTTTTACTTGTTTTTGCAGACACACACACACACAGAGGGGGAGAGAGAGAGAGAGAGAGAGAGAGAGAGAGAGAGAGAGAGAGAGAGAGATCTTCCATCCGCTGGTTCTCTCCCCAGATGATTGCAGTGGTGGGAGCTGGGACAATCTGAAGCCAGACCCTAGAGCATCTTCTGGGTTTCTGTGTAGGTGCAGGGGCCCAAGCACTCGTGTCATCCTCCACTGCTTTCCCAGGAGTGTTAGCAGGGAGCTTGATTGGACGTGGAGCAGCAGCTTGAACCGGTACCCACAGGGGATGCCGCTGCTGCAGGCAGTGGCTCGACCTGCTGCACCACAGCACTGGCCTAAGCCTAATTTTTAAGCTGATAATTTTGTATGGACTATGAACAATGCTATAAATATCCAACTGTCCCTTGGCAGAGCAGAGGATCCCCACCAGCTATGATTTTGGATATGTTCCTTTTTTTGTTTGTTTTATCAGTTTCTATAAATTAGGATGAGCAATGCTAGGCTACAGCGCCAAACAATTCAAAACATCAAATTTTTAAAAAATCTTTATTGCTCATAGTACACGTCCATTGTGGGTAAGCAATATTGTTCTGCTCATCACAGTCCACCAAGGATCCATATGACTGATGGCCTGTGCTCGGCCCGTGCAGAGGGCAAAGAGGGTGCGAGAACACTGCACCAGCACGCAACGCTGTCATCTGGGAGAGACGCTGTCTCTTTGCATTTTGTTGTGAAGGCCGGAGAGACCGACTAAGCAGGAGCCTCGTTGGGTAAGGAAGGCTGGTCTTCTCCTGGGAAAAGTGCATATTTCTGAACATGGAGGGGGTACACACTCTGAGTCAAGGAAGACCCTTATAATAGATATGGTATTAACCAGAAAGATGATTTTGAGTAAAGGAGTTCACATGTGGTGCATATCCAAAACAAGAAGCAACGTAGCCCAGTGTTAGAGAGGAAGCCACCTGCCGTGAGATGGTGCAAGGGCCAGATAACAGTGAAAAGCCAGGAGCAGCTTCAATGCAAACAGGCCAAACTACGACAGACCCTGACCATGACTTTTCAAATGCCTTCTTTGGGAAATTTGGGAGTAAGGATTAGCAGTTTCTCAAAAGCAGCAGACCAAGGAGCCGTGATCTGCTGTCCCAGGCATGAAAGAAGAGTCAGCAAAGCCCTGGCTGGCTCCTGGGTGAGCAGTGGGCATGGCTGCAGAGCACGGCCTCCTGTCAGCAAATGACCTGAGCCCCTGGGTCACCACTTGCTGAGCCGGCAACCCCCCCCCCCCCCATCACCACTAGTCAGTGCGGTTTCCAATCCACAGCAGAGCGTTCAAACCACGTGAATGGACTCCCTCTCAACTCACAATCTCAAGCCTCCAGTGATACTACCCAGTGGCAAAAAGTTCTCTTTTCCCAGCACTGGAATTCCATGACTCCTTGTCACTCCAGCCTCTATCATCCTCCCACATGGGGCTTCACACTCAGTAAAAAGAGATGGCCCTGGGTTCAAGCGCTCATACTGGATGGCCTGTCCGTGTCTGTGCCGACAGCCTTCCCATGCACATTGGATCCAGTGTTTGAGGCCCCATCTCGCATTGCAGGATGCCAGGATCCAACCGCGACTGCAGCTCCTGGTTCCAGCCTCCTTCTCCTGTGACCCTATGAAGCAGCAGATAAAGGCTCAAGTGCTCAGGTCCTGCCGCCCTGTGGGAGACCTGGACTGAATTCTCAGCTCCTGGCTTTGGCTGGACTAGTCTCGACTGATGGCCCATTGCATGCATTTGGGGAGCAGACCAGCAGAGGGAATCTGTCTCTCTCTCTGCCCCTTAAGGGGCTCCTAACGTCCTCTTCTCTAACTCATGCCCCAGACAGCAGTGGAAGCGATGTCCTCCAGTTGTAAGCAAGCGCCTGTATTCCCTTGCTTCAGTCTCCAGCGCCTCCTCACTCTACCCTGACACCCCCGTGCCCACCGTGCAGGCTGCGCCCTGACCCCTGTGCCCACCGTGCAGGCTGCGCCCTGACACCCCCGTGCCCACCGTGCAGGCTGCGCCCTGACCCCCCGTGCCCACCGTGCAGGCTGCGTCCTGACCCCCCTGTGCCCACCATGTAGGCTGCGCCCTGACCCCCCTGTGCCCA
>CM027408.1:5396543-5446672 GCA_015711505.1 Sylvilagus bachmani
TGCAGGCTGCGCCCTGACCCCCCGTGTCCACCATGGAGGCTGTGCCCTGACCCCCCGTGCCCACCATGTAGGCTGCGCCCTGACCCCTGTGCCCACCGTGCAGGCTGCGCCCTGAACCCCCGTGCCCACCGTGCAGGCTGCGCCCTGACCCCCCTGTGCCCACCATGTAGGCTGCGCCCTGACCCCTGTGCCCACCATGTAGGCTGCGCCCTGACCCCTGTGCCCACCATGGAGGCTGCGCCCTGACCCCCCTGTGCCCACCATGTAGGCTGCGCCCTGACGCCCCGTGCCCACCATGCAGGCTGTGCTCTGACCCCCCATGCCCACCGTGCAGGTTTGCCCTGACCCCCCGTGCCCACCGTGGAGGCTGTGCCATGACCCCCCTGTGTCCACCCTGAAGGCTGCGCCCTGACCCCCAACCTTGGGTACCTCCCTGCACTGCTGTTTCTCCCCGGCTACAGAAGCTGTTTCCTGGCCTTCAAACTTCTCCAGAATGCTTTGTTTTTCTTTTTCCGTTGGAGCTTTATGACTGTCTTTCCCTGTGCCAGCATGGATTCTGTCTCCCTTTGCTTTACCCACATCCGCTGCCTGTAACTTGTCTCTCAGTTAACACGGCCTCTTTGAAGAGGACTTCCCTAACGTCCACACCTACAATAGTCCCTTGTATTCACTATTTTAAAAATGTAGCTGTTTTTTGAATTCATCACGCATAATGAACCAGCCGGCGCCTTTATCTGGTGGCTGCTCCCTGGCATTGCTGCAGCTTGCTGTTTGTGTTTCTCTATGTCCTCACTAAGCAGCATCTCCCTAAGAGGGCAGGAGCAGCGTGCCTCCCCCAGCATCCTCTTCTCAGCCGTGAATCCACAGCCTGCACACAACAAATACTTGCTGAGTCAGCGACATCTCAGGAGCATCGCCTGAAGCCCAGGTTGCCCCAGTTTCACACCCGCCAATCAAATCTGGTGCTGGAGGGGTTTCAGGACTGAGAGGCACTGGGCGTGGAGGCTGCTGTGGTGGCAACAGCCTCCTCTGCTCCTCCCGGCTCTCGCACCTGGTTCTGTAGATGAGCTACAGGGCTAAAACGAATCCCGTAGCAACAAAGCTGGCGCTTCCAGTCGATAGCCATTTCCACCAGTTCTTCCCATTACTCAACAGATTAAAGAAGACGTCTCCTTGCTGCGGCAAACTATGTCTGTGCCACGTCAGTCAAATCTACCAACACTGTATGGGGAAGCAAGAGGGGAAAGCCGAGTGAAGAAGGGGTAACAGGCCCCCGAAGTAGCCCTTCTGTTGTGCGTGGGCACCAAGAAATCCCTTCTTGTACTGGGTATCTCACTGTCTATTCTGCACGGCAAGCCAAGTCAGATGGTGCCAGAGATGGTAGAAAAACAGTGCTCAGCACCCTCCTGCTGCCTAGCTCTCTCTAGGGATCCCAGGGTTTGCGCTGAGTGTAAAACAAGTCAAGATACAACCAACCAAAGAACAAAAATGTAAAGAAAACCAGGCAATGACTACAGAGACGGGGTCTTCCTACAGAGCGGCCGCGTCATCTGAGTCCCCTGCACTCACAGCCTGCTCCTGCCCCTCACCTAACCCCCCCACAGATGCTCAGACTACAGGTGCGTGACGGAAGACAAAGGGGTGCATGGGAAACAGCTCGATCCCTGGGGATATCGGCCCTCTAAGAATCCTTTAGAACCAGGCAGTGACACTGAGCGGTCACGGACAATGTGACCCCGCAGAACTGTCGACTGCTGCCACAGCTCCAGCGTGGTCAGAGGCCAGCACATCGGAAGAGCAGAACTCAAGCACAATCAACCTGAGCCATATCTTACCCCAGCGTAAGTGAACGAAGCGCCGTGCACAGCTGTCTGAGCTCAGGATGGGGTGTGAAAGACAGACGCGGGGCCAGAGCTGTGCCGGAGCAGATAAAGCCACTGCCTCCCTTATGGGCACCGGTTCGAGTCTCGGCTGTCCCATTTCCAATCCAGCTCCCTGGGAAAGCAGAGGAGGAAAGTCCCAGTCCTTGGGCCCCTGCCCTCATGTGGGAGATCCGGAAGAAGCTCCTGGCTCCTTGCTTTCGATCATCTCAGCTCTGGCCATTGTGACCACCTGGGGAGCGAACAAGCAGACGGGAGATCTCTCTTCCTCTCTTTGCTTCTCTCTCTGCCTCTCTCTGCCTCTGCCTTTCAGATAAATAAATAAATAAATCTTAAAAAAACTAGAGGCCAGCAGCACCCACATGCATTGACCCAAGGACACCTAAGATCCCAGCACAGCACAACCGTTCAAGAGTACCACACATCATGCGTCTGTGAAACGATGCCGTAATAAGATACCCGAGTGTGCCAACTGAAACCCCTGCCATGAAAACACTCATTGTTGCCATAAATACAATATGGGGAGCACTGCCAACGTCAGAGTCAGCGAAGCTCATTTCTTAAAATACTCTGTTTGTCACAGAACGAAGCAAATTGATATAAACCAGATGTTGATTTCAATAAATTTGTGAAATAGAAGACAATTCCAAGGAAAACAAAAAGAGTGAAATAAAAATAAATAAAATCCATCAACACTTAGAAAATAACAAGATGCAACAGAAATACCCAGGATCAATCTCTTGAAACAATGAAAATAAAGAGACAAATCTACCACACATAAAGATAGAAGTATCAGAAATGACAAGGTTTATATAATAGAGACACTAGAGTGTCAAACCTGTTAGGCTATTAGATGCAGGATCAATGTAACTTTACAGTCTTCTTCAGTGGGTAATTGGGCACTTCTAAGTTTTCAAAACAGTATCAAGAATGCTAATAAGGATTGTACTACAGAATTTGCTTTTTTCAAAATTTAGGAAAGGATGAATTCCCAAACATTTAGTACATGCAGATTATAGTTGCACACCTTGCTACACAATTCATTTTCAAGGCTTTGACAACATTGCTATCAAGATTTGAGAATGAAATACGTGCACACACAGAGTTACTACTTGGGAGCCAAGGGTTATGGTCCAGGTCCTGTCCCAGCTGCTCCACTTCTGATCCAGCTCCCTGCTAATGCACCTGGGAGAGCAGTGAAGGATGGTCCAAGGGCGTGGGCCCTGCACCCACGTGGGAGACCTGGGCAAAGCTCCTGGCTTCAGCGTGGCAACTTGCCAATCAGTGGATAGCAGATCCCTTTTTTTAAAAATGTAGCCTAATATTGGGAATTAAAAATACATAACTTAGTTAAACATGTTATGCTTGTTATTGTAATACATGCGAAAGTGCATTTATCCACCACTAACTCAGTGTAAGTCCAGTCTTTCCTTTAATAAGTGCATGCCCATTATATTTCTGTTTTATGTTTTGTAACCAGCAATCTAACATGAAAATTTCCTTGAGAGTGAAAAGTGAATTTTTAAAAAAGATTTAATTACAATTTAGACTTTTCTTAGATATTTAAACCTATACTTCAATACAGTTCAAGCATCAACTTGGGTTTTTTCCTTACCTAGAGAGCCCAACAGAATTAACTGAAAAACCATTAGGCCCTATAGGTTGTTTAGGCAAAGTCATCAGTTAAAACACAGAAACAGAAAATTCTGTAATTTTCTTATAAATCAGCAAAAAGCTTTTAAAAGATAAAATGACAAAATTACCACACGAAGAAAAAGAGAAACACAGCTATAAATTTTTCAACATTTACATATAAATTATATGAAAACAAACACAAGCATTTCTAAAATAAACGGGGATACACACTGTACTCTGGATGGGAAAATCTAATGATATAAACAGTCTTTATAATGGACTTGAAACGTCTTGTGAAGTTAATTCCTGTGATTAAAGTCAGACCAGATCTGGATCGAGAGAAGCCACGTCCTGCCATCAGCCAGAGGGCTCAGAATGAAAAGAAAAAGCCGGGGGAAAGGAAGGGGTCACCATGCCCACCCAGCAGGGGACGGGTGAGGCTGGACAAGACCCAAAACCTGCAGGAAACTTGCCTGAGGGACACGGGCAGCCTCAGGGCCTGCGGAGCAAGCTGGTGAGATACAGGGCTCCCCAGCAAGCTGAGGTCCTGTGCGTGTCCTTTGCCCTTCAGGGTGCACAACCCTGACTGCGTAGCTGACCTGTGGAGGTGCTCTCCCTCCAGGTCAGCGGGCAGACTGCGCTGGCGGGAGTGCCCTGCGCCCAGGGCACAGCGTGCGGGTCACTGAGCCTCGTTCCTGCTGCTGAGGAACTGCTGAATGTGAACTTGGATTTAAGCTGAACCCTCAGGCTAGGGGTTAACTTATTGGATTGAGATTGCAGATTTTCAAGGACCGAAGAGAACCCAGAGGTCACATGTGCTGTTGTTAAGCTGATGGCAATTTATTAGGATCCCAGAGGTGGTGAGAGTCTTCCCATGGCGGGGCTGGAATCTTCTGTCTAGTACATAATTCCTCTACCCACAGATATATTACGAGGACAGCTGAGTTCCTTCTGCCATGGGAAGTGTGCTTCTCCTTTGCCTGTCTTTACAGATATTCTCAACTAGCCATAGTAGCCTGCTCTGTGCAGTCTCCCGCCTTGTCTGTGTGGAGACTAACAGGGAAATTACCGGGTAGATACGGACGCAGGCCTCAGTGTAGACAGATGATGCTGTGCTCAGTCGGTGAGCGCTGTCTTCACCACTAACCCGACACACTGCTTAGTCTCTCACACCACACAATCGAAGCTGGGTCCATAACCGAGCCACTTCCGGCTCTGAGGGGATGAGCAGCGAATTTGAAAAAAAAAAAAATGATTTAGCCCAGGTAGTTTACCTAAGGGTTGAATGTTTTTGTAAACAAAAGCTTGGGCTAGTCGTGGGACTTTCCCTAAAAGGATCCCGACCTTTTGTGAAGAGGGTCTCTGAGCGTTCCCAGGGACCAGCGCTGTCTCCTTTGGTGCTAAGTCCAGCTTCAAGCCGGGGGAGATTTGTTTAAAGGCTCCGCTTGTTGTGTCAGTGTCTGTTAAGGCTTGCAGAGGTGAGGAAGAGCAGATGGCCCGACCCTGACACATGACAAATGAGAACGTAGCTGGATCCACAGGCGGCCCGGCTGAGGGCACTCAGCTCCACGCCGGGGTGACACGGGGAGCCAGCGCTTCTGCAGCTCCAGACCCAGAGGCAAAGGTAAACCCGGCTCACCTGGCCTAAGCTCCAGGGACAGGCATTTCCAATCAGCTCCCTAAGGACAGGTATCTCAGAGTGAGGACGTTGGCCACTGCTGGGTGGACCAGCACCCGGCTCGCAAGTCTGTGCAGCACATTAATAGTGTGAGGCTCACTCTGTCTCTACCATTCCCATTAGTGTATCTTCAGGTGGAAATAATACTGATGACATTATTTCTCAAGCTGAGTGGAGCTTTGCACGGATGCATTTTTTTTGTCCGAAATTGGTGACCTAAACCATGCAGAGTCGGCAGCGGGAAGGCACAGCAGCAGATTATGCAAGGGCAGGCAGGGATTTGTCAGGAGGGCTTGCAAGCTGTCCGATGCCAGACGCGAAATGGCTGGGAAATGGAGAGCGTCCCCATGAACCCACTGGAAGACCCTCGAGGTGGAGATGAATGCAAGGACGTGGTCATAGCTTGGTAGATCCTCTCGCCCGGAGGGATGCACTTCCAGGGATGGTAAAGTATATTCTTTCTGCAGCCACGTATGACCCAGGATTCTCTCAAAAAGAATCCGGAGTGTGGCATAGCCAGGGTCACACTTGCCAAACACCATCACCATCGTTACAGGGGATTTATACGTTCAGAACTGCAGGGTGCCCGCCCCCCGCCGAGGGCTGCCAGCTCTCTGCTGGCAAGAAGAGGGCAGAGAAAGCCGCCCAGGGGAACATGTGGCTCCAATACTTGGGCCGTCATCTGCTGCTCTCCCAGGCCACTAGCAGGCAGCTGCATTGGCAGTGGATCCACTAGGACACACATCAGCACCCACTGGGGGCACCAGCATCACAGGCAGCAGCTGAGCCCACTGCGTGCAACACAGCCCCGACACCGACAGCAGGACTTCACACCTCTCTGGGCCAAAGAGAGACACACGTTCAGCGCCTGCTCTGCATCTGCACCTGATGCTGATCATGAGCTCATTCACGCTCCACGTTGGAATCGCATGCGTTTTGTTAGAGGATGTTTTAGAATATTTTGCACGTGCGTAGCTATGTGCCATTGGGGCCAGAAGGTAGGCATGGTGTGAAAATGCTGAGTCACCGTGTCTCATAACTGGGGGTCATCAGATGCTGCTAAAATGGAGAAATTGGGAAATAGAAGCCTCTAGAAGCCGTATAGAGATAGGTGATCAGTGACCGCAGGGTAGCAGCGGCTACCTCCTGGAGGCAGGAGTCCAGGCGGAAGGGATGGAGCTGTGCGCTGTCTCTGTTCTGAACGTTGTGGAGCTACTTGACTCCACAACGTGCATGCTTGAACATCTTTGCATACATTAAAGGAAAATCTTATTATCTGAACATCTGTGTTTGTGATTAAAATTCACCATCACTGCAGAAGTTAACCATTCTTATTGTTCCAGATTAGCTGATAGCCCCGCGATGCTTTGTGGGCAGAGATAAGAAATAAAGGGAGGGTAGCAGATAGCCCAGAAAACAGACATTCTGGAAGGGGTCGGGGGCATTCGTTTCAACCTCAGCAGTTAATTCACTGCTGCATGTCCAGGCTAAGGAGAACGCGGGGTAAGGCACAGACATGTAGGCACAAGTCCCTGGCCTTGTATGACAGAAGAATTCAGGGGAGCAGTTGGAGGGCTTTGGGGCAGGTACATTCTGGAAGGTTCTACAGGTGTCCTTGTGCACAGCCTTTAGCAAGACTCTTGCAATCCAGCCTTGAAGAGAGTGCGTGTGTTAGCAAAAACATTTCATGAGATCCTGGAGAGAGGAAGCATTAAAGTATCTGCAGAGGGAAGAAGAGAAGACAACTTGAAGACAGAGTGTGGAGGAGGGAGAAGGGGAGAGGCCAAGAAGGCCAGAAGGGAAACCCACGCGGGGAATCCTCATGGTGCGGTGAGTATCCCACCAAGGGTGGCAGCAGCTGCCCCCGGAGCCCTTACCCGTTTGCCATCTCTATTCCAAAACAAGATCATTTCAGGTACATAAGTGCCTGTGGCATCATCATACGCTTCCACCCCTTCCTTTACAAAAGTGCTGTCCCCTGGCCAGAGGTCAGGGCGCAGGAAGAACAGCTGGTGCCCAGGAGACTGGAGATGCTGAGTGCATCGGCCCCGCCTCCCGAAACGCACGCTGGTTTCTGCAATCCTGTCTGGGGAGGCGGGGGGAGCCGCTGGCCAGGCTCCCGGGAAGCGCAGATGCCCACTCAGGCGTGCGCAGGCCACGCCTCTGCTTATTGCACATGCAGCAAGTTTATTGGCACTTGCTGTTATAACGGGTTCTGTGTGTGCTGGGGCAGAGATGTGACTGAAGGGGCTGGATGCAGACAGACACAGGCAGGAGGAGGGCGCTGTGTAAGGCACTCGTCTGATGGTGAGAAGTGTCTCGCAGGGACCCAGGAGCAGCCATGGAGCTGACAACTTTAGACACCTTAGGCTGTGCGGCCCCGGGACGGCCACCCTGCGGGCAGCGCCAGGAGCCAGCCCAGGGAAGGGCACGGAGAGAAGACACAGCGAGGACCTGAAGGAACGGAGGACGCCTCGCCCTCTGGGGGAGAGGTTGCAGGACCAGCGCGCATGCAGGCGCGGTGTCAGGAAAGTGAAGACACTCCCCGTCCTCACTGGCTACCCGCGTGGTGTCTGGAAGCCCTCTCAGACGTCACGTGTCCTTTGGGTGGATCTGTTCTCATGCTGCCCTTGTGGGAACCGGGCAGTCAGGCGCTCCAGCCAAGCTTCTGAACCCTTCATCGCTCCCTTGGTTTCTACCCCTGAATCCAACCTGTCAGCAAATTTGTTTGGTTCTTGTAGCAGCGCGTGTGACCCACCTATGGAGGACCCTGTTCCCACAACCATCCTGAAGCTCTGGGCTGCCTCCCGCCTCATTGCACTGTGTCCTTACAGCAATTCACTGGACAGTGCACTGTGTCCTTACAGGTGAGGTGTGCGAAAGCAATCAGTTCACATGTTTTCTTTCTCACAGCTACCCAGTGGTGTCCAGTTAGAATTCTGCAGACTCTGGGGTGGTCAGATAAAAAATGTCAGCAGATACACAAGTGCATTGCCTGGGACGACACAAATAACCTCCCTCGTTAATCGATTCATGTATCATTGCAGATTTTGTTTTGCCTGCTTTGTTTGTAAAAGACACGAGCTTAAAATCACTCAATGTGTTGGTGAGTTTTCTTCTCCTTGTAAATTTCTCAAATTTTGTTTTTGTGTCATCGTGGAGACCTGTGATTAAGTACACATGCATTTAAAATTGTTCCTTTCATGATCATGAATCCCTCGTTCTGTATTCCAGTGTGTCTTGCCTTGGAGTTTACATGGTCTGAAATGTGAAGGAATTACTTAGTTTCTTTGCATTTTGATGGCAATATAATTATTTTAAAATATTTTATTTATTTATTATTTATTAATTTGAAAGGCAGAGTTACAGAGAGGCAGAAGCAGAGAGAGCGAGAGATCTTCCATCCACTGGTTCACTCCCCAGTTGACTGCAACAGCCAGAGCTGGGCCAATGAGCCAGGAGCCAGGAGCTTCTTCTGGGTCTCCCACATGGGTACAGGGGCCCAACGACTTGGGCCATCTTCTAATGCTTTCCCAGGCTGTAACAGAGAGCTGGATCGGAAGTGGAGCTGCTGGGTCGCAACTAGAGCCCATATGGGATGCCAGCATTGCAGGCGGTGGCTTCACCCGCTACGTCACAGCGTTGGTCGTATATACTTATTTTGTAGTCTACAAAGGTTGCCTCCTGGAGCTCACACCCTGCGCAATTCTCCATCCCTGGAGGTTGGCGCAGGAATTCACTGGTAGAAGAAGCTTGTGGTAAACATGATGAAAAGTCACTTCTAATGTCAGGTCACGGAAGAATGTGACAGCGGTGGGCATTGTGGTAAAAGTGGTTAAGCCACCACTTGAGACACACCCCATGTCCAAAGGCCAGTTTGGGTCCTGGCTACTCCTCTTCCAATCCAGCTTCCTGCTAATGTGCCTGGGAACAGCAGCTGATGGTTCAGGTACTTAGGCCTCTGTCACCGACGTAGGAAACCTGAATGGGGCTCCTGGCTCCTGACTTCATTCTGGCTCAGCCCCAGCTGTGGCAGCCATCTGGGGGGTGAATGAGCCTCTGGAAGATGTCTCTGTGTGTGTTTCTCATTCTCTCTCCCTCTTCCTCTCTCTTGCTCTCTCTGCCACTCTGAGATTGCAATACATAAACCCGTAAAAATAATGAAAAGTAGAAGACTGTCACTCACGTCTTGCTCAAACCCTCTCTCGGGTGTTTCTCAGATGGTTACTCTGGTGGGACCAGCGGTGATGCGGTGAGTTTCCCTGGCAGAGACCAGAAACTGGGGTAACCGCTAATAGCCAGAGGCCATCGGTCAAGATCCCCAAGGAAGTGACGCCACCAACAGCCACAGCGTGAGCCTGGACTCAGACCCCTCCTCAGCGGAGCCTCTGATGGGGCAGGCTCTCACCCTGCCAGGGCCTCCACTGCTGCCCCGTGAGTGGTCTTGACAGTGGGGCCACACTGAGTGTTAGAGCATCCACCGCGTTGTTGGAAGTCACCAAAAAGGGGCGATTTTGTAGGCAATAGATGACACACACACAACATCTGCTTCTTCCCCTGTCATTTCTTCTTCATATCCATTCAGAAAATATTCATTTTCTATTGGAGAATTTACTACCTTTTGCCATAGTGTAACCACTTTCCTATTTTGGGTTAAATTAGCCATTCGACTTTGTTTTCCCTTGTGTGCTAATTCTTTTGTCCTCATAACTGTCTTGTTGGGTTTGGCAGAGAATTTCATTGTCTCAACTCTTGTATCTACAATGATTTGGACATTTGGAGATTACTCCCTGAACACATTAAGGTAAGTAATTCCCTCGGCTCCGACTTCAGACTTTAATATGAAGAACCAGTAACTGGCTGAGTCTGGTCATTTCCTTATTTATTAATTGTCTTGTTTTCTCTCATTATACCTCATTCTGTTGCATGGCTGTTCCTCTGTGCTCTGATCATTACACTTAACAAGATTACTGGAAGACTAGGAACACAGGAAAATGCAAGGTTTTTAACAGAAGACTCTCCTTTCTGTTTCATTAACGTGAGTAGCGGAGGGGCATCTCTAGGATCATTTTAATTCCAAATTCAAGATTTGAGTTTCTCCAGAAAGTGCTGGAGATGTAAACCCAAGCTAGACCCCCACAACAATGCGTTCTCCTTGAATTTGCCTCATTCTAGACGCCAGCTTGAAGAGCGGGTGGGCACCAGGCAGTCACCGGACTGTTTTTGCCCTTTCCAACCCGTCATCTCCATTTTATCTTAATGGCAAATGTCTTCAAGAAACAGCGCACTTGAACGTGACATTGGCTTCAGGGTGTCGTCTTCCCTTCCGCTTCAGCCCAGCTGTCTCTCACCACTCAGCGCCAGGTTGGTTCTGCCCCCCATGTTCATGCACACATCTGCTACGGTGTCCTCGAGGGGTTTCTGTTGCCATTTCTGTGTCTGACGTTTCCAGGACGGAGAGGTTCCAAATCAATAACTTTTATGAAAACATCGTTTCCAAACGATCTCTGGTCAGACTTACGCCTGTCCATTTTTGATGTTGGCATCATTATAATTAGCGAATTTTCGTCTCTCTGTTAGCTTCTGTTGGCATAAAAACATATCTTTATTTTTATGTTACTAATGTATCTAGTAACTTTGCTAAGCCATCATTAATTCTTACAGTATCATTTATAATTATAACTTATGATTCTTATGAATATACTAATTCTTAGATTTAAATAAATTTTTACATAGAAAACTTTATTATTTGAAAATAATGATTCCATTACTCTCTTGCCAATTCTTATATTTCTTTTTTTTTTTACAGGAAGAGTTAGACAGTGAGCGAGACAGAGAGAAAGGTCTTCCATCGTTTGGTTCACCCCCCAAATGGCCACTATCGCGCCGATCGAAAGCCAGGAGCCAGGTGCTTCCTCCTGGTCTCCCATACGGGTGCAGGGCCCAAGCACTTGGGCCATCCTCCACTGCACTCCCAGGCCACAGCAGAGAGCTGGACTGGAAGAGGAGTAACCGGGACTAGAACCCGGCGCCCCAACCGGGACTAGAACCCAGGGTGCCAGTGCCGCAGGTGGAGGATTAGCCTAGTGAGCCATGGCGCCGGCCCAATTCTTATATTCCTTATTTCTTTTCTTTGTTACTATTAAAATACATTTTTGGTACCTGAAGGAAATGCTAAAGAATAAAAGGTTAGTGATAATAAGAGATCTCATCTTTTAATAAATTTAATATAAATTACTCCATAATCCATCATCAAGCATGATAATTTTTGATGTATTTTTTTATGATAAAGAAAATTTACTTCCAGTTTCTTAAGAATTTTAAAAACAAGAGGTGTTACTGAAATTCTCGAATCTTTTCTGCATCCATTAACATGAGTGTTTCTTCGGAGTCACTAATGTGTCCCATCAGGCTGATGGACACGTTGAGTCTGAGCCACTGTGCATCACCCAGGTGCACTGTATTTGATCCTCTGTGCACCGTGAGATTGCATGTAGCGGCGTTTTGTTTGGAATCGTCACACCACTTTCATGGGTGAAATTGCTTACTTTCCTTTCTCGTGGAAACATCGAAAGGCCTGACTGTGCTTCTTGTCAAGAGGAAAGCACTGGCTGAAAGCAGGTTGTTTGTTTATAGAAGGAGAACGTAGGGTGCCAGAGCCGCACGGAGCCCTTGTCAAGCGCCTGGCACCCAGGCTGCCCAGGGAAGCAGAGCGAGCAAGCGAGAGAGAGAGAGAGAGAGAGAGAGAGAGAGAGAGAGAGAGACGTCTTCCATCCGCTGGCTCACTCACCAGATGGCCGCAACAGCAAGAGCTGTGCTGATCCGAAGCCAGGAGCCAGGAGCCTCCTCCAGGTCTCCCACACGGGTGCAGGGGCCCAAGGACTTGGGCCATCTTGTGCTGCCTTCCCAAGCCACAGCAGAGAGCTGGATCGGAAGCGGAGCAGCCGGGACTCGAACTGGCACCCGTATGGGATGCTGGCACTGCAGGCGGGGGCTTTACCCACCACACCACTGCACCGGCCCCTGTGGTTTTATTTCTTATAATATATTTTGTTGCATATACGGAAGCTATAGAGTAATTATGTTAACTTTGTATGCTCCCTTTCCCTTTTATTAAATAAAGATCAGATATAATTACATCCAGGATTCTTCTTTAACTTCACATTTATTTATTTTATTTACTTGAAAGGCAGAGTGACAGAGAAAGGTAGAAAGAGAGAGGTTACGCCTGCAGATTCACTCACCAGTTGCCCACAACAAACAGGATTGTGCTGAGCTGAAGCCAGGGGCCAAAAACTCCATCTTCCTCTCTCCTGTGGTGGCAGGAATTCAGAGGCTGGAGCCGTCAGCCACTGCTTCCCGGGTGCCTTGGCAGGGAGGTGAATTGGAAGCACCAGCTGGCACTCCAAGAGGGCATGCCGGAGACCCATCTGCCCTGTGCGCCCCAAGGCTCGCCCCACCCCCTCATAGCAGCTGTGTTTCCCACGCAGGGGTACCGTCCTCCAGACCACAGAGATCGGTTTGTCCGTCTGTTTCAAAATTCACGTCTTTGGCTCCTTTCTCTCAGGCCAGCTGCCGAACCATGGCGGGGAGATGCTGCAGAGTGTGCTGGGGACAGAAAGACAAATGAGACAGCCCAGTCCCTGTCCTCACGGGGCTCTGGACGGGATTGCATTTTATCTAGAAAGAGCTGGAACTGATGCCAGCACTTCGTCCCCTCCCAGCTTTCCTGCGCGTGTGTGTGTTTTCTTTTTATCAGCACGTAGCATGACCTGCTACTTATTACATAATTATTTATGACTCCTGGCCTCTTCCCTCCATAAAATCTAAACTCGGTGCTGATAGCCATTGGCTTTTAGGCCACACCTTCATTCTTGGGGTCCAGGGCATGCGAGCACCCAGCTGCAGGTGAGGAGGGGAAGCAGAGTGGGCAGGCTCCGGTTTGCAGCCCCGTCCAGCGAGGCACCTGCTGGCGGGCAGGCTGTTGTATGGGAACACAGCCACGTGCACATCCCCAAGGCTGCCCTGGCACACATGGGCAATGACAACGCCTGCGGCCAACATCGCACGCCTGGGGAAACCTCAACTTGCGATGGTCATAAGTCTGTGGAGCCCAGAATGAAAGATGAATGTCTGAAACCAAGATCTTCCTTCATGCCAGGCTGTTGGCGTTCAGCCTAGAGCTGATGGTTTGCTCGGTGACTCCCGGTCTAACCAAGGTGATGGAGCTGTGACTCCACCCAGGACTCTGCGAGGTGATGGCTCCATGAAGCACCAGTTTGCGTTGTACAGGGCAAGTGTTGTCTCCCACACACCAAGGCTGCTCGGCGTGGCCAGGGCTGGTGCAGCAGAGGGCTGGAGGCCTCACACGGGCAAGAGGCAGGGACGGTGGAGGAGCTCCGGACACTCAGTGTTAGGAGATGTCCCTGGCCAGGCGTCCCCATCGTCAGGGTGGCCAGGCCCTGCTCCCTGCCCCCAGCTCCTCGGCTGTGTGTCAGCTCCCAGCAGATCCAGTCAATGTCCCCCACGGAGCTCCCCATGACTAAATTAGTCCTGCCCAGGGTCAGCCGCTGTCTGCAGGCCCGGCTCGCTCTGAGAAAGCACAGGCCTTGTGATGCTTAGGATGTGCTGATGGAGGCAGGACCCCGGGGAGGCCGGCCAAGCAGCGTCCCGGCTTCAGCAACCAAATAAGGCGGCCCTGCTCCCCGCAGCTGGAATGCGGTGACTCGGAGGAGCTGGGCACCCAGCCGACGGCGCTCCTGCCCAGGCCTCTCCCAGAGGCTCAGCCAGTGCCAGGCTGAGCAGCTCACACAGGCTGCTCTGAGCCGCCCTCAGCCAGACCCAGCCCTGGACAGAGCCAGCTGAGCTGCTCCTGTGTCCCCAGGGCCCCTTCTGTCAAAGGAACGGGCTGCTGACCTCCCCTAGCAGACAGGGATCCACCTTCCCAGAGCTGCCCCGAGCACCCACAGTGCTCAGGGGCAGGGGCTCATACACGGAGCGTGAGTGAGGCTCAGCACCTGCTCCCGGCCCTGCCTCCCACGGACCTCCACGCCGTCCCCACGCAGAGGCTGAATCACGGGGACCACCTGGCAAAGCCCTCACGGCAGCTCCTGTCCCACCACACACGAACTATACACACCACACACGTGCAGCAACCACCCCCATGCACACCTACCACATCACGCCATGTCACACTACACACACTGTGCCACATACATACCTCATCATGCCACACATGGGACACACCACACACATGCCACATAGGCCATGCATAGGCCACACCACACCCCCATGCACACATACCACGTCATACCACGTCACACTACACACTCTATACCACATACATCCCTCATCATGCCACACACATGCCATACATGGGACACACCACACACATGCCACACAGACGACACATGGGCCATACCACACATATGCCATACACAACATGCCTGGCCACACCATACCCCCATGCACACATACCAAGTCACATCACGTCATACTACACACATTATACCACATGCATACCTCATCATGCCACACACATGCCACACATGGGACACACCACACACATGCCACACATGACATGCCTGGGCCACACCACATCCCCATGCACACATACTTACCATGTCACATCATGTCACACTACACACATTATACCACATACATACCTCATCACTCCACACACATACCATGAGTGCATATATCACATCACACACACCTCACCACACCCCCAGCCTACCACATCCCACACATCACCTACAGACACACCATACAGGTGCTGCACACACACACCTATGCCCCTTTCCCTACCCACAGGTCCTTGTGTGAATGAGGCGGGGCCTCCCCGACAGAGAACAGGACAGTTCAGAAAACAGAAACAAACCATCTGAGCACAAAGCCAGGCACACAGGTGCACCGCTCCGTGTGGGCTGTGGTCGCTATCAGTTCAATGAGAAAGCGGTGGGCGACTGATAGGGAGGCAAGCAGGGGGCAGACACAGACAGACAGGGGAGTCTCCCATTCTGGCTAGACCTGAGGAAGAAAGAGCAGAGAGGACCAGGGAGGGGGATGCTCACTGACACCCAGGGCCCTTCCCTGGTGTGCAGCCGCAGGTGTCTGCCACCTGGGAGCCCAGGGGTGGGGAGCCAGGGCCAGGCAGGGCGGACACAGGGTCAGCCCCGCCCATCACTCATGCTACACGGCTGACACCCGTGGACTGGGAAGAGCACTCACTTCAAAGCCAAGGAGATGCTCACTTGCATTTCGGTTGGGTGGGGCCCAGTCCCACTGGGGACCAAGCAGAGCTGGACAGCGCTGGTCCCAGGACAGAGTCAGCCCCTTGTGTGGCCTGGGAGCCTGCTTGCTCTGCACAATCAGCTCACCGACGGGATCCCTGAGGGCCAGGTGCTCCAGGGTGCAGCTCAGACACCACTGCCCCCAAGTCACGTCTTCCACATGTCCAAGCACCTTGCACTAACCCCGGTGTGACACCGACTGGTGATTCTGCGTGGGACTCATTGTCCTGCTGTGGCCCTTGGACAGAGCAGGTGGTTGTCCAGTGTGTATGTTAAACGGAAGGACAAATGGACGAATGCGCCAGGGACTGTGAGAATGGAAGCGAGGCTCTCTAGGGAAGAATGAGCCCACAGCAGCTTCCTCGTCACCGTTTATCACGGCTTTACTTCTTCATGAAGAGTTCTACAACCCTAAATACCCCAGGCAAGAAGCACCGAGCTCTCACATTAATTTCCCGAAAAGCAAAACATCCGTGAGGCCTCTACCTTCAAGGTCAAAGCTAAGGCTCGTGCAGAAGGAGATGAAAAATGAACTTGGCAATGGCTGGTGAGGCGCAGCTCCTCCACAGAGACGCAGCGACAGACCCACGGCCCACGGTGAAGCTGACGAGGAAACACCGCGTGGTGAAAAATGAAAGCCTTTCAATATTGGTGACTGCGTAGCTGTCAACACACAGGACTGCACGTGGGCATTTTGCAGTCAGAAAGTATTTGAACTTAACTTTCAAGAGAAAATTAAACGATGTCAATTGCATTTTTGAGAGATCAATAAAAATAGAAAATCTGCGGAAAAGGCTAGAAAATGCTGCAATGACTTTCCACGCCCTCCCCATGGCCCTTGGCAGTGCGTCAAGTTCACTTGTCATAGCTTTTATATTGACCTTGGCAAGGAAAAGTCACAGCAGTGAGTTCTGCACATGCCCACCGCTGGACTCAGACAGCTCCGCTGGGGCCCTCTCCGTGCCCACATGATTTGGCCCCAAGCTGTGGGTCTGCAGAGGGAAGTCCTTTTCCACTGAGAGCATGTGGCTAGTCGTGATGTCATTCATGGGCCGTACAGAACCAGCCTGCTGTGGGTTTATTGGCTTCCGAGTCCCACCCTCCATTGCCTTGGTTGGGCCAGACCAGGGGATTCTGTTGGCCCCACACAGCCCACCAGCCAGATGTTCCCCATCTTGGGCAGGTGACGAAGGCGAGGGATAATGAACGACAGAATAAGGCCTAGACCCCACCCCCAAAGCCTGGGCGTTCTCCGGTGGACCCTGTGGGCTGCCATTCATAGGCCATACCGGAACCATCAAGTGCGCGTCCTGGTTGTATCAGTGCCTAACACATTCTGAGGTTTTGTCCCTCAATGCAGTGGTGCGGGTGCTGGTAGCAGCAGAGGAGGCGTGGACGGGGGAGGTACCCAGCGTGGCTCATAGACCACCCCAGACTGTTAGAGATTTTTTTCCCAATGTGTATAGACTTTCTGTTTATTTCTTCTGCTACTTTCTATTAGCTCTTAGGGATACCAATATATATTTATCATGGTGTTGTTTTATAAGAAAGATCTGTCCTGGTGCTGTGGTATAATGGGCTAAGCCTCCACCTGCAGTGCTGGCATCCTATATGGGCACTGGTAAAGTCCTGCTGCTCTGCTTCCAATCCAGCTCCCAGCTGATTGCCTGGGAAAGCAGTGGAAGATGACCCAAGTGCTTGGACCTCTGCACCCATGTGGGAGACCTGGATAAAACTCCTGCCTCCTGGCTTCAGATTGGCCCATCTCTGACAGTGTGGCTATTTGGGTCTTGATCAGTAGATGGAAGACCTCTCTGTCTTTCCCTCTCTCTGTCTGTAACTCTGCCCCTCAAATAAAGAAATAGATCTATGAAAAAAAAAAACATAAAAGAAAGATCTGTCTCTGTACCTCTGCCAGTCTCCTATCACTGACTTAGCGTTCACCACGTTTGCTACAGCACCCTGTCCCTCACAGACTGTGTGTGTGTGTGTGTGTGTGTGTGAGAGAGAGAGAGAGGGAGAGAGAGAGAGAGAGAGAGAGAGAGAGAGAGAGAGAGAGAGAGGGAGAGAGGGAGGGAGGGAGATTCAGAGGCAGGATCCACTTACAGTTCAAATCTTTTGGATCCCAGGTGATTGAATCCACGGGTGCAGCACCCACGGAGATGGACAGCCAAGGCTGTGTGCATTCCCGTGGCCTGAGCTCGTGCTGTCCCAGACTCCCTGATCTGAGCCTTGGGGGGAGGCATGTGGGGGCGGGGAGCTCTTCTCCACACTCCGGAGCTTTTCCGTGGGAGGAAGTCGCCACACACACACACAGATGCCGCATTGTTGAGCTTGCTGGAGCAGTCATCTCGTGACTGTGGAATGTCCCGCCTGCCCTGCCAAGCCCCGGGGACAACAGCAGCTGAAACTTTCACTTGTGGGGCAGGGATTCCTACAAAAGCACCGTGGTCGAGCCGGCGTTTGATGCCGGCCTTCGGCACTCCCCGTGGGGCAGAGTCGCTGGTTTCAGAGGTGCTGCTAAAACCCACGGTTCCCACGCTTGCCCTGAACTTCAATTCCCAGACTGCATTGCTCGCCTCGTGCACCTGCTGCGGTTTCAGTAGGGGGTGCACAGGACCCAGGGGCGCAGTGGCCAGGGTGCTCGAGGTGGGCCCCCGGGCAGCTCCCAGGAGCCAGTTAGAAACACGAGCTTCCGACTGAATGAGAAACTCCGGGTGTGGGCGTGGCACACTGAGCCTTCACCAGTACAGCAGGAGCTTCCGAGGCTCCTGCAAGTGTGGGAACCGCTGCAGGGGAGACAGGACATCCTGACAAGTGAGCCCAGCTCACGGAGTCGGGGAACAGACGAAAGGCTGCAGTCCAGGGAGAGGCTAGGCTGCTGACCAGGACCAGGAGGGCTCACTCTGGCTGTCAGTTGCCTGTTAATGGCTCATGAACCTGCTGGCCCCAAGGTCACGGCTATACGGTCACGTGGAGTGGAGAATTCCCAGGCAGGAGGCAAGTAATCACGGTAGGGAGGGGAAGCCGCTTGAGAAGGCAAAGTGTGGCGCTCTGAAGGTTTGCACAAAGCCCTGGGTGCAGCTCTCGGTGCCAAGCAAGTTGCTGAGGCCGATTAGACAGGGGCCTTGGATGAATCCCGTCTGTCACCACGGCAGCTCTTCTCATCGACAGCAAACCTGGCCACAGAGCCACTGAGCCCAGCTCCCCAGCCCGTCAGCGCCAGCACACATCTCTGGAAGCCCCAGCCACCGGCGGCTCAGCCGCTCACATGCTGGGTGGTTTAGCTTTGGAGAAACGAAGCCCAAGAACGATTCCTCAGAGATCCTGAGCCTTCATGAGACTTCTGCCCTGTGGAGGACACAGGGGGCGATCCTGGGTTAGCAAGCTGTCCTGCACAGCTTCCCGGAGGGACCTTGCTGCAGGCTGCCCTCGGTCCCCAGCCCCCTATTCCTTGAGTGTCGGTGCATGTGGCCCCGCACAGCGTGTTGAGTGATGAAGGGGGGGTCACCAAACCATCAAGGCCGGCGCCCTGGAAGCTGCATCCGGTAGGACAGTCTGATGCTAAACGATGAGAAAGAGAGACAACGCTTTCGGGATGGCGAGTTCGTGAGAGTGTGAGGGGCACCCCGCCCTGGCCCTGCTCCCCACCCTCAGCCAAGTGCTCTGACCCCTCCCTGGCATCCCATCCGGATTCCTATCACTGAGCCCCCGCCCACACTCTCCCCCCTGCCCCCCAGGGGCCACTCAGGAAGGTGACATGTCACCCTGTCCTCCAGGAGCCGAAACTCTGGGAGACAGAGTGGAAACAGCGGTGCAGAAGCCTGGGAGCCGGTTCTGCAAGGGATGTGCAAAAGTGGAGGAGGCAGAGCTGAGAGGCAAAGCCCTAGCAGGGACGCAGAGGGGAGGGGTGTGAGCTGAGCCTTTAGTGATGAGCGACATTTGAAGTCCACCGTGCGTGTGTGTCTGTGCATGTGTGTCAGTGTGTGTGTGTCTGTGTGTGTGTGTCTGTGTGTCTGTGTCTGTGTGTGTCTGTGGGTATGTCTATGTGTGTATGTGTCTGTGTGTGTCTATGTGTGTGTCTGTGTGTGTGTGTCTGTGTGGGTGTGTGTCTATGTGTGTGTGTCTGTGTGGGTGTGTCTCTGTGTGTGTCTCTGTGTGTCTGTGGGTGTGTCTGTGGGTGTGTCTGTGTGTGTGTGTGTCTGTGTCTCTGTGTGTGTCTGTGTGTGTCTGTGTGGGTGTGTGTCTGTGTGTGTGTCTGCATGTGTGTCTGTGTGGGTGTGTGTCTCTGTGTGTGTCTCTGTGTGTCTCTGTGTGTGTGTGTGTGTGTCTGTGTGGGTGTGTGTCTCTGTGTGTCTGTGTGTCTGTGTGGGCATGTCTGTGTGTGTCTGTGGGTGTGTCTGTGTGTGTCTGTGGGTGTGTCTGTGTGAGCTATGATGCTAGAGTGGCAAAGGCCCCAAGAACAATGGTGCAAGTGAAGTCCTCAGGGTTTGTTCCAGGCTTGAGCCATGCCATTATTTTTCCCTACGTTTTCATTGTGCAAAAAGCGTCCCACTTTTATACTTAGGGGAGATAACTGAGATATAAAACATGTTGCAAAGCACACAGAGACTGGCGTCTGCTAGGCTGGTGACTGAATCCGTCTATCCCCGCAGGAGCCGGGTGCGCTCTGCGTGTCCTCTGAGTGTCCCTCGAGTTCAGGGTAATTGCATGCGGTTCCAGGCTGGCCCTCGCCCTCTTACTCTCAACAGTTCTCAGAAAATGCAACCTCAGCTGAGCCCAGCTGTGACGAACCAGCCGCTCGTGGGGGGTGCAACTTGAGCACCTCTCATCTGAAAATCAGAAATCCAGAATGTTTCAAAGTAGGAATTTTATGAGTTCCAACGTGATGCTAAAAACTGTCAAATTTTAGAGCATTCTGGATTTCAAATTGGTGGATTAGTGGTGCTCAGTTGGTAAAAGTTTGTACAAATATTACAAAAAAAAAAAAAAAAAAAACCCTCCACGATCTGAAGCACCTCCCGCACACAGACTTCAGGACTTGGCAAATGTCCACAACTGAATGAGGCAGGGGAGGCGTTTCCCCACCTTTTCTGGTTCCTCCTCCTCTTACTCCTCCTTCTTTTTAAAGATTTATTGATTTATTTATTTGAAAGGCAGAGCTACCAAGAAAGGATCCTCTACGCCACTTCCCAAGTTGCCTCAATGGCCAGAGCCGGGCCAGGCTGAAGCCAGGAGCCTGGACCTCCCTCCGGGTCTCCCACTTGAGCCACTATCAGCCGCCTGCCTTAGTGCATTAGCAGGGTTCTGGGTGGGAAGTGGAGTAACCGGGTAGAGCAGGTGCTCATAGGGGATGCGGGTGTCATGGCGGTGGCTTCACCTGCTACACCACAACACCGGCCCCCGGTTGCTTCTACTAAACCGACTATCACAGCAGGAATGTGCCATACCATTCTCACTTGGTTGTCACAACACACGATCAGGGGTTACAGATCACAGTCATCTTCCACCCCTGGAAAGCGGGGGCTCTGAGAGGCACGGTGCCGCGGCGAATGTCCTCCAGCACCCTGGATCCAGGTGCGTGCCCCCTTCCATGGCACGTGCTCGCCTGTCACTTCCAGAACCTTCCTCTCTGAGGAGCACCTCAATAGCAGGGTGTTTATTTTAAAGCACAAGAACCCGTGAGCACTGCCCAGAGTGGGTGTCTCAGAGGCTCCTTGGACAGCGCCCCTCTCAGCGAGATGCCGACATGCTACAGGCTTTGTCTCCATGAGAGCCGAAACATTTGTCTCTTGGCTGTATTTTCCTCTGTGGCCAAATTTCCCAAAGGGATTTCAAATTAATAATGGGGAATGTGGCACATTTGCTACGGCCTGGTGTTGACGGAGGCCCTGGCGGCATGCAAGGCTGCTGGGCTCCTGGGACGAAAACCCTCCTCCAGCCCGCCCATCTGGCTTCGTGGTGCACCCACCCTCCTTCCAGAAGGCTGGGCCCGCGGGGGAGACAGAGACTGCTCAGCTGGAGCCTCAGCTGTGTCCGCTGCTGTGTCCAGCCTTCTGGGCGATGCAGAATCAGGACGTGGAAAAGCATGTCCACAGGGAACGTGGAGATGGCAGAGAGAGACCACAAAGCCAGCCCCGCGGTGTCATGTGGGTTTGTCCCAGCCTGGGCTGTACTCCTCAGAGCAGGCGCTGCTGCTGGGCTGGGTAGAGAGCAGGTGGCCAGGTGGACACAGAGCCCGTCCAGCACACACCAGGTCGTGGGGGCGACACTAGGGCTGCGCAGAAGCTTCTGCGTTCCTTACGTTTTGTGCCCTGGGTTCACGAAGCTTCAGGAAGCCTGTGCAGATGACACAGGCAGCACGTCTCTGGGCAGCACACGTTGTTGCACTGGGCACAAATCCACTAATGTGTCAAGGAAGAGTGGAATCTGGGGCCGGCAGGTGGCACAGTGGGTTAAGCTGCCACCTGCAATGCTGGCAATCCACATGGACACCGGTTCGAGTCCCGGCTGCTCCACTTTCCATCCAGCTCCCTGCTAATGCACCTAGGAGAGCAGTGGAAAATGGCCCAAGTGCTTGAGTCCCTGTACCCATGTGAGAGACCCAGATGAAGTTCCTGGATCTTTCAGGACCTTCAGCCTGGCCCAGCCCCGGCCATTGCAGTCATTTGAGGAGTGAACCAGCAATGAAAGATCTCTCTCTCTCTCCCCCCCCCCACCTCCTCACCCCCTAAAGTCCCTGGAGAGATGGATTCGGCCCTGGGGATGGAGAGGAGAGCTCAGGGCTTGGGTCAGAGGAGGAGCTCCAGGCTGCTGAGCTGCCTTAACACAGCAGCAGGCTGGAGGCGGGAGACACGGCAGCCAGGTGTCCCCACAGTGGCTTCTCCCAAGAGCGCCCTCCTTACCTGCCTTCCCCGACAGGTGTCCTTCCCGCTGCACCCGCGCCAGGTCTTTTCCCTGGGCGCCGTCCCCCAGTTGGCAAGGACTTCAGTCCTACTGCATTCGGGCTCAGGCCTCGGGTCTCACTTAGCCTAATCACCTCTTAGAAGGCCCCGCATGCAAATTTAGACACACAGGGGTCAGCACCAGATAGCACCCATGAGCTCAGGGGTGAGAGGGCTCGGGCTCCATGGGAGCCAGGCTGCCGTGTACCCCAGCACACATGCCTGGAGTGCATTTGACACGAACAGGTCATGGCACATCCTGCCATTTATGTCAGCTGTGCTACCACGTCCCAGAAACATCTTGCACAGGTGTCAAAAACACATCCAGAGCGACCAACAACAAACACTCAGGCCTCGGCGAGGCACGGACAGGAAGCTGTGGAGAGCAGGGCCACAGCCCCGAATCCACGCCGCAGGAGTTTACATGATCCGGACCGTTTCCTCCTGGCTTCTCAGTCCCCAGTTACTAAGCACTGACCAGCTTCGCCAGGTGTCAGAGGCGCGGGGCTCCTGGGGCCAACTGCGAGCTGCACGTTTGTCAGCAGCTTCGCAGCTTTGCCGAGCTGCAGCCACAGCTGGTGCTCCACCACCCTGGGGAAGTCAGTAACTGGCGGGTGCAAGGCTGAGTTTAACCTGCCAACTTGCCTGGGCCACGAGGCACTGGGATTTTGATCAAGCATAGCTCTGGGAACTTCTGTGAGGGTCTTTTTGGGTGGATGACAGACCAGTGGATGACCCTTCCTTCTCTGCTGGTCCTCATCCAATAAACGGAATATTGATTCAAGCACAAGGCTGCCTCTGCGCTGAGCAGCAGAGCTTTCTCCCTGCCTGCCCGCTTCTGGGGTGGGACATGCGCCTTCTTCACGCCTCTGGACTCGAGCTGAAGCATTGCGTGTTCCTGGGGTTTGAGTTCAGCAGCGGTTAGACTGGAGCCAAGCCCTCTGCCCCACCCCCACCCCTTTGGGGTCTGGAGCTTGATCGCTGAGCCTGAGGTCTTGGAACGTGCCAACCTCCTAACCATGCGCTCTGTATTCTTGCAATCAATCAGACTCTCCTGATAAGACACACATAGACAGACAGACAGATGGATAGACAGAGTTGATAGAGAAATAGATAGCTATACAGATAGGTGTATGCACTCTATGGATGGAGAGATAGATAAATGGATGATAGAGATAGCTATATTGATTGATTGGTAGACAGATGATCAGATAGATGTTAATGGATCTCATTCTGCAGAGAACCCTGAAGAATACAGGAAATGAAGTCATTTTTAGCACCCATGTTTAAGGAGAACTTCTCTAAGAGCCCACATGTTCGTGTGATGAAAATGAGAGCAAGGTTGGAACTCTGGATCAGAGAGCACTCCTAAAGGAGTCTCTACGTGTGCAGCACTCTTGGTCGGCTGCAGACTTGGTTCAGAAGGTCCAGGGTGGAGCCCAAGAGCCCCCAGGGCTGTGGCCACTCGCCTACTGTTTGGGAGGGGCTCTCTGCACCGGTCATGGACTTGAGAACTGCACGGTCACTGTGCCTACACGTGCCGCTGCAGAGGACCAGCGTGCCTGAAACTGCAGCATTGTGTTCCTCACGAGGCCCCAGCTGCCTCAGGAGCTCTGTGCCTGACAAGACGTCTGCTTTGGAGAAAGTTCTGCGGTTTTAGGGTGCATCCGGAGCCACTGCCTGCAGCCCTGTGCCACCTGGACCCGGAGGGCGGAGGGATCCACCAGGCCAGCCCCTTGTTCTGATGGAGCTCCCCCATGCTATCAGGCCCATAACTCTACTTGTGAGACCCCTCCCCCCGACACACACACCCCTGTGGGCAAGGGTGCTCTCACCTCCAGGCGCGAGATGGAATCTCCACTTTTTTTCCATTTTCCCATCCATTAAGTCCAGTCTGCATCTTGTTCCAAGAATATCTTAAAATTTCGGGTCCACTGTTGGCTCCCTTCCTTGTGTTTTAGCGAAGCTACACATTTTCTGCCAATTCAATGGATACTTGGAGAAGTAGTCACAGCATTTAGTCCACCCTCTTGATCCAGAAACTGGGCCATTTTCAAAGGATCTCCATGTGGTCCTTAAATATTATGCAGAATCAACAAAGAACATGTTGCCAAACTGAAAATCTTCTGCAGTTGGCTGCTTCCCCACCACCGCTCAGAACAAGGGTACACAGTCAAATCATATGACATATAGAGTTCGGTATAATCTTCTTTATTGAAGAACAGCATGCATTCAGACTATTGTGCAAAATCAGTAGGACCCAGCTCAATGGATTTCACCAACTGAACTCAAGAAACCAGCGTCCAGGTCAAGAAGCTGCATGTTGGCCAGCAGGTGAGGGCCGCCCTGGCCAGTGCCCACTCACTCTGCCTCCCAAGGGCACCCCGTCCCTGCTTCTACCCCTCACAGGGGAGCATTTATGTCAGTGGAATCACACAGTGTGTACATTTTCCTGTCTGCTTCCTTTAATCAACATGTTTCACATGTGACAAATTAATCTTTTTCATTGCTGTATCATAGTCAATGTACAAAGAAATCACAATGTATCTGTGATGGCCTTTTTAAAATTAATCAATTTGTTTATTTGAAAAGCAAAGGGAGAGAGAGAGAGAGAGAAAGCTCCTATTCACTGTTTCACTCCCCAGTGGCTGTAACAGTCAGAGCTGGGCCAATCTTAAACCAGGAGCCTGGAGCTCAGGCAGGGACCCAGGGCATCAGGCAGGGACCAGAGCCATCTGGGCTTTACGGAGAGCACATTTGCATCCAGGAAGCTGAATCCGTAGCAGAACCAGGACTTGAACCCAGGTGCTGGGGCCCCAGGGGCACCCGAACCATTGCGTAAATGCTCATCCCCTACTGTTTCTACTGATCTAGCATTATTGAAGTACAATTCACATGCCATGTATCATTTTAAATATGTGTTGGGAAAGATTTTACACATATGCTTGTGAGGCGCCTTAGCAGTTAAATGATTTTCAGATAATTTCTGTCCTCTGGGCTTTTTTGCCTCATCTCCTTCATCTAATGCTTGCAGTATGAAAGCTTTTAATTTTGATGCAGCATAATTCATCTATTTTCCTCCTTTGTCTCCCTTATATTTAATATTACATGAAGATACTTCAAAAAGTTTGTAAAAATAGAATTAAAAGATAAGTTTATTTTAGTGCAAAAAGATTTGAAATCTATGCAATTTTTTCATAAATATGTGTTTTCTATGAGCTTTTTGAAATACTCTCATATCCAAGAAACCATTATCCACTCCAAGGTCACTAAGATTTGATTCTGGGTTTGATTTGAAGGATGTTCTATTTTTAGCTCTTAGACTTATGATCTATTTTGTATCCATCTTCTCTGATTGGTGTTAAATGATGGTCAAAACTTAATCATTCACACACTTTCCATTACTATTCATCTAACCAATACTATTTGTTGAAAAGACTATTTTGGGGTCAGTGGCGGAGAAGTTTAAGCCACCACCTGCAGCAACAGGATTCCATATGGGTGCCAGTCTGAGTCCCAGCTGCTCCACTTCTGATCCAGCTCCCTGCTGATGCACCTGGGAAAGCAGTGGAGGGTGGCCCAAGTGCTTGGACCCCTGCAGCCATGGGGGAGACCCGGATGAAGCTCCTGGCTTTGGACTGGTCCCACCCTGGCCATTACTGCCATTTAGAGAGTGATCCAGTGGATGGAAGACCTCTCTCTCTCCCTCTCTCTCTCACTCTCTCTCTCTCTCTCCTTCTTCCTCCCTATAACTCTGCCTTGCAAATAAATCAGTAAACTTTTTTTAAAAATACTATTTTTTGCTTACTGACTGGTCTTGGCACCATTATTGAAAATCAGCTGACTACAGATACACAGCTTTGTTCCCGACTCTCACTTATACCCCACAGACTGTACAACTGTCTTTATGGTATTCTCACACTGTCCTATTATCTCTGAAATCACCCACTGTGGTTTCTCCAACTTTGCTATTTTTCTAGATTGCTTTGGCCATTCTGGGTTCTGTGTATTTCCACATGGATTTTAGGATAAGTCTGACAATGAAAAAAAAAGGCAACTTGGCTGTTGAAAAGGGTTGAATTAAGCCAGTAGATCAAGTCTAGAAGTCTTGCCATAGTAGTAATGTTATACTTGTTGACCCATTTAAATGAGATGCTTTCATTTATTAAATATTTTTTAAGATTTATTTAATTATTTAAAATCAGATTTACACAGAGAGAGGAGAAGCAGAGAGAGAGAGAGAGAGAGAGAGGTCTTCCATCTACTGGTTCACTCCCGAATTGGCAGCAATGGCTGGAGCTGCACTGATCTGAAGCCAGGAGCCAGGAGCCTCTTCCTCATCTCCCACATGGGTGCAGGAGCCCAAGGACCTGGACCATCTTCTACTGCTTTCCCAGGCCGTAGCAGAGAGCTAAATTGGAAGTGGAACAACTGAGTCTTTTTTCTTAAAGATTTTATTTATTTTATTTGAGAGTTAGAATTACGGATAGTGAGAGGAGTGACAGAGAGAAAGGTTTTCCATCCATTGGTTCACTCCCCAAATGGCCACAAAGGCTGGAGCGGTGCTGATCCAAAGTCAGGAGCCAGGAGCTTCTTCCTGGTATCCCACGTGGATGAAGGGGCCCAGGGACTTGGGCCATCTTCTACTGCTTTCCCAGGCCATAGCAGAGAGCTAGACTGGAAGAGGACCAGCTGGGACTAGAACTGGCGCCCATATGGGATGCTGGCACAGCAGGCGGAGGATTAACCTATTGCGCCATGGCACCGGCCCCAGCCATGTTTTGAACCAGTGCCTATATGGGATGCTGGCACTGTAGGCAGAGGATTAACCTATTGCACCATGGCACCAGCCCCAGCCAGGTTTTGAACCAGTGCCTATATGGGATGCTGGCACTGTAGGCAATGGTTCCACCCACTATGCCGCAGCGCCAGCCCCATTTATTAAATCTTTACTAACTTTTTTGAGATTTTTTAAAGTGTTAGTGTTCAAGATTTGCATTTCCTTTGTTAAATTTCTATTTAGATACTGTATTCTTGATGCTGTTGTAAATGGAATTGTTTCAATTTCATTTTCAGAACAGTCATTGCCAGTGATAGAAACACAATTAAGATTTTTATATTTATCTTGGACCTTTCAATTATGCTGAATTTATTAACTTATTAAAAGATTTTCTGTTCACAATTTAACTGCATCTGAGACTGGGAATTCTTATACTTCTTCCATTCCAATGTGGACAGCCTTTTGTTTCCCTCCCTTTGCTTTACTTAACGTCCCAGTCGGAACCTCAAGTACAACACAGTAGGAGAACAGGCAGAATGGTCTTGTCCCTGATCTTAAGGGGAAAGAGGGGCCAGTGCTGTGTCGTATGCAGTTTGATATATTTTGTTGAACAGTGTCCTGGCTACGTTTTATAAGAGATATTGAACTGCATTTTTCCTTTAACTGCGATTCCTTTGTCTGGTGTTGGTAACATGGTGATACTGGCCTTATAGAATGAGCCACGTGTTGCCTCTGTCTTCTGGAAGAATTTCTGATGGGATGGTGGTAAATTTTCTTTGACTATTTGGTGGGATTCCAGTAGCCACCTGGGCCCTCCTGGAAGTTTTTGTTTGTGTGTGTTGTTGTTGTTCATCTTTTAATTTACTAATTCAACCTCTGTGCTTGTTTTAGGGATGTTAGCTGTTCTATTTCTTTTCCTGCCCACTTGGATTCTTTTTGTCTTTGTAAGAATGTGTCCCTTTCATCTAAGCTGCCTAACTTGTCCGCATGAATCTGTTCAGCGTATTCGCACAGCCCATTTCGGTTTTGTAAAGCTAGGGAGCAGGTCCCTTCTTCAAATCCTAGGGTAGTAATTTAGGTCTCTCTTCCCAGTTGCTCGGTTAATGAGCACAAGTTTTGTCATTGGTGTTAACCTTTTCGAATAACCAGCTTCTATTTTCCTTTGTTTTCTCGTGGCTTTTCTACACCATTTCATTTGCTCTACTCTTAGTCCTTTCCTCTACTGGCACCAGGTTGAGTTTGCTTTCTTCCGTATTTGTTAAAGTGAACCATGAGGCTACGGGAGATGTTTCTTCTTCGTCTGCACATTTGTCATCCTGGGCCCGCAGGCCTCATGCACAACCTCACCTCTCTTTCTTCCAAATCATTCCTTCCTTCCGGATTCCAGGAGCAGCTCTTAGTTTCAGTCCCCGGCATGTGGGCCTGGCACCCAGTGTAACACCTTGCTTCCTCCCACTCCTGGCTGTTACAACGGGTGGACACCACACAGTTCCACGTCTGTTCTGGTGTTGTTCTGATGCCTTGTGGGTGACCTGAGGTCAGAGCAAGTTACAAGAATAATCAGTCCAAGACCACTTCCGCCTCTGCCAACACCCTGATTCATAATGGGCACGCGACCAAATCGGAGTGATCTGTTGCGCAGAAGATTTGCTGGAGGCTTCTTAAGGAAGATTCCAGTCTCCCGCTCCCTCTCCCCCTCCCTCTCCTCTCCTCTGGGTCCCCCTCTGTCCCACCCTCACAGCCACAATGCAGCAGAGGCCTGACGGAGACTGTAGACACTTCAGAAACAGGAGATGAGGGTGAAATCCCTAACACAGCAGGTGGAGCAGGGAGCTGGACAGACATGAGATGTATTTCTAATTCCTGAAAACACAAACAAACGACTCTGAAGTTTCCCCATCTCTGAAATTAGTTACACTGCTATGAGACTATCAATTGACTTATTGCTTATTCCTGCTTCAGCCAGTTTTTTATTGCCTGCAGCCAAATGCCTACCAATACAGTAATTAACCTTCTCTGGGTCCCAGTTACTCCATGAGCAGAAGGGAAACAAATGAATGCTGCCTTGAAGAGGTGTTGTCCAAATGTCACTAAATGCATCTTGGGAATCCGTCACCGTGATGCCTGACACGTGGTAAGTGAGTGTTAACTTCCCCCATGTCAATGATTGAACTGAATCATGGAGTGCTGTGACCCCAAGAGAAGTATCAGAAGCCAGTTCAGCTGGAATCTCAGCCCACACGTCAAGAGTTCAGGCTGGCTTCTCTCGTTCGGCTCACTCCAGCTCCCAAGCATCAAGAGCAGTAGGCACTAAACATATACATGAATGTGTTTTTAGGCTTATTAGCCCAAGAGTGAAGCTAGGTTGTGGACTCAACAAATACTTAATGAGCACCTACTGTGTGCCTTGTGCTGCGCCAGGTTCTAAGATGCATCAATGAATAGCACCCTCTGTCCAAGTTACTCCAAGTGGGGCGGCTGTAGGAGAGTCGGTTCACTCCATGGGAGTTATCCAAGGTGCTGCGCCACACCTGGTGGAAGCCACGGATGCCCGAGGGACCGAGAGAGACTAACCCGAAATGAACGCTGACGAACAGGAGTTTCTCTGAGAAGCAGGTGAAGGGAGTCCGGCAGCTGGTGAGTGTCCCAGGCAGAGGGGAAGCATGAACAAAGCCCTCGTTTGGGCAGTGGTTGACGTGAGTGTTGTGAGTGTGAGCAAAGGCTTCCATGTCGAGGGTTCCAGCTGCTGGAGGAGCGGCGAGAGGTGGCCCGGCTGCTGAGCAAGTAGCAGTTAAATGGTGGCTTCCAAGCCATGCACCTTTAGTTGTGTCCTCTTCCCAAAGCGGGGGCTGTCGCACACCTTCTACAGATTCTATGGTGAGCAGATTTGCAGAGGGAAATCGTTCTGGGCTCATCAGGCTTTGCTTGGGGTAGGCTACTGAATTTGGGGCAAAATCAAAGTCACTTCGAATCCTCAACTTTGTTCTCAAAATAAAATAAAGTAAAAGGAATAATTGAACCTTTACCCAGTAATGAAAGAGCACGCGTTATCAATTCTCTTTGGTTTCTCTTGAAAGAAAACAGTATTAGCGGTGCTGGCCCCTTGGTCGTATGTTCACTTCTTCAGAATCCCTTTAAAAACCTACTTGTTAGGACATTGCATACAGCAGGACAGGGGAGTGCTTACTCACTACAGACGGAGTCCTTCAGTCAAATTGCTCAATACAAGTCAGTTTAATTCTCACCTATGCAAGCAAGATCCATGGGCACCCTTTGCAATACAATCAAGTCAAGCTAGAGATTTTGAAGTGACTTTTGTATGACCAGGAGTAGGAGGTACTTTAAAATTGTCATAAGAGAGAAATGATACTAGTTTCTTCAAAAAATAATCTAGGACTGGGGCAGGCGCTGTGGTGTAGCAAGTTATGCTGTTGCTTAGGAGATCTGCATCCCATGTTGGAGTGCGGGTTCAAGTCCCAGCTGCTCCGCTTCCAATCCGACTCCCTGCTGATGCACTTGGGAAGCAAAGGATGTTGGCTCAAGTATTTGAGTCTCCACCACCCAAATGGGAGACCAGGATGGTGTTCCTAGCCTGACCCAGGACCAGCTATTATGGGCACTTGAGGAAGAAACCAGTAGATGGGAGATATCTTTCTCTGCCTCTCTGTCTCTCTCTCTTTCTCTTTCAAATAACTTTATATATTTTTTTTAAATCTAAGATTTATGCTTTGGGTCCTGTGTTAAATATTTATATCCTCTGCCTCCTTTAATTCTACGGTAGTCTGACAGCACAGTTAGTGCCACCCCCATCCCGTGGGTGAAAAAGTTGAGGTCCAGAGATCATTACAGGCCAACATCACCCAAGTCCTGGCTGTGTCAAATAAGATTCAACTGTGTCAACCTCAAATCAGGGGCGCGATCCTGAGCCTGCCTTCTCTGTGGTTAAGGGAATGGAATTTCTTGAGGTCAAAAGCTACAACTGCCATCCAGCAGTCATCAGACTGAGTGAGAATCAACCTCCTCCTCTTTCCTGGAGCGGGGGCTGGGATAGCACGTTCAGCCTGTTTCCTGAGTTCCCGGTGAGATTTAGCTGCGATGATGTGCATCAGAGACCGAAACTAGCAAAACCCAGCCAGCGCTCTGGGTGTTTCAGTTCAGCTGGGCCACAAACACTCCCTGAGGCTGGCGACCCAGCTTTGGTGCCCACCTCAGTAAGCAGACATGTCCAGGGGACACCCAGCCTTTCCCTGTAACGTGAGAGTAGAGAAAGCTTCAGAGTGCGCCCAAAGGCAGGACATTAAGCCCAGAAGTTTCTATTTGCCCACAAACAACAAACAAAGCATTGTTTATCATAAGTTAAATCTCTTTCCTTCTTAATCAACATGCCTGAAGTGTTTATGCAAAGTTGGGCTTATCTCCAGTGTTGGCAAAATCTAACATTTCTAACCTAGAATATGAAGAATGACCATAAACCACCGAACCTCAACTAGGGCCTGATGTCTCCTACACAGAACACCCTGGCGACAACCGCGCTCCTGTTTCCCATGGGTCACGGTCATGGGGCTGGGCGTGACCTCCACAAGAATCACTGGGATCTACCTTTTCTCCAGGAGTTGGAAATACCAAGACCGGCATGCGTTCTCCGGGGGCCTGAGAGGAGGCCAGAAGTGTTCCCAGTGCGTTCAGTTCCGCACACTATGTGAAAGCCGCGGCCTGATCCGGGCTGAGCATCAGCACCTGTGTTTCTCTGAAGCAAGAGACGGGAAAACAGACCCATGCGCCATGGCGAGCCCAGCGCAGGCTGTTGGTATCCACTTCCTCTGCCATCGGGGAGGTTCACCAGCCCTCACTGCCTGGACTCCTCACACCGCCAGGTTAAGGTGCCACTCTCAGGGTTGGCGCTGTGGCAGAGTGGGTACAGCTGGCGCCTGCAGAACTGGGGGCTTGTTCAAGTCCCAGCTGCCCCACTGCCGATCCAGCTCCCTGCTAATGTGCCTGGGAAAGCAGGAGAGGATGGCCCAAGTGTCATCCCGGGCCTCTGCACCCAGAAGAAGCTCCTGGCTCCTGGCTTCTGTCTGGCCCAGCTCTGGCTGTTGTGGCCGTTTGGTGAGTGACCCAGCAGATGGAGGATTTCTCTCTTTGTCTCTCTCTCTTTCTCTGTATTTCTGCCTTTCAAATTCAAAAATAGAAAGAAAAAAAGATGCCACTTTTTTCTCAAAATTTCAAACAAGGCACTCTGATGAGTCACCCTCTTGGTGAGTCCCCAGGCCTGGGGGACAGACAGAGCGAGAGCTCTCTGATGGCCCATCAGGCCCTGCCATGCCCTGCCCTCTGCCTCCCCTGGGGGCTGCACACAAACTCTGCACAGCGCTTGTCACCAGAGTGACGGTGCTCGTCACATCTTTGCCTGACCAGCCCCCGTTCGCTCTTTAAGACCTGGTTCGGGTGTGGCTGCTCTAGGGAGCTGTGTGCAGGGTGCTCCAGGCGGCCTCCATGCACCAGCTCTGCTCTCCCGGTGCCACGTGCTGATTTCCCCTGGTCCAGTGACCATGAACCCACGCTCCATTCTCCACACTAAACCCAGCCCTCACTGTGAGACAGAATTTCCCCTAATCTTATCATAATATTCTTCTCTTCTGCTGTTAGACCCCGGTGACAAGTAACATGGCTGCTCATTAAATGACTTATTACTAACTAATAAATCAAAAATAAGGAGCATGATCTTACAGTGGTCATGAGTGTATCTGGTAAACCCTTCCGTATTCAGCGGGTGTCAAGTTTAGTGACGAGGGAAAAGATATAAAGCCAGCTGGCTGAAATACTACTGATAGACCTCTATGCTGAAATGATGTATTATCCACTCCTAAAAACAATTACAGCACACCAGGCTCTCCTCCAATTACTCTGCAAATATCAATTCATGTAACTTCACACAAGCCCTGGTGGTACGTGCTGCCATCACTAACTTCAGTTTTCAGCTAAGGGAACAAGTGTGGAGCCTGAAGTTCATGGCTGAAGTCAAAGAACTGGGCAGAAGAGTCAGGGCCATCCGTGCTCAGGGCCCAGGCTCCCCACAGCTAAGCCAGCTGGTGCTTCCCACAGGCCCCAGTGCCTGGCTCGCATACCGTCTTGGAGTCATCACTGATTTTATCAAAATTGTTTTCCCTGGTAGACTCTGAGCATTTTAAGAATAAAGATCTGTGGGGGCCGTGCTTATGTGTGAAAAATACATTCTAGGACTCCCAGTGGGTGCCTGAAATCCGAGACCATGCAAAACACTCTGTATACTGCGCTCCTTCCTCTGCATATATACCTGGAAGAAGGTTTAATCTATAAATGAGTCACAGAAAGAGCTTAGCAATCACTGAAAACAATTATCAGAACATACTGTGGGGCCAGAGTTGTGGCGGAGCAGTAAAGCTGCCAACTGCAGTGCCCACATCCCATATGGGCGCTGGTTTGAGTCTCAGATGCTCCACTTCCGATCCAGCTCTCTGCTGTGGCCTGGGAAAGCAGTGGAAGATGGCCCAAGTGCTTGGGCCCCTGCACCCACGTGGGAGACCCAGAAGAAGCTCCTGGCTCCTGGCTTTGGATCGGCACAGCTCCAGCCTTTGCAGCCATCCGGGGAGTGAACCAGCGGATGGAAGCGCTCTCTCTCGCGCTCTCTCTCTCTCTCTCTCTCTTCCTCTGCCTCTCTGTTACTCTGCCTTTCAAATAAATAAATAAATCTAAAAAAAGAACATACGGTAACAGAAGTTATGTGAGAACCGTCTCTCAGCATACTGCGCTGTACTCATGAGTCCTCGTGTTTCCTACCTTGTGATGACGTGAGATGGGGCAGTGCCTAGTGTGACGGCCGAGGTGAACGGGGCAGGCGTGGACGTGCGGGCAGGCTAGTGCTAGCCGTAGGGTCACTCACCCGTGATGCTGCCGGGTGACCTTGCCTAACGGCAGCAACAGAAAGCAAACATTCAGCTAAAGGGAAAGCTCCACGTTCCCACGCCCTGCAGGGTAGGCGGCCCGTGGCAGGCTCTGATCTGCATCTGCTCGCCTGGTTTTCTTTAACGGGTGCAACATTGAAGATGCACTCAGTTATGGAGTCACCACGTACATCCGGGAGATCTGGGGAGAAATACTGGCAAAAGTAGATGCCTAAATATTGACACCAGTGTTCTCAGCTCTTCCATGGAGATCTCTCACGTCCAGTGAGGCAGTAAAAATTGTCCAACAAACAATGACTGTCTTGCAAAACATGTATGCAATACAGAATACAGTCTTTGTGGTCGCCTTCTACTTGGCTGAAATAAACTGTTGATGGTCCACCTCTTAGTGGAAATATATGTCTTAGTTCCCTACTGCAACTGAATTCTTAGCCACATCCTCCCTGGAGCCTCATTGTGCACTGAGCTAATGGGCCACAAAGAGGATTTGAATTTACTTCCGAGACCCTACGGCCATGCTAGGATTAGGAGAAGGGAAGGGATGGAAAGAGCGAGAAGACACACGGCTATTTCAGGGACGCCATGGAGAGGGACCAGCAGAGGGACTATTGTGCTGTGGCTGCAGACAGCGGCACAGGACAGGACAGTGTGTAACTTGCTCTACATTGTGCATTGTGGTGGAATGAGAAGGCCATGCCAAGATGGCCCCTGGCAAGTGAGCGTCAGTTACTCAGGAATGGCTTTGAATCCCACCTGGCAACAGAGCCTGCCTGGCAACAGGCTGTGATTGGATGGTTTTGGAAACCACAAGGTAAACAGAGCCTGCCTGGCAACAGGGTGTGATTGGTTAGGGCATAGACCGCCCCTTGACTGGATTGGCTGCCTTGGCTATTTAAGCTGCTGTACCAACTGAAATAAATGAGTCTGCAGGCTGCTCACCTCTGGTCTGCTTTCACCTGACTTCCGGGGTCTGTGTGGTGACTCTGTGCCTCTTGCCCCCACCATGCTCCTCATCTCAGAACAAATCCACTGTAACACTACATCAAGAGGGGCACAGCGTGGATGGCTGCCTGTGACCTGAGTTCACCATCACAGAGCCTACTTGTCAAGGGGCTGGATTCCAGAACCTGAAATGCGCTAGCGCCCTCTCACCTTGCTTGGGCTGAGTGCCAGCTCCCCTGGGAACCTTTAGGAGACTTTGCACCTGGGCCAATCATAGCTTGTCATGTTTGAAGATGTTTGCACACGTGGCGATTATCCTAAAGCCAGCTGAAAGCCAGACTGGTTCTGTCTCTTCCGGTTAGAGGACAAAGAACTCCTGGGAGTCCCACCACGCAGTCTTCCAACTGCCTTTTCTAGACTCCTCAAAGCATGCAATGTTGAGCACCACTGGCACTAAAATGAAGGTCCCCTATTGCTCGGGACCTTTTCCACTTTCTTCCAAAAGAGCATGGCTGTGCAACCACCTTATTCATCTCCTGAGATGTAAATGGATTTCTTCCAGACAGATTAACTTGGGGTCCACAGCGTCCCTCTGACACCTGCTTCCAACACACTCACATTCCCTCAACAATACCTCTTGTCATCATTCACCTCAGTCTCCTCCCTGAATTAACTCTTCCTCCAATACAAAGGGAAAAGGGTATAGAAATATCTCCCCAAATATTTATCTGTTTACTTAAAAACGTGGTCACTAACTTCAATTCCATAAATATTTGTGGAGTCCCAAATAATTGCCTGACAGTAGAAGAATGAGAAAGCTGACAAGTCAAACCCCTGCGTGAGGCCCACGAAGTAAAACCAAATACACACAGTTAGCAACCACAGTTGGAATAACTAAAACTCTGAGCTCCCCGTGGAAGAGAAGCCACAAACGCGGGCCTCAGGTCTACGTCCCCTGAGGTGTGGTCCAGGAGTCCTCCAGGTCAGAATCATTTCCACATATGGAAATAGCCGCTGTGCGCTCCACTCCAGGCCCAGCGAATCAACCTCCAGAGAGAAGATTCAGGACCCTGCAGCCCAGCCTGCACCCACAGACCACAGGCAGGTCTCTGAATGTCTGGAGAGTCAGAGGACACAGAATGGAGGGCGGTTAATATTCCAAACAAGAACCCGCAGGGCAGCTGATGCAGAAGCAACAATCAGGCGATGGCTCAGGGGACCCCTGGGGGGCATACTGGGGAGAATCCCAAAAACTTTCTAGAAAACAGAATTGAAGGATGGGTGTGTTTTGATACAAAACTCTTAAAAATCCATGCCGTTGTTCTTAATGCACCATCTCCGTGAATTTCCACCTAGGTTATGTGAAGCAGAGCCGGGCGAGATAGACTGAAATACACCTGTGGGTCCTTTACCCTGATCAAGGCTAGTGTTTGTTTACAAGATGCTAGAGGGGAAATCCACACGCACGTGTCCGTGTGTTTCTGTTAGGTCTTTTATTGCACAAGGGCATTTATTTTTTTTCTCTTACCTTGGTTTTCTAGCAGGCTATATTAAAACAACTTGAGGTTTTTTTATTTTTTGTTTTTTAATTATACCCACTTTGATTTAAATTCTGACCGCAGCACGTATTAGTTCTGTGGTCTTGTGCTAAGTCAGCTTTCATCTGTGAATTTCAGTCTAGGTACCGACAAAATGGATGCAATAAAATCATCTGTCACTAGGGCTTAGCAGTAATGCACAGGAGCTTATGACAGGCGCTCCACCTAGGGGAAGCATTATTGGACTTCTAGTATGTTGGAAAATGCACTTGCTTATTCTTAACTTCTTGGATCTAGCAAATGACCCTCTGATTTTAATCTTCAGATTCTACTGTCTACCTGCCATATTTATGATCTCGCTGAATTTCAACTTTTGAGGCTTGTGCAAGGCGCGTCAGCCTGGGACAGCGCTGAGCCCTTGTGTTCCTATGGCCTGGTGCCAAGGCAAATGTTTAGGCTTGGCTGAGGGCTTGACAAGTTGTGTTCAGTGAGTGTTCTATGCTCTAAAGAAAATGCAAACCTAGGAGCTTTTTTTGGGCAAAGAGGGGCTGGCTTCCCAGCTGGTTCCTACAGGTGCACTGCCTCCCGGGGACACGGGTGAGATTTGACCCATGGAGCCTGATGAAGTCAGCCCTAGGAGAGCCTGAAGCAAGCGCAGCTCCGAGTGTGTGCAGCCCTGTTTGACTTGGCTGTGGGCCCTGCAAACCCAGCAGTGGGCACAGCCAGAGGCAAACAGCCTCGACACTGACTCTGGTCACTGCAGAGCTCAAAGCCGCCTGTGGGGCTCTCAACCTGCCTTCCCTTGCCCACAGCGTCCTAGCCAGGTAGTTTGTGTTCCCAGAAAAAGAAAGATCCCGTTGCTCTTTGCTCCAGAGCTCAGCATCTGCTTGGGGTCGATGCCTAAAGGCACTCACCTGCGTACACCTCTGAGCACAGGCACTGGGCCAGCCGCGCTGTCAGAAGTCTTTGTTAATTCCAGGTCTCCGATTTCCAAGCATGGATAAATACACAAGTTCTATTGCAATGGGGGAAGAAACTAACATTCAATAGGCACCTGCCTCGGGCCAGGTGCCTTCACACACAGGACCTTGTTTAATCCTCAAAACAACCCTGTGAGAAAGGAGCTACTCTCCGTATTTATTTTGCAAAGATGGTGCGGTTTCAAAGATGTAAGAAACTGAAGATAACACATGAGACGAGCCACGACTGGGACCTGGCCTTCTGATTCTAAGTTTATGATCTTGGTATTCACTGCGCTGCCTGCCTGTTAGCATGTTCTAGAATGAGGAGTGCGATGGAGGTTGGGAGAAGCCCTGGACTTAAGCCCGCATTCTGGCACTGGCTGGCCAGGGAAAAATCAATCCTGTTGTGATGCCTTTGAATCCACGTGTGAGCAAGCTGCCTGTGTGGGTCTTCCAGGTGCACGTAGGTCTTGAGCTTGCACAGCGTAGACGGGGGCCAGAGCCTGTGGAGCAAGAGACTTTGCTTCTGTTCCCCAGGCCCTGCCAGCAACAGGTCCTTGAGTGCATCAGGGGGAGAGCGGGGCAGAGACCCTGATTGCTTTCTATTGTGGGTCCGTGACGGTGAGCATGGCTTTCTATTGTGGGTCCATGACCATGAGCACGGCTTTCTATTGTGGGTCCATGACCGTGAGCATGGCTTTCTATTGTGGGTCCATGACCGTGAGCATGGCTTTCTATTGTGGGTCCATGACCGTGAGCATGGCTTTCTATTGTGGGTCCATGACCTTGAGCCCTTCTCAGTGCCAGAACAGGCGGCGCAGCCCTTACACAAAGGCACGTAGCACACGAGGAAGAGGCGGAGCTATGGTTTGGATATCAGCCTGCAGGGCCTCCAGGGGGCTTTGTGTTAAGGGCTGCGTCTCCTCCATCCCCACCTCGTCCTAAGTTAATGGTACCAGTTGGGTAGAACAGTCAGGAAGTCTGGAGGTGGGGGTCTTTGGGGCCTGATTCGATTGTGTTGGGTCCTGGGCGTGGTGCCACTATGACTGAGCTGTGCCGGCCTTATCAGTGACCACAGTGACAGAGACAAACAGGAGAACTCCCCGTCTCCTGCAGTGTGAGGCTCCCAGTGACCTCAGGACCCCACCCCTAAGAAAGTCCTCACCAGTGTGAACCAAGAGGCCCGCTTGATCTTGGCCTGCGAATACCCCAAACTGCAAGCCAGAAGAGACCTCCTTCTCAGCAGCTTCTCCAGGTGCGCCGTGACCCAGTTGACCTTCGCAACAACACCACAAGGAAGTGCAGTTTTCTTATTTTGTAAATTTGTGAAGAAACCAGAGTTCAGAGATTTTGCACGCCCAGCTAATACAAGGGAGTGAAGTTGGGCAAAGGTGGACGCGAGAACCCCTGTTAGGAGACGTGCTCTGCATTTGGAGAAGGGACACTTGTGAGGCCCATGGCTGCTGGACAGCCAGGACCTGCTGGCCACGCACAAGTGCCCTTGCACTTCATCTAGGAGATACCGTTAGGAAACCAGGGCTGAGAGTCGGCCGGGACCGGGCCGCGAGGAGCCGACCCTTTCACTCCCTGTTGGTCTCTGGTCTGTGCCCCACCACCACGTGCTGGAGCAGGACAGCATCACTGGGCGGCCCCCACTTGCTGCCCATCACTGCCTCCCCTCTCGGGTCATGGGACAGGAGTGGGAGAATGCAGGCAGTAGCCTCATAGGCTCCCCGTCTGGTCCAAAGGAGGGCCTTTCTACTACGTAACGGGAATGAGAATGTCAAGACCAACTGCAGAGAGCAGAGCCTCATGCACTTGCTGCTGCACCGGTTCTGCAGAGTCTGTGAGCAGAGCGGAGCGCGCAGCACAGCCGTCATGCTTCATCTCTGCCCTCTGCAGAGGCCACTGCACAGAGCAAAGGGCCCGTTCTCCCTTCCTGCTGCACCATCAGCAGGTGCTGCGACTCCCAGGTCTCAGGTGAGAAGGCAAAGCAGAGAAACCTCCTCTGCTGACTGGGGTGAGGCCCTGGCGAGCCTGGGTCTTGATTCTTCTGTCTGAGATACAGCAGGGCACAACTCTACCTTTGCCCAGGAGACCACCGGGAAACTGGAGCAGCAGCATTGCTATTGCCAGCTTTAAAAAGTGTTGAGAGGGTGGGTGTTGTGCCCAGTGGGTTAGCTGCTGCTTGAGACACTGGTTTCCCATATCGGAGGGTTGGTTCGAATCCTGGCTGCTCCACTTCCCATCCAGTTCCCTGCTGATGCGTCTGGGAAAGCAGGGGATGACAGCCACCCACGTGGCAGATCCGGGTAAAGTTCCTGGCTGCTGGCTTCAGCCTGGCATAGCCCTGGCTGCTGTGGCCATTTGAGGAGTGAACCAGTGCATGGAAAATTCTTTCTCCTTCCCTCTCTGTCTGCCTTTTCCATCAGCAAATCAGTGCTAAAGTACTGGAACAGTAGATTCTATCTGAGTCTGAGAGTACCTTCAGACATCATTTTGGCATGGATTTTATTTATGGACTCGTCTTTCTAAGACAAAATTGTCATTAGCACAATTGAAACATTTGTTTTCAAGGCAAGCATGAGAGAGAGAGACACAGAGAGAGAGAGAGAGAGAGAGAGAGAGAGGATGGGGGGAGGAGAGGGAGCGGCCACGGCCCAGTAAGGACTGGTCAGCGCTGCCAGCTCCCCTGGCCGGGGCGGCTCTCTCTCTTCCTACACACAGTGGCTCTTAGCGCTGAGGCACACATGAGTTTCTAACCTCCACTTAGTTACCAAAATGCATGCCAGTCTGTTCCAGGAAATGCACATGAATCCCATTTGACAATTAGGCAATTGCCAAATGGCTGCAACCCGCTAAGAACGCGCGACAAATGTGAACTGTTTGGAACCTTCTGATAGCACAGACCAAATTTAATCAGAAATCATTCATCTTCTTCTGACATCATCAAGAAATCTGGGAAAAAGGAAAACGCCAGCCACCAGAATGGAAACTGAGCCCCCCACCCCCTCCCCCAGCTTTGCTTGTTGATTTAAGGAGGCACAATAGGCTTTTGGAACTCGTTCGCACACAGGTGCACAGGAAACCTGGTGGCTCTCACTCGACTCTTGGCTCCGTCCCAGGCTCTGTGTCAGCAGGGACTGTGGTGCCCCACAAAGGAGGAAGCTTCTGGCTTTGGGGGAACATGACCTCTGGGATGCATTTTGGGTCGGTGTCTCCTAGACAGCCAAGTGCTCCCAGGCAAGGCAGTGCAATGCAAGTGCACATTCTCCCTGTAGCGGGAACCCAGGACATCAGCGAAGGCGAGGCTGGGTGCTGAGACGGTGCGGTTCTTCCCCAGAAATGGGCACAGGAGCAAGGCAGGACTCAGAGACTCTGAAGGCAGGCCAGGGCTCTTGTGTCGAAGGAGCCACGGAGTCAGGAAGAATGCTACAGGGGCCGGCGTGCCAGGCACCTTGCGATGCTGGCATCCCACATGGGAGCATGGGTTCAGGTCTCCGCTGCTCTTGTTCCAACCCAGCTTCCTGCAAACGTGCCTGGGAGGGCAGCAAGATGCTGCCCAAGTGCTTGGGCCTCTGCCACCTCCACAGTGGTGAGGATGGAGTTCCTGGCTCCTGGCTTTGTCCTGGTCCAGACCTTGCTGTCATAACCATCTGGGAGTGAAGCAGAAGACGAAAGATGTCTCTCCACCCAGACCCCACCTCTGTTTTTGTCATTCTGTTTTTCAAACAAATAAATCTTTATTAAAAAAAAGGAATGTTTCAGACTCTAACTCCAGCTCAGAGACTCCCACACACCAGCCCACAAATCAGTCCCAAACAGGCTGTTTCACAATAGCTTCGGTTACTTCTTTAGAGTTGTATTCTGTGGCCAGCATTGTGCCTAGTAGATTAAGCCTCCTCCTGCCACACCAGTGTTCCATATAGGTGCCAATTCAAGACTCAGCTGCTCCACTTGCGATCCAACTCCCTACACCTTGGAAAGCAGAAGATGGCCCCAGTGTTGAGGCCGCTGCCCCCATGTGGGAGACCTGGAAGAAGGTCCAGGCTCCTGGCTTTGCCCATTTGGGTGGTGAACCAGCTGATGAAAGTCTCTCTCTCTCTCTCTCTCTCTCCCTCCTCTTTCTGTGACTTTGCCTTTCTAATTTAAAAAAAGTCTTAAAAATCACATTTTTAGGTCCTGTCTCAGACTTGTGAAGTTCAAATCTAAGAATCCATGGTGCTACAGAGCTGCCGAGTTATTCTAATACGCATTATGTCACAGCAACACTATGTAAATCTTCCGTTCTGTAACTGCAAAGAGTGAGACACTGGAAAAACCCGCCCAAGGAGACACCAGAAAAACTCGCTCAAGGCCACCCAGCCGCTGAGCCCTGGAGCCCCCACGAGGAGCCCCGGTCCCGGCCCCCGCCAAGGCCGCCTGCCCGGCCTTCCTGGGGACGGGCATCCTTTCCAGGGGCTGCGGGGGACAGCAGCATGTGCCAGACTTGGGTTTCACGGCGAAACTCTTTTGTTTAGTAGAGAGGAATCTCTTCTCCCTTGGCCGGCTGCCTTCCCTCCTGCCACAAATAATTCTTTCTTTCAAACAAAGCTAAGCTGTTCTAAAGCTTAGAAAATCCCCCCGATCGCAGTGCAGTCTCCCTCTGGAAAGCCGTATGAAAGGCTGTGCTATTTTCTTCCTGGGGAAGTTGTCTCGCACCTCGCAGCCATCGTGAAGAAGTTACTGGAGTGGTTTTATGGGCATTAATCATCCAGTGTATTTGATTTGTCGAAAAATGTAGAGAATGTTGATTGTGGCCCGCTGCGGGGGTTGACCAGCGTTTCCTGCAAAGGTCAGGTAGTAAATATTGTGCTGGCTCCATGGTCTCCGTCACAACAGCCCAATGCTGCCCTCGGCGGCGGCCAGCGTGTAAACAAGGAGCAGGGTGATGTCCCCATAAAACTTTATTTACAAAGTCCCTCGTGCCAGTCTGCTTTTCGTTACAGCACCAAAAGGCCCGAGGGAGGCTACTGCACCAGGGAAAGTGTATCTGAGCTGGGGGCTCTGGGGGATCAGGTGCTGGTGGCTTCTTGCTGACCAAGCCTTGTGCTGGTGCAGGGACCAGAGACAGGGAGTAGACACAGACAGGAGCATGTCTGTGTCCGTGCGTCTGTCTGGTCTTTCTGCTGTTTGTAGGACCTCCGGGATCCGGTGACGGGGATCCACCCTCATGCCCTCATCTAACCCTAGTCACCCCCGAAGGCTCCGCCTCTACATACCTTCTGGATTTTTCTTCCACCCTCCTGATGCCTCACCGTGGGGATTGAATTTCAGCCCGTGAGCCCTTGCGCGGTGCACAGTCCAACCCACATAGGGTTCTTGACCCTCTTTGGCTGTTCCGTGCACACAACCTGAGGATGCTCCGTCATCACCTTCCACCCTCCTTCTCACCCCCCCAACCCGTGACTCAGCTTGAGGGTGGCATGGTGGCATGGTAGCATGGTGGCACAAAGGGTTTGCCAGCAATCCTTAGCAGAGAAGGGCTGTTGTTCCCATCCTGGCTATGCCAGGAGCCGCGGCACCCACAGGCTACTCCGTGGAAGAGTCCAAGAACCAAGTAAGGACGATGTCAACACCTCCACAACAGCCATGCACCACGGACCAGGGACCCACTGGCCAGGGGAGGGACAGGGGGCTCCATGGCTGGGGTGGGCGATGTCCACTTCGTGTGAGTCCCATTGAAAGGGTAAACCCTCATGGGGCAGCGTGATACTTGACCACCCTCCAAGTGCAGATGGCCTGAAACACAAGCACAGACGTGGACGTGGACGTGGAGACTTTTGGAAAGTGAGCCACGGAGGGGGAAGCTGGAAGGAAGGCACCGAAGACCTCACTGGCATGGGCGAGACAAGGAATCCTTGGTACCGGGGAATAAGAATCGTGAAAAGCACAGCTGCCAGGAAAATGAAACCCCCCAATGGTAGCTGGGTCTGGTGCTTTGGGACAGGGTTGTGGAGCCCTGCACGCCTCAGGAGAGGGAGCTTGGCAGACACCGTAACCGTGTGAGATTGGGATGGACCAGAAGTGAGCAAAACACTGCGCTTGACTGGTTTCCAGACTTCCACTGTTTATAAACACGTAGTGAATATAATTCCACACAGATTCTGCATCACAGTCTAACTATTTCTTAGGATAAATTCCTAGAACGGAATTGCTGATTCCAGTGGCCTGAACTTCTGAAATAATTACATATGTATTCTCTATCTGAACTTCAAAGATTAACACCTTATGATCCGACAACGCATGCTCTTTCTACTACCCCTAACTCCAACCATTTATACTCAGTCTTCTCAAAATTATGTTACGTTCCTTAAATTAACACTGAGGGCATTCCATTTATATTTGTCTTTTCCAGTATCAGATACCAGGTCTGCATAGATTTGCCTGTTTTCCATGGGTTCTCTCCATGGAAGGCAAAGAAGCTATCCTCCAGCCAATGTATTCTCTTTTTGTCTTTGATATTCAGGTGAACGTCATGATGGTGGGGGGGTGCTTAGATTTTCTTTTTCATTTGTGTGTCGAAAAATGCCTTTTCCTTTGTGCCCTTCCATTTCTGCTAGAAAGACCTCACCGCTCTAATTGCCTTTGCTTTCTCCCACTCATATTCCTGTTTGTTCTTAGTTATGCCTAATCCATTAATCACATCTCTTGACCTAGAACAGAGATTGCAATCTATCTTTCCTAACAGTCTTGCCAGAGTTATAACACCTGCTTCTGTATACGAGGAACGAATCTCACTTTGTCAGGGCTCCATGGGAAAAACAAACAGCAGGAGCAGGAGATGTACTGCTGGGTACGGGCCATGCCATTTTGGCAGCCTGGCTGGGAGAGTCCTGCATCCACACAGCAGGCCTGCAGGGGCAGTGGCCGGAGCCCACGCACAAGTGAACCCCTCCCACACCAGGGCGCTGTGGGTTCACTCTGCAGATGGAGTCAGCTCTGAGCTGATGGAATCTGACCCAGCCAGGTGATCACAGCCGCCCAACGTCAAGCCAACAGATTCTGGGCTGCAAATCCCTCCATAAAACACCTTCCCTGGACCAGCGTTGTGGCATCGTGGGTTAAGCCACCGCTCCACTTCTGACCCACCCAGCACCCGCTAATGCACCTGAGAAAGCGATGGCCCCTGCAGCCACATGGGAGACCCAGAGGAAGCTCCTGGCTCCTGGTTTTAGCCTGGCCCAGGGCGGCTATTGCAGCCACTTCGGGAGTGAACCAGCAGATGGAAGATCTCTCTCTCTCTCTCTCTCTCTCTGTAAATTTGCCTTTCAAATATATTTTTAAAAATACCTTCTCAGCAACACCTAGATGAACTGGGATCTGAACCTTAGGCAAGTGAACACATAAAATTGTCCATCACGCTTCCCGGGGCTGTTTTGGCTCAATGTACTGTCCTTTTGTGACTTCTACTTTTTTTTTTTTTTTTTTTTTTGGACAGATAGAGTTAGACAGTGAGAGAGAGAGACAGAGAGAAATATCTTCCTTCCATTGGTTCACCCCCCAAATGGCCGCTATGGCCAGAGCTATGTCCATCTGAAGCCAGGAGCCAGGCACTTCCTCCTGGTCTCCCACGTGGGTGCAGGACCCAAGCACCTGGGCCATCCTCCACTGCACTCCTGGGCCACAGCAGAGAGCTGGACTGGAAGAGGAGCAACCGGGACTAGAACCCGGCTCCCATGTGGGATGCCAGCGCCACAGGTGGAGAATTAACCAAGTGAGCCATGGTGCCGGACCTTGTGACTTCTATTTAACATCTTTGCAGCAACAAATTAGAGCATTTTTATTTTTGTTTTGGGGGGAGTTTTTTTGGTGCATTGTTGTGCAGGTTTCATTAAAAAGAAGAAGAAAAAACACAAAGAGCTTTCAGGAAAATGAAATCATCTCTAAGACAAAAGATTTAAAAATTCCAGCTTGATCTTTGCAGCACACTGTGGCCAATCCAAAGATAAGAGAAAGTTTAATGCAATGAAGTATTAATACAGTCAAAGAGCAACTGATGCGCTGCACTATAAGGAAACCCCCGCTGGTATCCTAAGACTGGGAGAAGGTACGCAAGAGAGGAAAGGGTTGGAAGGGGTCCAGCCTTGTTGGAGAAGGGGCAGGTTAGCCCGCTGCATGGTGGGAAGGTCGCTGATTGAGCCAGGCTGAGCTGGCGTCTGTGGCTGGCTGAGGGGTCACAGCTATAGGCATCAGGATGTGTAACAGGAGTCCAGGGGCAGAGAGCTCCGAGCCGGGAGCTGCATCAGGGCGGGAGGGGAGGAGCTCGGGGCAGGGAGGGACTTGATGGGGAGCAGGTGCTCTGTGTGTGACCCATCATTCAGGCTGTTTGCCGAGGTTGTCTGGGGGGCCCAGGCGGCAGCTCTCCAACGCAGGAGGTCCTGCTGGTTTCCTCGTCCAGACCATGGAAGGTGGTTGCTGCCCAGCTCGGGAGGTCCCAGGGCCGTGTTCAGGACTGGCTCTGCTGGACGTCCTCACAGAGGTCAAATACCCCATCCACACTGGTGGGTTTGCTGCCATCCTGCGCAGCGCCCCCTGCAGAGAGAACTCAGCATGGAGCGTTCTGGAAAAGAGAAACACCGGGAGAGTGCCCCCGTGCCCATAGAGCGTGGATTGGAAGGGTGCGTCAGATCTGAGAGGCAATAAATGGATATTTGACACTCATACTTTCCCTTCTTCAGTCAGTTTTGAGACGGCCACCCTGGGTCCCACTGCCCTTGGAGCTGGCCAGCAGCTCCCACCAGAGGCTTCTGAGTTGCCACGTGCCCTGCCTGGAGGTACGCCCTGCACCCATCTTCAGGGTCCTCTGCTTCCAGCAAGTCTCCTCCCAACACCCTTACCAGAGGAAGCCGCTCTCCTAACCCAGTAACCCTCCAACTGCTTTCTCCCGCCCTCTGCCATGTTCCAGGCCTCAGCACTTACCACCTATGACGCACGATCTGCTGATCTGCTCATCTCCACCACCTCCCAGCACGAGAGTCTGTGTTAGGGACAGCAGCCATCGCTCCTGTCTCCTGCTGGGGGGCAGTGACTGCAGCAGAGAAACGCAACCCGCTTTTCTGATGGAGTTCACGCCACCGATCTGGGACCTGTTGGGGAAGTGGAGTAGGCAGCAGTTGACGTGGTTGATCACCTCCATCATGGGATGCTGACACATGAGCTACCACTGGAGGGAGCATGGTCCAGCCCACGGGGCCCTATTGGCTGGGCTGGTCAGGGGAAGGAAGCTCAGGAGAGGGCCAGGCAATGCTGGGGGGTCGGCCCTCTTAGAAGCCGGCAGCCCCTTGGTGTACACAAAGATACTTCCCCCAGTTGGCAGAAGAATTGGAATAAATGCTGTTTATTTGGGTGCATGGGTTTTTGCAGTCTGTGCAGGGTTTGCCTCCCGGTGTGGATTTTCCATGAACTTCGGAAGTAGCCTCTTACAGCTGAGTGCTTTCACCCCTGCTTCTTCCGGGCTTCTCTCTGCGCGTGGAGGCACATCAGAAGGACGTGGGGATCCTGGAACAGACCAGGCAGTTGGGCCTACGGGACCCTGAGCTCCTGGGCTCCAGCGGTCACCCCACCCCCCACTGCTGGCTCTCACGCCCTCAGAACCCCACCTTGCCTCTGGGCTTCCTCCCTCATCTTCTCCACATTCTATCTCTAGCAGTTACACCTAGCTCGGCTCTCCAAACACTCCGGGGGCCGCCCAGGGTCTGAACGCTTGTTCCACCCACAGTCAGGAAGCCGATGGTCTCAGGCTGTGGAGCTGTAGGAGGTGAGTAGTCCTGGGGGTGAATGCTCTTACAACAGCGGCCCAGAGAGCGCCCTGGGCTGCTCTTGCCTGATGAGCATGGAATAGGGTGTCAGCTGAGGCCTGCGACCCGGAGCAGGGCCCTCTCCGGGACCCGGCCATGCTGGCGCCCTGGTGCACTTACTGAAATAAATGTCCACCTCCTTACTGCAGCCAACGGACTAAGGCTACAAGGGACAGAGAACAAAGAATGTTCTTGAGTTTCCTTTGTGCTGGGAGAGTCTCGTAAGCAATGCTGCTGCCCTGTCTCTTCTGTCCTGGTCTGTCCCCCAGGGCCCAGCTTTGGACACACAGGAACAAGACCTCCTGGGGAGCGGGAATGTTGAACACAGTCGGGCTGTGTGGGATCCAGAGCCCCAGGGAAGACAGTCCACTGGAACATTCCTCCCCAGCCACCAAACGTCAACTAATGCGATTCTGGAAGGTGCCCTTGTTTCACAGTCCAAAACACTTGGGGAAAAAAAAAGGCATAAAACTGACTTGGTGGCTTGGTTCTTTTTCCAGGAGATTCCTCCTTAAAAACTTACATATGTTCCATTTTGTTGTTTTACTTGCAAAAAAGGGAATTTGAACCTATGGAATCATTATAATTATACATTTAAAATAAAAACTAAGAGAATTATTCCTAAACACATATTAAACTAATTTACTCACAGAGAGGTTCTGGCCAATGGGCTCCTAACATGGCCCAGAGAGGAATCGAGAGTCCCATTATAATTTCCCTCTCATTAGAATATTTGTTTTCTTCTAAGCAAAACACATTCTGAAAAAAAACCAACATTTTTCCAAAGCCTTGTTAATCAAGCATAGCTAGTTTTACTATATTAATTTTCATCTTTTAAGAAACATTGTGAATATGGAAAATGGCAACCTCACACAACTGAACATTGTGTGAAATATGCTCTAAATTAAACAGCCACAAGTCACCCCTTGGTAAATTCCAGTGCTGTCATCACAGTGGCAAAGAATCTGAGAACCTGGGTGCTGGCGCTGTGGCGTAGCAGGTTAAGCCTCTGCCTGAAGTGCCGACATCCTATATGGGCGCTGGTTTGAGTCCTGGCGCTCCACTTCCCATCCAGCTCCCTGCTAATGCACCTGGGAAAGCAACGGAAGATGGCCCAAGTCGTTGGGTCCCTGCACCCACATGGGAGACTCAGAGGAAACTCGAAGCTCCCGGCTGTGGCGTAGGCCACCCCTGGCCATTGCAGCCATTTGGGGAGTGAACCAAAGGTGGAAGATCTCTCCCTCTCCCTCCCTCTCTCTCTCTCTCTCTCTCTCTGTCTGTCCTCCACTTTCTGTAACTCCACCTTCCAAATAAGTAAAAAGTAAATCTTTTAAAAAAGGAATCTCAGAGCTAGGAGGTGAACAGAGGAAAGAATTGTAGAAATTGCCTAACTCAACCCCGTCATTTTTTCCCTTTGGGTTCTTTTTCTATAAAAGTTATAAGGGAGTTTATGAATGCATTAGGTTCCCAGGGTTGCAGTAAATGCATGATAATTACTACAGTTTTATTCAGGAAGATCGAACCCTTCTGAAGAAATGAAGGTTACATAGCTGTGACCACATTTCTTCCCCACAGGCGTAATTTGAACTCGAGGTGGTGGAGGTTTCCGGGCCTGAGTCACGGTGTGTGTGTGTGTGTGTGTGTGTGTGCCCGTGTGCGCAGCAGTGGGACAGGGTGCAAGAGAGCAGGGAGGGGGTCATCCTGAATGTGCAGTCAAGATGACAAATCCTGGCCCCTGTCCACGCAGCACACCCTGGACCGGCTCCTTCCAGGGGTCTGCAGTGGGAGTCCTGGGTGTGCTCAGAACCACGTCTCAGCCACTGGATGCCCCTGTGACACGGAGAAGGGGTGTGTGAGAGGCACCCTCAAGCCTTGTCCTGGAGGCGGAAGCTCTGGCATGGCAGGCGCCACACATCCCTCAAGGCTGTTGCTGGAGAAGGCAGGGCTGGTGCAGCCCCAGTGCCCAGGCCCAGCCCCAGCTCAGGGACTTGGGCCGCGGGCGGTGCCCCACAGAGGAGGGAGGGCACGGCTGGGACCAGGTGGGCCACCCCTCAACTTGCTGGCCCCAGGGAAAAGTCCATCTGTCAAAATATGTGAAATTCATGAAACAAACCAAGAAACTTAGATTGGATCTGCGCACTTTGAAATCTAAGACCTTATAATATACATTGAAAATCATCGAAGTTACCTATGATAGATAGCAGAATGTCAAAAGTGGGAGTGCTTAATTTTTATCACACACTTCTGGGTGTTTCGCTGCTGGGCTGATGACATTTGGATGAGATGGACACAGAGTCCCTGCGCTATTTGTGAGTGGTTCTCGCTCCCTGCTGCCTGCCTCAGTCCGCTCTGGCCAACAGATGACAGCACTGGCCTTCCCCCTGGGCTGACGATGAGTGTGGGGGCAGCCTGGACCCCACTTGGGGAGCCGCCAGAGCTGTTTAAATATTGGATCATTGCACTCATTTCCTAGGACTTCGGTTATATGCATCCGGTCATGGAACTTTTGCTTTTACTATGAGAAGCCTGGACCATATACCAAGTGACAAAATACAGCACAAAAATACAGAACCCAAAGGGACGCCAACAGGTGACATCGCGTGGACAAATGCAGGGGGCACCAGGCCACTCCCAGCAGGGGCACAAGACAGCACCTTCGGGAAAAATGTTTGGACAAAGACCATGAAATTCAAAAGTA
>CM027408.1:5446772-5464069 GCA_015711505.1 Sylvilagus bachmani
CGCCGTGGCTCAACAGGCTAATCCTCCGCCTTGCGGCACCGGCACACCGGGTTCTAGTCCCGGTCGGGGCGCCGGATTCTGTCCCGGTTGCCCCTCTTCCAGGCCAGCCCTCTGCTGTGGCCCAGGAGTGCAGTGGAGGATGGCCCAGGTGCTTGGGCCCTGCACCCCATGGGGAGACCAGGAAAAGCACCTGGCTCCTTGCTCCTGCCATCGGATGAGCGCGGTGTGCCGGCCGCAGCGCGCCGACCGCGGCGGCCATTGGAGGGTGAACCAACGGCAAAGGAAGACCTTTCTCTCTGTCTCTCTCTCTCACTGTCCACTCTGCCTGTCAAAAATTAAAAAAAAAAAAACAAAAAACAAAAAACAAACAAAAAAAAAATTCAAAAGTAACTGGGCTTCGACCTCACGTGGAGCAAGGCACAGGGAGATTAAAGGGTTAAAATCCAGAAATTAAAATGTTGCCCAATTCTTTGCATTTTTATAAATATGTTGCCATTTCTCTAATTCAAGCAGCTAATGACACCATGTTAAATAACATGGGTGGGTTTCACTCCCTCAAGGTTTGGTTCATTTTAACCAAAGTGCTTCCAGAGTTTGCCCGCTAAGTTTAAAATATCAGTCACCGTCTTAAGAAAATGTCTATCTCTTCTAATTCATCAGTAGGTCCATGAGGTATTATAAGGTTTGCAGAATTTATTAATATCTATGGAAATTTCCCACAAGTGATATTGTTGTATCTATTTATGTCAGGATATATTTATTTTTGAAGATTTTGACATTGGTTTCCAAATTATCTATCAGAATCCTTACGCCAAGGCAGAGTCCTGGCCAGTGGCCTGTGCCTGTGCCCAGGTGTCAGAGTGGCCAAGTTCACGGGGAAGAACATCTGTTCTGGTTTATCTTCCCACTGCTTGTCTACACAGCGCTAAGTAGCCACCCAGCTCTGGGGATTCTTCCCCAGTTCCTTAAGCACAAAAATGGGGACTTATACTCGTTCCCCACCCAGCCCTTTAAACCAGAGGTAAGGGGAGTGTTGAACGTAGGGAAGCTGTGTTGGTCATACATGATCTTCGGTATGGATAACATTGCCTGTACAGAGACAGCACAAATTCCTCAGATGAGAGGGACATCCCGGTGTTTGTCCTAAAGTTTAATAACTCAGGTTGGGACTTCCTCCCCCAGCGTTGGAAGAGCTATGTTGGACGCCTGATCTCACCGCCCAGGTCCAGTCTCCCAACAGCGCCGACTGGGAGGCAGCAGGTGATGACTCAAGTTGGCTGGGTCCCCGCCACCATCGTAGGAGACCTGGATTCAGATCCAGCTCCCAGCTTTGGCCCAGGTCAGGTCGTTGCAGGCATTTGGGGGTGAACCGATGGGTGAGGGTTCTATATTCTGTCTCTGTCCCTCTGTCTCTCTGCCTCTCAAACAAGGAAATAAACAGGAAAAGGAGGAGCCAGCCATCCGTATCCATGGGTTTTCCATCCATGGACTCAATCAACCACAGATTAAAAATATTGAAAAAAATGCATCTGTACCGACCATGTGCAGGCTTTTCTATTACTCCCTAAACAACAGTAACAACAATTTGCATATCATTTGCATTGTATTAGGTTTGAGAAGCAACCTAGTGGTGACTTGAAGTCTGAGGGAGGATGCGCATGGATTATGTGCCATTTCTTGGAAGGGACTGGACCATCTGTGGGTTTTGGTATCCAAGGGAGCCCCGGAACCCGTCTCCCAGGGATACTGCCGTCACCACGGGCACACACAGCTCACACCCCTCCACACGTGAGACGCACGCACAAGCCCAGTGCTCACTCATCTTCCCAGTGGGTTTCAGCAAGGAGCAGTGCTGGATTCGTGTGTGACTGCGCCACTGACACAGACCTGCCCACAGTGCCACAGAATTGCTGACTGATCCCAGAGACAAAAGCCAGCAGGTCCTGGTCGTTCCTAGCCACTCGTCATTTGATGGGAGACCTGTAGAAGTTTCCGGGATGTCCGAGATTCCTCCCCGGAAACTGCCGGGCCCTTCATGGGGGCCCAGGATTCTCGGGTATTTTTCAGTCGCTTTGTTAATCAGGCCTTGTGAGTCCCTTATGTGTCACAGATACCAGTCCGGTTGCGACAGGAATTATAAATGAACCCTCGTATCCTCAGTTACTTTTAAATGTGGCTTATGTGATCATTTATGTTGACGTTAGTATTCTTCCTTATGCAAATGTATCATGTTTTTCCTTGCATGGCTTAATTTGGGGTCACAATAAGATAGTCTTACTTAAACTACAAAGTGGCTTCCTCTTTATACTTCAGTATTTTGACTTTTCTAGATCACAATGCACTGTGAATTAAATTCTGCTTCCATTTTAAGAATGTCCTTTGAGAAATGGACCACTGGAGAAAAGTTTAAAATTTTGACATACTTTATTTTCTAACTTTAAAATAGATCTTTTCACCTCATTGCATTGTGACTAGAAGTGCAGCCTGAATTGTTGATCGCTTTGACTAACTTTGGGCTGTATCTGTGCCTCCTGTGGACGGCTGCTCACCGCGTGCCTGGACAATTGAGGGTGAACCTGCAGATACCAGATCTGCGCTACACATTGTGTCGTCCGTTTGTGTTGGCACAAATCTCGCGCCATCACTGACTTCCCCTTCTGTCTCTTAATCAGTGCCCTCCCCGCCCCAAGACCGTTTCCCTCCTGCTTATCCAGAGACGGGAGAAATGCAAGTCACACAGTGAACAACAGGGTGCAGCGCGGGAGCAGAAGCATGAACATCGTGTGCAGAAGAAACCCAAGCTTAGGGAGGAATCCACGGCCCAGAGGTGAGGCAGCGCACGGGGCAGAACCTGGAGCACGTGGGGTCTGCCTGCCATGCTGGGCCCCGCACCAGATCCCGAAACCTGGACGTGTGCGGTTGAAGCCCCTTGGCTGCACTTTAACCATGGGCGAATTCCACCCCCTTGCTTCCTCTCAGGAATGCTCCAAGTGCGATTTCCCCAGAGCTGCTTCGAGTCCTGGCTGCTCTGCTTTCGGACCAGCTTCCCGTCAATGCACCTGTGACAGCAGCAGAGCTAACGGACCATGTACTTGGGTCTCCCATGTGGGAGACCAGTATAGAGTCCCGGATCCTGGCTGTGGCTGGCCCAGCCTGGCTGGGGGGGGGGGGTGGGAGGTGGGGATGGTGGGGTGCATCTGGAGAGTGAGCCAGTGGATGGAAGGAAGGTTGCTCTCTCTGTCTCACTTGCTCTGTCTCTCTGCTTGTCCCCTGTCTCCTACAGCTGTTGCTTCATGAATCTTGCTGCTGTGTTATTTCATGCATAGGTTTGCAAAATGTTTCAATTTTTTTCAGCAAACTTTTTTCAGCAATTATAATGTGTCGGGAATTGATCTATGTCCTAAAATCGAGCAGCAAATAAAAGTGATTCAAATCTCCAACTTTGTGTATTCCAGCGTTTCTTCATTGTGGAGTATATCATTCAACAACAGAAAACGGTCACCTTGGGTCATTTTATGCTTTATTTTACTTTGTGCTTTTATTTTGTTTTATTGTTACCACTGTTTATAGAATTCTTGCATTTGCCATTATGTGATCCCATTCTTCTACTTCATCTCTTTGCTTTGTCTTGAACACAGCACAGAGCAGCTTTCTGGTGTTTTCTTTTGTGATCTTTTTCTGAGAATGTTTTCTTTTAAGATAAGCCATTGAGAGTTACTAATAAAACAAATCTGCTATTAACACGGCCCTTGTATCAGTCAGATGTCAACCAGAAAAAAGCAAAACCAGTAGCAGGAAGATATTAAAATATTTACAGCAAGGAATCGACATTTACCAATGCAAGAGCATTGGGCATGCCCGGACTCTATGGGCTGCCATCGGGAAATGCAAACACCCACCTCAGCATGCATATGTGTGTTTGGTTTCACTGAACTGCCCCAGCAGGTGTTATCACGGGGCATCAGAGATACCATTCCCATCATGCACCAGGCAAGCCAGGAAACCTCGGCCCTTGTCCCTGAGTGGGGGGAGCCTTATCTGAATTCCAGGGACCTGCCTGGCTCAGACCACATTTGCAGAACCGAATTCTGTTGTGCGAATGTGAAAAGGTCGCTTTGGAAAATTTAAAGATCAATTTTTTGGAAGGTATGTGGGTAAATAGCCCCCAAAATACGCTTAAGTAGATTAACTATTCAACAGTACCCTTCTCCATAGACAGATGCGAGGTAAAGTTCAAAACGTGTTGAATGATCATCAGACACAAATTCATGCTTCCATGGGACACAGACTGGGCGTCCCTTATCCCAAATGCTTGGACCACAAGTGCCTTGGACTGTGGGTGTTTTGGGATTTTAAATATTTGGAGAGACAAACTGAGATATCCTGGGGATGGGACCCAAGCCTAGACACGAGCTTCATCTACACGTCATGCACACAGCCTGCAGACAACTCCCTACAACATGTTTGTGCTGTGGCCTGTCACAGGAGGCCAGGTGTGCAATTTCCCACCCGCAGCATCTTGTCCTTCAAACCTTTCTGATTTTGGACTTGGGGATTCGGCATGCTGGGTGGATCAATGCCCAGCCCCACTGTTCTTAGGCAAACTAAGGCTCAGGAAGACTGGTGGTGCCCAGAGGTTCCCAGAGCCACAGGTACACCAGCCAAGACCAGGCTCTGGCTGACCGTGTTCTTCATAAACAGTGAGCGCCCACAGCCTCTGCCTGCACCGCTGCTGCCCTGGGCTTTGTCACGGAGGGGAGGACACAGAGGAAGGGGCACAGCCAGCCCCTCCCATCCCCAGCATCTGAAGCAGGAACAGGTTAATGGACCAAGATGCTAATTTTCTTAAAAAGGGTAAAAAGATGAACAATCACAATTTTTCTCACTTTGTCCAAAGAAAGATGGGAGTGGATGCATTTTTCCTTTGGGCAGCAATTTAAAAAAAAAAAAAATGAATGAATGAATGAATGAGAGTCATTCAGTTTGGGCCTAGTTCTGTTTGGGATAAGGTAGGTGAATTCTCTGAACCCCAGTTATCTATCCCTGCCTGGCCTCTGTAGATTACACCCATGTTCCTGGGTTTTCAGAGCAGCGATTCCATCAGCTAGTTCGTGAAGACATCGTGCACATCATAAAGCCCTGAGCTAATGCAGTCGATATTAGGCACTGCTCACGCTTCTACTCCTGAGACACGACGCCAGAGGTATTGGCTCCGGACATCATCACAAAATCCCCCAGGCTGGGCAGCTTGGGTCGCGGAAGGTTGCCGAGCTTCCGCAGCGGGGTTCCACCGGGCTGCTTCCTGTGGAGGGCCCTCTGGGGGTCCCAGACGCCTGGCTACCTGCCCGTGGTGCACTCCCTGGACACAGCTGGGAGGGAGTCCTCTGACTTCTCTTACAGACACCAGGGGGGCCCCACCCTCATGGCATCATCTAGCTTCCATCACCCTCTTAAAGGCCTCCAAGTGCAATCGGCCAGGTGCGGGGCTTCAGTGTGTGGGGTTTGGGGGACACAACCCGGTCTGTAACACATCCACAGGCCAAGAGCCAGTGCTCTCTAGATGGTAGTAAGAGCACACTCTGGATGGCTGCAGGCAACCCTGTCAGCAGTACCATGCAACAACATTAGCTCAATGAGAAGTTCAATGGCATGCAAGACAGAGAGCCCTGAGTTAGCGACTCCGCCGAGAACGGCCACATTCACACAGCTCTCCGGTGGCTTCTGCAGAAACGTCAAAGCTACTACCTCATGTCGACACAAATCTTCACGGCCACGAAGGGAGAACACGCACCCCTCTCCTTTTAGGAGATATCTAGGCTTGACACGACAGCAAGACCTGGCTATCCAGAGTCCACAGAAGCAGAAAGAAGAACGGAATTGCCGGCCGATCCACTTCAGGATGTGAATGCCAACATTCCTTAGAAAAATACTGGAAATTGGAATCGAAGCCAAACACACAAAAATGTGATAGACCGAGTGAAAGTGGTTATATTCCAGGAATTTAGGACTGATGTAGCATCAAAAAATTCTTGAAGAAACTTATCATAGACAACATATTATTTTTAAAAATTCAAAGCAGGTGCAGAAAATCAGGTAGAGAATCACAATCTACTAGTATAATACAACTCTGGTCAACTTAGGAACAGCAAATGTCATAGTTAGTGATGAAAATATAGAAATTCCCTTCTACTCAAAAAAGACCGATGCCCATATCGCTTATTCACAGCCAGTGTAGCTCAGCAGGTGCTGACCGGGAAGCTACCACTCCCCTTCCGTCTACTCTGTCACTTCCCTGGCCATGGGTACTGGTCACAGCTGTGATGTCATAAATGCTGAGCCCCGGCCTAAGGTCACAGGTCCTGGGGCCCCGGCCTCAGTCATAACCAGGACAGGAGGCAGACGACCAAGCCCAGGAGCTGTGTTGACTCTGCACAACCACATCCCTGTCTAGGATCTGCTCAGAATCCGGCCTCCAGCTGAGTCAGGTACCGAGGGTCCAAAGACAGCAGCATCGAGGGTTTTGGGACACCAGACTTTCTAGTCCCGGAAGCACCCAGGAGGTCCAAGGAGATAGCAAGGCCTCTGTCCACTCTTTGTGCCTGTGTGGAGCCCGAACCACAGAAGTCCAGGCTGCTCCAGTAGCCCCAGGCCTGAAGAAGCATCCACATTTGGGGCACACTGGAGGATGACCTTGGCAATGGCCTTCTAGGTTCCCCTCCCAAGCTGACGTACAGGGTGTCCTGCTCAAGGAATGCAGGTCACAGCCTCCCAGACTACTGGGCCCAGCTGGCCCCAAGCAGCAGTAGGCCCAGCCATGGAGGGGGGGGGCGTCCACCCTCCAGAGGGGCTGCCCAGCTGCATAGCACGGTCTTGGTTTGCTTGTTTTATGCATGTATGTTTTTGTATATGCATGGACAGGGAGCTATTTGAGGGCAGAAATTAGGTCCTATTCCTGGGGTCAGAAGGCGTCTCTATGTCAGATGCACAACAGGGCCAAGGTGTGAGGATGAAGTTTCTACTTCATGGAAAACGCCTGCTCCCTCCCCGATTCTGCTCCTGCTTCCAAGGGAGAACAGCTGAATAGCAGAGAGAGACTCAGCAGAGGCCTGTAGCCTGAGCTCGGGGTGGCTCCCAAAGCTCAGCACCCGCCTGAGGACCAGGGAGACAGGATGGCCTGCTTCCTCCCCACCCCACAGCCACGCACCCGGGGTGCCTTCGCTGACAACCACTTCCTGTCTCCCCGTCTCAACAGAGTCCCTCTCCCTGCTGCCCCGAGTTCAGCCACTTTAGAAATGTCGCTTCTCATTTCACACCCACATTTACTGCCTTCCTGACTGAGGTCCACCTCGCTCTTTCCTGTTCTCCATCCAGATGTGGCAAGTCCAGTGCTGGGCCCAGTCCCCTTCCTCCGTACCAATCATGGTTAGGGCCACCGGGACTTCTTCTCTAATTGGACCCTAATGCCTGCAGAGGTGGGCATGTCTGTATTCGCTGGATGAGATCCAGCCAAATCCTACGTATTTGCAGACTTCTGTGGTGGAGGGTTACCGCCTTGACTTTGGAACCAGACACACAAGGCACGAGTTGCGGAAGGCGGTCTGTTTTGGCCTGAGCGCTAGCATCTGTAGAACACGCATCGTAAAGCGTACATGAACATGTGAGGTGGTGGGCGAGGGGCGTTATCCCCCGACGCCGGGGCAGCACCTGGCTAGGTTACAAACCCAACACACACTGGTGTCTGTCCCTGATTCTTCAGCTCGGGCTGAGGCGTGAAGACGCCTCACTCCCTGTGCCTTCCCGGCGCTCCGCAGGCACTGCACGGGCCTCTTCCTTTTCAGTACCACCCGTGCCCTGGCTGGCCTTTGAGGACAACACTCAAGGCTGTGCGCCTTCGATGGTGAGTGCGGGGTTCTCCCAGCCTGTGCGTAGTGAGAGTCAGCTGCACCGAGGGAGAAACATCTTCCCATTGTGGCACAAAACTTTTTTCCATTAGAAACATTCAAAGCTTGGTGCTGCTGGCAAAAATGTATCAACACATGTACTCCTATGGTCTTTGATTGTGCTGAATTATGGAAAGAGTGCATCAAAAATTCTGTAACAACGGAGTACATTTTATCCCAGTTTGGAAGAGATGCTATTTTTGGCAGCATTTTATATTAAGTTCTTGAGTTCACAAAAGGCCTCGATCATGAACCTCAGATGCAGCAAAAGCGCAGCTCTTGTCAAATAGAAAGAACCCCATGAAAAGACGAGAGCAGGGCCATCTCCAGGAGCCCGTGTTCTAACTCTGCCGGAGTGGGCAGAAGCGCACTGCTGCGGAAACCAGTGAGGACCGGCAGCTTATCTTTGTAATGAAGAGCCGGGGCCTCCTGCTTTGCCAGTCAGTGTCACCTGCTGACCCACCTGCGTCCCTGACAGGACAGATAGTGAGAGAGCGCTGCATCTCCCCCTGGCTCCCAGGCATGGGGTCAAGGCCATGACCTGGGTCTCCTGGAGACAGGAGCGGCTCACGGTGTGAAGCACGGATGCTGGCACTGCACTCGGACCAGGGGCTGATGGGCCTCCAGGAGCTCTCCTGTCTGCAAGCTGACAACCTGGGTTTGTCACCTGCCCTGGGCTCCCTCGTTCCTCCCGACTACGCTAGCTACAGGCAGGCAGGATGCAGAAGGTACCTTTGTCCCATGCGCTTATTATAAGGAGTATCATGTGTGCTGGCTGACCCCTCTGTGCACAGATGCTGGAATAAAGCCGCGTAAAGGGGAGCAGAGCTCTGGCCTGCATTTGGGTTCCCAGCTTAGTGTCTGATGCCTATTTTAAAAGACTGAAATTTGGGAGCCCACGCTGTGGCACAGTGGGTTAAAGCCCTGACCTGAGGCGCTGGCATCCCATATGGGCACCGGTGTCGAGACCCAGCTGCTCCACTTCTGATCCAGCTCTTTGCTTTGGCCTGGGAAAGCAGTAGAAGATGGCTAAATCCTTGGGCTCCTACACCCTCATGGGAGACCTGGAAGAAGCTCCTGGTTCCTGGCTTCAGATCGGCACAGCTCCAGTCGTTGGGGCCACTTGGGGAGTGAACCATCGGATGGAAGACATCTCTCTCTCTCTCTCTCTCTCTCTCTCTCTCTCTCTCTCTCTCTGTCTCTCCTCTCTCTGTGTAACTCTGATATTCAAATAAATATCTAAAAAAAAACAAAAGACTGTACTTTGTCAATGGCTGAAATACGCAGAGAAATATGTCATAGCTTTGGCAACCAAATAGTTAATATCCCGGAAAACATAAACTTAGCGTGACAAGTTGTGCTGAGATGGCATGATTTTCCCCATCAGAAAGTACCAATTAGGGGGCCAGCATTACGGCATAGCTGGTTAACGCCTCAGTCTGTGACGCCGGCATCACATATAGGCTCCAGTTTGAGACCTGGCTGCCCTACTTCCCACCCAGCTCCCTGCTAATGCTCCTGGGAAAGCAGCGGAAGGTGGTGTAAGTGCTTAGACCCTGCACCCACGTGGGAGATCCAGAAGGAGCTCCTGACTCCTGGCTTCGACCTGGCTCAGGCCCAGCCATTGTACCATTTGAGGACTGAATCAGCAGATGGAAGATTCTCTCTCTCTCTCTCTCTCTCTCTCTCTCTCTCTCTCTCTCTCTCTCTCTCTCTCCCCTCCCTTCTCTCTCTGCAAATCTGCCTTTCAAATAAATAAATAATTTTTTTAAAGTACCAATTGAACTCAATGGGAATCCTGTCTTTTCTTTTTTAAAAGATTGTATTTATTCGACGGGCAGAATTACAGAGAAAGAGGAACACACACATACACACACACACAGATCTTCCATCCACTGGTTTAATCTTCAAATGGCTACAACACCCAAGACTAGGCCAGGCTGAAGTCAGGAGCCAGGGTCTTCCTCCAGATCTCCCATGTGGGTTACAGGATCCCAAGCACTTGTGCCATTCTCTGCTGCTTTCCCAGGCACATTAGCAGGGAGCTGGATGGGAAGTGGAGCAGCGGGGAGTCAAACCGGCAACCACATGGGATGCCTGTGTCACAGGTGATGACTCCACCCACTACGCCACAGCACCGTCCTGGGACTTCTTTCTAATCGGCAGTTTAACAACTCTTTCTCTTAGGGTCCCTGAGGGTTGGGGGAGGGCAGTGGTGTCTTCTCAGTGGTGGGGAGAGGACAGGAGTAGCCCCTGCCATGGCCACAGTGGTGGGGCTGGGGTAGGACTTGTAGTCACAAACAGGCCACGAGGACTCCTCCCCAGAGAGTAAGATCCAGGCCTTTGCTATAAAAGAGGCCCCGTGGGACACTGGGCTCCCTTGCCTTCCACTGAGCGGGGACGGTGTTGTCCTGAGACACCTGCTGAAGGAGGCAGCGGCAGGTGCACCTTGGAAGCATGGAGCTGCTCTCATCAGACACCCGGAGCTCTGGTGCTTGAACGTGGACCAGCCCCAGAACCGGCAGACGCTGGATTTCTGCTATTTAGACCCTACCCAGTCCGAGGGACTCCCTTCTTGCAGCCGGAAACAGAGTCTTTCCTTTGTCGGAGGAAGCAGCTGTCAGGTTAGGAGGATGAATAGACGGGGGCTTCCTGAGCAGGAGCTGCGGCCACTGTGCAGACGCATTGCCCAGTCCCCGCACCTGCTTCCCACGCCAGAGCCGCTGTGCACCTACCGGGGAGAAGGGAACGGCCCTAAGGCAGAAAGCCTCACGCTGGCTGAGGGGATGCTTGTCTCTCACTCTGGGGTGGCCCTGCTCTGTTGTTGATGAAGTTCCCACATCTGGGGTGGCATCTTGCTCCCAGGCGATGGAGAAGCCGTCGCCCAGTGGCTGGGGTCGTGCTCTGCATGTCAGACCTGCGCCTCTCATGCCTCCAGTTTATCCACCTCTTACACCTCTTAGGCAGAACCGCAAACTGCAGAGAGTGCTCCTCAGACGCACCAAGAAGTGCCACTCCAACTGACCTGGGAGCCGCTGTGTGCGGCGCTGGCGCTGTGCTCGGTGCAGCCACGCTTCCAAGGACAGCACTGGAGAAAGCTGACATAAAAGGCCAGTGTTGTTTGTCCCCTAGCCACTGTGGAATCTGGGCTGTTTTTCTCAGATGTTATTTCTCTTTGTGTCCAACCAAGGGCAGAAATGTCTTGGCTTAACCTTTTTTCTCGGCTTTGAGCTCTAGTTTTGTTACAGTAAAGTTTGTCTTAATCAACGATTGGTGGACTCAAGAAGGTGGTAGACACCCAGCAGCATGGCCCATGTCCCGTGTCCCTGTGTATCAATGCCACTGTTTGTCGTGGGCTTATTGTGTGTCAGATACCGTGGCAACCTTTCCCACCAGGTACCAGGTAGGTGGTGTTTTGTTGACTGCATTCAGGAGATGAAGGCTCTGAGATCTATGGCATGAAATGTGTCCGATGGCTCAGCCTGGTAGGTGGCCCGGGGGGTTTGTCAATCACTCCATTCTCTATCAGGTGAAGATGAAGTCCTGCTCTGAGCCCTGAGGGTCTAGGCCATGGAAAGGCAGACGCTTTCCACCATAACAAGCAAGATTCCGACTATTCGTGTTGTATGAGAAGCGACTTGGTATTGGTTTGTCACGACTGACGGAATCGCCGGCCACAGACTCATGGTTTAAAATAGCAAAGAGGTCCCCTTCACATCTGAGATGGACCCCAGTGCAGCTGTAGCCCAGCCCATCACAGCCACAGAGTCCCTTCTGCCTCTCCCAGCCAGCTTTGGCCTGTGGCTGCCTCGCCCCAAGCTCCGCCTCTCTGATCACGTGCATTCCTGTTCTTGTACCTGTCTTTCCACTGTGCATCTCTTTAAGAGCACTTGGCATTGGATTTGGGACTGCTCAGAGAACGCAGGCCTCATCTGCTGGTCCCCAACCTGATTATATCCTCAAGGGTCACCTTTGCCAGCTCAGGGGGCGTGGCTCCGGAGGCCAGCAGCCAGCTGCTGCACTTTTGAACAGGAATGAGGTTTACCAAGCATCTCAGCCTCTCCCGAATCTTTACATAAATGTTAGCTGCACTGAGAACAGTGTTGTAGAAGATGAACACATTTCTTAATGGGAAAGTATCCTTTCGTTCTTGAGTTACAGCCGCTTTCTGGTTTTAATGTTTTATATATGTGAGTATTTTTAAGACTTATTTATTTATTTGAAAGGCAGAGTTACACAGAGAGAGAAGGAGAGGCAGAGAGAGAAGGAGAGGCAGAGAGAGAGAGAGAGAGAGAGAGAGGTCTTCCATCTGCTGGTTCACTCCCCAGTAGGCTGCAATGGCTAGAGCTGCGTCGATGTGAAGCCAGGAGCCAGGAGCTTCCTCCAGGTCTCCCACATGGATGCAGGGGCCCAAGGACTTGGGCCATCCTCCACTGCTTTCCCAGGCCATAGCAGAGAGCTGGATTGCAAGTGGAGCAGCCAGAACTCAAACCAGTGCCCACATGAGATGCCGGCACTGCAGGCAGCAGCTTTACCTGCTAATCCACAGCGCCCGCCGCTAATTTGTTTTATATATTTGACTGCTCATATCAGATCCTTATATTTTATTGTTTGTTTCATTGGAGCTAGAAATGTATTAATATCTCAATAAACTGGGGGCGTGTGGTGGTGCAGTAGCTTAATCCTCTGTCTGTGGCACTGGTATCCCGTATGGGTGCCAGTTCTAGTCTCAGATGGTCCTCTTCCTATCCAGCTCTCTGCGATGGCCTGGGAGGGCAGTACAAGATGGCCCAAGTCCTTGGGCCCCTGCACCTGCGTGGGAGACTGGGAAGAAGCACCTGGCTCCTGGCTTCGGATTAGCACAGCTCCAGCCATTGTGGCCATTTGGGGAGTGAACCAATGGACTGAAGACCTTTCTCTCTATCTCTCCCTCTCACTGTCTGTAACTAGACCTCTCCAAAAAATTTAAAAAATATATCAATAAAATATGTATTTTTCCATAATTTATCTTTGAGATTTAATAGGACTGTGCATCGTTCAAAATACAATGACATTTCTTATCTTACCCCTACCCTATGCCATGGAGCAGGTTACAGAACGTGGACTTATCTGAAACTCTTATCCCCTTACCGCTAAATCTATGGATTTCACATGAGCGTCTCCCTTGAACTTACGCTCTGGCTCTCCTTCTGGCTGGCATTCTCTAAACTCTCCCTTGCTAAGGACTCTGCTGCAGTGTAGTTGTCCTGCTAGGACTAGGAGGGAAGCAGGAGACGCCACTTCCCCATCACCTTACACTGCTTCTCCGAGTGAAGCGACAATAAAGAGCGAGTGCCCTTTAAATTAGGACTCCGTGTTCTTGCCTTGAACTTGGAAGCCCTAGCCCCGCCTTCCAGAGGCACAACACCGTTTGTCTCTGCCTTTTACCTTGTCACCTCCCGGATTCCACCAGAGGCATTGCTAACATCTCCATTTAATAACTTCCACTAACGACCCGGCACCCGATTAGCATAATAAGCACTTCCCATCTGCGCTGAGCACTCGGTGCGGACCAGGCAAATCGGGGCATAATTAAGGTGCAGGAGCCACTGCACTGGGAGCGCCTGCCACCCTCTGCGGGTAATTAGCAGGTTATGTAAACACGGTGGTTGTCAGCTCCACACAAAGTGCTCGGGTTGGTGATCTGAGGGCCGATGACAGAGACCTGGGAGGGGCCGACGCTGCAGAAAGAGCCAGGCTCCAAGCTCCCAGCCCAGGGACTGACCGAGTCACCGCCCCTCATTAGGACATCATGGCAAACCTGTCCACCCTCACACTGTCACCCCACATTGTCACCCCCATACTGTCACCCCACACTGTCACCCTACAATGTCACTTCCACAGTGTCACCCCACACTATCATCTCCACACTGTCACCTCCACACTGTCACCCCCATGATGTCACCCTCACACTGTCACCCCCACACTGTCACCCTACAATATCACTTCCACAGTGTCACCCCACACTATCATCTCCACACTGTCACCTCCACACTGTCACCCCCATGATGTCACCCTCACACTGTCACCTCCACAGTCACCCCTACACTGTCACACCACACCATCACCTCCACATGTCACCCCACACTGTCACCTCACACTGTCACCCTCACACCACCACCTCCACACACCATCACCCCCACACTCTCACCCCAACACTATCACCCCCACCCTGTCCTCTCACACTGTAACCCTCACACTTCACTAATCACTGTCACCCCTCATATTTCACCACTCACACTATAACCCCCACACTGTCCTCTCACACTGTAACCCTCACACTTCACTAACCACTGTCACCCCTCATATTTCACCACTCACACTGTCACCCCCACACTGTCACCTCCACAGCATCACCTCCACACTGTCACCCCCATACTATACACCCCTCTCATCATTACCCCTCACACTTCCACCACCACACCGTCACCTCCACAGTCACCCTCACATTGTCACCCCTACACTGTCACCCCCACATCATCACCTCCACACTGTCACCCCACACTGTCACCTTCACACTGTCACTCCCACCCTTCACCACTCACACTGTCACCCCACGCTGTCACCTTCATACTGTCACCCCCACACTTCACCACTCACACTATCATCCCTCATACTGTCATCCCTCACACTCTCACCCCCACACTGTCACCCTCACAATTTTACCCCTCACACTGTCACCCCTACACTGTCATCCCCACACTCTCATCCCTCGCACCTGCCCCTGCAAGCAGAGGGACCTGCAGCGTTAGCAGTCCCAGAACACAATGTTGTTCCCAGCCCGAGCTCCCTGGTGTGTGGAAGGTGACTTCCTCCCCAGGGGAATTACAACTTCTGGGGAAGGTGCCCCTTGCAGCCTTCCCCGTGCTGTGTGCTCCATCTCCATAGCTGCTGTCAGGTTTCCTTCCCCGGGCTTTGTTGCAAAGAGCAGAAATGGCAGTCCACAGACCCGTGGAGGGTGCTCAGCCTTGCCCCTCCGTGCCCCGCTGCTCACGGCTGTGCCTGACGCCGTGTCCAGCCCCTCTTCTCCGTAGCTGATGCTGGCCTCTGCCAAATAGCAGGAGACTGCAGAGAGCTTGTGTAGAAATGAAATTCAAGCATGAAGCTGTTCTGGCACAAAACCACTTGGAATTTACGCAGATTTTCATAGCCCACATGTTCCCTGGAGCTTATGAAGTCCCCCTTTTTTCTCCATGTGGTCATCCTGGTTGGGGTCCCCCCACCTGCTGGGGCCCCAGCCTGCATGGCCTCCACGGCCCTCCCACCCCTCCCTCTGCACCAGTCAGATCCCACCACCACCAAGCCAGAGCTCACTCCTGAGTGCTACTCAGGCCGCCAATCCTTTTTCCTTCTAACTTATTTCCTAACCCCATGTTTAAATTTTATTTTATGCATGCCATTCATATAAATGCATACACAAAAAAGCTTGCATGGATACAAGAAATAACAAATCTCACTGAACAGTCAGCATTCGGCTTTTCAAGTTTTATTTTACGTACCCCAGAAATGAATGGAAATGAAGTTCTGGCTGTGATGTACCCGCCCCCTGTGACAGTAGAAGTTCTGCTACCCAGGCTTTGAAGGCGCTCCTGCAACCTTCCCCAACCCCTAAGCTCCACCCCAGTGCTGACGTCACTGCCCATCATTGCTATTCCCCAGCCTTCGTCTGCTCTTATATTTCCTTGGTGACTGACTCGTGATCTGGAGTTGGGTCCCAGGGTTACCATGCTGTCTGTCTGCCATGCCTCGTGTTCACACACGGCGCTGTGTGCCTGGGGTCTGGCCAAGCTCAGACCACATGTCTTGTGTGAACACGTGATAGATAGGTCTCTCCATTGTCCTCAGACCGCTGCCTGGCTCCCAGGCTTTCTCTTTACAAATGATGCCTCCAGGAACACCTCTGTGCACTGGGTGTAGACAAGGAAGTGGAATCGCTGGGTTGTACAGCGTGTGCGTCTCCGAATGGACCATCTGTTGCCAAAGCACGCCCGCCCGGCAGCACTTGGGAACTCCCCCCGCTCCCCGTGTGGGTGTCACTGTCTCTGAATTAGTCGTCACACACTTCCTGCGAGCTTACTTTCTATTTTGCTTTAAGTATATTTTAAAATTTGTTTTTCTGAGAGGCAGGAGAGAGAGAGGCAGCCACAGAGAGAGGGAGGCTGACACAGAGTTCACATCTACCACTTCACTCTCCAAGCACCTGCAACGGCCAAGGCTGGGCCCGTTTAATGACCATTCATTATATATTTATTTATTTGTAAAGATTTATTTATTTACTTGAAAGTCAGAGTTACACAGAGAGAAAAGGAGAGGCAGAGAGAAAGAGAGAGAGAGAGAGAGAGAGAGGTCCTCCATCCACTGGTTCACTCCCCAGTTGGCTGCAATGGCCAGAGCTGTACCAATCCGAAGCCAGGAGCCAGGAGCTTCTTCTGGGTCTCCCACGTGGGTTCAGGGGTCCAAGGACATGGGCCATCTTCTACTGCTTTCCCAGGCCAAAGCAGAGAGCTGGATCAGAAGTGGAGCAGCCAGGAATCGAACCGGCACCTGTGTGGGATGCCAGCACTGCAGGTGGCAGCTTTACTTGCTATGCCACAGCGCCGGCCCCAGTGACCATTTATTAAATGAATGAATTATGCTCCCATATCATCTGACTGCTAGAGGAATGTCAGGTTCTGTTGTTATTGCTCCCTGTCTCTGAGCCCAGGAAGTGGAACTCAGCACATCCCTGTGACAGGAGCCTGGGATTAGACAGAGGTGGGAGGCACTGGTCAGCATCTTGATGGCTTCTAGACCAGGTCCTAGAAACCACAGGGGAAGAATAAACACAGAGACAACTGGTCTACCCACGGAGTCACTGGTGCAGGATGCAGCCTGCGAGGGCTCTGCCACATGAGGTGCTGAGACAGCCACGCTGAGCACGGCCAGCCTTGGGGACGTCTGGTTTGTTTGTTTTCTAAAATCACCAACCAAGAGTTAGTGTTCTCTTGCACATTATTCTGTTTCATTATGTTTTGTTTTCAATCTATCTGGGAGAGAGCTTGGAGGGAAAAAAATGAACAAATATCCTCTTTAAATTCAGAGTCTTAGGAGAAATGTCTATAAGTTAGAGTTCTGAGAAATCTGTGATGATATGTGAGGGCAAATGGTTTAAAATCTTTTCTTAACACATACTAAACTGAGCTCCTGTATACAAAGAGAATTGAAAATGAATCTGGATGTGAATGAAAGGGGAGGGGGAGTGGGTAAGGGGGAAGGGTAGCGGGGGGGGGGGAGGGGAGGTATGGGTGGGGAAGCCATTGCAATCCACAAGTTGTACCT
>CM027408.1:5464569-5536106 GCA_015711505.1 Sylvilagus bachmani
CTGTCTCTCTCTCTCTCTCTGTCTCACACACTCTCTCTCTCTCTCTCTCTCTCTCTCTGTCTCACACACACACACACACTCTCTCTCTCTCTCTGTCTCTCTCTCTGTCTCTCTCTCTCTCTCTCTCTGTCTCACACACACACACACACTCTCTCTCTCTCTCTGTCTCTCTCTCTGTCTCTCTCTCTCTCTCTCTGTCTCACACACACACTCTCTCTCTCTCTGTCTCTCTCTGTCTCTCTGTCTCTCTCTCTCCCTCTCAAGGGCAGGGGCGCACGCTGGCACGCAGGAATCTTGCAGCACCTGTGCCGTCACGGGCCTGCTTGCGCGGGGAGCTTGCCAGCCGTGCTGTGCCGCACCTGCGCCAGCTTTGCGTCTTCCTGTGGTGTCTGTGCCTGATCTCTAGACGCTGCGGCTCTCCCGAGAGCTGATGAGAACTCCCAGTCCAAAGCCAGAGAGGCCGTCTCTGTCCCCACCTGGCTGGACCCCACCTGCAGTTCTTACATTGTCTTACCCAAATACGCCCGCCTTGTGGGGAGCGATGCCTCGGGGTCTGCATCTCATCTCACAGTTCCAGGCAACCTTCAACTATGCGGGCACCACTCACAGACTCCTTTAAAGGCTGTGCCCAGATTGCCCGTTGGCACAGATACCACTTCCTGCTGGTCACTTGAGGTCCGATGAGTGAGTTACCTCTGTGACTGCGAACACCCCCCCGTCGGTGAGGGAAACGTGTCAGCACCTGCGAGGGCTTTAAAGCACTCACAGAAAAATCACGTTATCCTTTAATTCCATTTTTCTTTGAATTTCTTACGTGGACATTTATGACATGCACGCAGACCATTCTGGGAACTCAGGGGAGCCCCACCCAGCCGGCTCTGCCAGCACCTTGCAGGTAGAAATAGTCTAACAACAGGATCGACCCGACCAGCCACAGAGACCCAAGTGACCAAAGGCTGTTTTAACTAACTAACATCTGAGTGGAGATATTTAGGAGTTAAGCTGAGGGACTACACTGATGCAGACGGCCAGAGGGGTCCCTGGCTACATACACTGCATTCATTCAAAGAGGGGCAGGATGTCTCTAAAATACCTCAGACGGGTCATTAGTATTGAATGAAATAAATGTCACCAACAAAAGCAATTTTTTAACTTTTTCCCAGTAATAGCAGATTTGGTCATTCAGATTTGCCCACCACCTGTGGGAAAAAATTAAAAAGTAGAAGTGATGCATTTTTTTACACAGCTATTTGATGTCATGGAAATTGATAAGAACATTGACAACTACTGGGTCAAGGGAAACTCAACTTTCAGAGCCACATCTCCACTGGGAGCTGGGCCACTATTGAAAGCCGTGGCCACCAGGTGGGAAGTTAAACAACACTTACGACCAACACAGAATCTGAGGGACCAGAACAGGCACCAGGTCCAGCCACAGGGCAGCGGTGGGGGTGGGGGTTGCCCAAGCCCATGGTAGAACCCAAATAAGATCAAAAGAGTAAGATGCACCCCAAACAGATCCTCTCTGTAGGAAGAGGCTCATCCCAGTCCCCAAAAATGCACACAAACAGCGCCTCAAATTGCACGTGCCTGCGCTCCTCTGACTGCTGTCACTTGGGAAGCCCGCGGGAAAACTGCAGCACCGACTGTGACTGAGTGCTGTGCAGAGCCGGTCCTCATCTGGGCTCCAGCCTGCAGGCAGGGCCTTGGGCGAGTTCCTAGCCTCTCTGTGTTCCCCTTCCCCTGTCTCGGAGCTGCTTGCATTTGGCTCTTCGTCGGAGGACCCTTATGAAGATGTGTGATGCATGGGGACTGATAAAGCAGGCTGCACGCTGTGGGAACAGGCAGCCCCTCTCCCCTCCCCTCCATCCCTGCAGACTGAGTCCACTGCCCCTCCCCCTCGCTCTACAGCACATGAGCAGGTCACGGTCGTTTCTTGCCAATTTCAGATGTTTTTAACAGGAGCTTTAGATCCTAGGCCACCACACAGGGCTCCCCCCAGCAGCTGGCTTAGTCCCCAAAGCGTTCCCTCACCCTCTGCTCCATTCCTGGCCCTTGCACACTCACAAAACGTCCCCTGGGAAAGTCAGAAAAATGACTCAAACCTGGAAATAAGACAAAGGGTGGGGGCAGGGCCGCTCAGGGTCTAGAGGGACACAGGGCGCCGAGAGCGAGTTGGGAAAGGCCTCCACCGAGGGAGACCCATGCTGAGGTGTCAGTGTTTGCCTGTGAGGGCGGAAACACCTCGTGTGGGCAGTGGTTGCTAAGGTCCCCAGGAGCCCTCCGGCCGGCATGGCCAGAAGCTGCGTTTGCACTCCGGCAAACGATCATCCACGGTGAGCTTGCAGATCCCATGCAGATCAAGTGCAGCCTCTTGTGGGGTCCCCAGAGAATCAGTGTGAGCAGACTCGAGTGTGCCTTTTCTCTCGTTTCGGAGAATACTGACTTTCGCTGTCTGAGAATTAAATGCTGCCACCCCTTCCTAACACAGACAACCTCGAAACCAGCCTTGGATCCCAGCTCCTCCCTCCCTGTTGCTTTTAAAAACAGCCCCCTTCGTTGCGGGACCTTCGGGGACTCCTCAGCCAAGGGGGACAGAGTCTTGTCCGTCTCATCCTCCCATCATCCTCTCGGGCGCTTTTACAGCTCATCCTGTAACGGGAAAAGGATTTCCGAAGCCCCTTGTTCCCCGTGTGCATTCCTGTCCATGGCCCTTTCCTCCTTGGATTGAGGGGGTGCCCTCCACTGTCGGGAAGGGGCCACGTTCCCGATCCCGTGGCCTCCACTCTCGCTCTGTTCACGCTGCGCTCTGCCACAGGCCTTGGTTCCCAGAGGGTCGCTCACATCGTGTTGGAGCCAGGAAGCCACGCACTGGCCCTGCTATGGGAACTCCCTGGGTACCAAGTCATTGACTCCCCTGGACCGCATCCCAACTCCTCATAGTGACCCCAAGCTACAGTCCATGGAAGCTGTGTCCAAGGAACAGTTAATCACCCACAGCAGCTGCCTCTCCCTGTGTGTGTGTGTGTGTGTGTGTGTGTCTGTGTGTCGACTCTGTGACCTGCCACTGGGGTGGGCACAAAATGAGTCTTGTGTGTGTGGTTCCATCTATTTCTTCAAACATTCTGGATGATAATTAGCTTTGATTTTTACATCTATTCATAATGATAGCAGAGGGCAGTGCACAGCAGAGGGGGGCTGCAAGCTTTCACTTAGCAATTAATTCTATTATTAAATGCTAAGAAAAAAATAAGTGCCTGCCAGCTGTAGCTTTATTATGTTTTCCCAGAAATAATAATGAGAAGCCTGTGAAAGTATATTATTTATTTCTCCTTGGTTCCCCTACACTTGTAGAAGAAAAACAAAAATCCACGGATGGTTTCTCCTGTGTGAAAACATAATGGCTCGGCTGCGAGAGGGCAGCTCGGGCACGGACGGAACCCAGAGAAGGGGGTAGGTGCCCAAAGCAGCCTTCTTTGCTTGATTTTAGTTATTTATTTTCTTAATTAGAGCATCTGCTCTGAGCCAGAACCTATGCTATGCAGGATGTGGATCCAAGGACATGGGAGACTTGGAGCCTCTGTAGTGACGTGTGCACACCTGAGTGAAACTGACACGGAGTCAGCGCCCGAGGAGCAGCTGGAGCCGCAGCCTGGGGGCAGAGAGGCGGCAGCAGCATGGCGGTTATGCCCTCTGCACTCTGCTGGAGGCGTCACCATGGGCCAGAAAGTCGCCACTGTCTTCCTCAGGCCCGCCCCAGGCTGGAACATAGCGGGCTCTGTGGGAGTCCGGATAGAAGCTGAACGTAGGCTGGATTCCCGCTGCAGCCCAGCCTCCCCCCGCACCTGAGGACGGGCACTGGGCCCGCGCTGCACCCCCTGTTCCCCGAGTCCCTTGTAGGCCGATTCCACAGGGAAGCGGGCGTTGCTCCCCACCACCCAGAGGCATGATTAGTTCACGGCTGTTCCCTTTGCCTGAGACATGGACAGCTGTGGTCTACAGAGAGCAGCACTCAATTGCATCCTCCTCCAAGGCTTGGCTTCATCCTCTCTGAAACAGGAGTGATGAGGCCACTTTTAAAGGGATGTTAGGAAAATTAAAGTCTGTAGAAGGTATCTGGGGCGTTGCGGGTTTCCAACAACTGTCTAGATCCTGAAGTCACACATTGCTAATGTGCCTTAAAATCAGATTTGTGTTTGCAGCAACTGGGCTGTGCCATTCCTCTTCCTCTTCCAACGACAGGAAGTCAGGCATGCACACAGCCACCTCCCCTGCTGGGGTTGGCCAAATGCAGTGCCTGTCCTGAGGACCGCTAGGTGACCCAAGAGCATCCAACTGTCTCTGATTCCGGGTGAAGCCGTGCAGAACGTCCGGATCCCTGTGTGACGTGTGAACGCCACGGCGTCTGTCTAAGCAGAGGGTCGTCTCCAAGCTTGGCCTTCAAGCTGGCAACTCCCGGGGAAATCTGCCCCAGAGGTCTTTCCTGGCATGTCGCGCTGCATGTTCAATCAAACTTGCATCTTGGTTGCAGGAAGAGGGGCCATCACTGTGCCTCTGGTCTGGGTCGACTCGTGTGGGACGTGGCATGCCAGCCCCTGGAGACCACCTGAGCTTGTGCCCACGCCTTGAGCCCACTTGGCTTGGCTGTCACCCCAAGCCTGATGCTATGGAGTTGACAGGGAGTGGGGCGCACTCTGCCAGCTCATCTCTCCGCCCCCACTCTCTCCTCCTGGCCAGTGGCTGAGCCTTCAACGGGACTGGTTGCTTAGAGTCCTCCTCTGCTTCAAGTCCCTCAGAAGGTCTCTGGTTTGCAGTCGCGAGGCCCCGTCCATCCTCACGCCTTGCAACCTCAGCGCTCAGCAATTCTAAACTGCTTTCTTGCTTAAGGTCTCAAATGGCCTGCAGGCACGGGCAGACGACATCCTCCGTGACTCAGACCGGAGCGGATGCCCATAACTGCATCCTTGGACAACGGTCTTTCCTCCGCCTGGAGGCCCTCTCAGGCATTTCCAGTTCGCAAGGTTCCTTCAAGACATGATATCATAAAGCGTGATGAAGTGGCTCCTGGCCAACAGCTGGCGAGATGGGAGGCTACTGCTGACTGCTCGGAAGAGTTGCATTGTGGTTGCAATGCCCGCTTTCCCTCTTCCTCCTCTCTGGAGCACGCGTCCCTCTAAGGCAGTGTGTCGGCAGCAGAGGGCCCTGCCCAGCACCTCTCCCCTCTACCTTCCCTCCCTCCCTGCAGAGCGCGGTTTTGTAAGAGCAAAAGTGAGCTCCAGCCACAAACTCGCCCAGCTAGGGGTCTGCTGATGGAACAACCCAGGGCCCCTCTACAAATCAGAAGGCGCGGTCCTCTTAGAAGAAATCCCCTGTGCCGGTTAGTCTGGAATCTGGGACGCCGCACCGAGGGGCAGTGCCTGGGTCTGCTGTGAGTTTTTCCCGGTGAGGAGGCCAGAGAGGCTGCAGAGCGCCCAGTGAGCTGGAGCCCGGGAGGAAGCCACGGCAGGAGGCAAGCAGCTATGTGGCTGCAGCTCTCCCTGGGAGCTGTGGGTTAAGGAGTTGGTGCATTTCCCAGTGAGTATCCTGCTGTGTGCACCCTGCTGGTGGGGTTTCTGGGGGGCACAGTGGGAGCAGGAGACAGGAGACAAGAGCGGGGTGGACGTGGCTGGAGTCAACCTGGATGCTGGAGGCAGAGCAGGGAGACGCAGTCATCAGAGACATCGGGGGTGACGCCCAGGTTTCCGCCCAACCTCATGTCTCAATGTCACGGATGTTTTGCAAACGTAGAGGAATGAAGAAATCAAAAGCTATGTTTTGAATGAGCTAAATTGGAAAGATACTTGAACAGAGTGAGGGGTTAGAGACCTCAGACAGTGCTGGGATTGCCGTGGGGTCTGGGGGCCCCCTGAGGAGCCAGGGGAATCATAAGAGAGAAGAGCGAGGGAGTCTTGGGGCGCAGGGGTGAGCAGCGGCAGCCTACAGAGGAACAGGGAAGGAAATCAGCGAGGTGGGGGGAGTGAGGGCAGTGTCCCAGGAGGCACGTGTTTCAGGAGCAAGCAGCAAGTTCCCTTCACAAGCGGGACAGGCGAGGGACTGGGAATCCATCCCTGGTGTTTGGACCAGGGTTGGGACAGGTAGGGCCCAGGAGAGACGAAGAAGAACGGCAGGGCCAGAGAGCAGCAGGAGTAGATTGTGTTCCCAGGGGTGAGGCCATCTCAGAGAGAGGGGGGCACAGCAGAGCTCAGGAGGACACAGGGGCTCTCAGTGTCCATGTAGTTCTTAAAGAAAAAGCATTAGGGGCCAGCGCTGTGGCATAGTGGGTTAAGCCTCCGCCTGTGGTACCAGCATCCCATATGGGCGCCAGTTCAAGCCCTAGCTGCTCCTCTTCTGATCCAGCTCTCTGCTATGGCCTCAGAAAGCAGTAGAAGATGGCCCAAGTCCTTGAGCCCTTGCACCCACATGGGAGACCTGGAAGAAGCCCCTGGCTCCTGGCTTCAGATCGCTCAGGTCCGGTCATTGTGGCCATTTAGGGAGTGAACCAGCAGGTGGAAGACCTCTCTCTCTCCCTCTCCCTCTCCCTCACCCTCGCCCTCTCCCTCTCTCTGTCTGTAACTCTGAACTCTGCCTCCCAAATAAATAAAGAAACCTTTAAAAAATAAGAAGCAATAAAAATGTTCTCGACTGGTGCAAGCTTCCGGAAGCAGGGGGCACAGCGCTGGTGTGGACGTGAGGGTGTGGTCTCGGCAGCCAAGCGTTCACTGGCAGAGAGGCCGGCAGCCAGTGCACAGGGACAGGGCCTGTCCATCCATTTCAGGAGGAGAGAACAAGACGCCCGCACCGGCCGCCACAGACCGGTCAGCAGTGCCGCAGCGGGACAGCCAGGCTGGGGTCACAGCAGCAGTGCACTTCCCAACTCAGAAAACTGCGCCTGAGCACTGGGCTTGGTGAGGTGGACGCCTTCACCAGGGACGAGCCCCGAGATGCTCGCCGCACACTTTAGAACAAAGGAGATTTGAAGGGGGAGTCTGAACAGATTTCTGTTAGAAACCAATGTTCGGTGTCCTGAGGTCTCAGCTGCACCCCTTCCAACAGGAGGCACCAGGACACAGGAGAGAGGACGGGAGGGGTGACGGGAACGGAGTCACAAGCACTCGGAAACTCTGAGAGGAGAGACAGCTGTGTTGAGACCTCAGGGCTGGGAGGTTTTCGCTGTTGTTGTGAGATGAGTATTGTATCATTGCATTCAGGGCCAATGCGTTTCCCAACTAGAAAATAAAACTACACAGCAACATTGACCAAATGAGCTTTTGATGATTATTTCCAAGGGGAGGACAAATTATGTTGCATGGCTTTGTGGACTAAACTGAAAAAGTGTTTCTGAGTTTTAAGAAGATTTGTGTCTCAGAGTAGCTTTGAGTTCACGGATAAGTTGGGAAATGCAAAGTTTTATGCAGGAAAATTCCTTTCAATCAATAGCAAAAGAAAGCTGAAGGGGATTTCTCTAAATTCTTCTTTGGTGGAAATAAATTTGAATAAAACCGACTTGAAACAACAGACTGACTTGTGAGAATCTAGTCATAATTACCAAACATACATTCAAATCTCAAATCCATCAGTTATTAATCGGATGATGTTCCCTAACTCTTTGAACTTTAAATTCTTGTTCGCGACATTAGATGAATATGAGCATGATTGATTTTCGAAAGTTTGAAGAATTAACCAATCTGAAGCACATAGCAGCCGAATACTACAGGGACTCAAAAACCGCTTCTTCAGCCTTCTTTTTACTTAGCGCTAATGTCTTTTGTCTTTACTTCTGTGAGCCCCCACCTGTGGGCCACCAGAGTGAGCATGAAGTGTTTGCTCACTGTCCTCTGCTAATCCATGTGTTATATACTGTTCTCACAGCAAAACACACAAATACACACAGAAGCACCTACACAAGCACACACTCACACACACTCACACACGCACATACTCAGATACACTCTCACACACTCACACTCACTCATATACACTCACACACACTCACATTCACACTTACACACACTCACTCACACACATACTCAGATACACTCTCACACACTCACACTCACTCATATACACTCACACACACTCACATTCACACTTACACACACTCACTCACACACATTCACATTCACACACTCACACTCACACACATTTACACACTCACACACTCAGATACACTCTCTCACACTCACACTCACTCAAACACACTCATATACACTCACACACACTCACATGCACACTTACACACACTCACACCCACACACTCATTCACACTCGCACACTCATACTCACACTCACACACATTCACACACTCACTCACGCTCACACACACTCACACACACACACTCATGCACTCACACACACACTCACTGCATACATGAGGCACCTGGAGTTTCCCTTCCTTTCCAGGCAACAGTCTTGAAGCAGGAGAAGCTGGTTTCTGTTTTGATTGTTTGACTCCCAGAAACATTTCCCCCGTGATAATTCACTGATGCGTTAGTGCACTGCATTAAAACTGTGAAAGATCCTTCCGCAGTGACTTCCGCCGGCAGCAGAGACAGGCGCTGTTGCTGACCAGTCGCAGCTTTCCAGTCCCACCCCTTCCCTTTCTTCTTTGCCCCTCCATCTCGGCACCCTCTGGGAACCCAGGCTCCTGCCTTCGCCACCTGGCCAGGAATAGTGGCAGCAATCCAAGCACCGGCATGGGAGGCGACCCCGGGCTGTCTGTAACCCCGTCTGCAGTGGAGCCCCAGGGCTCTGCTCCTTGCTCTTGCTTCCCTCCTGACCCCATCCTTGGGAGCCCCTGCACTGTTTGCCATGTATTTATTGCACGGCCCCCGGTGTCTGTGTGCCACCCACCCCAGTGTTTGGAAATTCCCAGGAGAGAGCTGTAATTCCACTGCCAGGGATGCCAGGGAGTCCCTGCCTCCCAAACGTGAAAAAGCCGGAACCCACGTTCGCACACGTTTCAGGAATTCATTAAGCAAACATCCGTTCCTCCTGCCTGCCGCGCGGTCTTCATGTGTGCCATTTCCTCCATCTTCCATGTTCTACTTCCCCCAACACTTGCTCGTCTTCCAGGAAAACTGCGTAGTTGCCTCCCCAGGCCGTGTTCCTTTGTGACAAGTTCTCGTGGATCTCTGTTGTATCAGGATGAAAGATAATCACATGGCTATTCCTACAAACGCCTGATCGATTTTCCCCTCCCCCATTTGGCTACCACCTCTGTACATGAAAGGGTAACTCAGACTGTAGCCAGTCATGCAGCCAGCACTTAATGCAATCGTGAGCGTGTGGATGAATGAGCATTAGAGCTAACTGGTGCTGAGTCCCTGTCTTCTGTGTATGTGAGTGTGCACAGATACTCACGTGTGCGTATACAGATATGTGTGTGCATGTACAGGCATGTGCCTACATAGATGCATATGTGTACACATGAGCATATATTAGTGTGTGCCTGCATATTTGTGTGTGAATGTTTGCATGTGTATGTACATGTGTGCATATGTACATGTGTGTGTATGGGCATGTCCCTACATGTGTGTTCATATATATGTTTATATTGTATGTAATCTGCATACATAGCACATGTGTATATTTCATATGTGTGTGTGGATAAGCCTATGTACATGAATACGTAAGAAGTGAATACATGTTTGTGCATAAGCATACCCCCCACACACACACACACACAAACCGAATCACAGCAAACAGCGTATGCAATGCTCTCTTCCATGGAGCTCAGACATTATCCTCAGAGGAGCCCCAGGCTGGCCCCAGGAGCTCAGAGGAGGGAAGCAGCAGGGGGAACTCTGAGAGAGTGTGTGTTTCAGAGGCAGAGGATTGATCGGCTCCTGTGTGTGCACGTCCAGACAGTGGCTGAGGCAGGCCACTTCACCTTGACGAGAACCCGTTTGCTCGTGTATAAAATCTAAATGATAAATAAGGCTGCATGACAGTGTGGTGTGGCATCTAGGGACTGCGTGTAAAGCAATACCCAGCAGGCCTCCAACAGCACGAGTGCAATGAACTGATCTGTTTAGAGCAAAGTGCTTGGGAGCTGGGTTAATTCTCACAACGTTCCCGAGCTGTAAGTGAAAACCAGCTACTAGCAGACAGGCCTTTGGTCTTTACTTCTATCATTCCTTGCACACTGGGTGTAAAGTTCTGCTATACCTCTACCCCCTGGATAAGCACAACACCTTCATGCTCAAGAATGGGATTCAAAGTTTAAATAAAGCCAACTTTCAAATGATGTGCACAGAAGAAGGACAGGTGCCTGGCCACTGTGCTCTGGCCATTCTGCCTCCCTCCTTCTGCGTCTCTACTCTCAGGAAAATCTATGTGGACGTCACTGTCTCCAGATGGGCACTGGCATTGAGAAGACATGGACAGGGCACTGGTGACGTTGCCAAATGGGAGGTGTCGATACTGCATATGAAGCTCTCAGATATAGTCACCCCATCTTGAACTTCTCACCCTCAGTCCTTGCAGTTCTGAACCCGACCGTCCCCTGGCCCTCCCTGGCTCCGTGTTCCTGGCATCTCTCCTGGAGACGCATCCCAGCGAGACCATTGTTCCATAGTGTTCAGGTGGACCTGCAGGTTGAGCCCCGCTTCCTGGGAGACTGTGAGCAGGGAGACAGTGAACCATCAATCAAATAGAATGGCTTTCCCGGAATCACCTATTCTGAGACCCCAGGACTGGCTGGCTACAACGGAAATCTCTGTGCAAATCAGACATCACTTCCAGATGAAGCGTGGCCATGGCGCCAGGGGCTCATCTGTGGATTCAGCCTGTGGGTGTGGGACAGCGGTCAGGCTTCAGGCTCCCCAGCTCCCACCTGACCCTCTTTTTCAGCCTCTCTGAGGCCTGGGCCAAGCACGTGCTGCTCCTCAGTAAAGATATTACAGAGCTCCTCTCTCACCAAGGGTGGAGGCTACACACAGACTGGGGTCCCGCCTTAGCCTGAGGGGTTCTGATTGGCTGGTTCTCTCTGGCTCTCCCCTTTACATCCGCATTTTTTCTCAACCATTCACCCTTCTGACTTCAAACTCATACAAGCTCTGAAGCAATTGCCTTTTACCCCAGAAAATTTTTATTTAAGGAATACAAACGTCATGCATTTCATGGATACAAATTAAGGAACATAGTGATTCTTCCCACTGTACCAGCTGTCACACCCACACTCCCACCCTTCTTCCTTCTCCTTCTCCTTTTCCTATTCTTATTTTTTACTAGGATCTATTTTCAATTAACTACACCCTCAAATGATTAACTCTGTACTAAGTAAAGTATTCAACAAATAACACTTAAAAAAAAAAAGAACCTGTTCCTCAACAGTCAAGACAAGGGCTGTTCAAAGTCATCACATCCCATAGTGTCAATTTCACTTCTATAGATTATCTTGTAGGTGCTCTGTTAGTTATCATAGGTCATGGAGAATATATGGTATTTCTCCACTTGGGACTGGCTTATTTCACTAAGTATGATATTTTCCACTTTCATCCATTTTGTTCCAAACAACAGGATTTCATTTTTTTGTTTTACTACCATGTAGTATCCCATGGTGTACGTATCCCATGATTTTTTTTTTTTAACCATTCGTCAGTTGACAGACATTTGAGTTGATTACATATCTTAGTTATTGTGAATTGTGCAGTAGACGTAGGAGTATAGGTAAGTCTTTCATATGCTGATTTCGTTTCCCTTTGGTAAATTCCCAGGAGTGGAATGGTTGGATCATATGGTAGGTCTATATTCAGATTTTTGGGGTATCTCCATACTGTCTCCCACAGTGGTTGTATCAGATTACATTCTCACAAAGAGTGGATTAGGGTATTTTTCCCCACATCCTCACCAGCGTTTATTGTTTGTTAATTTCTATTTGAAAGCCATTTTAACAGGAGTGAGGTGAAAACTCATTACGGTTTTGATTTGCATTTCCCCAATTGTTGTGATCCTGAACATTTTTTCATGTGTCTTTTGGCTATTTGGATTTCCACTTCAAAAAAATGCCTGTTTAGATTATTTGCTCATTTCTTAACTGGGTTTTTTTTGTAGTTGAGTTTCTTGAGCTCTTCATATATTCTGGTTATTAATCCTTTATCAGTTGCATAGTTTGCAAATAATTTCCCCCATTCTGTCTGCTGCCTCTTCACTTTGCTAAGTGTTTCTTTTGCAGTGCAGAAGCTTCTCAATTTGATATAATCCTATTTGTCAATTTTGGATTTGATTGGCTCTGCCTCTGGGGTCTTCTCCAAGAAGTCTTTGCCTATGGCAATGTCTTGCAGAGTTTCCCCAATGTTCTCTAATAATTTGAGGGTATTGGGTCATGGATGTAGGTCTTTAATCCATTTTGAATGGATCTTTGTGGATGGTAGGGGTCTTCTTTAAATGTCTGGTAGATTTTAGCAGTGAAACCATCTGGTCCTGGGCTTTTCTTTGTTGGGAGTGTCTTTATTACTGATCCAATTTCCATCTTGGATACTGGTCTGCTTAGGTTTTCTATGTCTTCATGGCTCCATTTAGGTAGGTTGTATGAGTCCAGGAATCTATTAATTTCTTCTAGGTTTCTCAATTTGTTGGCATACAAATAGTATTTTCTGATGATTTTTATTGCTGTGGTATCTGTTGTTACATTTCTCTTTGCATCTCTGATTTTATTGATTTGGGTCTTCTTCCTCTTTTTCAGGAGTTAGTTAGGCCAACAATGTGTCAATTTTGTTTATTTTTCAAATAACCAACTCTTCACTTTGCTGATCATCTGTATTTTGTTTGTTTCAATTTTTGTTTACTTCTCTAATTTTAATTATGTCTATTCTCCTACTAGTTTTGGGTTTGGTTTGCTATTGATTTTCTAGGTCCTTGAGATGCATTGATAGCTCATTATTAGGTTCCTTTCCAATTTCTTGAAGTGGGCATCTATTGCTATAAACTTTTCTCTTAACACTGCTTTTGCTGTATCCCATAAGTTTTGTATTGTCTTCTTCATTCATTTACAGAAATATTTTGTTTTCTCTTTTTATTTATTCAGTGACTTACTGTTCATTCATGAGCATGTTGTTCAATCTCCATGTGCTTACATATGTTCTAGAAATTCTTGAGTTGTTGATATCCAGCTTCATTCCATTGTTGTCAGAGAAAATGCATGGTATGATTTGATTTTTTTGAATTTTCTGAGACTTGCTTCATGGAATAGCATGTAGTCTGTCCCAGAGAAAGTTTCATGCACTGATTAGAAGAATGCACATTATGCAACTCTAGGATGAAAAGTTTTGTAGGTATCAGTTAAGTCCATTTGGCCAATAGTGTCAATTTACTCTGCTGTTTCTTTGTTGATTTTCTGTCTGGTTGATATGTCCATTGCTGAAAGTGGGGAATTGAAGTCTCCTGTTGCTATTGTATTGGAGTCCATGTCTCCCTTTAGATCCATTAACATTTCTTTCAAATAACCAGGTCCCCTATAATTAGATGCATATACATTTATTATAGTCACATCATTCTGTTGAATTGATCCCTTAATCATTACATAATGTCCTTTTGTCTCTTTGAACAGTTTTTGTGTTAAAATCTATTTTGTATGGTATTAGGATAGCTATACCAGATCTTTTTTGGTTTCTGTTGGCATGGAATATCTTTTTCCATCTTTCACTTCCAGTCAGCTTGTATCTTTGTTGGTGAGATGTATTTCTTGTAGGCAGACAAAACACGGGTTTTGTTTTTTAATCCACTCAGCCAATGTGTATCTTCGAACTTGAGAGTTGAAGCCATTCACATTCAAGGTGAATATTGATAAGTAACAACTTGGACCTGCCATTTTTCCATAAATATTCCTTTTGTTTACTTTGGATTTCCTTTGTACTTTTACTGAGAGGTTTTCTGTCTTCACCGTCTTTCATAGTGATGATCACATTTCTGTGTTTCTGCGTGTAGCACATCCTGAAACATCTTTCATAAAGGCTGGATGAGTGGTGACAAATTCTTTGAATTTCTATTTGTTATGGAAGGTCTTTATTTCACCTTCATTCATAAAGGAGAACATCATTGGGTACAGTATTCTATGTTGACCTTTTTTTTTCTCTTAAGACTTGGAATATATCTCGACATTCTCTCCTAGCCAGTAGAGTTTCTGATGAGAAGTCCACTGTGATTCTAACTGGAGATCCTCTGAAAGTAATCTGGAGTTTCTCTCCTGTGCATTTTAGAATCTTTTCTTTATGTTTTACTATGGCTTATTTGACTACAATATATCATGGTGAAGATCTTTTCTGGTCATGTCTATTACGAGTTCTATGTGCTTCCTGTACTTGCACGTCCTTTTCTTTCTCCATATTAGGGGAGTTTTCTGTAACTATTTCACTAAAAAGTCCTTCTAATCCGTTTTTTCTTTCTTTCTATGCCTTCAGGAAATCCTAAGATCTGTATGCTTGGTCGCTTGATAGTATCCCATAAATCTCTGACACTGTTGTTTAGTTTTCTGATTTCTTCTTGTTTTTGGTATGACTGTTAAATTTCCAGAGATTTGTCTTCTAACTCAGATATTCTTTCTTCTGCCTCACTGATTCTGTTGTTAAGGCTTTCCACCACTTTTTAAAATTGATCTATTGAATATTTCATTTCCAATATTTCATTTTGATTTCTCTTTAAAATCTATTTCATGGGTAAAATTTTCATTCATGTCATGTATGGGTTTCTTTAATTCATGGATTTGCTTCTTATTGCTTCTAAATAATCCTATGATCAATTGTTTGAATTCCATTTCTTGCGTCTTAGATTTCTGTCTCTTCATCTTCACACTCTTGTATTGAAGTGCTGTTGTGTTCTTTTGGGGGCATCATGTTGTCTTCCTTATTCTTGTTTCTAGAATTGCTGCATCTATTTTTTAGGCATTGTGGAGATAGTTGTTGGTTTTATTCTTTTCTCCCCTGTGATGGTTTTCATCTTTGGATTACGCATCTGTGGCTTAATGAGGTGACTGTTCTTTCAATGAATACACAGAGGTGTGTGCTGGGTGTGGCCAGTGAACTCTGTTCAGTGCTCCAGGGTGAGGAGAGTGTCCATGGTGTCACTCAAGTTAAGCATAATAAATCTCGCTTTTTTTTTTTTTTTAATCAGCGGGGAGGTCTGTTTGGCTCTGTTGTGGTAGTCTCATGTTTACCTCCTTTCCTCTAAGGAGATCAACGCCTGAGTGCTAGCTCCAGTGGTACAATTTTCATCCATGCTGCCACAAGAACCACACAAAGGATCTGCGCAGTCCTTGGTGTGGACACAGATTCTGCAGCATTGACCCTCACCAGAGAATCAGGGAGCCCTCGCATGTGGAGCCACCCACAGTGACTGACCAAAGACACAGCCCACCCTGAGCCCTCCCATGCAGCCACTGTGTTTTCACAGTCCCAACACACAAGGGTCCCACAGTCTCAAGTTCCCAGCCCCTGTCACACACACAAATAAAATAACTGTTCATGTTATCATCAGAAATATAGCTGGCTAGAGAAAACACTGGGGAAATTAATCCCAAAGCCTCCCTTACTAATGCCTTTTGTCTTCCATTAATGTCATTAATGTCCATTTTTCCACCTGATTTTATCCTTGTGCAGCAAACACTATTAGATCAATTTTCTTTTGCCCACCTCTCTCCTAAATTACCTCCAAATCTATCCTAGGAAGTGTCATGTCTCCAGAGAGTGGAGTTATTTTATTTTCTGTATTTTATTTAGAAAGATGAGTGTGGAGAAATCCAGGAAAGAGATAGAGAGGATCTGGGGTCTCAATAAACATTTGGTCTCCATAAAAACACCCCCAGAAGCATAATTCCTACATGTAAACAACTGCAGGGCAGCATCTTTGTCTGCAGAGTCCTAACTTGTGTTGTGTCCTTATTTGGAAACAACCCTACACCCAACGAGACTGGAATCTTTATTAGAAGAGAAGAGACTGAGATAGACACAGGCATGTATGCTCTCTAAAGCTGGAGGCAGATGTTGGAGTGTGCATCTGTATGTCAAGGTTTGTCAGGGTTTGTCAAGGTTTGACGGCCACTACCCAAACCTGGAAGAGACCAGGACAGATCCTCCCCAGCCTCTAGAACTATGAAACAAATAAATTTCTATTGTTTGAAGGTCTGTGGTAACTCATTACAGGAGTTCTAGGAAACTAATGTAAACTTCAACTGTTCAGCATGAATGATAACGTTACTCTCCACAGAGCCCACTAGGTGTGTCATTGTGAGTGACAGCTGGTGCTGCAGAGGGTTATAAAATGCCTTTTTCTCCCCTCTGAAGTGGCCCTGGCCATAAAGAAAACCACTGTTTCTTCCCTGAAATATCGCATCCCCTTGGATAATTTTTAAAAGAGAAATCCATTTATTCCTGACTCATTTATTAGGCATGTACTGGGTGCATGTTAGTGCAGCATTGTCCCGAGCACCGCACATATGCGTGAACAGATAAGAAGGAAAATTCCTGCCCTCCTGAAGTTCACATCCTGGTGGTAATGATGAACAGCTTGGACTTTTGGACTTTTACCAGTGATCAAACTGGTAACTCACGTGCTTTGTGTAATTTCTTCTGCACCCAATTGTGACACAGACATCTAAGCAGGTGATTTAACAAAGTTTATGATGGTCCATCGGTACCTGTATATGGCTGAGTAGGTAGCGCAGGTGTTCAGCCTTCTGGAAAAGTGGGGGCGGGGCTTCTAAAGTGGCAGAGGTGTGACTGTGGTAGTAGAAGAGAGCCTAGAATGTGTGCTCCAAACGCCTCCATGGCGCTCCCTGCTCTTCTTCTGAAGGGAGAAATTGTTCAGTGTGCTCTGTCTGGCCAAACACCTGTCAAATTCCTATTACACTAGACTTTAATTAGGAGCAAGAACTAATACCCTTCTAATTAATTGCAACCTTCTCTCTGAAATTCCTCTGCTGCTTCCTCCCCTATTAGATGACCCCAAACAGAACTGCTATGGAGTTGAGGACTCCCTTAGTCTGAGACCACGAGGGCAATACATGCAGAGCCTCACACACACGCTTAGGTATTCAAATTTATTCACATGCATTGACTATCTTAAAAAACATGCAGTTTGTTCAGCCGCTGGCCTCCTCCCGTATTTTCTCTTCCTAGAGTGGTGATTTAAGCAATAGTGAAAGCGAAATCTCCCAAGGTGGAACCATCGTATCTTTCCTTCCCTTCCAACTGGTCGATGAGCACATCACACACCTGTTTTATTTCTTCTACTGCCTTTTTTCTCCTTTTTAAGCATCTCAGACTGAGACACTAGAGACACTGTATAGGGCTCTGTATTTCTTTATGGGGTGAGCCAAAGCTTTCTTTGTCTACCACCTCCATGACTCTGTCCCTCTCTCTTACTGATAACAAATAACACTCATTTTTATTATTTTTAAAAATGTATTTATTTGAAAGGTAGAGTGACAGCACACACACACGTGTGTGTGTGTGTGTGTGTGTGTGAGAGAGAGAGGGAGAAGCGAAGGGGTAACAACGGTGCTTTCCCAGTGCAGTGTTTGAGAAGGCTGTGCCCAGTCGGCACGCACGTGTGTCCAGCGTCCCCTGTGAACGGAGGAGGACGAGGCGAGCTTGCTACACTGAAGCTGACTCTGGCCCTGGGCTCTGTGGAGTCCTGGGATCCCTTCTCCCAGGGTGCTCAGCCTTCATCTGGCCTCAACCCTCATGACACGGGTGTAGGTTCATAAAGGTGTGTCCCCAGAGCATCGCAGGCCAGGCAGGCCAGTCTCGTGGGACAAGCAGAGCTGGGCAGCCCAGTCCCAGAAGCAAGCCAGAAACTTGGCTAGGCAGACAGCTCCCTGAACCTCGTCTTTCCCAGGGTCCTGTATCCGTCCCTGCCTGGAGCTGGGAGGCGGGGAGATCTGCTTTGTGGGCCCCTTTGGCAGAGGTGCGCCAGCCTCCCAGACAGGCGGGGCCTGACCCTTCACCCTGCACTGGGCTGCACGGCCAGAACCCCCGACGTCCCGCTGAGCTCTCCTTACCTACAATCACGGGCCCCACCGCAGCCTGCAACAGCCCCCTTTCCTGTCTGCCTCATCGCCCGGGTGAAATGTGCCCGAGACCCGCAGCCCTGGTGGCATCAGGGCCGGACGTCAGAACACAAAGGGGCAGCAAGCCTTCCCAGCTGCCCGCTGAGGCTCAGAGCAGAGGCGGGGCTGCCTTGGGGGACGATGTTTACAAGATTCTCAAGTAGGGAGGCCACCCCCCACCCCGAGTCCCCTGGGGGAAGTGCAGCACGGTGAAGACGAAGCAACACCAAGCACAGCACGTGCAGTGCTCCCAAGCACAGCGCAACCGCAGGCTGGCTCCTGGGCTGCGGCAGAGAGCTAGCCCTAAACAGCAGGGCACAGAAGTGGTAACACATTCAGTCTTGAATCACTGTCTTCCCACGGCTCTTGGCTTGGGCTAGAGAGTCATAGAGAACAGAGCAAGGGCCGGAGACGCTGGTCAGGGTGGAGCTCCCTGGTCACTGCCCACGGCACGGCTGCCCAGGGCATGAACCCTCGCCCTCCCCAGAAGCTGCAGTGGGCGAAGCCATGGGCTGGCGCCCATGCTCAACAGAGCACTAGAGAGACACGCGTCACTCAGATACGTGGTTTTCCCACTGAACAGAGTGAGGGGTGTTCTCGTCTGTTTTCTTGTGTTTTTCTCTCCTGCTCTTCCATGCCCAATAACTGTCCCAGGAGACTTGTCGAGTGCCAATGTCAAAGACAATCTGCAAACATAGGCGAGCAAGGGCCGGGGCTCTCGCCTGGAAGGGTCTAATTCCCTGTCTTGGCTTTACCGCCTGCCCGTGGGTGACCCTACATACATTTTTCTCCTGTCCTTGCCTTCAGTTTTCTCAGCATCCATGTTCTGAGTATAAAAGCACCTGTCTCGTGAGGTTGTGACGGACATCAGGTTAAACGACCACACAGAGCAGAGTCAATTCTCTCTGGCACAGCCCCTGGCGCTGTTTGGGTGCAGAGCTGCAGCAGGAAGGACCCGCCTCTCTCCAGGCCGTGTGCACGCTGGGACCTCTCCCCGCATCCTATGAATGCTTTGACTTTTGCTTGTGCAGATGAGCGAGCCACGGCTGGACGTATAAGAGAAGATACACACTCTCACGTCACACAGCTGGGATGAAGGGAAGACGGCCTCCCATCCAGACGCCCTGGCCCTGGCGCCCATGTTCCAGCCGGTGAAAGACAGCAGCCCCACGGACTCATCTTTGGAACATGCAACAGGCTGTGCCCTTTTCCATCTGTTGAACATGGGGGAGAGAAGCTCGCAAAGCACAGAGAATGGGACCTAGCCCCATGGAAGGCAAAGGGGTGCATGCAGGTGGCCAGCGGGGCTGGAGAGAGACATGGGCCCGCAGGGGCTTGGGGTTCTGCTCGCCCTGGGGCTCCAGCATGGATGGGCAGGCGCCTGAGGTGAGGCCCTGGTGTCTGCTGCAGCTCCGTGTTGCACACCGAGCACAGTCCTCTCATTTGGTTGGAAAGGCAGGCCCAGACTTAGCAAACGTCTACACTCACTTTTAGTCCTTCGGGCACCAGTGCAACCAGGACTAGAACCTTCCCCTACAAAATCCTTTATTCTGAACAGAGTCACATCTCTGGAAAGCAGTGTTGACGAGACCAGATAACTGCTCCTGCTGAAACAACGAGAACCCAAGACGATCTCCCTGCATGCTTGAGTCAAGACCGCCCCTCTTGGTCCTGCCCTCGGTGGCTTCCACCCAGCACCCAGAGGCACTGAACAAATCAAACAACCAAATGATCCCCAGGTGCTCTGCTTCTTGATCCGCCAGGTGTGGGTCATTGGAGCTTAGTAGACAGACTTTCGGTTGATTATATTCTTAAACTTCTATCATTCTCATTATTGTTATTCCTTCCAGTCATTAGGAACATGAGTAGGAGTTGACTATGGGGGCAGAGGGGCAGGGATGCTCCTAGGTAATTGACTCCCTGAGATCGCAGCTGCCCTCCCACACCCATCGAGATGTTTTCCCACACCCAGTGCGACACTGGCTCACGCTGCTAAGTAAAAGCTTCCTGACTGCTCCTTGCAGATCTGAGTTAGGGACGAGAGCACCAGAGGAGTGGCCGAGAGCAGCGCAGAGTTAGGGACTGACTCCAGAGCATGAGAGGAGTGGCCGGGAGCAGGGCAGAGTTAGGGACTGACTCCAGAGCACTAGAGGAGTGGCCGGGAGCAGGGCAGAGTTAGGGACTGACTCCAGAGCACCAGAGGAGTGGCCGGGAGCAGCGCAGAGTTAGGGACTGACTCCAGAGCACCAGAGGAGTGGCCGGGAGCAGGGCAGAGTTAGGGACTGACTCCAGAGCACCAGAGGAGTGGCCGGGAGCAGGGCAAGGGAGCGACTCGGTGGCCCCTCTGAGACAAATCTAGTACTAAACAAGGCAATGGCATCCACGGGTCAAGTTTAATGAGCCTCAGGTGCTGGAAATAAACCTGGAAATACTTAGCTACCGCATATCTGAAAAGCAATGGGTCTCCAATAGCTATGTGCACCGTTAATTTGCCACCTCCTCCAAACAGCATGAGGCACTAAGAGCAGGGATTAGGCCTCCCCGGGTCCGTGCTGCACCCAAACACATCAGGCTGCTTTGGGGCTTAGCCAAGCATCTTCAGGGATGTTCAAAATCAGAGGGAGAAAAATGCACGGAGAGTTAGCTTAGGGAATCAGGGGTCTGACATCCACACGTTAATCAAATTATAAAGTACAAACCACACATGCAAAAATGATAAATGTTAGCGGATTTCAAAGGCAGCTTTGTAGTGGGCTCCTTGTGACGCCCCGGCATACCGAGAAATTAGTGCTTATGGAGCCCTCCAGCCTCACCTTCGACAAGGCCTTGGATCAGGGCGTCTTGGATCACTGGGGGTGAGGCAATGGTGGGGAAGCTACTATTGCAGAGGCCATAAGGATTCTGACTGGTGCAAGTGGCTCGTCACCCTACCGTAATCACACATGGAAAATGCAGCCGCAATAAAAATCCGGTAAGTTAATTTTATTTGTGCAACTGAGATTCCCCCACCTTCCGTTGTTTTATTTCAGCAAGTCAGGAAAGTGGAGTATTTATGATTCAAATACTCTCAAAGCTTTGGAGCTGCATCGGATGAGATTCTCTGGGAATTAGTGAAATCGGACAAGACCCCCTAAAATCCACACTAATGCCTGCTTACTTCACTAGGACTCGCAGTCAGCCATTAGCTGCTCTACGTCCATTGATCCGATGCTTTCTCCTGTATCAGGTGCTGTGATGGAAAACAGCAGGTGTTACCACATCTCTGCCCACAAGGTGTTCAAAAACCAGCCAGCGACCGCTCAGGATCTCTGTGTATTGGTTTCTGTCTTTGTGGGAAGGAGAGGAAAGAGACCGGCACCGCCTGTTGCATGATAAAATACAGCACTGAGTCCACGTCCCTTGAAGAGGTAAAGCAACCAGCAGGCTCAGGCTGCTATAGCAACCACCAGGTTTGCATCCGTCCCCACGGGAAAGATTTGTTTATTTCCACACAACAGCTGCTGCCGGTCAGTTGTCCCTCCTCTCTCTGTAGCCCTGGCATCTGAAAACTGGAATCCAAGGGCACAGTGGCAGGAAGAGAGAGGGGAGAGGAAGGCCAGGCCCCTTGCACTGACCAAAACCTAGTCACATGACCTCTACCTCACTGCAAGGGGTGCTGGGAAATGTAGTTTTCCTGGGATCTCGGGAGCAGGCACAGTAACAGTCCCCTGCACAGTCCATTCCACAGAACCAAAGACCTCCAGGATTAGAGGAGACAATCACATCATATTTAGCACACTCTTTGTGTGCAAATCATCCCTCTTCTTTTTAAAAATTTTTAGAAGTTATTTATTTATCTGAGACACAGAATTACGGACAGAGCAAGAGACAGAGAGAGAGGTCTTCCATCCACTGGTTTACTCCCAAAAATGGCTGCAAAGGCCAGAGCTGGGTGGATCCAAAGCCAGGAGCCAGAAGCTTCTTCCAGGTCCCCTCTATGGGTGCAGGAGCCCAAGGACTTGGGCCACCTCCTACTGCTTTCCCAGGTGCATTAGCAGGGAGCTGGATGGGAAGTGGAGCAGCCAGGACATGAACCAGAACACATATGGGATGCCCATTCAGCAGAGGCTTAGTCCCCTACCCCATGACAATGACCCCTTTCTTTTACTTTTGATAGACCATGTGAGCCTGATCTTTCCCTTACTTAAAATACATAGAGTTGTTGCTGCACTCCCTGACCAACCCCGACTACTGAAACAGTAGGATGCACTGGTTCTAAGCATGAATGCGGAAGTTCAAGAGACAGAGTGATGCACCAATCCTCCTACGTGCCTGGCTCTTTATTATAAAGTGGGATTGGCTGGCGCCGTGGCTCACTAGGCTAATCCTCTGCCTGCAGCGCCCGTACCCCAGGTTCTAGTCCCAGTCGGGGCGCCGGATTCTGTCCCGGTTGCCCCTCTTCCTGTCCAGCTCTCTGCTGTGGCCCGGGAAGGCAGTGGAGGATGGCCCAAGAGCTTGGGCCCTGCACCCCATGGGAGACCAGGAGGAAGCACCTGGCTCCTGGCTTCAGATCAGCACAGTGCCAGTCGTAGTGGCCATTTGGGGGGGGTGAACCAACGGAAGGAAGACCTTTCTCTCTGTCTCTCTCTCTCTCACTGTCTAACTCTGCCTGTCAAAATAAAAAAAAAGTGGGATTGGTAATTCCAGCTATTCATAGGGTTGCTGGGATTAAATGGCTTCGGGAATGAAAGTACTTTGCAGACTATAAAATCAAGGCTCAGCAAATAGCCCATAGCACTGGGGAGCTGATGCTTCCGAGGGTCCTTTGTCTCCCGCAGCCTTCTTGAACCAGCCCTTCCTCGGGCCCCTTGGCGTGGAGCCGATGCCTCTGAGGGCTTCGTCTTCCCCGACAGGTCCAAGGAGCTTCCACCACAGATGCTTTTCTATGTCCTGTCACAACCTCTCGAGGCACAAAAGATGGGGCCGTGAACACCAGGGCACATGGGCCAACCCTCAGCATGATGAGCGGTGCTTGTCCTGGCTGACCTGGTGCAAAACGAGACTTCCTGCATTTAACATCTCATCGCTTTGGTTGACGTACCCGGGAGCTCCCACTTCTCACGTGCTCGGGATGTGAACACAAGCTGTCATCACCGACAGATCCCTCTGGATCCTCTGGGAAGGCCTCTCTACATCTTCCGGAGGTCCTATCTTTCTCAGATTCTTCCAGCAAAGCATGACAGGCCCTGACACACCTGGAAACTAACAACTGACAAGGAAGAGAGGGGATGTTGTTGGTTCCTGATTTCTGACCTGAGCTCCAAGTCCCAACACCTTCTGCATTCCAAAAGAGCCCCTCTCCCTTCCCCCAAGCCACACACACACACTTTTTACTCATTTATGCATCTTTGGATCTCGTGTGCATAAAACCAACATATTTCTTAAAAAACACACACTGAGGTCTTGTGTTTTCAATGTAAAACAGTGGTCTTCTACAGGAAGTAAAGAACACATAATTTATTTCCAAGCCAAGGCATTTTGGAGAATGAAAGAGCACCTAGCAGTAAGTACTATGGCGCTGTGTGTGCCAAAGCAGAAGCTCAGCTCACCCCAGAGAGAAATTGCAATTATTTTGAAATGTCTGTGTTCTGATCACATGATGACATCCACATTACATGGACACTACCTTACACAGAACTGTAAGGACTGATCACATTGGCGGTTACATTCAACCTTCCTTTTCTGGCCAATGACTTTGACATTCTTGTATGTATTTAATAACCACTTATATTTCCAGGTCCCATCACTGCTTGGCCCATTTGTCTGTTGGGCTTCTCTTCCCTTGCTGATCTGCAGGTTCCGTACAGCTCGTGTGTCAATGCTGAGCACAGTGAACAGGAATGTCTTTGGTTGGTATCCCTTTGTCCAAGTCTGTCTCTGAAGCCCGTTGTTAAAGACATGCCCTCCGTTTGGATACCGATGCGTTTTCCTCCTATTCAGAGTCTTCCCGGCTCCCGGTGGTGTTGGTCCTTGGGAAGTTTCCATTTGGAGATTCTTCCAGAACAGCTGTGAGTCTGCATTTAATTTTCAGAGTTTTGTGACAAAGCATTTCCTGAGTCATTATCAAACACTTCATCTCCACCAGGTAGCACGTGGCTGCCTCTATGGGCAGGTTTCCAGGTCAGCTCCCCGCCTCTGTTTAAAATCCTGATCGTACTACAGTTCTTTGGAAACACATCTTACTCTATGGAAAAACTGTTCTCTCTTTTCCAAAGTTCTCTAACTATTGAATTTATTTTGAATCCGTCTGACAACTTCTTAAAGCCTACTCCTGAGAATTTGCTTAGAACCGTGTTGAACAAGAAACGGATCTGAGCAAAGCAGATTAGCTAAAAAAATTAACTGATCATCTGTAATTGGACGGTCATTCTTGTCACATATCCACCCAGTGTGCTAGGATTTCTAACACATGGACTGAGAGATCCGTGACCCACCTTGTGTGTGTGTGTGTGCGTGTGTGTGCACTTGTGTGTGCGTGTGTGTGTGCGCTCATGTGTTTGTGGGTGTGCCCCCTTTTATCTCCTTCTCCTACATTTATTGGAAACAATGAATGTTATATTACATATTTGAAAAATATACGATCTACACATTCATTTTCCTTATCAACAGAATTTTTTACTTACAGTGAAAGAAGAGATAGACAAAATAGATACTAAAAGAAAACATGCAAATGAATAAATATTCACTATCAAAAGTGGGAAATAATGATCAATCTTCTAGTATTGAATGACAGTATCTTCTCTCATCTATATCTTGCCTTTGTAACTTTTATTAATTATTGTTAATACTTCTGTCTTTGATATGTCCTAATTTCTGTTCCCAAATATCAGGTTACTTTATGGTTGTGTTTGCATACTGGGAGAATCACTTGAACTCAGCATTCAATCTACTAATTTATTCTTCTTCTGCATCTTTATTGAACAATTTCATTTTCCATGCCAAAGTCTTCTTCATGTGCTTGTTCCTGCTTCAAATGTTTTTAGAGGTATGGACAGATAGAATTTTTCTTTACACTCTCCCTCTGATTCGTCCTGTTAGTTTTGTTTCTTCCACTTTTGATTTCTCGCTGATGGGGCTTTTCCTGTACAGGCTTGGCCGGGTCATTTTCCAGTGATGTTGTCACTTGTTCCCTTGGGACCACCAGTTGCACTGCCAGTAATGTGTGCTGGGGAGGGGGTCAAAGCTTACGTTCAACTGATTTTCTTTGGGGATTTCTCCAGGAATAGAGTCCCAAATATCGCATTCTAGGCTCTGGACTCTCACTACCCATCAGAGAACTTTCTGGAATCTCCTCCCATATGCTGCACATCTCACAGAGGCAGTGGGCTCCCTGCCCCTGAGGTCCTGCAGAGCTGAGCTAACGCTACCCTACCTGCTCTGGCTGAGCGTGGACTGAGCGTGCCTTCTTACTCTGTAGAGGATAAGAGCTTGGCAGATGTCTATACAGGGAAACCCAAGATAAACTAAAAACCAAGTGTGCTAGTCCACATAGTGTTCCTGGAACTAAAACACCCGAGGGCGCTGTTTGGGAAAGAAGGGGTTTATTTCAGCTACGGCTTGCACATTGCAGTTCAGGGTCAGATAGCCCCACAGCCTGGCAGCTACAGAGGCAGCTCATGGTGCACGCGGAGGCACACACGGGAGCCAGGCAGCAGAGAGGGATTCTCAGCTGAAGTTTGAATTCAAATAACCAAGCCACTCACAAGAACCAGCCTCCGAGGACATGACCCCAAAGACCTGAAGACTTCCCCAAGCCCCACCTCCTGGTTGCCACAGGAGACCAAGTTTCCGAGCTGATCCATTGAGCATCAACATTAAAGCATCAGTGTGAACCCCCGGCACGAGTCTTGGAGGGGATGCATCCTGTCATACCCAAAGCACGCCAGCAAGCAAAATCCAATCAAGACCCGATCAGCCCACCCGCTCCAGGTCTTGACAGTGATTCTCTGCCCCAGGCTGTCACACCTTCGTCTTCCACCTGTTGTTGCAGCCAGGAGGACCCAGCAATCTTCTCGCTCCCCAAGGAGTTTCCCTTTTGTGTCAGAGTCTGCAGCGTTCTGACGTGGACCAGCCTCCATCCAGCGTCCATGGCCTCTCAAAAATACGATCTGGGTATCCATGTAATTCACTATCTTTGCTGGCAGCTCCTGCTGCTGTATTTTAAAAAGAATTATTAGTTTATTTGGCAGAATTACAAAGAGGAAGGGAGAGGGAGAGGGAGAGGGAGAGGGAGAGGGAGAGGGAGAGGGAGAGGGAGAGGGAGAGGGAGAGGGAGGGAGAGAGAGAGAGAGAATCTTCCATCTGCTGATTCACTCCCCAAATGGCCACAATGGCTGTGGCTGGGCCAGGGTGAAGTCAGGAAACTGGAGCTTCTTCTGGGTCTCCCCCGTGGATGCAGGGGCCCAAGCACGTGGGCCATCTTCCGCGGCTTTCCCAAGTCCGTTAGTAGGGAACTGGATCAGAAGTGGAGGAGCGGGGACTCAAATCAGTGCCCATGGGATGCTGGCACGGCGGATGGTGATTTAACCCACCACACCACAACAGCAACCCCTCCTGCTGCTCTGTCCAAAATTCTCAGGATGGGAAGAATCCAGGATACGAGTCGCAGTGGTGCTGTCTAGAATGCAGGGTTTGGGATGGAGATTCCTGGGAGTAGATAGCTTGAGAAAACTTTGCAGAGACCCGGCGTCCGTCTTCCTGCTGCAAGGCTGGGGAGCTGGGTGGTTAGAGGTCAGGGCTCGTAGCTCCTCACTGTTAGGGCACACACTGGTTAGGCTGCAGTGAACATGAATTAGAGTAATCCTTTACAGAGAGCATGGATTGTTCTGGAAAAGCGACGCTACCTTGGGAACAGACAGCTGTGTTTGGACTACGCTGGTGGGAGCCGCAGCCTGCCAATCCCCCGCCCACCCCCACATCCCACCACGCCTCCCCACTACCTTCCCAACCGAGAGATTAGGAGGACTGCTCTGTTCCGCAGCGCTGGATAGCACCCCAACAATGAGCTGTTCTGCCTGGAGCAGGGTTTAGCAAGAAAGAGAGAACACAGTAGAAAATCTGCTATTGTGGTCAACCCCACTTGTCTCTTTATCTGCGCCTGAGTTCACGATAGCATGGTGACACCCATGGAATCTGGTGCACGTGGGGGAGTCAGAAATGAATGGCTAGGTGGGAAGATGGCCAAAAGCAGACACAGACATACAGCAGAAATGAGAAGGGATCCCAGGCCAGTTAGAGAGCACGTGCAGCCCCATGATTGTATCACAAGGGAGCAGTCAAGCCCCAGAACACTGCAGGTCCATTTCCAATCCCCATCCCTATCTTTGCACGAGCCTTGGCATTTGGGGATGGATAAAATAGGAGACTGTGAATACCCAGATGTTCCAGCTTCTGAACTACCAGAAAGCAAGGCCTTTCCCATGTGTATGAAGCAATGACCCAGTACATTCCATGACGCCATAGAGCCGGCAGCTACACCGTTAGGAGCGAGTCGACTCAGCACCTGGCTAACGTTGGAAAAGGTGGAAGAGCTGTGCTCTCCGTCTGCATGGAGCAAGAAGAGGCGAAGGCGTTGACACGGCAGCCCAGGAGCCACGTGGGACACCCACCACTGACACTGGAGTGCTGGCCCGGACCCCAGCCCCTCAGCTTCCAATCCAGCTTCCTGGTCATGTGCGTCTTGGGAAGCTGCAGGCAAGGGTCAAGTAGCCGAGTCCCTGCCACCCACGTGGGAGACTCAGACTGAGTTCCAGGCTCCTGGCTTCAGACTGGCCCAGGCCTGGTCACTGTGGGCATTTGGAGAGTGAACCAGTGGATAAATGATTTCTATCTGTTTTTGTCTCTGTCTCTATCAGCTCTCTGCCTTCAAATCAAATTAAAATAAACAAAAATTCTAAAAGAAAGAGAAAAAACCTAGTGAGATTTGCATGTGCTTGGCATTGACCACCAAGAATATGGTGAGGCATTTGATACCATCCATTATCTATAGATAACAATTGAGGATTCTATGCAACAGGAACAGATTGTTAAGGGCACACAGAACAGTGTTTTCTTTTTTTCGCTCCCTAGTTTCACCTATAAAACCCCACAAAGCCTTCTTTCTGACATGTTTGAAATATGGCATTAAGAACAGTGACCTAATGTGTCCTATACTTTGTACAAGATGCAAAGCTCAGTGAATGGATTACCCCGTGGTCGCCATGCTGTTCGCCCCTATGCTGACACTTTGTGCACTAGCAGGCTCTGAGTGGTGCTGTCTCACAAATGGATTCTCCTTAGGTGGCGAACAGCTATGGGGCACCCGCACAGCTCTCGCTCTAGTGACCTGGCAACCCAAGAGTCCCCCAGGAATGCAAGAAAATCCACCGTAGAGAAAAGATCAGAAACACACAATTGCTTGTCCAACTTCTAGGTGCAGCCTGTAGCTTGATCTCCGAGCCAAGCTGGGTGCAGGTCTAAATAAAAATTAACCACCATGGTTTTGTCAGTTGGGACTCTCAAATACAGCCAGTTTTATCTCCTGATGTTCTAGAAAGGAGAGAACTGAAGAAAGGATGGGAGAGAGGGAGTGGGAAGGGAGAATGATGGGCAGGAGAGGGGGAGGGAGGGAGAAAGGGAGGGAGGAAGGAATAGACAGACATAGATAGAGTAAGTCCAGCCAACAGCTGATAAACCTTCCTAGGTATTACAGAAAAACCTTAGGAGAGCAGAGATCAAAACTATATCAAATTTTGGAAGTATATGTTACTATACCTAATGAAAAACAAGTATTTATTAAAAAGACTATGAAAGGGCGGGATGGGAGAAGGAGTGGGAGAGGGGAGGGCCACGAGAGGAAGGGAGGTTGCGGGGTTGGGGGGGAGCCACAACAATACAAAAGTTGCACTTTGTAAATTCACATTTATTAAATAAAAAAACTATATTACAAACAAAAAAAGAAGAAAAAAGAACTTAATACTTTACCCTTTTAGTATTTTTATGTTCTACTTAAAACTATTGGTTGAACTCTGTAATTAATACACAATTATTCTTAGGTGTTTAATTAATGCTACAACTAGTACTCAAATAGTATTTTACACTTTGTGTTTCTGTGTGGGTGCAAACTGTTGAAGTCTTTACTTAATATATGCTAAATTGATCTTCTGTATATGAAGATAATTGAAAATTAAAAAAATAAAATAAAAAGACTATGAAAACTGACTTGGTCAAAAACGTGAGAATGATCAAGGTCAGGACTTACAAATTCCTAGTTGGGTAAGTTCTGAGCCGAGGTAGAAAGTTTGCTTTCAAAATCAGCAGCTGTGTTCCCAAATATTTAGTCACTGATAAAGAACCCATGTTTGCGTGTCCAGCACTGGGCCAGCAACTTCTGAGGCCAGACACTGTGGTAATCAGGCTGACGGGAACAAAAACAAGAGAGAAAAGTGTGCCCGCACGTCTCCGTCCCCACAAAGCTATCTGGCGAGGTTTCTACATAGAATGTCAGGATGCCTGCAGAGGGCACATGGAAAATGACAAAGTGCAGCTTGGCATACAGGGGACGCTCAGGCAGTCAACAGTGGGGAAGAAGTCTTGGTCGACCACCAGAGAAATCCGGGTTTAAGCCCATCTCGCGATACTAAACCACAGGTGGGAAAATGCAGGCATGTGCGCGTGCACACACAGGACGCCCACTCCAGGGCTGAGCTCGGGCACGTGAGGTCCCGCGGGCATTCCCAGGCCAGCTAAGTAACGAGGAACCAGTGCCCCACGGCTGCCCCTCCCTGTGACCCCGCGGCTGCTTCGCCAACTTGACACAAGCAAAAATCTGCTCCAAAGCGGGCACTACGGGATTAGTGAAAATAATAAAACTGCACCATCAATAATCGCTTAATTATTTACCAGAAAAAGACAGTATTTCTCTATTACTAGAGAAACTAATATAAATGAGTCTAATAAAGATATAGGAAAGGTTTTCCGCATGTTTTATATTCCAAAAGAAAGGCAAAATACAAAATAACATTTTCCTATGATTTTAACTACATGTTTAAACAAAAGTCAGGAAATCTATTGAACAAATTAAATTATTTGTGGCATGTGTTTGTGTTGAGATATAAGGTTATTTAACTTTCCAGAATATTAATAATGCTATATCTTCTCAATATAAAAATAAGTAGATTCAATAATGGAATAGAATTCACTATGGGCTGAACAGGAGATCTTAAAAACTGATCACTGATGGGTGAAGAAACATAGACTCGGAAATCCAGCTTTAAAATGCTCTGGTTGGAAACAGGAGTCTTGGGATCCTCGTTACGGTGCAGCAGGTAAGGCCGGCATTTGCCACGCCAGCATCTCATAGCAGAGCGCTGGTTCAGGACCCGGCTACGCACTTGTCATCCAGCTTCCTGCTGATGCGCCTGGGAAGGCAGCTGGGCTAACCAAGTGCCTGGGCCCCTGCCACCCGTGTGCAAGACCAGGATGGAGTCCTGGCTCCTGGCTTGAGCCTGGTCCAGCATTGGCTGTTGTGTCCATTTGGGGAGTGAGCCTGCAGATGGAAGAACTCTGTACGTGTGCGTGTGTCTGTCTGTCTGTCTGTTGCTCTGCCTTTCAAACAAATAGGTAAATCATTTAAAAAAGGGAAGAAATGAAAATCATGGAGTGTTCTGAAGTGTCTAGCCGGTGGGATGCAGAATTCGGCCAACGTGACAGGTGCTCATCAAAGCAACCTAGCATTCAGCACGGGACCCGAAGAACGTCCGATCATGTCGGCTCCCTTTGAACGCCTAACTGCAAAATTGCACAGCCACGGCCAAAAACATAGGATTTTAAAATGCATTCTGCAGCAAAGTTATTACCATAGCCCACATATCTGAAGTTTAATTTCAAGATTTGGAAGGGGCAGATTTGCATATCACTGCCTAAAGAAATCCCAGCAAGCAATCTCCCCTCACTCCTTGCTTCTGCCCCACCCTTCCTCCACACGTCCCCCCTCGCAGCGCTGTCTAAGCCATGTGACTTTTTTCAACATCTGCTTCCTTTCTTTTCTTTCACAGAAAGCACGCATGAATAATCAGACCACACTGCTGCTGTTAATTGTAAAAATCATTAGTAAACTTCCAGGTGCTGTTTACTATATAAGCATTGTAATTTTCTATCCTAAAATCAGCAACTCCCCCACATCATTGTCTGCCCTGGGGCACCAGCACTGCGTGGCTTTGAGCTTGTCAAAGGCAGGCGCAGCCCCATTTACTGGGACTGAAAGGGATCGATCCCCACCTGCAGCGTTGGAGGCAGTAATTCCTGATATTAGCCAGGCCTCATGAGGAGCAGCATTGCCAGCCGCCACGTGACCCAGCACTTTGCATTCCGCGTGAGATCACGCACAGAGGTCCGCGGGGATTGGCCGACACCCACCGAGTCCGTTTGTCTCCTCTCTGCCTCCACCCCAGTCCCAGTGGATAATGGAGAGAAACCCATCAGAAAGATCAAGCCGGTTTAGATTGCGCTCCACTCTACCTGCTACGCCCCAGGTGCCTGCACTTTGACAACAGAGAGTAAAGGAAGCAGAAACTCAAACACTCCAGAAAGCCCCCACTGGAGAGAAAGAGAGAATCCTGGCCTTCTGCAGAGAGAGGATCGCAGCACGGAGAGGATGTGCCTCCCCCAAAGCCACACAAACACTGCCTGGTGCTTGGGTTCCACAAAACAGATCCCCACTTCCATCTGCTTCCTGCGAGGCACCTGTGGTTTTCCTCAAGATGAACGGAAACAAAGCTGGAGTTTCCATTCTTCTCAGGTACCACATCCCTGGACGCACCTGCAGCGCCTTCGTGGGGGCTCAGTCGCCACAGAGCTCCAGGCAGGAGCCCCCCAGGCTTCCAGTGCCACTGCAGGAGCTCTCCTGGCCCCCAGCCCACAGCTCTCCGTGCAGGCACAGCCGCAGCCATCATGTGACCCCCGCCAGTATATCGGAGGCTCCTCTAATCATCGTGGCTTCCCTACATTTTATTTTATATTCCTGGCCTCATGCAATACTGCAACAACTGAATAGAATGCGTGGCGAGAGGGCTTCAACAATAGACGTGGTAGCTGGGACGTTCTTGGAGACCACGGGACCTATCATCTGCATTAACGCCCTCGCCTGAGACACAAACTGGTTCTGGGAGGACTGGGAACTGGAACGGTGTTTTCAATGCGGTATCAGCTCCTCTCCCTTCCAGAGTCTTCGCTACACCCTGGAGAGGAATCCTGGAACTGCAGCTCCCGGATTTCCTTCCCCAAAGGCCTGGAGGTGAGAGTGGCAGTGAAAGGGAAGAAGGAAGCACCCCCCCCCCAGCAGCAGTCAGGGGCAGACGCCTGGGGGGGCACCTGGGGGGCAGCGGGAGGAGGGGGAGAAAGAAAGGGGTGGGCTTTCTCAGCAGCTCCCGCAGGCTTCTGCTTGGCCACCTTAGCGGTGCAGGCTGAGACCGTCTGCAATGCTGCTCTGTCCGGTGTCTCTGAAAGTTTGCTTTGTTTTGATTTCTTACATTAAAAATCTTCCTATGAGAAAAGAGTCATCTTTCCAATAAATGGTACCGAGGCACCTGGGTATCCAAGAGGGAGAAGAATCAACCTTGAACTCTACTTGGATCACACCTACACATTGAGTGCTGTTGGATACGCATGTGTGACAGGTAAAACAGCAATTTTTTTTAATTTTTATTTAGTATATAAATTTCCAAGGTACAACTTGTAGATTGCAATGGCTTCCCCACCCATACCTCCCCTCCCCCCCGGCTACCCTTCCACCTTACCCCCTCCCCCTCCCCTTTCATTCACATCCAGATTCATTTTCAATTCTCTTTGTATACAGGAGCTCAGTTTAGTATGTGTTAAGATTTTAAACCATTTGCCCTCACATATCATCACAGAGTGAAATATACTCTTTGAGTACTAGTTGTAGCATTCAATCACGTTGTACAGCACATTAAGGACAGGGATCCTACATGATATTATTTTTTTTAAATTGATTGATTTTTATGTAACTTCCAATTTTTTAAATCATTTCCAATTATCTTTCTATACGGAAGATCGATTCAGAATATACAGCAAATTTTAAAAGGAGACGAGAGCATCTTAACACTCACGGGTAGCTCACAGCATAGTTAGCTTTGTGAAACAGTAGTATTGTTTTCCATTGTGCTTCAGAAAGGCTTCAACGCTTGTAAACACTGATTCACATGAGCTGTTGACAGTAACCAAAATGAGGTGCAGATTGTTGCTGTGGATTCGTTCTGAGAGGAGGAGCGTGGTGGGGGCAAGAGGCGTGGAATCACCACACAGACCCCAGGAGTCAGGTGAAAGCAGGCCAGAGGCGAGCAGCCCGCAGACTCGTTTATTTCAGTTGGTGCAGCAGCTTATATAACCGAGGCAGCCAATCTGGTCAAGGGGCGGTCTATGCCCTAACCAGTCACAGCCTGTTGCCAGGCAGTTTCTGAAGCCATCTAATCACAGCCTGTTGCCAGGCAGACTCCATTGCCAGGTGGGTTCTGAAGCCATTCCTGAATAACTGACTCTAACTTGCCAGCGCCATCTTGACACGACCTTCTCATCCCACCACAGGGGACCCTCTCTGCCTCTGCCTGAGTGACAATGGAGGAGGGGCACTGACCCCACCGTGGAGGGCCCAGCAGGGTTTTCTGTGGTTTTTCTAACTCCTAACAAGTTAAAGAGCCCAAGAGACAGGAGACACGCTGAGCCTACGCAACTCTTCCAGTCTCTTTTCTTAAGAGGAGCCCGCCAGACGTTCTTGACACGAGACACAAGGGCAACCTGCAAGGGGCGGCTCTTCGGCAGAGGCCTTCTCTGCTGGGCCCCAAGCAAAGCTGGAAACCGCAGGTGTGTGGACTCAGATGAGAATTGGTGGCCTCCCCTGGGGAAAGAAAAGGAATGCTAGCCTTCCAGGGCTGCAGGAGAGAGTGGTCAGGGGCATCCTGAGCACTGTGTTGGAGGAGCACCTGGTACCAGACAAGGCCCGCCCCCTGGGAGGCCCCCATCCGCTCTGTCCAGGGAGGGTTGCTGAGAGGCCCCCATGCTGGAAAGAGACCGCACCGTGGGAAGCAGCTACAACTGCTCTCGTCCCTGCCACGTTTCTCTCCATGTCCCTCACTGATGATTCTGCAGATTCACCACAATCCTGGCTTCTTGCTCAGTCCCTTTCACCCCAGGGCAGCGTTCCGTCTTGAACTCAGGGGAGCGTGAGGCCGGCAGAGCATCCCTGCACCCAGAGGTGGATGATGTCTCATCTTTGCAGGACAAGCCGTCCCTGTGCGCTCTGCATCTCCACTCAATGATTCGCTCAAGCAGTCGGTAAGAAAGTGCGTCTCTCCAATCCCAGGATCTGTGCCATGCCCGGCATCACTCAGAAACCGAAATTGCACAGTCAGCCTACTCCTGCATCCCAAGCCTGTCCCCTGCTTGTCATCCCCAGCGATGCAGAGGACACGGCATGACCGCCCTCACCAGGACCCTCTCCTTGACATGACACAGGCAGGCTCGCACCCCACTCGGCCAAAGCTGCTTCCACTAGGGCTGGAGTGTCAAGATCCACTGGAAGTTTCCCTCTCCTCATGGCTGGGATGCAGACTCCCTCTTGCTGAGGTCCCTGTGCCCCGGTTTCCAGGGCAGCTCACTCCCCAAGCTCTGGTCTCACTGGCTGAGGGGCTCTGCCTCCTGTGCCTCCATGTTCACGGCCTCTGACGACCCCCCCCTTGGACCTACTCACCCCCCTTAGATAACCCAGACCTTGACTGTTTCCCAGATCGCTAAACACCCACGCCTAACTCCACTTGAATATCCAGACCCCATAGGTCAGTGGGGGCTGCAGTCTGAGGAGGAAAAGGGACAAGACAGGAAGGGCCAGGAGCCATCTCTCTCCTCAAGGCTGATCACAAAGTGGGTGATGAAGAAACATGTGTTGGGGCTGGAACTGGGGCACAGCCGCTGAGGCCACTGCCTGCAATGCCAGCATCCCACAAGTGCACTGGCTCATATCCAGGCTGCCCCACTTCCTGTAAATGATCTGGGAAAAGCAGCAGCAGATGTTCCAAGGACCGGAGACCCACAGGAAGCTCCTGGCTTCTGGCTCTGGTCTGGCCCAGCCCTAGTTGTTGCAACTATTTGGGGAGTGAACCAGCAGATGGAAAATCTCTCTCTCTCTCTCTCTCTTTCTCTCTCTCTCTCTCTCTCTCTGCAATTCTGCTTTTCAAATAAATAAAAAAATGTTTTTTTTTTTTTAAAGGAGATGTCTGTTGAATGGCTGAATGAACGTGTAGCCAGGAGAGCTCAGAACTCCCCAGGTGTGTCTCTCGCTGGCCTCCCACTCATCACTGTGCCTGTATCCGACCACCGTGGGACGAGCACACTGCACCTTCCAGCAAGTTTCAAAGAGGAAGCGAGGATCCAGGAAGCCTTGGGCAGTGTGCATATGTGTACTTTTACAATGCTCCATCAGGTGAATATCTTTGGGTTTTTTTTTCCCCTCTTTTAATGTAGCCTCAAGCTTCCCAAAAAGTACAGCCTAGAAAATATTCCAGAGGAGATGAGGGCTGCTCCGAGAACAGCAAGCCAGCTGAGGCCTCATTACTGGGGGACACACACCCCTGCCTGCAGCCAGAGCTGCGTCCCCGTTGACCATCTCCACTCAACACTTGCTGTCTTCCACAACGCAGCTGCTCCGGGTGAGAAGGAAGGATTTGCTGTATAATCTATTTTTTTAAAGAGATTATTTAAGACACGATGTCTGTTTATGGTCCCAAGATAAATTATAATCACCTTTGTTTACCTCATATTCCTTTCTTAATTAACTGACAGCCTATTAGCATACATTTTTTTATCCCAGGAGTATTAATTATACATAATTTATATCATAAGCATTTATTCCGTATCAGTGAGATGAATGAAACATTTACCTGCTTATAGCTACTTGGGGTTAACATTTTTATACAAAAAACTCACCTGAGACTTCCAATCAAATTATCCGATTTTTAATTTTCCATTACATAATGATACTGTACTAGGCGTTGTAGCGTTTTCTTGCACTCTAGCTAAACAATCATTAAGCAGAGTGCCTTGCTGGCAGCATTAATTAACCAATGATGCACGCTTTGCTGCACAATGAGACGCAAGTAACTAAACTGTGAACTTGGGTGATAGGAGTGCTTGAGTCCCTCCCGGAACTCCAGCACCAGCCCTGCCAGAGCTCAGAGACCACAGCCCCTCGGTCTGGAGGGGCGCCCAAGGGTCGAAGAGCTCATCTTTTATTTATTTATTTTTTCCATTTTGAAGATGAACTCTCTCCGGCCCAGAGAAGGCAAACGTCTGGCATGATCCACCCCATGAATGCCCCCCCCCCATGAAGGGACCCTGTTCTAGAACTTTCCACACACACACAGGTGTGCTCTGCTCTCTGAAAGCCAGAGGCCCCAGGGAGGTGTGCGGCAGGTGTGACCTGCCCCACGTCCTGTGGAATGGGACGTGCAGGGCTCAGACCTGGGTGCGGCGATCCCGCACGCTTCCTCCACGGTGCCTGGGCTGATGGTGACGTCAGATCCTCTCAGGAGACTGCTGGGGCGACTGTGGCTGCCAGGCTATGGGAAGCCCCGGGCACACCCTCCGGACTTAAAGCTCAGCCCGTATTTCTCCCCGATTCTCCCCTCCCTTACCCACCCCTCCTCCCTGCCTTCTCACTCTGGGTTGTGCAGGGCCAAGCCCAGGTGTCCTGGCCCCTCCTCTCCGTGGACGCTCTAGCACTATGGCTTCCAGAACCCAGTGCGGAGCAAGTCCATTTGCAAACAGCCGTTTCCACCAGAGAACTGTCTTATTGCTTAGCGTGAACTTGAGAGGATTTCGGCGGTTTGGTGAGGGGGGAGGACACGTAGCTGCAGGAGAGGGAACATGCTTGCTTGAGATCTGCAGTGCAGGTGATGGAATAGCTGACCTTGGGCCTCCAGGCCCCGACTGTGCGACAGACCCTGGCCACCAGGTGCCAGCTGTGTGTGAGAACCAGGCCCTGGGTGCGCACCGTGAGACATACCCAGGCCATCGGGTCCCACAGAGGGCCTTGGCCAGCCTGAGCTGTGCAGCCGGGCCTTTGGAGCCGCACTTGGACGTGACTTCTCCATGCTTCTGTGGGAGGGCTGCAGGCAGGCTGGAGCTACCGAGGGACAAAATGGCTGCACACCTGCCAGGAGCACCTCTGTGTACCCAGCCCGGGCTGACCCGACACGGGCCATGGTCATACAGACCGTCAGGGCCTGTCCCCCCACCCAGGATGCTGTCCCGACAACATGGCCAGGGCACCTTCCTGGCATTTCAGAGGTGGACTCTGGTCCCTTTCTTCCTTGTTCCAGAGTCTGACACCCACGTGTAGGACAGCAGGTGGTCCATGAAAGGGAAGCGCAGGGGCCGGCGTGCAGAAGAGCCCCCGTTCCTCCCGGCAAGTCTGGGGCTTCCCAGCTGGAAGGGACTGGGGTGGGCACTCGGGGAGCAGAAGCAGAGGGGCATCAGGAGAGTGAGACCTTGCTAGGGGCGGGCTGTGGGGGAGCAGATCAATGGGACGGAATCGCAGATAACTTTGCCTTTCCACCTCTTGGGTTTGATTCATTTTTAAAACTTGGTTTTTCAATAAGCCTGCTTGCATATGCCACAAACGCGTGTATTTAAGAAATTCATGGCGACAGATATTAGCACTGAGGACTCTGTCCAGTCTGGCCCTGTGCTTGGCCTGGTGCAGGTTGAAGAACTCACAGGAACTCAACTCCTCCAGCACGGAGGGGAGAGGGACCCCGGGCCGCTCAGCCCTGCAAACTGCTCAGGAGGAGAAGTGGGCGAGGTCCGGCACCAGCAGGGCTCAGGGGAAGGCTCCCTTCCCACCGCCTGGCCGTCAGAGGCTCCACTGTTCCTCACCTCCGAGAGCAGGTGCAGGTGCTATTTGGGGAGCTGGACCATCACCTGCCTCCCTCCAAGCTCTCTGGTGCTTTCCTCTGCCAGCTCTGGAGCTCTCATGGTTCGGGTTATACCCTGTAGCCTGGTCGTTGACCTCGGCTCCAGGCACTCCCCACCCTGGTTCCTTCAGCATAAGCAGCATGCCTAGAATGTTCCCATGGACTTTCCTGGCTTCCACTGCCCTCAGGCTACTTGAGTGAGGCTGACACTGCCCCCTGCCCCCTGCTTGGGGTCCCCGATCCTGCTGGATTCTGCCCCACACCTCCCACCCTGCACCATTACACCCATCTGCAGGCTTGTCCCTCGGTGGTGTCTCTCGGAGCAGAGAGGCTGTAACGTGTGTGAGAGCAATGCTGTGGAAAGCCTCCCATGTTTTCACATTCCATCCAGGGGCTTCTGAAGCCTGGTGGGCGGGGGTCTACTCAGCTTTCAGAGGAGACAGCTCATGAAGTTGTTTCAGGCTGGACTTATGAACTGCTGCTGTTTTCATTGTCCTTTCAGTTCGACATGTGAGAGTAAAAAGTTCAAAGGAGGTGAAGTTCAACGTCTTCTGGTATGAAAAATAGTTTTCATCCATAAATAGCTTATTCATAATGGGCTTCTTTAAGACCCCCTGGGTAAAGCTGTCAGACATTAACTCCAGGATAGGGTTTCAATTTTATGAATAAACACAACATCCCAAAGAGCTATACTGAGCGACTTTATCATACTTTTATATCTAAGGAATGAATTTTTTGATGATGGCGGCTGCTCAGGCCTCTTCTGGAGCTTCCTGCAGACCTGCTCATCTGTGCACACAGCTACGGGGTGTGGTGGATCCTACTCCAAGTTCCTGGAGGAAGACCTCGGTCCCGGCCCTGCTCTCCCCCGTGACTCACTGAGGATCCCTTCGTGTGCCCTGTGCTCAGCTGAGCCTGCCCTGGGTCACTCAGCATCGGCTCCTTGCACAGGCCTGATGGCCCTGGCCCTGCCCGTCAGGACAGGATGCACCACATTCAGCATTAGACAATTGGACGACCAAGTCCTTGTATTCGATCATTTTCCCGACAACACTGGGAGCTGCTGAAGCACAGTGCTCACAGGTTGTGTGCACAGTAAATGCAGCTGGGATTCAGCCTGTGGGGAGAGTCCTGGGAGGTCCGGAGAGAACAGTCAAGCAGTTTCTGTATTTTCATTTTATTTGCTTTTGCTGGTTCTGCTTATAAAGTCAGGGTGACAGAGGGAGGGGGAGAGACAGACGGAAGGAGGAAAGACAGAGCCAGAGATCCGCTGCCACTCCCCAGTTGACTGCAATGGCCGGGGGTATGCCAGGCAGAAGCCAGGAGCCTGGAGCTCCATCCACACTTCCTACATGGGTGGCAGGGACGCAGCGCTTGGGCCATCATCCACAGCTTTCCCGGCGTATGAGCAGGAGCTGCATCAGAAGCAGAGCAGCAGGGACTTGAACAGGTGCTGCAGTGGAGATGCTGGGACCTCAAGAGGTGGTTTAAGCCACTGCGCCACAAGGGCAGCTTCTAAACTGTAGTCTGTGGTTCTGAAGATGCGGAAACTCTGCTGCCTCCATCATTGCTTCCCAGGTGCCTCCGCTGTGCCGGCACCAGGCACACGAACTCGGTCAACACGAGGCCAACCAGAAAATCTCCACTCAAGCTTTTCCTCAAAGATGAATTCAGGGCTTGAGTAGCTGAGTCCCTGGGCTCCCACCAGGGTGGGTCGGCGTCAGGGAATGGTACCGATTGATCTTGCAGAGGAGGAGCCCAGTCCTCGCTGCGTGTTTTGAAGGCAACCGGAGCTGCCTCTCTTTCCACAAAGTCTGTGCTTCGGGCAAGCCGAAGCCATCCCATCCACCTTGGACTGTGTACCAGACAGCTCCCCGGCCAGTGTTACAAAGTCATCTCTAAACTCATTACCCAGTGAGACTTGAAGGGGCTGAAAGCAAAAGGAGAATGATCACCTGGCCAGATGGCAGGTGGATCTGCAGGCTCTCCTCGGGGACCCCTGGACTGGAATCGAAAGGAAACGCGAGTTTACTTATGTCACGGCAGCTTCTTTGAAGCCTGTTGGCACCATGTTATAATTAGCACCAGCAATCCAAAACGCCTTCAGATGGGCAAGGGTGGGGGTGCGCGTGGAGATGAATGTGCCCTGATGAAGCCTCACGCAGAACTTGGCTTAAGAAAAAGCCCCGGCGGTGATTTCTAGACTCGCTTTCTTCTGACTTCACAGCATGGCCCACGCTGCAGGATACCGAAGAGCCAAAATGCAAAAGCCATTGCCGTCCACATGAAAGAAGTTGGGAACAACTCTCGCAGCATATTTTAATAGTACTTATACGGCATGCACTACTTTCCCCGCAATAAAGTAATAGTTAGCTGTCTCATTCTAACCAGAAGAAAGACTGGAGGAAAAACTTGCCGTTTCCAATTGCAAATAGCACAGTAGTGTTGATGATGCGAAGATCGGCAGTGTTCATAGTGTCACTGTCAAGGTGTAGCTGACAATAAGGCAGGTAGGAGGTCACCGCGTGTGAGAGTGGAGAAGAAAAAGCCAAGTCTCCTGAAAGCACTGGGATAGCCACACAGGTAGCGAGACAGACTTAGAAATCAGCCTGTCTGCGTCCAACGAGCAGGTGCACGGGCCACTCGGAGCGAACCTTAGCAGGAGACTTACCTCGCTGGGTCTCACTCTCTCCTCCGCAATGACTCCTGTCTAGCAGGTTCTATGAGAAGGGAGTGGATTCAGGAACACTTAGATGCAGAGAGGCGCCCACATGAGGCTGGGTCCCCAGCGGTCAGGACTCAGGGTCTGTGGCTGACAGCATGACCTGGGACCCTGAGTTCCCATCTGAGCATGCACTAGGGGTCATTGCTCCCTTACTGTGGACATCAGTGGCTGCCCCTGGAAAAGGAGCACCCCTAGTTTCCTTTCCCATTGGTATCTTCTCTGCTTTCCTTCAGAGTGAAGGGTTCTAATTTTTAAAGTAAGCAGAATCCGTGTACAACTGCACCCTGTCATCAGCAGCTAACTGAGCGACTCAAGCCCAAGCCAGGCAGGTGCTGTGATGAGTGGTTTCTTTCTAAGCCTCTTCGTGGTGTCCTCCAGCTGACGCCAAGGGAGATGCTCACCCGTCTGCGGATGTAAGAGGATGGGTCCACCGTGGTCACGTTACAGTGCAGCAGCAGGGGTGGACATGGGGTGACTTCCACAAGAGGGAGAAGCAAGAGAAGAAGGAGAGTCCCGGGTGGCCGCAGAGCCAGAGGCCACTGCCTCTGCAGACCTCTGTAGCCCAGGCTGCGCTAGTGACTGAGTTGGTACTGCGCAGCACGCTGCCCCCAAACACCGCACGTTTGCTCTCTCACACGCCTGCTGAGGATAAAACTCCAGGAGCGGAGCTGGCTGGCTGTGGCTCAAGGTCTCCCGTGAGGTGACGGTCAACCTATTGATGGCATCTCCACCACAGTCTTCATTGCCCATGGGATCTACCACAGCCTATGTGCGGCCACGGGCCAACTCAGGGCTCCAGCCTTAAGACCTGGTCACCTCCCCAAAGCCTTACCTCCTAAAATTAATACATGGGTGAGTGTTTCAATCTGTATGTATTGGAGGGACACAAATATTCATATCATAGCTCTCGGTGCCTCTGAAGATACAGGAAATTTGCAAAACAAATTCTACCAGGTATTTCAGGAGCCGAGCATTATTATGCTATGCAAAATATTCCATGGCACCAGCAACAGTGAGGTGATTCCATTCTCATGCTATGAAGCTAGAGTAATTTTGACACTGAGAGAGAAGAAAGATAGTATGAAAGAAAAGAATGAAGAATGGATGGAAGAAAGAAAAGGAAAGAACAAGGAAAATAAAAAAGCAAGTCACTGTCACTTACACGTTTGAATACAAAATCCCCTCCAAAGATTAGCAAATGAAATTGGTTAGTATATTTAAAGAATGAAGCATCATAGAAAGAAAACCAAGATAGAGACCAAGATTTCAAAGAAATGCCAGTACTGAGTAATCTGGATAAGCAGAGAAACAGGTGAATTCGAGAGTTAGCAGGAAAGCACACAGATGAAAGTTAGCATCGCTTCCTGGGAATCAGCATTCGCTGGAAACAGAAGGGAGTTTTCACAACCCTCACCATGTGACAGCTGAATCATGAGAGACCTTCCCGCTAAAGGCAGAGACAAGAGAACTGCACTCACCATCAGTAGAACCGGTCAGCTCTGTTCTCGAAGTTTTCATCCACAAATGAGAATTTTAAAGAGCATGGAAAAGCATAGTCAGGTGTTTCTCAAAAAATGGCAGCATCAGCCGGTTGGAAACGCAGATCACCAAGACCCCCGCAGACCTCCCATGGCAGGAACTCTTGGTGTGGGAAAAGCAAGTGGGTACTGACAGCCCCTCGGGTGTCTGGCACCTGGGGTAGTGTGACAGCCTCACTGTCATCGATGGAGTGGCCTCTGCATCCACCCCAGTCTACTATCAAGACCAAAGAAGCCATTTTCCTTACTCCCTGAACTCGTCATCTGAGCTCTCACTGTTCAAAGTGAGAGAGAGGATTGCAGGTGGAGGAAAACTTGCACACATATTCCATCCCATCCTCCATGTCTCCTTCCATCAGACAAGGCCCTCACACTACTCTTGGCCCATGCGAGGGGAGCAAAAGGGGCCCAGGAGAGCCACGGCCAGGCTGAGCACAGAGGAGCCCTGCAGAGCCTTCAGTCCTTGCCCAGGAAGGGTCCCAGTGTCCTTTTGTGCACCTGCAACATGATGGCGCTTTCTCTACCGACACAAAGGAGCAGAGCCCCTGGCACTTCCCCCGCCACCGACAGGAGCAGCAGGGAGGGGCCCGGCTGTGTGGTCCCTGGGGTGTGCAGTGAACCTGGTGCCACAGTGCTGAAGGTGCGACATGTGCTAAGCAGTAACTGGGCAGAGTGCTGAAAAACGGTCTTCACAGTTAGCCACCGATAAAGCCAGCCTGCTTTCAGAGCAGAAAAAGGAAAGACACCATAGAAGTATAAGAAAAACCTCAAAAGGAAATAGGAGATTATTTGTGCATGTAATGTTTTTGGTAAGAAAAGCATTTTATGCTAGTTGCCAAATACAAGCACTGAAGGAAAAGAATGGCAGGCATAGCTATGCAAAAATGCAGAATTTTCAGATGAAAAAACACATAGTGGCAATTTTTAAGTAACTTTTCATTAGCAGAAATACTTTTCATATACACATAAACACACATGCACACGCCAAATATGAAGTTTTTCCAATGTATCTCACATAACAAATTTTTTGTATCAATTAGGAACAAGGTAACACTTAGTCAATTTAAAATAATGATGAATGAAGGGTATAAATACTGCTGGAGGAAGACAGGGGAAACACTCCGGGACATTGGCATAGGCAATGACTTTTTGGATAAGACCCCAAAAGCGCAGACAACAAAAGCAAAAATAGACAAATGGGATCCTATCAAACTAGGAAGCCCCTGCAGAGCAAAGGAAACAATTAGCAAAGTGAAGAGAAAACTGAGAGTGTGAGAAAATGTTTGCAAACTGTGCATCTGACAAAGGATTAATATCCAGAATATATAAGGAGCTCAAGAAATTCAACAACAACAGAAAATCCGGTTGAGAAATGGACAAGGGGTACGAGTGGACAGTTTCACAAAAGAAGTGCAGAAGACCAACAAACACGTGAAAGCGCTCAGGATCCCTGACCATCAGGGAAACGCACGTGGATGAGTGAACGCATGGATAAGCAAGTAGACGATGAGGCGTCACTCCAGTTAGAATGGCTGCTATCAAACAGCTAAAAACAAAGCTGATAGGGTGTGGAGAAAAGGCTACCGCATTACACTGCTGGTGAGAATACAAACTGGTACAACCATTTTGGAAAACAGAATTAAAATTCTTCAAGAAAGTACAAAGACCCTACCATGTGACCCAGCTACCCACTCCTGGGACGCATCCACAGGAAATGAAGCCAGCACCTGAGAGACATACCTCCTCTCTCAGGTCAATTGCAGCCCTGGTCACAGCAGCAAAGCTAAGGAACCAGCCTAGATGCGGACCCAGAGAAAGGAGATGTGGTATATACACACTGCAGTGTCACTCAGCCTTCAGAATGAAATCCTCACCTTGGCAATGAGACAATGGAGCTGAATGTTATTGTGCCATGAGAAATAAGAGAGACACAGACACACACAGTGTCCACAGACATTGTCCATTTTCTGTCGTATGTGGCTGCTCATATATAGAGAGCACAAAAAAATCTGTGGGTGCCTCTTATTTGGTATGTACACATTTATCAATTTTGTGTTCTCTCAATTGTATCTTTTAAGTAATAACATCAGCTTCTTTTTTTTTTTTTTTTTTTTTTTGACAGGCAGAGTTAGACAGTGAGAGAGAGACAGAAAGAAAGGTCTTCCTTCCATCGGTTCACCCCCAAAATGGCGGCCACAGCCGGCGCTGCACAGATCCGAAGCCAGGAGCCAGGTGCTTCCTCCTGGTCTTCCATGTGATAACACCCACTTCTTTCTTCACTTTGTGATCCCTGTCATAAATCCTATGTTACATGATTCTTATGTCTATTTCAAGAAAGATAGTTGGTATGTTATGTATGTAATATTTACATAAAAATGAATATGACACTTTTAAACATCATGAAATCTTAAAAAATATTTTGATTAAAAAGTAAACTTTCCTCAAGTGAAAGAAAAAATAGAAAAAATAAAAGTAATTTTTTTTAAAAAAAAAGCGAAATAGTCAATTAGACATGACAAAATCCCAATGGGCAGCAGGCATATTTAGAAAACCTTTTATTTTCTTACGATTGGCAAAATTTAAAATAACAAGGTGTTGTTTTCATTCTTGAATTTCATAAAGTTTTTTTTGATTGTGATATGTAAAGTTAGAAGGCGAGAAATCAGCAATGACAGGAAGCACTGAGAGCCATAAACAGACAAGAATGGTGCAGAACGTGCTAACTGTATCCATCAGCGGGCCAGTCCCACTTCCCTTGATTACTGTTATCCGGAGGAGTGCCTTGCTGGAAATACAATGCTCACCAACAGCAGTGGTGAAGCAAACGATCGTAGATTCCTGCTCACTCCTACGGTGCGTGGGTTTGCGGAATCCATGGACGAGACATCTGCTGACCCGGAGGAAGGTCTCAGAAACAGCCGACATGCTGCAGGCAGTGAGCACAGGGCCACCCCATCCAACGAACAGGAGGAACTTGAGTTTGATCGTGTGATACAAAGATGACGTTTAAATTTCCCGGGACCTTTATTCTGGCGTTCGTTTATGAGAATGTATTAGTGAAGACTCCCAGTGAGCCGAAAGTGAGCAAAAAGTCTCCTAATGGGTCCACTTCCTGTGTGTGCCCTGGACTGCCATGCCGAGCTCGGATTCATACCAGATTTCTCGGACTTGCAGTTTCACACTGCTGTGGACATAATCTTTGCTTTAAATCAAGAGAATTTTATTTTCAAATGAATTTATTTGCACAAGTTGATGCCATCACACGCATGAGAGATAATTACAGAGCCGAAAGCAGAAAAGGTATCCAATTTAAGAAAAACTGTGCCACTAAATATATTACACAAAGAAAATACAATAAAGCCAAGTGGTTTTAAGTGAGTGCCTGAAAATAAATGTTTAAATGAGAAAGAAGGAGATGTTTTAGGTGAGCCAGAAAGGGTAGAGGCGGCTGGGGTCTATGACAATGAGAGCGTCCCCTCTCTTCACTCTTAGCTGCTCAGCCGGGGTCGCCTCACTCACAGGTGACTGGAAACGGTGAAAGACCTGCTCTGACATTATGAGAGATTGAGAGGCAAACGTCTTTGCAATACATTTATCTTAATTTTCCTAGAAAGACAGAGAGACCGACAGACACAGTGATCTTCCATCAGCTGCTCCCCAACCCCCAGATGCCCACAGTGGGCAGGGCTGGGCCAGGCCAACCCTGGGATCCAGGTACCGCCATTGGCTGCAGGAACCCGTCTAATGGAACCGTCACCTGCTGCCTTCCAGACTGTGCGGTAGTAGGAGGCTGGAACTGGAAGCAGAGCTGAGACTGAAACCCGGACGCTTGGGTCTGGGATGAAGTGTAGTGGAGGTGCGGACGGCTCCACAGGAGTTCCCTGGGACTTGGGCAGCACTGGCTTTGTGTGCTAAGCATCACTGAACGAACTCCAGGGCACTGCAGACCGCGGCTACTCCTGGACGCGACTGTCCACACGTCTGCCCCCGCTTCTTCCTTGCAACCCCAACCCAAACAAACTCTGCACCACAGTTCAACCTGAAACTGCTGTGCCGTGGCCTTGGGGACTGCGTTATACTCGTTACCAACTACAGTGAAACCGGGAGTAGCTGCACGCCCAGGTGTCCTGCAGAGGCGCCCACAGGAGCTGACTTCTGAGCACTCGCACCGAGGTGGCCTCCCCGCAGCCCCTCGCAGGACCAGCCGCATCAGCGCCGCCTGCGGGTGTTCCAATCAGGCACCTCAGGAGCCAGACTAGGAAGGCACTAGAGTTGCCCGCTGTCCATCAACCGTCCCCGGCGTGTCCGGCCCCATCCCAGCCTCTAAATTCAGAAGCAGCTCGCTGCTCTGATCGCAGCTTAATTGTGCAGAGCGATCTTTCAAAAGCTGTTTCTTTACTTTTTTTTTTTTTTTTTGAACAGTCAGGATGAAATTGGCTCCTGGTCAGCCAAGCATTTTCTTTCTTTCTTTTTTTTCCCTCCCTCCTCTGAGATAGAGTAGCCAAAAAGGATTTTGTTTTGTTCCATTTTCCTGCAAAGCTATGGACAGCCAAATATGACTACAAATTATCTACATTGTTTTTGTAAAGGAAAATATATTTATTTTTCTAGCACTTTGAAATGTCGCTTGCGAGGGCCAGGGAACTCATGTGACCCCTGATTTCTGTTCCACTCTCACCCTAATTGGAGAGCTCTGAGCACACCAGAGGGTGTTTGTGGCTAAATTGGGGTATTATGAAAATAGTTCACAAAGCATGTGGAAAGCTATATATAAAAATGATATTTACTTCTCATTTTAAATGACGCCTAAGACAAAAGGCATATAGGTAAACACAGCTGCAACAGTTTTAGGCGTATAATCAAATGCAAAAATAATATTGGAAAACTATGTTAATTATTGTAATTAAATTGTGAACAGTATTGATAGAAAAATATCTTTAAAACATATAAAATCAAAGTGGAGCTTATCCCTCGAGGAAGTTTGCACTGTTACCCACAGTGGGGCTGGATGGACGCACAGGCAGCCAGTTCCTCACCGCGCCCCAGCAACCGAGCCGAAGGGAGGGGCTCACGCTGCCACAGAAGACCCTGTGTATCCTGGTCCCAATTTCAAATTTCGGGGAACCAATTTTGCTTATCTCACTTTCCCAGCTCCTGGAAGCGGGTAGAGGACGGTGGGAGAAACACGGGCCCGGGCGTCCCATCGGTCTGCACCGGGCAAGCATGGCTCAGCCACGTCTCACCGGTGCTGAGCTGGGTCTCCCTGAATCCGTCCCTAACAGGAGACGAGGCTCTGGAGATCTTCAGAAAACCGAGTCCTGCTGGGACGGACAATTGTCCTGGGCACAGAGAAACGCACCACGATGCTGCACGTCCACCTTCCCTGCCTTGTGAGGGTACACACGTGAAGTGCCCATCCTTGCCTCTACACACAGCAATTCTGGAAAGGTCTCTGCAAACTTTGCTGCACCGTAAAGCCCACCGTGTCCCAGGTCTACAAGACTGTCCTTGGCTGCTTGAAACTCGGCTTTCACGCTCCCCCTGGGCCCCCAGGCTCCCAAGACACTCAGTGCCGTGAACAATTTTTCAACCTGCCTTTGTGACTTGTTCTCACCTAATGCACTTTGCTCTCAGGAACCTGCTGGGGGTAGCAGAAAACCCGCCACCAACCCAGGGGTTTGCTGGAGCTGCGTCTCTTCGCTACTCCACATCACCCAGGAGGAAAAATGCCCTTGAGCATTTCCAATCAACGTGACTCTCAGCAAAGGTGGGCGCAGGAGCCGTCGGGGCTTCGCCATCTGCTTCTGGGTGGGAGTGTCTGCACGGGGACTGGGCTTGCTGCCGAGCCCTGCTGCAGCCCCGTGGCGTGTTTCCTGTGCGTGTTCTCGCTCCGCACGTTCACCTCCCTTTCAGTTTTCGCTTCCGTCTTGATGAGCAATGTTTGTCCCTGGCTGGAGCCTTTACAGCAGTTTCACAAATGTCTTTTTCTCATTTCTGTGGGGAGAGATTGGTGCACTTGTTCATTCCTAGATCGGAGCTGCTGCTGAATTCATTTCGCTCTTTAATTCACTCACTTTTGCATTCTGGTGCCGAAGTCCTAAGTGCCTTAGCTTGTCTTGCTGTTTCATTTGTATCGTCTGCTCTAGCAGTTGGATTTATTTCTCAGGGGAGAGGCAGATGAACAATTACTTCACAAAGAAACTGAATTTCCAACAAACGAATACAAACCACTGGGTGAGTGCAAGAAGGGGACCCAGGCCAGGCAGAAATGCACCTGCTCGCCTCTCGGGAGCACGCACCTCTGGACGCCAGCCACAGAACACAGGGAGATGCTCCCCTTGGCAACACCATGTCACCAAGGTCGACTCCGAGCAACACAGCCAGGCGGATCTGCTCAGCCTCAAATCTCCCCCAGGACATGGTGCGAGTCACTCAGATCGGTTTTCCCCAGACAGTTCACCTGCAAAATCAGATGTCTGTATCATAGCGTTGGGGGAATAGCAACCAAGTGACATTTGTGAGAAACACTTGGAAAACTGTTGCCACTCCCGTATTCCCACGCACCCTACCACCTGCCAAGGTAAATCGATGCTGTAAGGGCTAGAAGGCAATCTGTGGAGGGAAAATGTAATGAGAGGAGAGCATACAAGGTAGTGGGACCTCTTAGGACCCTGGGGCTTGCGCTGCAGCATAGCAGGTGAGGCTGGGACACAGGTATCCCATAAGGGCCCCAATCCAGCTCCCTGCTGATACACCTGAGAAAGCAGAAGCAGATGGCCCAACTGTTTTGGATGAAGGTCTTGACTCCTGGCTTCGTTGAGGCCATTTGAGGAGTGCACAAGCTCATGGAAGATCTCTCTCTGCCTCTCCTTCTCTCTTTGTAATTCTTTCAAAATAATAAGTAAATATTTCAAAAAGAAAACTCTTAGGACACAAATGTTTTTGCACTCAATAAATAGAATAAAAATACTAAGCCTGGTGCAGTCTGGAGGGGAACATAAAATGGTTCAGCTTCCACACAAAACAATATGATGGGCCAGTGCCGTGGCTCACCAGGCTAATCCTCTGCCTGCAGTGACAGTACCCCAAGTTCTAGTCCCAGTTGGGGTGCTAGATTCTGTCCTGGATGCCCCTCTTCCAGGCCAGCTCTCTGCTGTGGCCAGGGAGTGCAGTGGAGGATGGCCCAAGTGCTTGGGCCCTGCACCAGCATGGGAGACCAGGAGAAGCACCTGGCTCCTGGTTTCAGCCATAGTGGCCATTTGGGGGGGTGAACCAACGGAAGGAAGACCTTTCTCTCTGTCTCTCTCTCTCACTGTCTAACTCTGCCTGTCCAAAAAAAAAAAAATATGATGGTGCCTCAAGCATTAAAACTCAGAATGTTGTATAAGCAGCAATTCCTCTTCTGGGTAAAAACCCCTAAGAATTGCAAGGGGCAACTTGAGCAGGCACGTATACCACAGTGCTCACAGCAGCACAATTCTCTTCAGCTGAAAAGCGGAGGCAATGTAGATGGCCACCGCCGACTGAACTCCATGGGTAAACAGACATGGCACGGACACGCCACAGACTGTGGCTCAGCCTTGACAATGCCGGGAACGCTGATGCATGCTGCAACGCGGATGAACCTCAAAGACAGGACGCTGAGCCAGACAAGCCACCTATGAAAGGGTCAGCGCTGCATACGTCCACGCGTGTGCCATACCTAGCACAGTCCAGGCCACAGAGAGAGCAGGGCCAGTGAGGCCAGCAGGGGGCAGGCGGGGCATGGGGAGTTACTGTTGCATGGGCATAGGACGTCAGTGCGGGGAGAGGGAGCTGGTGCTGCTGGCGGTCACACAAGGAAGCCAATAGACTCTGCACGTCACAGTGGCTAAGACAGGGAGTTCTGCGTGACGGCTGCTTCACCATAACACTCAATAAAATGGGTATTAAAGGCACCTCTGCACACACACCACAGTGTCATGCCAAGCATCTGCAGTGAATAATAACGCGTTTGGTAAATAAACTTATTTTTATCACGCCTTCCCCTTCTGGTAGTCTATCAAGATGGTCATTCATTTGGCTGGGCTGTGGATGAGAAACACACTAGACCTTTTATTTTGCTTTTATCTGTTTGTCCGTACAAATCCTCAACAAATTTCAGTGTTATGTCTGTCGATTCATCACGTTTGCCTGCTGGCTGATCCGATAGTTTCCAATAAGCCAGGCTCAGGGATCTGTGATACAGGAGAAGGTCTGGGATCCAGTTTCAGCCTTCTCCCAGCCTTCTCTGACTCCTCCCCATGTACAGTCACACCCACCAACCGCCCACAGCTCCCTGGGGGCTGCTCCTCCCAGGACCCGCCATCCAGGGCTGGGTGCAGGCAGCCTGCACCCCCCTCACCCCGCCCTTCCTTCTCTTTCTCTGTCAGTCACTCTATTTCTCTTTCCTGTTGAGGACTCTCACTCACCGGCTTCCCCAACAGACACAATCTGCCACTCCACGACATGGAAACCAAAGTGCTCTCCCTTTGCAAACAGCCTGTGCGTGGAAACTGCCGTGCCAACGATAACACAGCGGGAAATCGCTTTCCTCACTCATATTATTGTCAGAGAGGCTTCCACCTGCCATTGTGCAGAGGACGCTGGTGAATCATTCTAACAGATAGACGACTGCTAGCCCAGGTCTGTCGTGTGCTGTCGTGTGCAACTGGTGTCCCTGACCGTCACCCCAAAGTGTGCAGAGCTGAGTGAGGGCACACACAGGTGTAGACACAGAGGCCTTGCCAGTCTGCTCCCAGGTTACTGCCCACTCTGGGGCTCGTCTTTCCCCTGCACTGATGAGTGGACAGCAGTGGGTAGATGTCCAAGGCCACCGTCCTGCAGGCAATGGGTCTCTCAGACGACAAACAGGAGCAAGGAGCCCCCGGAGACTCCTCCAGTGGGCTTCAGGCCTCCACGAGCGGGGGAATTCGGGAAGCTGAGAGACATAAGTGGGTTTTCTCCCCACCACCCCTTGAATAATATGTGAATCTCAGAATAATAGCTAAGTAGACGCCTACTGCTCGAGTCCTGCGAGGTCAGGTCTGGCCGGTGTGAAGGAATAGGGAAATAATGCAAGCTTTGCACTGGGATCACTGTCTGGGGGACTTGTGCAGAGAGTCACAGCAGTGCAAGCGGGAGCCGAGCCTGGAGCGCGGGTTTCCTTCCTCCGGGTCAGCCCATTCTCCTACCTCCAGGAGCGCACAGAGACCCGGCCCACGCGGAAAACATCAGAGTGCAGCAAAAGCCTAAACAGGGCGTCGAGGGCTTGAACGCGGGTGGGACCAACCAGAGAAAAAGTTTCCCCTTTCTGCCTGTGTTGCCGGCATTCGTGCGTCCAAGCCTCAGCCTTCCGTTCACTTGTGGCGTAATGTCTGGCTGCTTCCGCATCAGCAACCGTGGGTGATGGGTGGGGACGCCCGTTCCATCTGATTCAATCCTTCTCCCTGGTCTCACTGCTCCCCAGGCTCGCTCGGGCTCTGGGCCCCCTGTGCAGGAGAGGACATGCTCTGCTTTGGCGCTGCTCAGTCACCGCCCTCTACTCCACGAGGGTCAGCGGGCGGCTAGGCCCCCTGGGACAACATCAAAGTCCTGCACAACCCTCTGGGCCGTGGGTGTTCAAGTGCTGGGGTTTTCTTGGTGCCTGCTGAGCCCTGGGTGCTTCCCAGGTGAAAGCAGAGAGAGCTGCAACTCACCTCTGGGGGCGCCCGCATCACCGGCTTCTGCAGCCAGAAGTCCACCCCACGGCCCAGAGACGCTGGGCAGCTCAAGCCTGGCCATGCTGCTTAGTGTCCACCTGTCTCAGCAGAACCCTGCATTCCCGTCAAGGCCGCCAGGGGCTGCCCCTGCCTCACCCACGGCTCCTCGACCACTCGGAGTGGAGGGGTGAGACTGCTGCCAGGTGAGCTCTTGTGTATTTAACCCAAGGAGGACAACTCAGGTACTCCCCCCCCCCCCTTTTGGAAGTAGGGACTAATTTCTTCTTGTCTCCTTGAGCTCTGGTCAACATAGCTAGCCCCTTAAAGTCCCGTAACATGTCTGCTAACTATATCAACGCAGTCCGTCTATGGTGCGTGTATGTTGGGTGCACAAATGAATAAGCAAAGATATTTTCCCAGGTGGAAGAATGCCCCGTGAAGACCTAGAGCCAAAGCTTGTTAGTGGTGGGAGCGCCGTCTCCCATTGTTCTTCTAACCACATGAACGGACACTGGCGGGTAAGGCTGCCGCCTGCAGCCTTACAGGCACTGGTTCAGAACCCACCTGCTTGAAATCCAGCTCTCTGCTGTGGCCTGGGAAAGCAGTGGAGGATGGCCCAAGTCCGTGGGCCCCTACACCTGCATGGGAGACCTGGAAGAAGCTCCTGGCTCCTGGTTTCAGATCGGTGTAGCTCAGGCCATTGCGGCCATTTGGGGAGCGAACCAGTGGATGGAAGATCACTCTCTCTGCCTCTGCCTCTCTGTAACTCTGCCTTTCAAATAAATAAATGAATTAAAAAAAAAAAAAAGAACAGGACATAGGCAAGGATTCATGCCCTACTGAACTGTTTACATTTTCCAATGATTTCATACCTTCCATTTTAATTCAGTATTATTGATATTTTGAAGATAGCTTTCCATGTGATAACATAATAAAATCATTGTGCTGGGAAGCCAAATACCTAATATGAATGGGACTTATTTACCAGGATACAAAGATGAGCTTGGAGTTCTCAGAGAAGAGGGGAGGAGAAGGAAGACTAACATTTGTGGATCACCTGTGGTGTTATGGATTGAACACGGCATGGTGCCCCAGACTCAGCAGGCATCGGAGCCCCTACAATCTTCTGTTAACAGCTGATGGATGTGGCTGGGTGCAAATATGGCATCTGAAGGTAGAACCTTTGGGAAGTGGTCGGACTGGATGAGACTGCTAGGGCGGAGCCCCACGACTGTCTTTATACAGAGAGACCATGGGGCAGTACAGGAAGTGGATTCCCTGGGGTCTCGCTGCTCCTGGTCACCACGTGATCCTCTGTCCACACCCACGTCACCACTGCCAGGCTTCACCAGATGCCGAATGAATGGGACCACCAATCTCAGACCGTGACCCCCCACTGTGAGCTCACAGACCTGCTTCCCTCCTAAGTGCCTTCTCGCTCAAGAAAGAAGACACAGTGGAACACAGGGAGATGCCCAACAAGGCATCTTTCTTACCTGCTACGACCCAGCAAGACGGCTACACTACAGTTGTTAATCCTGCCAAGTGGGAAATTAGCTAATGGCTAAAAGCACCTGTAAGTGAGACCAGTTCAAGTCCAAAGCCCCCTGTGCTCTATCGTGGTGAACCCACAGATGACTGAATTCCTGAATTCACTTACCTTGTTCTAGCGGATGTGTCTCTCACTGGACCAGTTTTCATTGAGGAATACACAACATAAATATTCCCCACTGGACTGTGAGTTCCACGAGAACAAGGAATGTATCTTTCAGATCTCTGGCCCTGAGGTTCAGCACAGTGCACGCTGCTTGGCACATACGAAATGGCCTATATCTTTCCATAAATCAGTAAGCAGTATTTCACAGAGTTCAATGGTACCCAGGAAAGGGTGCAGAATCATGCACACCGTGCATTTGAGCATCGCAACAGGTTCTAAGAAAGGCCCATATTTTAAAACTTGAAGATAAAACCTGAAATTTGCCACTTTTATTCCTTTGTGAAATACGTTGGTGCAAGAAGAGGGAGAGGGAGAGGGAGCTGAGCCTGAGGGCAGTTTCCCTTCTAAGACAGGGAGGAGCAGATTGTAGCAGCGAATGCAGTGTCCTGGCAGCCTGCATCAGGAGAGAACGTGAGAATCCATGTTTAAAACATTCCCCGCTAAGGCAGCTCTCGGAGTTACAAACTCCCGTCTCGGAGATGCCTGAGCCCCTTGGGAGGTTCGAGGGGAATGGGCGACTCGTTCCTCTGATTTAGATCGTGCCTTCCCCAGTCGTTCCTGGCCGTGGCTCGGCAAGATCTCCAGATGAAATGAGTCGACTTGACATACCAGCGTGGGAGACTCTTTCAGAACTGGGTAAATACGTTCCATTCTCCTGCAGAGCCTGCCACTTTCTGACATTGATCCTGAAATCAGCAGCTGCCAAAATGGCAGCACCGAAACCAGGCTTGAAATGGAGGGACTGGAAGGCGAGACCCCGTACAGAGGTGGGCGGCTCCAGTCTGTGGACAGCGGCTGTGCCTGGGGTGTGCAGACAGGAGCCCTGCCTTCTCCCCCTCACCCCGGCAGCAGGCTGAGTCCAGGAGTGCGCGGGCGTGCTGATCTGGACCGGAGGATTTTCCCACCCGGGGTAGCTCCTTCCTACCTCCCAGGACTGAGCAGAGAGTCTGCAAACCCTGCTGTTCTGGTTCTCAACCTCATCACAAGGGCAGGACCTCGCAAGACAGCTCTGGCTGCTGCTTCTGAGTCAGGCTGCTGAGATCAAAACCCCAAGCAGGACCCTCAGAATCTGCACTGGGGGTCGCGCTCTGGGGTGCTGAGGACTGCGTTCAAAACCCACCCCCAGTCGCTCATCCACCCACCTCCCTGGCGCCACCCGCCCTGCCCATCCAAGCCTCTACCCCAGTGCCTGGCCCCTGAGACGATGCCCAGGCGAGTTTTCAATGATGTCAGGATGGCAATGCTGGTGATAATCCTGATATCAACAGACCCAGCATACAGTGCAGACAGAGGCAAAGGCTGGCTGAACAATAAAAACCCGCATCTGCGTAGTAAGACATCCTGAGAGCCGGGAATTCTACAGTTGGTTTATTCTCCTTCCGTGTCTCACGGCCAGGGGCACAGGTCCATCCTTCTCCCTGCTGTCCACCCTCATGGGCTGTGCGTTGCCCTCAAGTTCACTGCCTCTTTGGCTGCCGAGGGGCTTCAGCCCACATTCTCACACAACACACAAGTCCAGAAGAATCACCACGGCCTCTCCTTGGCCTCCACTTTTTACATGAGATAAACTTTCCCATAAGCCCCTGGGCTGGCCTCCACACAGGTGCCACTGGCCAGCGTTGCCAGCAAATGTGCATCACCACAAGGCACCCAGACACCTGCCACCGGCCTGGGCCACTCTCCCGAAGCTCATGGCTGGAACAGAGGATGTCAAACGCGGAGCCCAGCAGGACAGAAGGAAAGGGAGGGTAGTGCGGCGGCCGCATGGCTCTGACGGAAGCGGAAGAGTGGGAAGAAGCCCACAGCAGAGAGCCCGCCCCCCAGAGTCGTGCTCCGTGAGCGGCCGTCTTCAGCACCTGTGAATAAGAGCCGGGCTCTGTGCCGCCGCTGGGAAACCAGGAGCTCCATGAATTGAGCTGAACACCTCCCAGTCCACTCGCTCGTCCCGAGTTCCTCAGTGCGTAAGTAGTTCACCTGGGATCAGTCCCCTGACCGCAGGGCGCATCAGAAACTGGGAGAGCCAGAATTAACATCTGTGTCGGTGCAAAAACCCAAGATCCTTGTGCAGGTTTTTGGTTTTGTTTTGTTTAGCGCTGTTTTCAGGACCCCTCCGAGCTACCATGGTCAAGTGGTGACCGATTCCTGACGCTGCCGAGCCTGCCAATCTGCCGGAGGAGCGCTGACAGCGTGTTTGAAACGACTTGAGTGGCGTGCTGGGCTGGCGCACGCAGGCTCTCAAGGGCTCACTGCACCTGCTCTGCCGCGAACTTACGGTGACTTGAGATGAGCTGGGTGCGACTTCTCTGTACGAAACCACGGTTTTGGAGCTTCGTCTAGAGGGACGGGCTGAAGTGTGCCCTTGGTCCATGCCCACATTTCAGAAATATGCTGAGGTAAATATTACGGAATGCTGTTTGATGGACAGCTCTGAAAAACATGAAAATCCACATGTCATTAAAAGCAATGCAGATTTTGTAAAATTATTCTGGCCCGTTAACTTCTTCCTTCCCGTCTTCCTTTCTTCTCTGCCTTCCTCCCCCACCGTCCCTCCTTCTCTCCCCTTTTCTTTATATTTTCCTTATTGATTTAATTAGCTGAGACTGTCTTACCCCAAATCTCCACCGAGGTGGTGAGGTTTGATTAGGTAATAATTGGAACGTGTCAGTGAATCTCTGGGGAAAGTGATAGGCGCTAGCTGGTCCCCAAACACATCTCTACGCCTCTCAGCCAGCCGTGTTTCGTAGATGCAGTTTTACTGAGTCAGCATAAAATGGCACGGGCTGATTATAGTTCTCCCAAACTTAGAGAACTCACAGCAGAGACATGATGTCTAGAGTTACCTAAATCATTGCCGGGAGAATTTAGAATAAATGTCAAAATGGTCATTCCTGTTTGCCACTCATCAAAACATTTTGGCTGCCTGTTTACATGGAATTGAGTTATCAAAAATAGTTTGAAGTGTTCCCCCATGGCAAATAAAGAAAAGAAGCCAGATAATATGTCTTTTAGGCCAATAAAATGCGCAGGCCTTATGCATCAAACATGATTATTGTTATCAAATAAAAACACAGGACATTCAGCTTCATTAGAATTATGTATAATTCTCTATGCCTCTGAGAGCACCTCAAAAAGTTAGTCGGAAACGGAATTAAGGGACAAGTTAATTTGGGTGCAAACAATTTTGAAGACCATGCCGTTGTTTCATAACACATTTTATGTGAACTTTTCTAAGATCCCTCATGAGCATGGATTTCAAAAATTCCTGCAACAAAATCAACTTATCTTTTATTTTTATTTATTTTTTACGATTCATTTCTAATATTTGAAAGGTAGAGTTACACACACAGGGAGAGAAGGAGAGAGGGAGAGAGAGAGATCTTCCATCCTGCGGTTTACTCCACAGATGGTCACAACAGCCAGAGCAGTGCCAGACCAGTCAGGAGCCAGGAGGTTCCTCTGGGTCTCCGTGGGGGCGCAGGGGCCCAGGAACATGGGCCATCTTGCACTGCTCTCCCGCATGCAGTGAAGGAGCTGGATCTGAAGTGAAGCAGCCTGGATTCAAATCAGCGCTCACATAGATGACGGCTTAACCCACTATGCCACAACGTGCGTCCCTAAACTTATCTTTTAATTCAGTTTTCCACTATTTTTTTGAAATTGACTTTATATGTACACTGAGATAAAAATATTGCTTGAGGCACATAAACACTACAACTTAGCTGTTGACCTGAGAAAACTGTTTCTAAAGTACATACTTCTTTTCTGTGTGTTCATGGTTTGGCTCTGCTCAACGGCTCTTGTTCTACAGCCATTCCTGACACGGCCCCTGAGCTGAGAGTCTCAGTCCCACCCACACTGCAGCCTAGCCTGCCCAGTGGTCACGTGACCCAGCTCTCCTGATCGTAATAGATCAAGCTCACTGCCTCAGGATGAGCGAGCACGGACAGAACATACATGGACACTCTGACAGTTGCTCCTCATGTGTGGTTTGTTCAAGCACATGACACTGCCTTTCATTGCATAACTTTTTCCCCCTATTCTTAGGTTTCTCTTGCATTTCCTCATCAACTTTTCAATTTATTATTTATTTATTTCCTCCCCTGAAAAATTGTAGTCATTAATTTTTCTCTCTCCTTCAATACACAAGGGTTGGAAAAAGTTTTTAAAAAAATCTTGGGGTTGGCGCTGTGGTGTAGTGGGTAAAGCCTCCACCGGCAGTGCCAGCATCCTGTATGGATACCAGTTCTAGTCCCAGCGGTTCCACTTCCAATCCAGCTCTCTGCTGTGGTGTGGGAAAGCAGCAGAAGACGGCCCAAGTGCTTGGGACCCTGCACTATGTGAGAGACCTGGAAGAAGCTCCTGGCTCCTTCCTGGCTTCAGATCAGTGCAACTCTGGGCGTTGCTGCCAATTGGGGAGTGAACCAGTGGATGGAAGACTTCTCTCTCTCTCTCTCTCTCTCTCTCTCTCTCTCTGCCTCTCCTCTCTCTGTGTGTAACTCTGACTTTCAAGTAAATAAATAAATCTTTAAAGAAAACCTCTCAGCTGGATGTTTACCCTGGGTAGCATCATTAGAAAGGAACGACACTCGCAAGGTCAAAGACACAAGCAGAGGCAAACGTGCTGTGCACCGTGTGGCTTCCCTCTCCGGTTTTCTGTGAGAAGGTGAGACGTTTATATCTTCCATCATATCTGCAGGTGTAAAGGAACTATTGCAGGCAGATTTACATCCAGTGACTTAAGAACGTCTGGACGTTGGGCTCAGAAAGTGCTTGTGAACTGTAGGAGAGTGTGCAAAGGGAGCCGGTAAGCGCGTGGTGACACTCCACGTGCAGGTTCACCCAAAGCCCTGCTGCCCTTCCTTCGTCTGTCACTTGACTTCTCTGGACACCAGCGTGTGCTGTTTCACCACTTCCTGTGGCATGGGCTGGGAACTCACACGTCCCCACACTTCGTGGCCGCTAACAGCTGTCTAATGTCTTAGTCTCCACCACTTTTCATGCTGAACGAACACAGAGAGATTCAGAAAGGCTTTTTCCTGGTTTTGCAAATGCCCACTGCTCATGAAGTCCATCCTGATGGGGTTTGGAATTCAACTACACGCAAATATAAGGTGGATAGTCACAACTACCGACAGAATTGCAAAGACTGAAGGAGAGCCCCTCAGTACCTCAGTATCTGTCTCCTGCACATTCCAACTGCCAGCAGAGGTCGATGAGCCTTAGTGAACTAATACTCAATGGAACTCATTAGCGGATGTGAAAACAGCAAACTTCACTCAGCCTGCTGGGCAGAACAGGGTTGGGGAGGCACATACCATCCCTCCGAGTCTCAGAAGAGGCCAGGGAATGCCTCCCAGCCCAGTCTGTTAGGAACTGGAATAGAACACTTGAGACTGGAGAATTTTTAAAGATTTCTTTATTTATTTGAAAGTTGGGAGTTACACAGAGAAAAAAGAGGGAGAGAGAGGGAGAGGGAGAGAGAGAGAGCGAGAGAGAGAGAGAGAAAGGTCTTCCATCTGCTGGTTCACTGCCCAGTTGTCCACAATGGCAGGAGCTGAGCCCATCTGAAGCCAGGAGCCAGGAGCTTCTTCCGGGTCTCCCACATGAGTACAGGGGTTTAAGCACTTGAGCCATCTTCCACTGCTTTCCCAGGCCACAGCAGAGAGCAAGATCAGAAGTGGAGCAGCAGGGAGGTGAACCGGTGTCCATATGAGATACAGGCACTGCAGGCGGTGGCTTTACCTACTACGCCACCATGCCAGTCCCAAGCTGGAGAATTTTGAAAATCTTGACTTACTTCTTACAGCTCTGCAGGCAGGAAGAACATGACGGGCAAAGGGACTTTGTGCCGACAATCCATGGCAGAAGGCAGAAGGGCAAGAAGGGGACGGAGCAGCAGAGAGCTAGGCTGGCATCCAGAACCAGCCGCCTCTCGGGGAATGAACCCACCCTCACCGTAAGACTCACTCACAAAGGCCGAGCCCTCCTGACCTCTCGCTAGGGTCCACATCCCATCTGCCGCACTGGGCACTGGGGATGCACATCGACCATAGCGCCCGCTGTCACCTCGGCAGGCGCCCAACAGCGGGAGTGGGCTATGTAGGCACTGCAGACCTTGAGCTGTGTCGTGGCACCTGCCGTGTGGCTGACTTTCAGAAGCACGGGTGCCGGAGTGCGGACGGGCAGGCCGCCTGTGTCCGCTCGTGTACAGCTGTTGCCCAGCGACTGCCTGCCAGAAGCTCAGGGCTGTCACAGATTTGCTAACGTTCAGAAGTGTGGTTACTGGCATGAGGCTGGCGCTGACCGGCTCCTTCTCAGATACGCAGCCCCAGAGGAGGGCTCTTACGAAGATCGGCTGCTTTTCAGCGCCTGCGGGCTGCCGCGGTTTCCTCTAACTCACGGTGGGGACTTGTGCACAACGTGGGACTTATGCCGAGGAGCAATCTCTTCCTTTTTTGAAGATGAGAAGAAAGAAATCACTGTGAGCACCTCTAGCCCCTTTCTTTGGATCTTCCCTCAGCCAATCAGAGAGATTATCTGGATTTTTCCATGCGGGATGATTGTCAGCTAGTGCTGCCATGTAATGATCAGATGCCAAAACCTTTGGCAGGAAAATGACTCTACATACTGACTTTTTGTAAGGTATTGATAAAAGCCAAAGGTGGGACATTGAGGGTCTCCGGACAATGTCGACGTGAGACCCAGGACAAAACTCATTGACAAGAGCTCTTTCCTGTGTGCGTGTCAACCCTGTAGGAGAATGCTGGGGGCTTCTTTCAGCTTGGACCATCCCAGGAGTGATTAGCGAAAACGCTCTGGTTGGGTCTGCGTGGTGAGCAGGTGAGCAGGTGCAGAGCTCGGCGCCCAGCTGCCGTCTTTTCGGCATCTACTCAGTGGTTGCTGTGGCTCGTTTGCTGGGAACCTCACGTTTTACACCTTACGTGGGTCTGAGTGGAAGGTTTCCAACACGAAGAGCTTCAAGACGGCTCTCGACAGTGCACGCGGGGAGCGGAGAAACACAGACGTGGGGATACCCCCGGGTCCTCTTTGCATGGTCTGGATAGTAAGCCCCGAGGGATGTCAGGGTCCACTCCCGAAAACACCCAAGCAGGGATCCATCCAGGCAGGGAGAGACACTTGCTGCGCCACGTCTCCGTGTTGCTGCAACCTAATTGTTCGTTTAATGAGCTCTCTCTTTATCCTGCCTGGTGAGCTACTCCACACAGTTATGAATCTCTGCATGAAAAAAAAAAAGAAGAAGAAGGAACACTTCCTGACATCTGTTCTGAATTTGTTTTTCTTTAATTTTCATTTATACCCTCTTGTTCTATCATCTGTGTTGGGCTGAAAATAGGAAACCATGTTGACATTTTCCAAACCATTTAAATTTTATGTTCTTTAATTAAAATCCCCCTCTTAACTAGATAGACGTCGAACCTGTTGGGTAGAAGCCGTGATAGTACATTTTATCAAACACGACTCTTTTTAAATCTTCTCCTTTCCACAGGAAAACCAAGAAGAAAGATCTTGAAGTTACAGATTTTCTGTGTCAACCAAAACCAAAGAAGATTCACGTACTTTGATTTTTCTCCCGAAGCCAAGAACTAACTATGTTTAACTGAAGCTAAGTCTGAAATAATAACACAGATCTCAAGCCCACGTGCGTTGGGACCTAGAGCTGCTCTTTCTAAGTTTGGGGGTGGTTTTGGAGGGTCTCTTTTAATGGTGGGCAGTGCCAACAATGTTTGTATTGGTCAGAAATCCTGGCTGCACAAACCAGTTCCACAATTCTCTGCTCCTATATGCTGCTCCCAGCCATGGAGGCCAATACAAGCTCTTCTACTCCGCACCACTGCACTCACTGCGTCTACAAAGGGGGTTGTGTTTTCCTACTCGGCACAGGGGCCACATCAGACTCCGGGGAAGCAGCGAAAGGCTTCCTTCACCTGTAGGTTGGCCTTGTGTTGGAACCAGTGTTGTGCAAAGCAAGGCAGAGGACTTCTCTTTAGAATCTGCCAGCCCTGTCTCCCACCCCCAGTGTCTAACAGGTGTGAGGGACCCTTCTTTCTGCCCAGGGCCATCTGGACGTCTGTAACATCATCCCCTGGCCATACACAATTATCAACTAAACAATTAGTTGGGACCAGCGCTGGGGCATAGCAGGTTAAGCTTCTGCCTGTGACGCCAGCATCCCATATGGGCGCCAGTTTGGTTCTCAGCTGCTTTTCTATCCAGCTCCCTGTCAATGGCCTGGGAGAGCAGTAGGAAATGGCCCAAGTGCTTGGTCCCCTGCACCCAAGTAGGAGACTTGAGGAAGCTCCTGGCTGCTGGCTTCTGCCTGGCCCAGCCCCAGACATTGTGGCCATTCAGGGAGTGAACTAGAGGATGAACGATCTCTCTCTCAGCATGGTTGCAGGGTAGTTTGCTCTGGCAGGCACTCGAGAGTCATCGCAGACTTGCCAAGAATGTTTGGGAATACGTCTCCAGGGCTTCGGGCTGGGGTCTAAGTGTCCATTCTCATCTTCCCACAGGAGTGCTCTTGATCCTTTCTGCCAATCTCCAGCTACGCCCGATGCCCCCATGCAGCCCCTGGTACTCACGACAGTTACGGTGACGCTGGTCTCATCAAAATCCACAAGGGCGCTGCATGAGCTCTCGGTGTAGCCAAAGAACCAAAAGCCAGACAGACGCAAAACAGCATCACCCTCTAAAACCACTGGGGGGAAAAAAACCACCACATCTGAGCAGATCTGCCAGGACTGGAGCTTGGAGAACATGGACGTGTGGAGCACACATTCTGTTTTTCCATCAGTTTCCTTTGAAAGCTCCAGCACATCTGGAAAGCGTAGCTCTGCTGGGCTGCCTCTGCCCTGACCTCTGTGCCAAGGGCAGAGAGTTAGGTGTGCTCCCAAGGCTGCTCCTCACTCCGGGTCATTGTCGCCCGGGCCCCGAGGCACCACTGCCAGGAGCACCGTGTCAAGGAGACTGCTCGCCTGCTCCCCAGTCCTGACACAGCAGGATGCTGATGAGTTAGGAATCACAAATTAGCCTTCCATTAAAATACACATAATTATGTGATTAAATATGGGGAAGTAATGGCCTGCAAGGAATTTCCAGTCTGCTAATTCTGAGCAAATTCTAAGAGTTTGCTGAAAAAGAAATGGTTTCCGTTTGGTGCGGGACTAAGACTGCAGACCAGAGGGTCTCTATCTGCCTTTCATGAAATGGAGACCATGATGGCCAGCGCCGCGGCTCAACAGGCTAATCCTCCTCCTGCGGCGCTGGCACACCGGGTTCTAGTCCTGGTCGGGGCACCGGATTCTGTCCGGGTTGCCCCTCTTCCAGGCCAGCTCTCTGCTGTGGCCCGGGAGTGCAGGAGGATGGCCCAAGTGCTTGGGCCCTGCACCCCATGGGAGACCAGGAGAAGCACCTGGCTCCTGCCATCGGATCAGCACAGTGCACCAGCCGCGGCGGCCATTGGAGGGTGAACCAACGGCAAAGGAAGACCTTTCTCTCTGTCTCTCTCTCTCTCACTGTCCACTCTGCCTGTTAAAAAAAAAAAAAAAAGTGGAGACCATGTTTTTCTTTGCCGATAGCACTGAGTTTCCCAGGTGTCCAGCCCTCGGGGGATTGCAGACAGAACAACTGATGGCTCCCTTCCTCGTGGAAACTCAGGTTTTGCTCAATGATGAGGCCAGTGAGTGCCATCCTTGGCTTTTGTTTCTCCAAAAGTAGAGATCACAAGATACATCTCTCTATTTTTACCACTTAGATATAATTTGGAGACAGTAAAATTCACCCTTTTAGTGTGGAGTTTGCAAGTTTCAAAGAGGGAAGCGCAATCAAGACCAGAGCAATTCCATCACACTCCCCGCCACCCACTCCCCCCGAGAACCCAAGAGCCTGGAATCTGATGATTGAAGTCCAGAGCTTTTTTGGAAGGGTCTGCTGAGGCACGTGCCCTCTCCCACCAGGTCCATCCCTCAGAGCGTTCAGGGAAGGAAGAATCCTTCAGAATCCAAGCAGATGTGGCTGGGCAGCTTTGGAGGCAGGCAGGCCAGCCATACGGCTCTGTGCTGGTCGACGGCTCCAGGAAAATCCACTAACTTTCGTTTTTCCCCTCTGAAAACAAGTTTGGAACAATGAAACCCGAAGCCCGGTGTTACTGAGAGCAGGGTATGCACAGGGAGGTCCCTCAGTGCTCGGGAACGGCACCTGCAGGTGCTCAAACATGGCCCACGGCTAGCCAAGGGGCGGGCCGGCTGTCAGCACTGAGTCGTGAGGCTTCTGGTGCATCTGGCACAGGGAAAGGAGGAGAGAGGGGAGAACTCTCCTGCCTGCGCGTGGACGGAGGAAGCGGAGTGGGGACAAGAGCTCGCAGGTGCACCTGGCCCTCCAGCCTCGCATCGCGGGCCCCTCTGCCGCTGTGCACTGCCGTCAGCTGACCCCGTGCCGGCTCATCCGTTTCCCATGGTTCAGTCTTGGGGCTTTATTCTCTGCATTTGGCTTTCTTGCTATAATTACCTACTCTTTCTGAACCGCCTGTCCTTTCAAAGCGCTCACTTTGTGCTGTTGCAGAAGTACACATTTTTGGCCAAAGTGATGGAATTCACAGCCAAATGAAAAAGAATATGTGCAATTAATGAGAAAACAGCAATGGACTATAATTTACAGATTATTTGGCAGGAGCAAAACGCGTGAGACATGGCCCATTTTGTTCCCAGCCCTGGTTCCTGTAAAGTCTTCTTTCAATTTTATGCAAATAATGCTTCAGAGAAAGGAAAACCAGGGACTGTAAGTGTGGGAGAATTGCACAATGCCCTTTCGCTCAGAGGGACAAATACCCGATGGCCTGCTGTAAGCTCCCTGCCATGTGTGTCACAAACCCCATGTGGCCACATATTGAACTAATTCCTCCATAACTGCTCTGTCACAAGCATAATTCCCCATGTAATTAAAAAGCTTTACACAGCCACTTCAGAGATGTCACACAAACTCAGAAAGTAACTCGATCGTGCGGTCAAGTTGCAAGGAATCTGGAGCCTGGGGCCGTTTGAGTCTGAGTTTGATCCGAGAGATGCACAGGCTCTCTCAGCGCCGTTGGCAATCCCCTTGCTTTGAGCTCAGCTGAATGAGCAGGGGCCCAGCCTTGATTTGCGGGACTATGTGAGTTCATGGGAGAAAGAAGCCACACCCCCTACAAAGGGCAGGAGAGAGCAAAGCCTTGTGGAGTCAGGAGGTTTCCACCTCTGCGCTCTCTCTCTCGCTGCTAGTTGTCTAATCTGGCACAAGTCATTCAACCCACGGGAGCCTCAACTCTCCGACCTATAAAATGAGCCTCCTAAGGTTCATCAGGTCTTATGCACAGCCATGCCTGGATTGTATTGCACGGTCACTGGGACGCCCCTGCACTGAGCTGATGAGTAACGCCTCCTCACCATACCCACAACAGGCCCCTGTTAATCAGCTAGCGTTTCTCCATGACAAGGAAAACAACCAGTCATGCCTAAGAGAAGTATAGAAATCTGAAATAATAAAACCTGGGCTCAACCAGCTCATAGAATGGTTACACACACAGGGCTCTCTGGCCAGCAGGTGGATTGGATGTTCAGTTGCCAGTTGTCCCGTTCTTGCCATCGTCACTCAAGATCCAGGCTCTGGGATAGCACAGGAGTGTCCACCTTGGCCCACAGCCCCAGTCCTCAACTAGAGTGTGTGGAAATAGAGGGTCCCATGCCAACAGCCCTCCCAAGGCTAGTGCAAGTGAGAAACACTGTTCTCCAGGGGCATTCACAACGACTTCACCCAACGCAGGAGCTATTTTTCTTTTAAGATTTTGTTTATTTATTTGAAAGATAAAGTTACAAACAGAGAGTAGGAGAGACAGAGAGAAAGGTCTTCCATCCACTGGTTCACTTGCCAAATGGGCACAACAGCTAGAGCTAGGCCAGTCCGAAGCCAGGAGCCAGGAGCTTCTTCCAGGTCTCCCAAGGGAGGGGAGGGGGCCAAGGACTTGGGCCATCTTCCACTGCTTTTCCAGATCATCATCAGGGAGCCAGATCAGAAGTGGAACAGCCGGGACTTGAACCGATGCCTATGTGGGATGCTGGTGTCACAGGTGGAGGCTTAACCTGCTACACCACGGCACCAGCCTCCCAAACAGGAACTTTCAAGCCACAGAAGGCAATAACAGCCAGTGCCAGCTGTCCTGACAATTAATGATTTGCAGATCCAAGCATGGAAGAAAAAAACACGGGTGGGACGTTCCTTGAGAAATCCAAGCCGAAGCCAGGGTCCGGCCGTGGAGGGAGCACGGTCAGGCAGATTTGAGGCCTGGCTTTAGCAGCAGACCCGCTGGGTGGGGGTGGGGGGCTCCTGTGAGGGTGGGGGGAAGCAGAGGCCAGAGGCTGACACCAAGGATTCTGGTGGACGTGGCAAGCAGTGGACACACTTGTCTCAGATTCATCCTTATGTCATCACTAGCGCTGTCTTTAATAAAGGCAGGAATGTATGCAGATGGCATATAGCGTGTTGAGTTTAATGTATTCATATAGGGAATACAGATATGCAATATGCATATGGGCTATAGCATCTGCAAATCTATTTTAATAAGCGTTTTTATTAAGCTCAAAAACAGCCTTCCTACTTTTTTTTTAGTTTTATGAACATATTTTAAATTACTTGTATTTCTCGACTAAAGGGAGCATTTTTAACTTATAAATATTTTAAGATCCTCTCTCTCTAAGCCCTGACCCAAGCCTCTCAGGCACCAGCCTTGCACATGACCCTGCCCTGTACAAAGCAACTCAGTTCAACTCGCAGCAAGTGAATGGTGAGGGAGGGAGGGAGGATACAATTTATTTCAGGACTAAAAATATCATCTCAAATTCTAGGATATTGGTTCACTCCTCCTCGAGACTATTAGAATGAGTTTCAAAAGTTCAGAGCCTATTTTGGTCGAAGCCTGAAGTTCTTCGAAATAACAGCAAGCAGCTGCTGCCCCTGTGTCCCCCCCTCCAGCTATAAATACAGGGCACTTGTGGGAATTTTGAGTCAGCCACGCAGGGTGTGAGCACTTATTTTCTTTTTGAATTTTTCTCCCATTGTGTCACGCTTCTCTATGGACTGCAAGTGGAGAGTTTCTTGGCTCAGTGGAAATCAGGTTCTGTTCCTCCCGGGACCAGAGGGAGCCATCGGGATCACTGATCTGGTTGATCTGTTATGGAAACAGCAAAGTAAAACTAAAACCTTTATGCCTCTTTGTTCCTTGAGTCCCTTAGACAGCCTGTGATATGAAGAAGGAAGGACCTGGGCCCCAGTGGGAATGAGCTGTCATTCTCATTGTGGGCTTCCCCAGCCTGGTAACTCAGACGGGGTCATTTTCTGTTTCAATTTTATTTGCAAGACAGAGAGACAGAGACAGAGATCTGCCGTCTGCTGGTTTACCGGCTCTGCTCTGCACTCACCCAAAGTACCCACAACACACAGGGCTGGGCCAGACCGAAGCCGGGAGACTGGGACATGCACCCGGGTCTCCTAGGTGGGCCCAAGAACTTCAGCCATCATCAGGACGTTGGGCAGCAGAGAGCAGCTGGGGTTCAAAGCAGGCTCTCTGCTATGGGGTGTGGCAGCTCCAGGAGTGACCTAGCCATGCCCAAACGCCCACCTGGGTCCCAGGTTTGTGGGGAGGTCTTCGGGTCCCTAGGATTGCTCCCCACCTGAGACAGCGAAGCCGGCAATGCCACGTCCCGGGGCTGTGATGAGAATCTGCGTGGCCACCTGTGTGAGAGCGTCTCCCACAGCACAGGGCGCCTGAGACCACTGGGGCGGAGCCACTGTGGTCCGCCTTGCTCCCGGCTCCACAGTTACAAGGGCACTTCCCCACTCCACGGGAGTGAGCAGTGGGGGCGGCAGAGGCCCCTCCGGGCCGGCATGTTTGCTTTGTGCACCTGCCACAGGAGCCTGGCGTGGTATGAACGAAGGGCGGCAGTGGGCCCGGCTCCCTGGCCTTCTGCCTGTGCCCAGAGCGCATCGTCGGCAGGCGCCCCCTCCGGCGACCTGGGGGGACTGGCCTGGCTGCAGGCACAGAGCGCCCACAGCTCAGAGCTGGCTTCCTGCTGAGCTGCCCAGGACACGTGTGCTGTGGTTCTGCCTGTCTCAGCGAGGCAGCCTCTGGTTTCTTGGAAACCTTGCAGGCTGAGGTGACCTCCCCCCAAGGGCCTGGCAAGGCCACCCCGGTCCCCTCTGTCAGTTGGCCACAAGCCAATCAGTCTGGAGACAGAGCCACTGCCTAGAAATGGCGCAACACAGAGGATCGCACTGCAGAGCTGAGCCGCCCGCCCGGCGTCAAGGCTGACCTCACCAGGCCACAGCGGTGTGACCTCAGGGGAGCTGGCCATCTGTAAGAATGATAATCGAGAGGACCTGTCCCCCGGGGCCTCGGGAAGGCGTAACTGAATTAATGAATGGCAGGTACCAGGGGAGCGACTTCCACAGACAAAGGCTGACTGTTAAGTGTTATTTAGGTTCAGAGAAAGTTATGGAAAATTGTTGCCTTATAAAGTAGATGGGAATGTCCTTTACTGAGATCATGACTGATTATTCTACAGAAGCATGGTGAGGTAAGATAACGCAATCAGAACGATGCTAAGGAGAGGCCCAGCCCCCCGAATGTTTGCCTGCTGCTGAGGAAATAGCAGGAGCCAATGGCGCTGTCCCGCATCCCGTTCTGAGGACAGAATTGTCCAGAAGAGCTGCAGGAAGGCGGATGTGCAGATGCGCAGGCTGGGAGCCGCGGCCGGAAACCTGGTGCTGTCGCTGTCCCTGGTGCAGGGAAGGGAAGAGGTGCCTCACCCTCCTGGCCCGGCCCTCCCGCCGCTGGCCGGCTCTCTGCACACAGAGACTGCGCAGGGAAGCGGTGCGGTACCGGCCGAGCCCCGCGCCAGAGGTCCTGTATGCAGTCGAGCGAAGGCCCCGGTGGAACGCTATTCAGCTCTGAGAAAGAAGGAAATTCTGCCATTGCAGCAAAACGGACTCAGCGGCAGGACCCAGCAAGACGGCCACGGCGTGTTCTCCCTTCCACCCAGAACTGTCCCTGTGTGTCAGGATTGCTGCGAGCACAGCTTTGCAAAACTTGACACTCTTGTCAAAACCAAGGTCAGGCATGTCATGTCGCTGACGATTTAGTGATCTGTGAGTACTTTAAAATTTACTGGACATGGGTGAAATGGTCATTTTTCCATTCAATTCTTTATAGCCAAGGTCTATATTCCCACTGAACCAGGGTGTTTTTGCTTTTGACTTGTTAAACTTCTGATTCGGTGAAATATTAAGCTTTTTGCTGTAATGTAATTTTAAAATATGGTATCTCAAAAACTAAAAACAAGAAAGGGAGAAGGGAAAACGGGTTGGAAAGGGAGGGAGGGAGGGAGGGAGGGGGAGGGAGGGGAGGAGGGGAGGAGGGAAGGAACATCATTATATTTAGAATTTTATCCACAAATCACACGACTCTCTTACAGGGCTGGTGCTGCGGCTCACTAGACTAATCCTCCTGCAGTGCCAGCACCCCGGGTTCTAGTCCCGGTCGGGGCACTGGATTCTGTCCCGGTTGCCCCTCTTCCAGGCCAGCTCTCTGCTATGGCCAGGGAGTGCAGTGGAGGATGGCCCAAGTGCTTGGGCCCTGCACCCCATGGGAGACCAGGATGAGCACCTGGCTCCTGGCTTCGGATCAGCGGGGTGCGCCAGCCGCAGCGGCCATTGGAGGGTGAACTAGTGGTAAAAGGAAGACCTTTCTGTCTGTCTCTCTCTCTCACTGTCCACTCTGCCTGTCAAAAAAAAAATGAATTACGAATTGATTTTTTTAAAGGCCTCAGAGCTGTGGGATCAGTGAAGGTCCTTGCATTTCCTTTCTCTGGAGCCCTTCAATCGCCCAGTGAGCCACACCGAATCCCACCCCGTCCAGAGATCACCACTTCTGCCTCTCCACCACCTGTGGCAGCTCTCGGCCACTCCCCAGAAGTGTAACCGGGGACTGGCATTGTGGCCTGGTGGATTAAACGCTGGCCCAAGTGCCAGCTGCTCCGCTTCAGATCCAGCTCCTTGTTCGGGTTCCTGGGAAGCTCCTTGGGCACCCGCCCGCCATGTTGGAGACCAGGATGCAGTCCAGGCTCCCAGATGTCACTCTGGCCCAGCCCTGGCCATAACGGCCAGTTGGGGAGTGAACCAGTGGGTAGAAGATTCTCTCTCTCTCTGTCCCCCACCCCCTTCTGTCATTCTGCATTAGGAAGGAAGGAAGGAAGGAAGGAAGGAAGGAAGGAAGGAAGGAAGGAAGGAAGGAAGGAAGGAAAGAAATCTTTCTTTAAAATGTGTGAGCACTGCTGAGCTCAGAGCAGCCAACACGTGCCTGCACACGGGCAGCGGACGGGGACAGCAGACCACAAGAACAGGGGCAGGATGGCTCCCTCTGGAAGGGGCACAGAGTTCACAGGGACGCAGCCCATTGCCAGCCCCCCAACCCAGAACAAGCTCACTAGGTTAATCCTCTGCCTGCGGCACTGGCATCCCATATGGGCACCAGGTTCTAGTCCCAGTTGCTCCTCTTCCAGTCTAGCTCTCTGCTGTGGCCCGGGAAGGCAGTGGAGGATGGCCCAAGTGCTTGGGCCCTGCACCCCATGGGAGACCAGGAAGGAGCACCTGGCTCCTGGCTTCAGATTGGCCATTTGAGGGGTAAACCAACGGAAGGAAGGCCTTTCTCTCTCTCTCTCTATACCTCTACCTGTCAAATAAATAATGAAAACACAAAAAAAAATAAAATAAAATAATTTTTTTTTAAAATTACACATGAATTTCAATAGTGCTTTTAAAGGTTTATTTGAAATGCAGAGTTACAGAGACAGGCAGAGGGAGAGAGAGAGACAGAGAGAGAGAGAGAGCACACTCCCATCTGCTGGTTCACTCCCTAGATGGCCACAATGACCAACACTAGGCCCAGCCAAAGCCAGGAACCAAGAGTTTCTTTTTTTTTTTTTTTTTTGACAGGCAGAGTGGACAGTGAGAGAGACAGAGAGAAAGGTCTTCCTTTGCCGTTGGTTCACCCTCCAATGGCTGCCGCGGACAGCGCGCTGCGGCCAGCGCACTGCGCTCATCCGATGGCAGGAGCCAGGTGCCAGGTGCTTTTTCCTGGTCTCCCATGGGGTGCAGGGCCCAAGCACCTGGGCCATCCTCCACTGCACTCCCTGGCCACAGCAGAGAGCTGGCCTGGAAGAGGGGCAACCGGGACAGAATCCGGCGCCCCAACCGGGACTAGAACCCGGTGTGCCGGCGCCGCAAGGCGGAGGATTAGCCTGTTGAGCCACGGCGCCGGCCAGGAACCAAGAGTTTCATCCGGGTCTCCCACATGGGTGGCAGGGGCTCAAACACTTGGGCCATCTTCTGTTGCCTTTCCCAGGCCATTAGCAGGGAGCTGGATCAAAAGTGGAGCAGCCAGTTCTCGAACTGGTGCCCATAAGGGATGCCAGCATTGCAGGCGGCTGCTTTACCTGCTCCGCCACAGCGCCGGCCCCTAAAACTTTTTTGAAGCAAAGAAGTTCATCCTGACTGTCGGATCCTTCGGCCGCAAAAGGAACGACACTGCTCGCAGTTAATCGGTCTTCAAAAGACTTTTACTTAGAAGGAGTAGGAAAGAGAGTGGGGGACCGGGAGAAGGGGGAGAGATGGCGCGCACGTTCCTTAAAGGGGAAAGCTGGCGTGCCCCC
>CM027408.1:5536206-5583425 GCA_015711505.1 Sylvilagus bachmani
ACAGTCCATGCACAGAGTTCTCCAATCCGCCACTTGATCATGCTCAGCTGTGGAGTCAGGGCATCAGCGCCATCTTGTTGTTTTCCACGATCCTCAGCTAGATGGAAAGTTCAATCAGCTGCTACATCCGCATTACTGCTATAAGCCACGCCCAGCATGGGGGGGTCCCATGGCAGGCCTATCCATGGGTCCCCACACCTGACTCGTCATGACATGCATAAATAGAATTTAGTTGACAGCACTAGGAAGGATAAGAAATCACTTTGAAAAGAGCCCCTGTGAGAACAGTGTACCTTCGGCTACAACTGAAGGAAGCATGATTGTCAAGTTCACGGTGGCACCTGGATGAAAGAAGGGTGAAGTCACCAAGGCTTTACCAGCAGGGAGGGAGGCTCCATCCCCTGAGAGATCATGACCCAGCTATGCAGTCCTGGGGACATGGCCAAAGAAACGAAATCAGCATATGCAAGGGATTCCTGCATTCTCATGGTTATTGCAGCCCAATCCACAACAGCAAAGACCAGAAATCAACCTAGCTGTGCCTCAGCTGATGGCTGGATAAAGAAAATGTGGTATATGGACACAATGTAGCCTTAGCTATCACGAAGAAGGAAGTGGATGGGACTGGAGTGGATGCTGAGTGGAGTAAGCAGAGAGAAAGGCAGAGCCCACACATTTCCTCCCAAATGCAGGAGCAAGAATGACACATGAGATGTCTCCACGGGCTCAGCTCACTCAATCCCAGGGACACATTAACAAGCATCGAATGTGCTGACTGACAGGTGTCCGGATCAGCTGCGGACAAGGACAGGACTTTCGATGGAATCGCGAACAAGTGGGATCAAGATCCTGAAGCATCCCTCCCTTCCCAGAACTTGACAGTGGCTTTGCCAGTAGGATCCTGAAGACCAGGCCCAAGCAAAGCAGCAGCCACCGAGAGGAGGAAGCCGTCCGTCACAGCAGAGGCGGTGTGGTCAGGTGCAGGGTCGTGGCGGCTGTTCTGGGGGGAGCACAAGGCGTTCTGCTTGCTGGCTTTGCAGAGGGACAGCGCTGACACCTGCTCATTGGGAGGGTGTGCCGAGAGAGTGAGTGACGCTTCACCAGAAAGACACCCAGAAAAGCATCACCCAAAAGCCCTCTCTACCGCGACCGTGCTCACCCCTCTCAGCAGCCCCATGAGCAGCCCCATGGGAAATCTCTAGACGTCCGCTCTACAGCCCCGACCGGGCTCCTGGGGGCTTCTGTTTCGCTTTCTAGTCTGGCAAAGCCTTTTAAAGGGCACCTCCTTGCTCTCAGTGAATGGTTACTGATAATAAAATCTCTAATCAAAATTAAAAATTAGCACATATCTTATATATGGGAGAAAAGTATAAACATTGTTGGGACAAAAAAATAATGTAAAAAGAATGGCATTGACATTGCTAAGCTCTCAGGACCCCCTGGTCTTCAGAGGTTGACCAGATGACTGGTATCATCACTTCCAAATAGAAGTGTGTAATAGTTTTGGTGTTCAGGGAGAAAGTTTGTGTTGTTTCTTTCTGTATTTTATTTCCATTTTTCTTTTTTAATAAAGATTTTATTTATTCCTATGAGAGTTAGAGATAGAGAGAGAGAGAGAGAGAGAGAGATCTTCCATCCACTGGTTCACTCTCCAAATGGCTGCAACCAGTGGAGCTGAGCCAATCTGAAGCCAGGAGCCAGGAGCTTCTTCCAGGTCTCCCACACAGGTGCAGGGGCCCAAACACTTGGGCCTTCTTACACTGTTTTCCCAGGCCATAGCACAGAGCTGAATTGGAAGAGGAGCAGCCAGGACATGAACCAGTGCCCATATGAGATGCTGGCATGGTAAGTATGGGATTTGCCTACTGCACCACAACCAGCTCTCTCCATGTTGCTACAAACCCTCTAAGGTCCCCCTACACGTATCTTGTATATATATATGAACATATGGGCACACATGTAAACATGTGTGCACACAAATATGTAGTCATTATCTGGGAACCAGCTCCTCTCCACACCATCCTGTAGTGTCCCCAGAGTTCAAGGTAAAGGAAGCGACAGGAACATTTGAAAGTCACATGTTATTCACAGACATGAGCCAAGTGTGCGTGGAACTTCCATCCCGAAGCCGAAGCCGTTTTCACTCGCAGAAGCCTGTCTCGGCGCGGGCGGGAAGTGGTGGACGAGGACAGACTCAGAGGGGAAATTCGTGGGGATTACAGTGGCGATCAGTGCTGTGTAAACTGTGTCTGCTGAGACAACATGAGGTCCTCACGGTGTCAGCGCATCGTCCGCACCGAGGAAGCCCCGCTGGCTCTCTCGAGCTTTCTCAGGAGGCTTCATGGGAGCCAGTGGCAGTGGGAGGGGTTTGCAGAGGCTGCAAATCTGACACGTCTGGGTGGGCAGCCTCAGCCTCAGCTCGGGACAGCTGGAGAGCAGCCTTGCCTTCTAGCCCCAGGACGGCTGGCCTCCTGCAAGGGGCCTCAGCCCAGGGCGTCTGTGTGGATGACGCCCGGCTCTCACGCCCAGCCGGAATCCGGCAGCTCCAGACAGTGAGCGAGCTTTCCTGGTTTCCAGCAACAGCATCTGTCCCTCTCCAAGACGTCCATACAGCTCCATCCAGCCCAGACGGAAGGTCCAGCCGACGGCAGGGCCTGCAGTCCAACAGGTGTAGGTCCCACATGGCTCATCTCCCAGGGCTGGGAACCGAAGCATTCCAGGAGGGGTGGGCTGCCTGTCCGGAGCTTGCCCCAGGCTCTGGGACATGTGACACCAAAAGGAACCCACTGTATTATTTGTTAATTCTACAAGAGCAGACACCACACCGGGGACACTCCTTGAGAGATGCACTCAGGATGATGGAGTTTGCCCACGGGGGCAATCCCACCCTCTCCTTGTCAGCAGCTGCTAGCCACAGCCACGCCCTCCAGAGGTGGAGCCTGCTTTTCCCAATGCAGGAGAAGTATAGAAAGAAGAATTGAATCAGTGAAAATAAAAGACATGGGCAGAGAGGCTGCCTTGTCGAGTCCGACATAGCCCCTCAACAGCCCACCGGATGACTCAGAAGAGATGGACCAAGCGCGTATGTACAGGTGTCTCGTGCTTGCATAAAATCAGCAGGAGGAATGCATGCTGTGCGCACAGGGGAGGTCCAACAGGAGCGGAGGGGAGACATGGAGCTGGCGCTCCACCTCCTCCAGGCTGCAGGACTGGATCTGTGGGAAAGCATTGCGCAGCTGCTAGTGCGGCTGCTCAGTTCATCATAGGTGAAGTTAGGAACTGTTATGGGGAACTTCTCTTCCCCAGCAATCCACAGGGGCAGGGAGAGTGCCCTGCACTGGGATCCTAGCTCGGGGGGGGGGGGGGGAGATTTTAACCCCCACCTCCCTCCTCCACAGAAAGGAGCGGGGGAGGTGCATGTGCAGGGTTTGCTATGAGTGTGTCACAGAGCTCCGCGCTCAGATGTCCATCAGTGTTTGCACGAAGGTCCTTGCTATCCCCGGGGTGGCAGCTGCACACCCCCTGACAGCTCCTAGCACGGACACCCCATTCTACCTGGGGTGTTCCTTTTCCCACCTGTCTCTGCTCTGTCAGGTCAGTGGCCCTTTCTCTGCACACACAGAGCCTAATCCCATGTTGGACACACATTTCCTGACTACTAACACATGATTGGCAGGGTCAGTGAATAAAAAAACAGTCAAGGGGGTCGGCACTGTGGTGTAGCAGGTTAAGTTACTGCCTGCAGTGCCGGCATCCCATACGGGTGCCGGTTCAAGTCCCAGCTGCCCCACTTCCAATCCATCTCTCTGCGATGGCCTGGGAAAGCAGTAGAAGATGGCCCAAGTCCTTGGGCCCCTGCACCTGCCTGGGGGACCCAGAAGAAACCAGCCATTGGGCCAATTGGGGAGTGAAACAATGGATGGAAGACATCTCTCTCTCTCTCTCTCTCTCTCTCTCTCTCTCTGTAACTCTGCTGTTCAAATAAATAAATAAATCTTAAAATAACAAGATTGGCACAATGAATGCATAGTACTTTTCTAACCAGTAAAAAATATATTAAGGTGTCACAATCATAGTGATTGAAAAATATCCACTCTCAGGATGGAGTTGGAGATCGGGAGCCCCCGCCCCCTTCCTGGAGCAGGTGGGAGTCAGGTGAACAAGTCACCCTGAGGAGGGAGGGGGGAGAGAACAGGTCAGGGAAAGAAGAACGGACAAGAGGCAGGACACAGAGGGCTCAGCATCCCAGCTGTCCTGCTGCAGGACATTGTGCAAACAAACCCGCCCATCAGAGTGCAGAATCCCCTTCCCCCCTTTGTGGCTAAGCTTGAATGGGGTGTTGGGAGCACTGACTAACCTGGGGGGTGCTGCTCACCTGTTAACCGTTCGATTGCTGGTTCAGAAACACTGCTGTTGAGAATGGTCTGACGGAAATGCTGAGACGGGGTGTGACTGCTGGCCTGTGCCCCACGAGGTCGCCTGGCTGCTTTGTGCCTCAGTGTCCTCACTGAAAACACTTGGCTGGGACGGGCACTTGTGCTAAGTTAACACAGTGGTTAAGGCGTCCATGTCCTCATTGAAATGCCTGAGTGCAGCTTCCGACTCCACTCCTGATCCACTTCCTGCCAAGGCAGAACCCAGGCAACAGACGGAAGCTCAAGAACCAGGTTTCTGGCATCCACCTGGGAGACCCGGACCGAGTTCCCAGCTCCTGCCCCGGCCTGCGCCCAACCCAGGCCAGGGCAAGCAGGCACATGGGGTGAGCCAGCACCAAGCACTCCACCTCCATCCTCTCCTGCTCACACACCTGCGTAAATGAATACCTTATCAGCATCTTCACTAACTGCTGTAAAACCAGCTATGCATTTTAAAATAGGATGCTTTGTTTTTGTTTCTGGAATGAGGATCCGTGGTGATGCCGCTTAGCACCACACAGACACCTCACCTGAGACGCAGAGAAGTCAGAAATGTTATTAGGTCGAGGACACATCACCACCTGGCTTGCTCAAGCAATTTCCTTTGCACTACGCATGTTGCTTTGCTTCCAGGACAGGAAATGCGTGTGGTCCATGGTTAGACTTTGTAAAGAACTACCTGGACTTCTCAACTCGACTCTCCCACCTCTCAGTATGTGTCCATCTCGGGGGAGAAGCTGTAAAACCAAAATGCTTCTCCTACGATTACCAGAAATCCGGAAAATCTCTGGCAGTGCAGATGTGACACAGGCTGCTAAGCGTCTGCTTTTGGACTCCTTAGCGGGAAAGCAGGGTCTGTCACTGATGTCTCCGACTCCCCGGAAGAACCTGAAGGCAGCCTAGAGAGCAGGAAACCCCCTTCCATCTAATTCTTGCCTGTCGCCACCTCTGTGGACCAAGTCCTTGATGCACAACTGGTCCAAGAGGCTGACGCTCCTTTCCCAGGATAGAGGTGCGTCCCAGGAGAGGGGCCATGATTTTGAGGTCCCAGGGCTTGCAGATACACTGGATGCTCAGCCCTTCAAATCCGCACGCCTAACAACCGAAGATGAACCCTGAAACTTCACATCGAGCAATGACTGTGTCCTTCTCTATGAAGAGCCCTGATGGTAGCAGCAGGGAAGAAATGCAGGAAAAAAGGAAGTTTCAAATCACGTGACTTAATTTCAACTACTACTCACAGCGCTCTTGCACATACTGGACCATCGAAGTCTGCATCTGTTTCTGTGCACTATGGTGGTCTCCAGGGATAGAAGGTAGGGCCCATTCTCCTCTCCCGGAAGTAAAGGAGTTCTGCTGAGCTAGTGAGACCCCAGCTCCGGGGCAAGGCCAACTTGTCTGAGTTCTGAGTCCTTTCACGAAGTGATCACTCTAAATTTCAACTTCCACATCCATAGAATGGGTCAGCACTGAGTTTGCATTGTTCGTGAAGATGAGGGATAATGTATTTAGATGCAAAGAACAGTAGGTCGATCAATAAACATCAGTTCCCTTCCTTTCTCTTATGTTCTGAATTTCCTGAAGACCCGAACCCCGTGCATGAATCACGTGTTGAAACCTTAAGGGAACACTAATTTTTGGATCTGTTGATGTGGCTTTTCTTCTTCAACTATGCACTACCTGCAAAACTCCAAGGTTCACAAATTGCCGAAATATTCCAGGTGTAGCGAACAGCGGGATGGGAACCGTGGCTCGTTCAGTCTAGAGTGAACGTCGAGGTCCTTCCTCCAGAGTGACTGTTGAGCCGACGCAGTCCTCGCCAGCAGCAGGATCTGGTCCACACGGTGCTGTTCTGCTGGAGTGACAGGTCCCCGCCCTTCTCCGGCCATTCTGCACCTGCCGTCTGAGGCCGGCACAAAAGGGAGACGGGGGGGAGACAATCCCAATACTTCCTCCAGCTGCCTCCAGGCTGAGCACTGACAACTTCTATTTCTGTCAACTCTGCCCTCGTGGGGCTCCCGGGAATCCAGAACAGCAGCCCAGCTCTCTCCTCAGCACCACAAGCCAAGGACCTCTGCTCACAGCCCCTCCTACAGAGGTACCTGCTGCCTACACTCCTGCCTCATCCTTAGCTCCCACTCTCTCAATTCTGGCTCCAAATCCAGGTAAAACACTAAGATCCAGCCCAGAGCTGCTCCTTCTCAACCCACAGCCTCCGAGAGCTGTGTGCGTGTACCCCAGGTAGATTTCCTGCGGGGGCCATCCCTGTGGCCCCGCTAGCATCACATGGCTGTTTGAAAGACTGTTTGCATCGAATGCTATGGGCATTGGAGCAAGTACATTTTAAGTCTAAAAACAAGTCATTAAATTTTTTAAATGATTTTTCAGTAATGTACACGGTGAGTATAGTAACAGATGTCCCTTGGAGGTAGTAAGATGTACACTTACTAGCTGCATGTAAATCCAATTATTTTAAAATTGCATCCACACCCAATCTCTCATTATCGTGTCTTCCTGGCCATTCTAAAAATGAACCTACAGCCTGCATTAGCTCAGAGTAGAAGGTCAAGGATGGGATGAGAATGTTTGCCGCTTATATTACTTCACATTTATTTTCCTTAAAGATTTATTTATTTATTTGAAAGTCAGAGTTACACAGAGAGAGGAGAAGCAGAGAAAGAGAGAGAGAGAGAGAGATCTCTTCCATCCACCGGTTCACTCCCCAATTGGCTGCAATGGCCGGAGTTGCAACCTTCTGAAGCCAGGAGCCAAGAGCTTCCTCCAGGTCTCCCACATGGGTGCAGGGGCCCAAGGACTTGGGCCATCTTCTACTGCTTTCCCAGGCCATAGCAGAGAGCTGGATCGGAAGTGGAGCATCCAGGACTCAAACCAGCGTTCATATGGGATGCTGGTGCTTCAGGCCAGGGCGTTAACCTGCTGCACCACAGCACTGGCCCCATTATTTCACATTTATTAATGATAATTTAAATAAAATTCAAATAATAAAATGGGTGTGAATATTAACATGCCTACAGAATCAGGGCAGCCTTGGCTTCACAAATCCATCCACGAGGAGCCCTGTCCTCAGGACTCGGATTCTAGAGTGAAGGATAAAGCTCCTGTTTCCTCGCCCTCTCTGTAATGCTTTGGTACCTAGCGCCTCTAAAATGAATATCAATATTGCATTCAAAAACCTTGGGAATTTCGTAATGGACAAGTGAGGGTTGTTCCCTAAGAACTGACCTAACGAAACACATTGAATTAGTAGCAATGACAACTACGTTAAGCAGAAAGAACAGGTACCAGGACAGGAATCCCTGGACTGGACTCCAGCCACCATCTGGGAGGAGGGCCAGGAGGTTCTCACCACGTGGAGGAATAACTGGGAATTAAGTCTCTGGAGTGTTTGATCCAAACCCCAGCAGTTACGAGGCAGTGGAAGTGAGATTTGAACCTAGGGCTGCCATCCTCTGGCTTTTCCGTGGCACCGGCCGACTTGCTAAGCAAACCCATGAATCTGGGCAGGGAGGTTGCATTTCTTATTGCAAAGCCTCATCTGTTTCCTGCGCTGCCCTGGCTCCTCCCTGGCCTTGCAAGAACACAGAGGCGCTGCCCGCTTGTATGCGTCTCAGAGGTTCCGTGGGAACTTGGTGTCTGTCCTGTCTGCAAGGAGAAGCCCGTAGCCAGGGGCCGCCTCTGGGTCTCACGTGACGCCACGCAGGTCTCTTTCCAAGCCGCCCGCTCCATCTCTCAGCTACATCCAGTCACAGCTCCCTCCTGGACGGCCCGCCAGCATGGTGGACGATGGACGCAGCAAACTCGCCGCAGCCGGGCGAGGAAGCCGGTTCTCCCTGGAAACGCGGGTGCAGGGTACCCTGCCTCTGCGTTTCTCCACACGCTGCGTGTTCTGCATGTGCTACTGCGTGTTCCACATATGGCGGTCCACCCTGCCGAGCCACAGAGAAGGGTTGGAGAAAGCGCGGCCTCTCGGGCTGCAGCCCGGCTGTCAAGGGCTGGGGACCCCACCCGCGCTGTGGCACCTCAGAAGGGAAGTCACCTCCTGACAGCGGCCACTGCTACCCCAGCGTCCAGGCCACAGGTCCCGCCCCCAACACACTGGGTCATCCCAGTCCCTTCAACAGGGAATGCAGGGGACTCGATGACTGGTGTCCAAAGTGCCACTAAGGAGCTGTTTTTGTAATGGGCGGGGTTTTCATCACTGCTTTCCCTGGATCTCTTCAGGATGTGCAGATGCTGGGCCAGCTCCATTTGGTCACAGAAGCCAGGGCAATAAACCCCCTTTTAGGCCAGTCCACACTCCCTCCACCAGCACCTCTTGGCTAGCCCCTCAGCCGACTGTTGCAGTGGAACGATGGCCACTCCTGCCCAGGAAATCCATCCCACAGGCTGCTAAAGTGCAGAGAAATCCGCCTCCCAGCCTCCAACGGAAATGTTCCTCTTCTAAGTCAAGTCAGCAAAGGGGCTTCTCCCCTGCACCAGCGTCTCCTTGCCATGTGCATGCCCGTCGCTCCCCACCAACAGCTGGGCACAGCCTCGGGGACCCAGAACCAGCCTGAGAGGCAGCATTAGTGGGAAACCCCTTCGCACCCAGTCAAGAGTCCTCCATGGGAGCCGGTTGATCTTTTCAACAGTGAATTCTGCAACAACAGACCTTGTATCCCTGCAAGTTTCACACCCCAACATGTGGTCTGGGGGCCAGACACACAGGCGTCAGCAGGGAGCTTGTTGGAAACGTGGCTTCTGCGACCCCCTCAGGACCGGAGGACCCCCCCCCAGCCTTCTCTCAAGTTTCCCAGGCCATCCCTGGCCAGCGTGGGAAGTGCTGCTCAGAGCCTCAGTCCCTAACCTGGCCGTGTGGAACCTCCCAGGAGCTGTAGGAATTGCAGGTGCCTGGGTGTGGCCTGGGGGGTTCCTCATTTACTTGGTCTGGGAGGTGGCAGTGGCTGGGGACTTTCACAGCTCCAGTGTTCAGCAAGGGGTGAGAACCAGGCTCTAAGGCCTGCCCCTGCCCTTCACAGGTGCCCTACAATCCAGCACCCACACGTGCGGGCTTGGAGCACACGCCTGCATGAACCCTGCACTCCCCTCCCTGGGCACCTGCACAGGGAAGCTCAGTAGGTGCCCAGGGGCCCCAGTCTGGCTCCGCCTTCCATAGCATGGCCGCCTTGTAGGCCTTCTCACCGGGGGTAACCTGCCTCTACCATGAGGCTCCAGCAGCCCCTGTCTTCCGGGGGACCTGAGAGCACACTGGGAACCACGATGGCAGGCTAGACTCACTCTCTTGCCTCCCTCCCTCCAAAGGACTCCTGAGCTAACACCAAAGAAACATCCACGACACCAAAATCATCAGAGGGGTGGGCCATCGTCCAGTGCAGAACTTCCACCAACTTCTGAGCATGGTGGACGCCTGCCGGTGGCTGGACCAACAGGGGAAGCTGCAGGCCACAGAACGCCCCCGGGGAGCTGCTTGTGGTGGGCCCCACCCTCCCGGGGCTCCCTCCTAGAGGCTCTGGGCTCCGTTTCCAGCACCAGGGGGCCTGATTCTAAGAAGCAGCCAGTGTCCCACTCTGCACCCACCCTGACAGCACAGTGGCTCCGCTCCCTTCTCCACATCCGATCAGGCTGCTGCTTCTCATAGACATGTCGTGGGTGGGCTGGCACGGCGTTCTGGAATACTTCTCTGTGTCCCCCCAGCCCGTGTTGTCTCCTGAGGGACAGGACCAGGCCCTGTCATCTTGCTACACCCCGTTTGCTCTCGACAGTCTGCTCAAACAGTGCTTGCTGGGGCAAAGCGATTTCTCCCATTTGTCTTTCATGCCCATGCTCAGCAGTGCTGCAGGCACTTTGGGGAATGCTCTCCCCTGGGGATCTCGCGTCCCTCTCCCCTTCTGGCCCTAGGATTCACACAGGCCACTCCCTTACAGAGACCCACTCTCTGGTCACGTCAGACCTAGAAGCTCAGACCCAACTCCTAGTTTGCACACGGCTGCCTGGAGTAGTCAGCTGGTCATCTCCCCCCAGCTGGCTTCTTGTCCTGAGCCTTACCCTAGCAGCCCTCATTGACCATCACCAAAACCCAGACGTGTCGTCTTTCGTGACAGTCTCTTACTAACAGAGGTGGCACGACTGAGTCACAGGTGGTGCCAATCTGCGGCCTATCCACCTACCTTCCAGGTGCCGATTCTGCCTTTAGATGTCCTCAGGAGTCAATGCATTCACTCCAGTTGAGCTCTATCTGCAGACGTGAGAGCTGGTCCGCGGCGCAGGGGTGCTCTTGACCCTGCTTCTCCCAACCGCCGATTTCAGAAGAGATCACGGCCATCCTGCTGCTAGAATGTTCCCTGAGGAAGCGCTCTGCTGTGGCCCTCCAGCGCCAGATGAATTGTGACACCCAGATATCCCTCTCTCTGTATTTCTGCTCATTTTCTTTCCCCTGAGATGCCTTTGCTGACTCACCTACTTGGTGTCTATTTCCTGCACTCATACTTTAGGATCCCACCCAAAGCTCCTCATTGCGCGAGATTTTCTTGAATCCCATAGGCAACTCTTTAGAATGACAGAACTTGCTTGGTGTGAGACCACATAGGATATCAGGCTCTAAGTCTGAAGGGAAAGGAAGGAACCAGTCCCTGCTCTTGAAGAACCAACCAAGAGTGGAGCAGACAAGAATTCAAGCTATAGTTTAGTCTGAATCTAGTCTCTGGAAACCATGTCCGTTGGACAACTTAGATGCAAACTACGGAAGGTAAGTCTGGCTGAGTTAGATGTCATGGGATCGTATTCCAGCATTGCAGATTAACTTGGAAAAGTGTTGAGCAGACGTAAGCAATGGGCCCACAGGTGCATCACCAGGAACAATTCCCCCAAATCAGGGCACAGCAGGGCGATGCCGAGGAAGGCCCTGCACCGCTGCCCAGCGCTGCCCCATCTTGTGCCCCCTGGTACTTCCCTGTCGCTGGGTACCGGTGCCAGCATCACCCCTGCCATGTGGCAGTGGTCTCCACACCCCTGAAGACTGATGGCCCATGGCGTGTCTGTCTGAGGCTGGATTGTAACTGCGATGGAAGCGATCAATGCAAGGACATGGCGTCTGAAACTTCTGTGTCCCGTCAAGACTCATGGAATCCCCCCAAAATAGCAGCATTTCCCACACTTAGGATAAATGCCTTGTTGTGGAAGCCGGGGTAGAAGCTCATAGTGCTGGTCTCGGCAAGCGGTGCAGCAGTCCCTTTGTCCCTTTGATTTGGGGGGAGAGTAAGCAACAGGAAACATGCAGGCCTTGTCTTTCTCTCTTTCCATCACAGAGACACAAACAGAACCATGGAGCTTACTGTGGGTGGCAGAGCAGCCCTAGAAAGCGGCTCACCCAGCCAGCTTGCCGCGAGGGGAAAGTGGGCTTTGAAAGTCCATGCAGCGAACAGGCAGAGCAGAACCCCAATCCCCAGCTCTCCACGCAGTGTTCTTTCTGCTAACTGCTGTTTTTGAAAGCATTTGCTCTTGAAATGACCTCTGAAAGATTCCTGGCACAGAAACATTCCGCGGCAGGTTGGCCTGCGGCTGGTCAAATGGTGTCGGGTAAGCCCGGCCCATGATAACCACAGCTAAGCTAACCAGCACGTTCTCAACCTCGCAACCAGTGTTTCCCAGGCAACTTCTCAGCTCTCCAGGCCACGCTTAGTGTCACTTCCCACCCAGGCAGCTGTACACCTTGTCCCGTTCTGATCTGCTTTGGCCATCTGCACACAGGGGCTGGCGGATGAGTGCGTGTGAATGGCATGTTTGGGACAGTGCTCCCGTAACCGGTGCTGAGGGCAACAGTAGACGCTCACCTGTCAGTCTCTCTTTGAGCTGTGAGACAGCAGCTGAGGCTTTGTGATCAGTGACTGCAGCCAGGGCCACACAGACTGGAGATGGGCACGTGTACAAAGCCCGAGGGCTGCTGTGGCCCGGTGCGTGGGTCACACCCTGGGGTCTGTAACTCCTGCTTATCCAGTAGGACCCTCAGCGCAGCCGAGGCAATGGGAGAGCTTAGGAGAGAAGCAACAGTAGCTCCCAATGCATAGAAGCCGGCATGAGGGTCTGGGTGCCCCACTCTGGGCAGCAAGGGCGGAAGGTCCATCACGGAAGCAGACTGCTCCAAGTCTTTGCAGCTGCCACGTGCCACCACGGGCGTCCCACATGATCTCTCCTTGGAACTCTACAAACCTGACTCCTTTTCCAGGAATTTCCCCCAGTGCGGCCACCGCCTCTCAGCCCCGTCCCCTTGGGGAGCGTGGGTGAACATGCGAAGTGTGGCCGTTTCGATGACAGAGCACTGAGCACGGTCACGTCTGTTCCTGGAGCAGAGACCCGCTCTGCAGGAGGATTCCACGATTCTTTCCACCGGCTCAACAGACCCAACTTCCAAAAGCCTTAGCAAAGGCCGTAACGGGTCCCTTGTGCGAGCCGAAGCCCTCAGCACCAGGTCTGGGAGAGAAAATGTGAGAAAACAAGACGGAAGGATGTGGAGTATTGTTTGGCACCCACAGAGGGAAGTCAGACAACCTGGAGAGGAAACTGAACAAGATGCAGGGGGCAGATCGCAAGTCGTGGAAGACGGTTCTGTAGGTTGTGGTGAAGCCAGAAGAGTGAGTTATCATAAATGACCCCAGAAAAGGCTGAGTCAGCATCCCGGTGCCGTTTATGTGCGTGGGAAGACAGGAGACAGGCACGGAGACACACCGGGCAGCGAGGCCAAAGCTGCATCTGGGATGAATACAGTCGTTCCAGGAAGAGGCATCTGATCGGAAGATTCGGAGAGGACCACAGTGGGGACGGCAGTCACGTGCACCCCTGACGCAGGGGGGGGCCCCCAGCCTGCTGTCGGAGTTCTGAGCTAGGGATCCCCACTGAACTTCCGTCCCTCCCTCCTCTCTTCCCGGAGTCGGAGCCCCGTCAGGTGGCGTGTGCAGCTAGAGCTGTACATTTTTCTGGGAAGAGTAGAAGGGATTGACGATTTCTCAGAAAAGCTCACGGGTAGAGAATCGGGTGGAAACGGAATGCTCTTCAGGGAATTGTGTGGAAATCTGAGGGGAAGTTTCCAGAGCCCTGGAACATTTAACTTTCTACTGCTATCTCTGACTTTCAAAGTTTTAAAGTCATAAATATAAACACAACTCAAAGACGTATTCAGCTCACTAATTAACAAGAAAGCCACTAAGATGTCACTGCTGCTGCAATGAGGATTTGAGAAGCTGGGTGTTAAATACAGGAACATCAGGCCAAATTTGCCAGATTAGATGCAGAATGCATCAATACGCTATGGGACCATGCAACATAGTCTTTGGAGTTGTTTTTTTTTTTTTTTTTTCCTGCTGTTTAGAAATTGTGTGTATCTCTACCAGATAAAAATCGACCAGTTACTCTCTGCCCTTATAAAGCTGGAAAACAGAAGAGCCCGCTCAGCAGAAAGACGATGAGGGATGCAAGCTCAGCGTTGCCTGAGAAAACGCTCCGGAATCTGTTTGCCTGTTTCCAACTTGCTAATATGTTTCTTCACACTGGAAAGCTCTAGGTAGGTCCTCCGGATTCTCCGGCAGAACGATACAACTGCCAGCTACAAAAGTCAGTCTACACTCGCTCCTGATGTCACAACGGACTTAACACAAGGTAAAACGTGGAAATCGGCATCTCGGGGAACAAGGCTCCGAGGAGAGCCAAGACCACACGCAGCCAAGTGAGAAGTGCAGAGGGCTCCGTGCACGCGTGGCAGGGTGTTTCTTCCCCGGCTGACACGGATGGAAAGGTTTCTTGGAGCACACCCGCCTGCCGCCATGCAGGGCTCTGTTAGTCCTCCCGCGAGGCGGGGTGAGCTGATCGTCTTCCGTGCAGAAGTACGCCTGGAGGAGTTGGATCATCGATCATCAAGAAGAAAGAACGCATGGGCTCCCACATGCTAGCCTCTGTTTGCTTAGCTGCTTCAATACTGAGCGTGTCCGTGGGGAAGTCCTTGCTCAAACGTGGGGTCCAGCAGAGGCCTTTCTTTTCCCAGACGCCTGGAGCAGTTGGCTCCTCAGCCGGCCTCGTATGGAGACCCTGAGTGGCCGGCTGTGGAGTGCGAGTGACAGTGTTGTGGAACTGGTGCGCGTGAGCACAGGTGCTCACAGATGAGCCCAGCTCTGGTGCCCACAGCGCCCGTGCTCCGTTCGGGCTGCCATGGCCAGCCCTGCTCCTGCGTCTGGGAGGAAGAAAGGCGGGCTCTGGGCCGCTTCTCCCCGGGACGTGTAACCCTCTGACGACGTGGCTTGTGTGCTAGGCAAGCTGCAGGCAGGCCTGAGAGCCTGTGCGGGGGGCGGGGCGGGGCAGTCTCCAGCTTCACAATTCTGTACCCATGACCAATGTTTTGACCTGAGGCTTTGGACTCTGTCCATTTCCCTGCTCCAGGGACAGGAAGGGCATCCGGCAAGGATTTTCATAGCCAGAATTTTCAGCATAACAAGATTTCCAGATCCCACCACACTGAGATGGAGGCGCCTTCACATAGCAGATTGCTGGGGCTAACTCGGGCTTTTGATGATCGAATACAGCTTGTCCCGATGAGATTCGGCTTTCACTACAGCTAAGGGCGAGACACTCTGCATCGAAGACTTCAGTCCACAGCTGTTGCGTACAAGATGCATTTTGCAATTGTTTTACAAAGGTGTTCATTGCTGGAAATTTGGAAACACCACCTTGCTCACCCCGTGAGTGACACATACAACCCACTTTCTTGATTTTTTTTTTTATGTGCACCACTCCGAGATCTAACTCCGCTGTAGAACCAGTGGCTGGATACAGTCTGGATGACATCTGTGAAAACGCATTGAAAGTCTTAAATCTCAAAGTTGGCCACGATGAGCTTGTGATGTGGCAGGTTTGTCCTCGAGTGTGGAAAACGGCCGTGACTGTGCTCTGTGCTTTTGAAGCAGAGGAGTGGAGCAGGGCCCTGGAGGACCCCTGCGGGGGGAAGCGTTCCAGGCAGCTCAGTCAGCCCAAGGCCCTGCCAGGTGGCACCACCTCAGGCTTAATCCCGCTCATGCTCCCCTGACACCCACTACCCTGTGATGAGTCCAGAGACGTCGCGTGATTCAGAGCAGAGCGGAAAAGCTTCGCATCACTCGCCACCTCCTTAAGTGGCTGTGCAGGCGACAAGCGCCTGGGCATTGTGCCCCCTCTTTCACATCTTAATGGCGATAATGTGACAATGATTATGTTGATAAAGCAGGCCCAGGAAACCTTTCTGTGTCTAGAATGAAATATTTTCTCCGGCGTTGTTCTTTCCCAGTGGGAACTGCTTTGAATCAGGCTGTGCTCCACACAATTGGCTTCTCAGTAAAAGCGTCATGGGGACGAGCAGTTTGGATGAGGTCTCCACCAGTTTTAGAAACACCCTTGGGGCCAGCCCTGTAGTGTAGCGGGTTAAAGCCTCCACCTGTGGTGCCAGCATCCCATATGGGCGCCAGTTTCAGTCCCGGCTGCCCCACTTCCAATCCAGCTCTCTGCTGTGGCCCGGGAAAGCAGTAGAAGATGGCCCAAGTCCTTGGGCCCCTGTGTCCACATCAGAGACCTGGAGGGAGCTCCTTGGCTCCTGGCTTTGGATCAACTCAACTCTGGCCATTGCCGCCAATTAGGGAGTAAACCAACAGATAGAAGACCTCTCTCTCTCTCTCTCCTTCTCTTTGTGTGTAACTCTGACTTTCAAATAAATTAAATAAATCTTTATATTTTTTATTTATTTATTTTTAATTTTTTTGACAGGCAGAGTGGACAGTGAGAGAGAGAGACAGAGAGAAAGGTCTTCCTTTGCCGTTGGTTCACCCTCCAATGGCTGCCGCGGTCGGCGCGCTGCGGCCGGCGCACCGCGCTCATCCGATGGCAGGAGCCAGGCGCTAGGTGCTTTTTTCCTGGTCTCCCATGGGGTGCAGGGCCCAAGCACCTGGGCCATCCTCCACTGCACTCCTGGGCCACAGCAGAGAGCTGGCCTGGAAGAGGGGCAACCGGGACAGAATCCGGCGCCCCGATCGGGACTAGAACCCGGTGTGCCGGCGCCGCAAGGCAGAGGATTAGCCAGTTGAGCCACGGCGCCAGCTAAATAAATCTTTATAAAAAGAAGAAGAAACACCCTCATTTTTGCCTCCTGGAAGAGTGTAGAGCTGTTATCCACAGCTGCAGCAACCCAACATCAATACTTTGAGAGGCACACACACACAGAGAGAGACCACATCCACGTAACTTCCATTGTAGTGCATTTTTATAATTGTTGTACTTTATTAGTTATTGTTGATCTTGCTATGCCTCATTTGCAAATTAAACTTCACCAGATCACTCTCGTGTACAAATCGCAGTGTCTGTTGGATTCGACACCAGCTGTGGTTTCAGGCTTCCTCAGTTGGGGGTCCTGGGCCATGTCCCCTGTAGGTAAGGAGGGGGCTGCTGTGGCTCCTCATGGCGCACAGCACTCAGTACAGGATCTGGAACACAGCGCGTCCAAGTGTGTGAACAGCATCTTCAACCCCAACTGGTCCCCACGCGTGCACAGCAGCCCTCTCTGGGCTCGGACACAATCCCAAAACCAGCAGTCACTGCTTTGGCTTTCAGGGAGCTTCGAGACTACTGTGCGGATATTAAATGATAGCACCCATGAAGACATAATTGGAAACGTTAATAAGTGCTCAGATCAAGAACAAAAGACAGTTTGTTTTTTTTCTTGACAGGCAGAGTGGACAGTGAGAGAGAGAGAGAGACAGAGAGAAAGGTCTTCCTTTGCCGTTGGTTCACCCTCCAATGGCCGCCGCACTGTGGCCGGTGCACCTCGCTGGTCCGAAGGCAGGAGCCAGGTGCTTCTCCTGGTCTCCCATGGGGTGCAGGGCCCAAGCACTTGGGCCATCCTCCACTGCACTCCCTGGCCACAGCAGAGGGCTGGCCTGGAAGAGGGGCAACCGGAACAGAATCCAGTGCCCCAACCGGGACTAGAACCTGGTGTGCCTGCGCCGCAGGTAGAGGATTAACCTATTGAGCCACGGCGCCAGCCCACAAAAGACAGTTTAGTTTGGAGCGCTGTGAAGGCTCCTCTGACAACACGCTGTCTGATATAAATCTGAAACCAAAGCAGAATTGAGCAAGTTGATGCGGAGAAAGAATATCCGAGTGCGAGACCAGGGTGTCCAGGGGCCCCGAGGCAGGGCAGTCCTGGACACGACAGTCGGTGGTCAGTGCGTGAAGGGGAGGTGACCAGGATGGGACCGCGTGGGTCTCAGCCGACAGCAGCGGCGGGCCCAAGTTCTTCTCATTGTTTCAGAGGACTCAGGGCTGAGAAACTCTCTGTAAATGGCCAGAAAATAAGTATTTTAGGGTTTGCAGACACAGGCCTTGTCACAGCGATTCAGCCCTGCTGTTGTGCGAACGTGATCGGTGTCAACATGTGGCGGGCAGTTCCGGTCATGAAGCGTGAATTTCACACAATTTCTCACGTGTCCAGGAACATCCTCCTCCTTTCAATGCTTCCAGTCTTCATTCCTCATTGGCCAAGCTGAGCCAGCTTAATGCTGACTGTTCTGCTGCTGCTGTCACATCGTGACCGAGGCACTCGAGGACAGGGGGAGAGGAGAGCCTTACTCTGAGAGTTCACGTCTAGAGCCTCGGGTGGTCACTGACCTCATACATAAGGGTGTCAATTGTTAAGTTGACAACAGGAGCCACTGTGCACTAACTTCCCATGCAGGACCTCTGTCCTCAAAGAGTGGCATGATGATTATGTCTAAGAGCTCGCACAAGATGCATCATTCTTGGGTGCTTCTTTAAAGTTAATTAAGTTTCTAAAAAAAAAAAAAGGAGTGAAATTAACTTCAAGATGCAATGACTTAGAATAGCCCTTGTCTCAATTATTGAGGAACAGTTTTTATTTTATCTTGCTTTATTTTTTGTGCAAATTGTTGAACTCTTTACTTAGTATAGAGTTGGTCTTCTGTGCATAAAGTTAATCAAAAATGGATCCTAGTGGAGAATGGGACTGGGAATGGGAGAGGGGGGAGGAGGAAGGGTGGGAGGGCAGGGATGGTGGGAAGAATCACTATATTCCTAAAGTTGTACTTAAGAAATGCATGAAGTTTGTATTCCTTAAATAAAAGGTTTCTTTGGGGGGATTAATAAATAAATAAAAAGAAAAAGAAAGTTTATGGAAAATGGAATTCAAAGTAAGTTTACTACAGTGGCAAAAGATTTTAAAATCCATGCAGCTTTCTCATCGTATGTACTTTCATGAACTGTTTAAAAGATTTTGCACCACAATAGACTTCTCTTTGAATTGTTTTCCATGCACTTTTTGGAGCACCCGCATGTATTAGTGCTGGCACCCACTGTCCTTGCATCTGTCTTGGTGTGGAGCTAGTGCAAGTTCCCACCACGAAGGAAATAACCAACAGCTGACTTGCTGAATGGACAAGTGAGTCCGTTCCCGAACGACGGATCGAGAGGAGCAGGAGATGGGTATCTACGAGGAGGGGTTTGTGCCCGCACCAGATGCCACCTCCCAAGGGCCCTGCACTTCCACAGTGTTCCAGCCAGTTCTCAAAGGGGACAGCCCGATTTGCATAGCTAATTGAGACATGTTGCAAGCGGAAAGAGAAAAGAGAGAGCAGCCTGAGCGTTGCCCTCTGCCTGGGGCGCATCACACACCGTGAGGGAGGAGGCTGAGGGTCTGTGTGGGGAGGAGTTTCTTCCAATTCCCCCCCGGCGGCGTCCACTAGCTCCGTTCTAGGCTCAGATTCACAACTTCGGGTTTCCAGTAGGAAACATGCTGGGCTGGGGGCAGGCGGGATAAGAAGCCTGGGAGCAAAATGGAAAGAGCCGTAATGATCCTGGTCTGCCTCTCTCCCCCACCCCGGAGAAGTGTGGAAGCTTCGCTGCACAGAAGCAGTAATCAGTAACAAACTCGTTCTGCGCCATCCACGCCGGTGGCAGCTCCAGTGCAGGGTTTGAAACACGGAATCTACTCTGCGAAGGGGGTCGGAGCCTTAGAAGACGCAGCCACGCGATAGGCGAGCTAGCAGCTCTGGAGAGGGGCTCCTGGCTGTGCTGTGGGCTCCTGCCCACCCGGCCTTTGCCCACAAGATGCTTCCCTCGGCACTGTGGCTCCTAAGCTGTGCACTGCCCGGAAGGAAACCAGCTTCGCAGAAGCTGCTGATTCCAAGAGCCCCACAGCAAGGGGAGGATCCTCTCTCTCACTGCCTTGCTCTGGATCCTGGCCAGACGCTCATCAACCTGGATTCTTGCGTACCCTACTGTCTTGCCCTGGAGCTCTCTGGGAGGTAGCCGGAGTCCCCATCGTCCGCCTCAGTCAACCCTCCCCCCTCTGCTTCCCACTGGGTTTGTGCTTGCGGCTGACTCTGAACAGGTGCCAAGAACACTGGGGTGAAGCAATGGCTCTCCAGGGCGCTCAGGTCCCCCTTTGCTGCCCTACCTGGACCTGGAAGTCAGAGGAGAACTCGGAAGCTGCCGGCCACGGATCCTCACCCGAGGATGGCCCCTCGTCATCCTAGCCTTGCACAGTGAGCCGCACCTGCGCAGTCGGCCCATTCTCAAAGGAGCTGGGGAATCCTGCCTGGGGTCGGGCTAGGAGCGCATCAGTGAAAGCAGGTGGCATGGGGTGAGGAGACACCACGGGACACTGGGTCCAGCTCCTCTTCTTAGCCATCAGGACGTCCTGCCTGGGTGAGTTCCGGCAGATTTTCAGTGCATTTCCTGGTCTCTCCTGGTCTCCTCCCCTCCGCTTCCTCCTTTGTTGCTTTGGCTCAGTAGCAGCGGCATAAAACCAAGCGATGACCGACGTAGCACACTCTGTGAGGGTACACAAGGGGGCACCCATCAGGACTGCAGCCCTGAGAGAGGCTTGGAGTCTCGTCTCAACCTCACAGCACAGGTGCTCATGTAGGCAGGCAGCTAGGATAAAACTGTTTAGATTTGTAAGGCAGTATTCAAAATTCTTTGAATATGTGGCGAGAGCCCACAGGGCTTATTAATATTGAAAAATTGTCAATAAACAGGACAGTATCAGTGTACGTGACCTCCACACTGGGCACCTCCATTCTTCCTGGAACAGATCAATGGGTTACGAGAGGGAATTTACCCCAGAATGGTCATTACGCATCTGGCACACATTAAATGGCCAGAAACTGAAAGCTGAATCTGGTGTGTGTTGGGAGCCGACTTCCTGTGCACAGGCGACGTCAGCACTCTGAAACTCGATGGATCACGCGAACGCTGTGTGGTACACAGCAGAGTGCGGCATGCGGAGTCCCCAGCATTCCTCCTGAGGCCTCACGGTAGGTGTCCTGCGAGGGTCACGTCTTCCATTGTCATCCATCCACACCACGTCTCCTCCACCTCTGGGACCATGCTGCTTGCTGTGAGCAGTTTTGCAAATTCCCGATGCCATCTATGGCACCGACTTCTCCACCACGGGACTTACAGTGGCTGCCTTGACCCTGGCTCTGCCTGCTGCCGGCTCAGGATGGTCTCTGCTCTGCCTGGCTCCCACACAGGGATACTGGGGGCTCCTGGGCTTTGGCCCCTCCCGCTGGACGACAGGTGGGTGTCTACAGATCAGCACAGAGGATTCTTTGCAGCTCCGACACTAAAGGATGTCCCTGACACTCATTCGCCGAATGAATGTACTTTGTGATGATGTAAATCAAACCAGTTCAAACTCCAGCCCCAGGAATGTCAGCCCGATGCATTTCTAAAGAATCTTGCCACATTAAGGCAATGTTTCGGGTTACACGTGAGAAGTTTCACCACTGTAGGAAGAGTTTGCTCTGCTTTGTGGCATCCAGCAGGCACTCAGTGTGGGCCGGCAGGGGACTGGACATGCCCTGGGCTCTCAGCATTTAGGAGAAGAATTGCATTCGGGGCTGCGATTTGTCAGGTACTGAATGGCTTCTTGGGCGCCAGTCATCAGGTTATGCATAATTAAATATCTAATGCTATGTTATTATCTATGCTTTGCAGAATTGGGAACTGAGATGTTGAGAAATCATACCACAATGGAGGAAAAATCAAACTCTGAAAAACTGTTAGGACTTGAAGATAAACTTAGTAAAGCTGCGAGGTTCACAGTCATCACGCAGACATCAGCTGTGTTCTGTACATAACAGAGTATCTGAAAAATAAATCAATGTAACAATCCCATTTATTATAAGAGCATCAAGACAAAACACTTAACAAAGGTGAAGTATCCATCACTGAAAACCATAAAGCATTAATTAGAGAAATTGACACTGCTGAGCACAAATAAATGGAAAAATATTTTGTTCATCACTTGGAAGAATTAATCTTGTTAAGGGCTCTTAATGCTAGTAAAAGTGTTCTACAGATTCAGTCTTACCAAAATTATAATGGCATTTTACACAGAAGTAGAAACTCTCCTAATATCCACATGGCTTGGGGCCGGCACCGTGGGAACAGCCCATTAAAGCCCTGGCCAGCATTCCATATGGGCGCTGGTTTGAGTCCCGGCTGCTCCTCTTATTATCCTGCTCCCTGTTATGGCTTAGGAAAGCAGTAGAAGATGGCCCAAGTCCTTGGGCCCCAGCACCCAGATGGGAGACCCAGAAGAAGCTCCTGGATCCTGACTTCGGATCAGCCCAGCTCCGGTAATTGCAGCCAATTGGGGAGTGAACCAGTGGATCGAAGATCTCTCTCTCTCTCTCTCTCTCTCTCTCTCTCTGCCTCTCTTCTCTCTGTGTAACTCTGACTTTCAAATAAATAAATAAATATTTTTTTTAAAAATATCCCCATGGCTGAAGCAATTCCTAGAAAGAATACCAGTGAAGACAACACACAACTTGGCATCAAGTTCTATTACAAAGTTATCACCATCAACCCAGTTTGGCTTGGCATAGACCAGACTCACAGGCTAATGGAATAGGATTGTATGTCCAGAAGGAAACGATGGTCAACTCATCTTCAACAGAGGTGCCAAATTCCTTGGCTGGCGCCATAGCTCAGCAAGTTAATCCTCTGCCTTGCGGCTCCGGCACCCCAGGTTCTAGTCCCAGTCGGGGCACCAGATTCTGTCCCAGTTGTCCCTCTTCTAGCCCAGCTCTCTGCTATGGCCAGGGAGGGCAGTGGAGGATGGCCCAAGTGCTTGGGCCCTGCACCCCATGGGAGACCAGGAGAAGCACCTGTTCCTGGCTTCAGATCAGCGCGGTGCACCAGCCGCTGCGGCCATTGGAGGGTGAACCAACGGCAAAAGAAAGACCTTTCTCTCTGTCTCTCTCTCTCTCTCACTGTCCACTCTGCCTGTCAAAACAAACAAACAAACAAAACAAAAAAATAAAAACCAGCGGTGCCAAGCATACACAATAGGAAAAAGAAGCTCCGTAGATAAATGATGTCAGAAAAACTGTATACCCACTCGCAACATACAGTGGTAGCTTATTTTACACCATATACAAGATCAGTTCCAAGGGAGTGCGCTTAGACTTAAATGTAAGAAATGAGGTAGTAAAACTGTGGAAGGAAATATAGGGGAAAAGGTCATTGATCTTGGTCTTGGCTATGACTTTGTGGATATGATCCCGAAAGCACATGCAACGAGGTGGGGTTGCATCAAACCAACAAGTTCTCTACAGCAAAGCAGAAAGCCAAAAAATGGAAGGACGACCTGTGACACGGGAGAGAACATTTGCAAACCAGAGCTCTGAGAAGGGGTTAATATCAAAAATATGTGAGGAGCTCCTACAATCCATTAGCACGACAGTGGTCACAGCAAGCTGACCATGGATTCGGCAGAACACCGGAAGGGAGTGCGTGGAAAGGCACAGCGGGCCTGTGACAGACGCTGGGCCTCCCTCATCTTCAGGGAGATGCATGGCAGAACCCCACGGAGACTTCACCAAAAGTCAGACGAGCTGGGGAAAGGGACTCCTTACCCCAGGACGCTGGGAAGGGAGAGAGAGACAATCAGGATAGAGAACAGTACGGAGGTTGAAAACCGCAGTCACAGAACCACCGTGCGATCTGGCCATCCTGCTTCTGTTATATACATATCCACAAGAAAGAAATTCAGTACCTGGAAAAGATACCTCTGTGTTCATCACCATGCTGTTCACAACAGCCAAGGCGAGGAAGTAACCCGAGTCTGGGGACAGAAGGGGACAGACGCACTGCTGTCTGTAAGTGAGCACGTCACTCAGGCTTGATGAGGGAGGGCTTGTCGTTTGCAAGGGTGCAGATGAGCCCGGTCAGGACACCCTAAGGGAAACAAGCCAGGCAGAAGGAGTGTGTCTCCCCTGTGTGTGGAACTCAAACATGTTGAACTCATGAAAAAAGAGGAAGTAGAAGAACGGCGGGAAGCTTGGGGAGACGTTGGACAAGGGAACACGCTTTCACCCCTAAGACGAGGAAGTTCCCGAGGCCCCGTGCCCAGCAGGGAGACGCGGGATGATATTGTGTTGTGACCTTGATATTTGCTCACAAGTATCCTCAGCACACAGGAGGTGACCATGTGAAATCATGGATGTTAGCTAGATTCTGTTCCTCATTTCACAACCCGTACATGCATCAGGTCATCTCATTACTCACCTTGGATACGTACAAACATCATTCGCCAATTGCACAACAGAGCTGGAGAGAAAACAAGACAGAAGAGCCATCCCTTCAAACAGCTCTGTCCTGTTCCCCTCTTGCACGGTCAAAGCACTTCATGTTTCCTATTGTGTTTCCTAACGGGCGCCTTCAGCAAGTCCCAGACACCTTGGAAAGCAGCCGAAAGCCTTCCCAGGAAGACGAGTGTTCACTCAGGCACTTCTCTGCAACCATGCCTGTCTCCAACAGGCGGTTCAGCTCAGTTCCGCTCAGCATGCCTTACGTCCTAAAAGTTCATTTATTAGTACAGAATTATGTAGACACGCAGGTTTATAATGGACTACTGTAACTACCCCCAATCTGTTCTCCAACTAGAAAGTCCACTTGGGACTGAGAGATGTGTAGGGTGAGGGAACGAGACTAGTGGATCAATGATGGGGAATGCAATTCAGATTTCAGCTCCATCCCTCACCTAACACCCAGGGGCAGCCCCTCCTCACCTCCACACTAAACCCTTTCCACTCAGCTCTCCGTGGGACCGAACACGACTTCTTGTAAAGTGTGTCTTGGGGCAGCCAGGAAGAGAAGTCTGCTCCCTCCCCGCATCCCCCACGGCCCCCACGTCAGTCAGCTTTGCTCCCCTGTGCACTGTGCGTGCGTCTCCAAGCTCACGGCGCCAAGCCAGATCCACCTGGATTCACGTGCAGCCAGCCCACTGAGCAGGACACCCGGTTCTGAGTGTCCCCGCTGTCACATGAACACAGAACTCATGTGCTCCATAAAGTTTTTTTTGTAGGAATAAATGGCTTTCAAATGCATAACAATAATAAAAACAGGACACACTGACCATCGCCTGAAGTTAGCATAGCGGCAACCACATCCAGTATGTGGTGGAACGGGGATCAGAGCTCTTCTGTTTGCATCGTCAGTGAAGACTCACACGGCTGAATAACTGCACGCGGCATCCAGAACCGACCCCCCGCAGCGCCCTGAGTCACGTGGTCTTAATCCCGTGAGCAGCTCCTCCCGCCGTGGCTTTCTCATCTATGAAATGGGAGACATAAGACCCATTGTCAGCTTCTCATGGAGAACCAGGAAGAAAAGTCTCACAAGTCCTGAAGTGTTCAAAATAGATGGTTCTTTATTTAAACCATTATGCCTAGTGAAACAAGCCAATCCCGAAAAGACAAGTATTACACGTTCTCTCTACTACGCGGTAGCTAATAGTGCACAAAGAATGTAACCCACATGGGTGACATGGACATCTTGAGATCTGGTTGCTGTTTGTAGCCCAGTGGTCTTTGTGCTTTCTGCTTGCTGAATTCTTCATGTAGTGGAGGATTAGGCTTGTGATTATAAAGTAAATCGAAGCAAATATTGAAAGAAAAACGAGAAAAGAAGGAGAGAGGGTGGGAAAAGGGCAGAGCAGGAAGGGTCATTATGTTCTTAAAATTTTATATACAGAATGTATGGAATCTGCTCCTATAAATAAATAATTTATAAAAAAGAAATTTTTAAAAATTTACAGAATATTTTTAAAACTAAGGAAGAAAATAGAAAGGAAAAACAATGTCAGCGGTGTCGACTCTTCAGAGTGCCCTAACACGCACTGAGGGTCGCCCTGTGCCACGGCGGCTCCGGGTGCGTCTCTGCCTCTCTGCAACCACCCTAGGCTAACTCGCGGTCTCCATGCCTACGGCAGGAGGAGAAACAGAACTGCTATGAAGAGCCGTGCCAACCAGATGTGAGATGCCAGGTGGGCACGGCCAGGAGCAGACCCTGCCCTGGGACCGCGTTGCACCATGGGAGACTCCAGTGGTGATGGAGCAGCAGGGGATGGGCGCGTGCGGCCTCCATAGGATGCACCACAACCTGGTAGGCTCAGCACCACAGAGATGCCTTCACCCCTGCCCTGGAGGCCGCGTGTCCAAAAGCAAGGGTCCACAGCGCTGGTTCCTTCTCCAGAGCTCAGAGGACCTCTGCTGCTCGCCTCCCCCGTGTTGATTCCCGACCACTCGGTGACGCTTGCCTGCAGGCCATCACTCCAGCTCCCGCCTGTCCCAGTGCTTTTCGAACTGCCTTGTGTCCTCACTTCTTCATAAGGACGCTGGCCGTTACGTTAAAGGCCACCTAATCGAATTACGCACGTCTGCTTCCACATGGACTGGATCGTGTCCTCCTAAAACGCACATACATGCCGCCGTGGGTCCCAGGACGTCCAGGGCCCAGAGCTCAGATACAGGCACCTGTTCTTTCCAAGTCACTCTGCCTGTAGCGTCTGATGACAGCAGCCAGAACAAGCTATGGGGTCACATTCAGAGATTCCCGGCATGCGTGGATTTGGAGGGATCCGATTCACCCCGGCAGCATCCGTGAACCCCACTAGCTTTTCTTTAGAGACTCTAAAGAAGGCGAAGATGACAGCAGGTTATTTAGAAAGATCTCCCTGGATATTTATAATGAAAAGTCTCATTTATGTAAGAAAGGAGCCCCTTGCTTCTCAATGATGATGAGAAATCCCTGTACTACCGAGAATAATGGCTATTCTTATCATCAGAGTCCGGCAGTTTGGTGGAGGGTGAGCTCTGGTCTAGAAACATCTGCCTTTCAACTGTTAGCAGCTTTGCTGGTTTGGAAATGCTATTTTTGTTGAAGTCTAGTGCGGCTGTCTCTGCACACGCACTCATTATCCCATTCTTGCATGGACATATGGCACAGAAAGTTTAGAAAATACTACCCAATTTGTCTAAATACCAACTCATGGCCTAATTCGCCGTGGTGCCCATTGTGTGGGGAGAACACAGCTGCACAACCTTATCAACACTGGCCAAAGGAGTGCCCACAAGTTCAAATGCTAATCCCAAGCCCATATTTACCTTGGCACACGTTGGCTGCACATTTGGAGTGAGCAGGTTGGTGAGGGAATTCGAAGGGGTTGGAGGATGGAAGGTGGGAAGAGAAAGTGCTGTATTTCTGACCTCTATGTAAATTCAAAATATGTAGCCACCTTCCCCACGCCAGGAAATCTGAACTGTGTAGATTTTTTCTGGATCTCTCCTCCCCACTCCCAGCGGGCGCCCCCTCTGAGTTCTGACTCTCAAGGGACATGGCGGAGAAAACCACTGAGCTAATGTCTTCCTCCAAGGAGGGAATGGTGCCTCCCTCTGGGTCTGACCTCCCATTCATCCGGAGAAGGGCGGAACCCGACTTCCTACTCTGCTCCTGAGACTAGCAGGACAAAGGGGCAGAGGAGTGCCCAGACAGCTTCACACCAAAATAACTTCTAAGAGACATTATGCAACGAAACACTAGAGAAACACAGAGAGATTGCCTCTCCTTAGGGATTCGTTAACTCAATCGGTGGATGTTAACTGAGCCTCTGTGCCCCAGCAGAGAAAGGGTTAAGCTCTGATTCCACCATCACAGAGCTCCTAATTTGCTTTTGTAATTATTTATTTATTTTCTTGACAGGAAGAGTTAGACAGTGAGAGAGAGAGACAGAGAGAAAGGTCTTCCTTCCACTGGTTCACCCCCCAAATGGCCACCACGGCCGGCGCACTGCACTGATCCGAAGGCAGGAGCCAGGTGCTTTTCCTGGTCTCCCATAGGGTGCAGGGCCCAAGCACATGGGCCATCCTCCACTGCACTCCCGGACCACAGCAGAGAGCTAGACTGGAAGAGGGGCACCGGGACAGAACCGGCGCCCCAACTTGGACTAGAACCCGGGGTGTCGGTGCTGCAGGTGGAAGATTAGTCTAGTGAGCCATAGCGCCGGCCCCCTAATTTGCTTTTTATCAGCCATATCCCCTGGGTGATATTAATTTTCTAGCCCTGAGTTTGCTTGTCCTCACGATGGACATATCCGCAGTAGTTACATCCCAGTGCAGAAGTGTGACAAAAGTTAAGTGGATCAAAATTGTGCTGGCCTGCATACGGGCTCTTGGGAGCAGAATAGGACAAGTCGGCGGTCTGTCTTACACCTGTGGCTGTAACACTTTCCCTGAGGCCAAGTGCTTTGTAAACCAAGAGGTTTCTTCGGCCCAGGGTTGCATGCCCACGGGCATGCACGGCTCTGGCATCAGCTCAGATTCCGGTGAGGGCGTGGCCGGGGGAGAGGGGCAAGTGGTGCCAACTCAGGTCTGGGGGTGTATGGGTCGGCCCCAGCCACGGTGCCCTGAGCGCTGGTCCCCTGAGTCAGGCCTCCCCCACTCGGCCTTTCTCTGCACCTCTCTTCCTGGGGCCCTGACTTGGGGACCCTCCCAGGTAACCCCTCCCTATCCTGTTCTCCATCAGACACATCCAGGATGAGCACAGCACGCTTAGAATGTTCCAGAAATGCCTGATAGCTTTTCAAACGGAAAATCACAGACACTGTGGCCAGACCACACGGCCAGAATTACCAGCTTGTGTCCAGGGTATCTACTCGGTGACAGGGTTTTTAAAAATTGATTGCAGGTTTTTGTGGGCTGTGGCGCAATCTAAAGATTACACAGAATTGGGAGGTTTTGTATGTAGTTGTTAAGGAAAGTTCTTTCACTGAGCAAAATAATTATAAACAGATCTTGGCTCGTGCTTCCCTTCCAAAGACTTTTCATCTCTTTGTAACTACATTCAGTTTAAAGTCCTGAGCAGGAATGCACGAGATAATGGTGTTCGTTTGTAGAGTGAACTTGCTCCAGTGTAATCACGGCTTCGAAGGGGAAGTGTGTGTGACGGGCGGTCTTCCCTGAGCAGAAATCGCTCGTCCGCCAAAACGTCAGATATGGACGTCCCCGGTAATTTGCAGGAGCAAGTACGCACTTTGCAGTTCTTGTTTGGATTCAAGTTTGCTTACCTCCACACGCCAGTGCTGGGGAAAACCTGCTCCATTTTGGCAAATCCCTTTGTATTCACTCTGCGTTTCTCTTACCTTTCAGAACACGTAATAGTGACAGGTGGAAGTCGGTGATATGTGTGTCCCAGAGTTTTTTGTTTTTTTTTTTCTCGGTGCTGTCAGGCCCAGCGTGACTGCAATAGAGCCCTAGAATGCGATCATGACCCTCCGCATGCCAAGGCCGTAGATCCCAAACTGTGCTGCTGCTTCTTACACACAACGCACATCCCGAGAATTGTTTGCTTCTGGAAAAGTCATCTGCTGCACAAATATTGAGTGAACACCCGCCCTGAGCCATGCAGGCGCCAGGAGCCAGGGCTGCAAGGAGGAGGAAGAGGAGACATTGGCCCCAGGAAGTTGTGGCAGACACACTCGGGGTTGCAATGCAATGTGTCGCTCTGATCCTGGGGGCTGCAGCACGCCCCGCGGGAAGACCACAGAGGTGCCCCCGGGGTCAGGAAGCGGTGCATAGAGGACGCGGCACTGGGCTGAGCCTCCTTGCAGACTGTGTGCTCGCGTGACAGGGATTCCAGGAAAGCCACAAAGGTCCAGATCACATTCCAGAGAAACAGGCGAAAACTGAGGTATGTCATTTACATGACAAACAGGCGCAGAATCAGGGCGGTCCCTTGTAGGCCTCTTCCCATTTCCTGGGCTCTTTTCTTGTTTCCTGTTGGCAAGCAACACAAGTCAGGCTTTCTGTCTCAAATCCTTATCACCCCGGCCACGTTAGTTCTTCTCTTAACCTCTACTCCATCCACTGGGGGTGGGGTAACGAGGGCAGGTGTTGGGCCCAGAGGTTAAGACATCAGTGTGGGCACAGCCAGGCCCTGCACTGCTCAGCTCCCGGCTCTGGCTCCCGACTCCAACTTCCGGCTATCGCACACCCTGGGAGGCAGGGGATTGACTCAAGTAACTGAACTCCTGCCGCCCGCACCGGAGACCCGCTACGTCCTCAGCTCCAGCGTTGATGTCCTGTCCCTGCCTTTGCGGGCATTTGGGAAGTGACCCAGCAGATGAGCACACTCTGGCTGTCTCACTCTCCCATCTCTGGAATAAGTTTAAAAACCACCAGGGAGCCACCGCCTCCCTGAAGCCTCCCAGCCTCCCTCCCTCTCTCCGGGAGTCGCCTCATCTGAGGACCAAAGATCCCATGCATTTTGGGATGGCCATGCCAGGAACCAGGGACAAGGACCTCACGTTTATTTTTCACTGGACCACAAATGCCTGAGCCTTGGACGTTGCACACGGCCATCACTGGATGGATACCTGCAGAAGGACGCAGGACAGAAAGCCACACCGGGTGCACCCCGGAGGAGCAGGTGTCAAAGGTGAGATCACCTGGAAGAATCGGTGCTCTTTCCTGGCACCCTCCTGTGCAGGCGCCCACGTTAGACACCAAGGACGTTGGCTCACTGCCCCAGCCACCTGGCTATGGGCTGTGCTTACCCCGACCAGGAGAGGAAGAGAGACGAGATCGGAGGACAAGAGGCCTGGCCATGGGCGCCCCCTGGAGAGGGGCTTGAACCCCACCCCCGACTCCGGAACAGAGCCCCGTGTGGCAGCACAACACGGGCGGCCTTTGTACCTCGTCCAGGGGCCCCGGGGCCCACAGCCTGGCTAAGTCAGAGGCCTCTCCGCCGGCTCCCCCGAGCCCACCCCAGGTCCCATCTTCTCTGGAAGCCTTGAGCGCTGGCTGCCCTGGAGTAGAGACGGTGCTCTGCTTTCGCGGGCCGCCTCCCCAGGTTTCACGCTTCGGAAACTCCATCTCCAGACGAATGCGTCAGTGCTGGGTGCAGGGCAGACTTCTGGGAAGTGGTTGGGATGAGACGAGGACATGAGGATGGAGCCCTGAGTGACGCCTGCAACTTCACAGGAAGAGAGAGACAGAGACCCGAGCCAGCGTCTGGCCAGGTGAGGATGGCGTTTCCAGCCCGCAGTCCTCGGCTGACACCACGCCGTGCTGCCGCGCTTCTTAGTCTGAAGAACCGTTTGTCGGATAGATCTGCATTCTTAGCAGATGGCCTGGCCCTGGCTCACAGGGCAGAGAGCAGAACGGGACCCCTGGGAGCCCTCCTCTGACACCTGCATAGTCTCACAGAGCTCCCCAGCAGGTGCTGGTGCCCTCAGATGAGCAAGGCTCCGCGGGGCCCTGCGATGCCTCCCTCCCTCCTCAGTCACTAGCTCTCCCTGCAGGAAGGCCTGGCCCCTGCGCCTGCCTGGGCTCTGCCTTCCGTCCCCAGCAGACAGCAGCTCCTCTGGCCACTGCAGATCCAAACGCAGGACCATCTGTCTGCCGCTGGCCCTGCACACAGCCTCTCATCAGCGCCAGCATCTGGCTGAGTTCTCTGCCGCATCTCCTTATTCAAACTCCGGAGCAAGCTCCCGGCAGGGCTCCTTCTACAGATGGGCCTGCCCTTGCCAGAGCCGGGGTCCAGCACACGCAGGGCTCCTGCGGCGCCCAGAAGCCCCTCCCTCCGAGTCTGTCTCAGCACCGCGGCCTAGGCCTGTTCACAGATGGCAGCTTTTCTTTGTCTCCTAAACTCTCCACAAATGTTCAGAGGTAAAGTGAGATTTATTTATTTTGCAGAATGTGCTGGAAGAGCCCCAGCCTCACTCCCCGGCCGCCTCACCCACCTCAGGTGCTCTCCAGCAGGGACCCGTGGAAGCAGCTGCACTGTGATAAGTCTGGGTCAGCCAGGGCTTCGGGAAACGAGGTGAGACGCAAGCCCGAGTGTGAGTCGCTGGGCCATCAGTGCCACACTGGCCCACAGCGATCAGCAGGCATTTGCTGCCAAGGCTCCGCCCCTCGGTCTCAGAGTCCATCCACACTGACGATCAGAGCCCGGCTCCCTCTGCCTCCACCTCCTCCACCTGTGGATGCTGTCTACACTCGCTGAGCCAATGCGTGCAGCTCTGAGCAGTGTGACTGGATGTCACAACATTAATCCCAGTGTTTAGGGCAGCAAGCTGGGCCACCTCCTGTGACTCCAGCATCCCATAGTAGCATTGGTTCAAGTCCCCGCAGCTCCACTTCTGATCCTGCTCCCTGTTAATGGCCTGGGAAGGCAGTGAAGGATGGCCTAAGTGCTCGGGCCCCTGCACCCGCCTGGGAGGCCCAGATGGAGTTCCAGGCTCCTGGCTGTGGCCTGGCCCCTTTCTGGCTGTCGTGGGCACTCAGGGAGTGAACCAGTGGAGGATTCTCTGCCCTGTCCCTGTCACTCCCTCTTTCTCTTTCGCTCTGCCTTCCCAATAAATAAAATAAATCTTTTTAAAAATGCGAAGTGTTGTTGTTTCTGCTCCTGAAATCCTCTGAAGAAACGTTATCAGGAGCACAAACGAAGTGAAGACAAAGTGACAGCGATCTTATTTTAAGTCAATGAAGTTTTACAAAATAAAAGCTACTATTTGAAAAAAAGATTCCCTTTGATGCCAAATCAGGAGGAAGGTTCCCACTGCCCCTTGCGGAGGCCCCTGTCTGAGGCCAAGCGTGAGAACTGGCTTTTCAATTCACTGGGTTCCTACGTCTGCGTCTTGGGAGGGATGCAAACTTGAGTTGAATGTTTTTCTTTGCTGTCCCTGGTGGCCAGGAAGCTCAGGGCTAAGTCCAACGCTTGTTCACGCAACCACGCGGACTCCCAGAGCCTCTGCTCAGCCTCTCCTGCTCGAATGGCCTCCTGTGACGAAGGCTGGGCAGATCACTCTGGGGGTGCGTGACACCACCCCCGCCATCGGTGACTGAAACACACAGACCAGGAATCATTGCAGGGGAAATAAGACTGGGGGCAGAAGAGAGAGATGGAAAGAGCGAGCGAGAGAGAGCAAGAGCCCAGGTCGGCGCTGAAGCTCACCAGACAGGAGCCTGGCCATTTCTCCCTCCTGCTTCCTTCTCCCATGGGGGCAGGAGACCCCCCTCTGCCAGTGGCTGCTGTGACCACCAACACTGCCCCTCACAGAGAGCTCTGAGGCAGAGGGAGAGGGCCTGGGGCCACAGAGCCTCCCCAGCCGGCCAGCCGTTCCGTTTCCAGGAATAAATCCTTTCCCCTGAGGTCTTCTCATAGTCCTGGGAATCCCATCCGGCCACAAGAAGGGATGAGAAACCGAAGGGTCAGCAGCACCACCCTGGGGTGATCGGAACTTGACCCTGGGCCGAGAAGGAGCCCTCTGAGAAGACAATGAATGGCGTCGCAATTATCAAAGCCTCTGTAGCCCTTTTGGGAGCTAGATGTGATCATAAACATTGCACTTATCCCTCACTACATTCCCCCGAATAGTCTTAGAAAGTGTTGTGTTCAGGACCAGCATTGTGGCATACAGGGTAGAGCCACCTCCTGAGACTCCAGCATCCCATATGGGCACCGGTTCAAGTCCCAGCTGCTCCACTTCCCATCCAGCTCCCTGCTAATGCTCCTGGGAAAAGCAGCAGAGGATGGCCCAAGTGCTTGGGTCTCTGCATCCATGGGGGAGACCTGGAAGAAGCTCCTGGCTCCTGGATTTCACCTGGCCCATCTCTGGCCATTGCAACCATTTGGGGAGTGAACCAGTGGAAGGAAGACCTCTCTCTCTCTCTTTCTCTCTCTCTCTCTCTCTCTCTCTCTCTCTCTCTAACTCTTTCAAAACAAGTAAACAAATATTAAGACAAAGAAAATATTACTTGCTTCCCAGTTAGGAACCAACAGACAGAGAGATGCAATCGTGGCCCAGGGTCAGCCGGCCCAGAAGTGGTGGAGCCAGAACTTCTCTAGGGCCGAGGGTCTGCGTCTCCATCTGGCCTTTCTGTAGAAACACAGTTCTCAAAGCTGAGCTTGGGAGACGTGGTAGGAAGGGCGTGGTATGAGATGAAGAGGAATTTAGAAGTCGGGGTCTATGGCAATTGACAGGCAGGAGGGGCTTAGAGCTGACTTACAGGAGTGACTGTCAGACGCCTCCCCTATCGCACGGAGGAGACAGCATCCGGGAAGTGGACACAACCTGTACACCCCTGGGAAACGGACACGGGCGGGATCAGAACCCAGGTTCCCACTGGCCATCCGCCTAACCGGAGCTCACTTCCCTGCCCCTACTCCTTGCACCTGCACGCCTAGGAGCCGCCCTCCACCCCCTTGTCTCAGCGGCACTCCACGCGGAGAAGCAGGTGGTGCGCGGCGTGTAACAGCAGGGCCAGGGCCCGTCCTGCGGCAGGACCTGGAGGAAAGAGCTGCAGCTTTGGTGCCGTTAGCCCAGGTTTAGAGACGCCGCGGGGGCCTCTGTGCACCGTGACGACGTAGTGGAGGGAAACAGAAAACCTACTGAAACGTTGGGAGCGTCTCTTCGGCTAAGCACAATTTCTCTGAGCTTCATTTTTTTAGTTTGTAAAGTGGAGTTGACGCATCTCCTAAGACCTGTGAAGAGTGGATGAGCCGAGGGGCAGGCTTGCCCCAGCAGCGATTAAGCCGCCACTTGGGATACTCAGACCCGAAGTCAGAGCACTTGGTTCGAGCCCCAGCTCCCAGCTCATGCACACGTTGGTAGGCAGGCGGGGACAGCTCCAGCCCTGGGTTCCTGCCGCCCAGGTGGGGACCTGGATGGCGTTCTGAGCTCCTGGTGTCAGTCTGTCTTAGCTCTGGCTGCTGTGGGTATTTAGAGGGTGAACCAGTTGATGGAGATCTTCCTGTCTGCGTTTCACTCTCTTTTCCAATTAAATAAAATAAACTTAAAAGCAACAAGATAATTTTAAAAATTTGTGAATTTTGAAAACGCTGGAACATCCCAAATTCATTTTTGTTCTTATTTGAACTAATTACCCAATTGAAGGATTTGGAACCCCACTAAGGATGCTCTAAACCAGCTTTAGGTTTTGCTGATTCAAATGCATTTGAGCTGGCACCGCAGCTCACTAGGCTAATCCTCCACCTTGTGGCGCTGGCACACCGGGTTCTAGCCCCGGTTAGGGAGCCAGATTCTGTCCTGGATGCCCCTCTTCCAGTCCAGCTCTCTGCTGTGGCCCGGGAGGGCAGTGGAGGATGGCCAAAGTGCTTGGGCTCTGCACCCCATGGGAGACCAGGAGAAGCACCTGGCTCCTGCCATTGGATCAGCGCGGTGCTCCAGCCGCAGCGGCCATTGGAGGGTGAACCAACAGCAAAAAGGAAGACCTTTCTCTCTGTCTCTCTCTCTCTCACTGTCCACTCTGCCTGTCAAAAATAAAAAAATAAATAAATTTTTAAAAATGAGGAAACTAAAATCATTTTAAAAAATGCATTTGATCAGACGCCGCGGAACCAGAGCTCACCTGCAGCAACGGCAATGGAGAGAAGGCGGGGCCCGTGGGCTCCCTGTCTAGCACCCAGGGGTCTTGGGTTGCGCTGGGCTCCCTGTGAGCAGACGCTCTTAGGACCCCTTTAGGTGGTGGTGAAGTGGACCTGCCCTCTGCATGGGGTGGCCCAGGCGGTGTGGGGGCTGCAGCGTTTCCTGGAGGAGCATAGAACCCCAGGACCTGTCTCACCAGTTCATATTCACGGCTCAAACCTGCTAATCCTGAGGCCACCATGAGGCTGCACCCAGGCAGGTCCATCAGTGCAGGAGGCACAGTCAGCTGAACTCCCTGCAGCACCCCAGGGAGCTCCTCCTGCCGAAGGGTCAGTGGGCCATTTTCTGCCTCGTGGCGTTTTCTGAGATCACCACAACTCTGTTCTTTCTTTCACCAATACATTCAAGCGAGGACTTTCAGAGGTGTGTAACACACCATGGACGGGATTAGTAAAATCCCCACGGTGTCCCGTGGGGCTAAGAAAACAACCTTCTCAGTCCCTAGAAGAGCAGGATGCAAGGGCTGGTAGCCGGAGCCCCGGGCGGAAGGCTGCAGGTGCCACTTCCAGTCCCGGCCCTGTGGGATAATTCAGGGCTCTGTAAAGTGATGCTCCTCTCTGAGCGCAGCAGCCCTGGCCTCTCTGGGAGTAGCTGCTGCAACAGTGGACGGGTCCCAGCTCCAAAAATGAAAACCCAGCACCAGGGTGGGCCGGCCACAGGGAGGCAGAGGCTGCCGCCGCTACTGCTGCTGATAATGAAGATGTTCCCGCCTCGCGTGCCAGACCAGTGTGACACAGATGAAGCGTGGTGCAAGCCAGCATCACCACAGACGCCTGGACCCTCTCCATCAGGCTCAGAAGGAACTCAGCCCCTGGGAAGAATAACTCCTGGCTCAAAGCCAGCTCCTGCTGTGACCGTGGCAAGACCTCCATCCAAAGCAAGACCATAGTCAGGGACAATGCAACCTGTCATAGTCCTCAATACCGCCGATCCTCAAGCCGGAAAACCGTCAGCAGCATCGGTGCTCTTTTCCTAAAGACTTGAGCACGCCTTCACCCACAAGCATCAGCCTACGCCATACTGAGACCTAACACCACATGCAAAACACGCACACACCACCTCCTGCACACACACACATGCATTCACGCACACACATGCAAAACACACACACACCACCTCCTGCACACACACATGCATTCACGCACACACATGCAAAACGCACACACACCACCTCCTGCACACACACACATGCATTCACGCACACACACCACACTCACAGCAGTGTCAGTTGCTGACTCTGCAATGGCTGATGACATCAAACCATTCACACTGCAGGCTTCCCACTGGCAAATTCTGGCAACTGAGAAGAGAAAAACAACTTCATCCTTTCCATTGGGACATAAGTTTTTCATTTAATCGAAATAGAAGTAAAACTAATAGTGGCTTTGGTACTACAGGTTTTCACTCTACGTGTTAGAAATCTATTTGTCCCCAGAGCAAAAATATGCCACATCCCTCAGTCTACAGTAGAACCCCAAACATTCAAAGATGTACATTGGAAGTAGGTGAATTTTTAAAATCCATTTATACAGCTAATTGTACAAGCCAGTGGTGCTTAAGCATAGCAAAGCATAAGTCAGCCTTTTGAGTGAATGTACCCTCATGTGGTTAAAAACTGAAAAGCTGAGTCTGGTTAACCTGATAGATTTCTGTTATTGGTTAACAAATTGGAACGTGATGGCTGGTTAGACTAAACCCCAAATAAAGATAAACTGTCTCTTTGATCGTTGGTCCCTGCTAACGGCCAAACATCTCTTTTAGCAACAGGCACCTGTGTGCATTGCAATGGCAGGCAGTCACCTTGCTGGATGCTACTGTAGATGCTTTAGTTTATCCCAATTTTTAATAAAAATTGTACTAAAAACAGCATCAAAAGTAAGATCTCAAAATGCAAGGAGACCTCCGTAGTTGGCCTTGCCCAGCAGGCAAAGAGCGTGGAGAGTGTGTTCTGTTTGGTTCATGCTTAGCTGGGGTTTTCTTCGGTTGACTGGGGAGGAGTGTGATGGTGACGTTCTGTGTACCAAGAGGTAGGTGTCGTCTGTGTCCCCACGACATGAATGACAACACTGGAGCTTCGCAATGGAAGGTGCGCTCTAGCACGTAGGAGACTGGCTCTGTGGATCCAGGGGTCTCACACGGGCAGCCCTGCTCCTGTGGGTGACTCGGTTGTCTGCACCTCACCCTAACCCCTCCCTCCTTCATCCAGGCTGGGACAAGACTCATTCCTGGCCTGGAGCACCTACGGCCACTGCTCCACATTCCCGCAAAGCCCAGGTGCAGAATGCGTCTTCTACCTGCAGGTCTCTGACGACCTCAGGCGGACTGCTCTGTCCTCGTGTCAGACCCACCACCTTCTGCAGGAATGAGAGGCGGGTGGAAGAGGGCGCCCAGAATGAGGGTGCAGTGTTGTGTTGGGATCAGGAGAGAAAGGGAGGGCTGGACACCTATGTTGCAGGGATGGATTCATGGTGGTCAGCTAGCACTGGACATGCAGAGGCCCTCACCCCGGGGGGATGGCATTGGAGGGTGAGCCCTGGTGGGAGCTGGTTAGAGGTAGATGAGAATATGCGTACGGGACCTCCGAAGCTTGGATCAGGGTGCTGAGAAGAAGAGGAAGGGGCCAGAGCTGCCACTCGCTCGCTCTCTCTACCATGTGAGAACACAGGGAGGAGGCGGCTGCACCCTCACGAGGAACCAGAGCCATGAGAAAAAAACACTGTTGTTTAAGCCCCTGGTGTGCAGCTCAAGCTTGCTGAGACAGGAGCACGTGCGAGTGGGGACGGATTTGACGCCAGGGGATTTCAGGATAAGATTGCACAGACAGATCAATGTTCCTGATTTTAGGATTTTTTTAATATATATTTGACAGGTAGAGTTACAGACAGTAAGAGAGAGAGAGAGAGAGAGACGGAGAGAAAGGTCTTCCTTCCATTGGTTCACTCCCCTAATGGCCAACACGGCCAGCGCTGCGCTGATCCGAAGCCAGGAGCCAGGTGCTTCTCCTGGTCTCCCATGGGGTGCAGGGCCCAAGCACTTGGGCCATCCTCCACTGCCCTCCCGGGCCACAGCTGAGGGCTGGCCTGGAAGAGAAGTAGCTGGGACTAGAACCCGGTGCCCATACAGGATGTTGGCGCCGCAGGCTGAGGATTAGCCAAGTGAGCCATGGCGCCGGGCCCTATTCCTGATTTTGAAGAGAAGATCGCGTGTATGTAATGGAAGGCATCGAGAGATGTCTTCTGTGAGAAGCCAGTGATCAAATGTTCTCCTTTACCAGGAGATACACAGCACTGTCCTCTGGGCTACTGCTGCAGTTTGCAAGCCTCTCTGCAGTAGAGTGGATTTTCTAGAAGAAACAGGTGCTCAAAGCCCTGCCTGGTGATGATTTTTGCAGGATACATGTTCAGGTGTCACATTGTCAATACACAGGTAACAAGGTGCCTACACGAATAACATCCTAGGCAGCCACGTGGAGAGGTCACCCACTGTCAGGATAAAATAGACCCCCGGTGAGAGAAGGAGCCCAGGGCTGAGCCACAGGACAGGGACGCCTCAGCTCTCAGAAATCACCAACCCCGTTATCGGAGTTCCACAGGAGCTCCATTTCAGGGAGAGAAACTGGAGGGGGAAACGTGGCTCCGCAGGCTGCAGTCGCCTTGGCTCCCATCCCGCCCCCACACACACGGAGAAGCAAGTCCCCCCCTGTACCCCTCCCCAACAAATGCCACGGTGGCTTCTCGTGCCTTGGTTCCAAGCGTCACTCTGTCATTCGGATATGTGGTCTGCGTGCTACAAAGACGGGACTTCCCTTCGCTGTCCATTTGGAAGCGCTGAATGAGCGTTTTACATAGCCCGAGTTCCAGTTCCTCTCAACGACTTGATGAAACCATCACCTTTCCCCAGAAGCTGCCCACGGTGAACCTGAACCCAGCACAGCTTCCAGGCCCCTTGTCTGTTGAGACAGCCAATTGCAAGAATGGAACGCGAGGGGCCAGAGTGTGGTGCAGCAGGTTAAGCCGCTGCCTGTGACGTCAGCACCCCATATTGGACTGCCAATTTCAGTCCCCACTGCTCCACTTCCCATCCAGCTCCCTGCTGATCCTTGGGACCCCGCCACCCACATGGGAGCCCCGGATAGAGCTCCTGGCTCCTGGCTCCAACCTGGCCCAGCCCCAGCTGTTGTGGTCATTTGGGAAGTGAACCACCGATGAATGGAAGATCTCTGTGTCCTCTCCCTCTCTCTCTGTATCTCTGCCTTTCAAACAAATGTTAAAAAATGAATTAGGGCCTGCTCTGCAGCTCACTAGGCTAGTCCTCTGCCTGCAGCACTGGCACACCGGGTTCTAGTCCCGGTCGGGGCGTCAGATTCTATCCCAGATGCTCCTCTTCCAGTCCAGCTCTCTGCTGTGGCCCTGGAGTACAGTGGAGGATGGCCCAAGTGCTTGGGCCCTGCACCCCATGGGAGACCAGGAGGAAGCACCTGGCTCCTGGCTTCGGATCGGCACAGTGGGCAGGCTGCAGCGCACCGGCCATAGCGGCTGCTTGGGGGGTGAACCAACAGAAAAAGGAAGACCTTTCTCTCTGTCTCTCTCTCACACTGTCCACTCTGCCTGTCCAAAAAAAAAAAAAAAAAATGAATTGGACGCAAGTCAGCATCCGTTTGCCTGCATCAGATTCTCTCCTGTGCTCAGCAGAGTTCACAACCCCTTCTCCTCCACTCAGAGGAGCTGCTGTCTCTGGAGAGGGCTCCCCCAGCCTCTGGCTGCAAGTTGGCTTCAGTCCCTATTTCCCGTCTCCTAGGGCCAAGCACCCTGTGTACAGATGAGGTAGGAGCCCCCCGGGGGCCGATCAGAAGTGCATAGTCAGAGCAAGGCGACAGCAGGGGCAGGCGGCTGTGGGGGACCGCGGGTCAGGCAGCTGAGACTGATGAGGCAGCCCACCAGCTATGTCAACAGAGCAAGGCGCCGGGCGCTGGAGCCCTGGGGCCGCCGAGCCTGCGTTGTGGGCCTGCCCCCAGAGCCGCCAAGTCTAGACTCCAGATGTGTGCTCCTGCCGGGCCAAGGCTGGCCGAGTGCGTAAATATTCCTAGCAGATGACAGTGGGCCCAGTTACGGCAGCAATGACAAAGGGCAGAAACAGCAGCAGAGCCAACGCCAGGCCCGCTGCTGCGGGAGGCGCCACGCGTGTGTGTGCACACGCACGGGGGCTGCTCAGAGGCGTGGCTGCGTCCGAGGACCTCACACGTCCGTCTGCTTTCTGGCTGCACGGAGTCATTCCAAGACGAACTGAAGTCTGTTTAAGTAAATTACAGGCCCGTAAAAAGGAACTGAAATTGGATGCATGCAGAGGATCTAAGCTGTTTACCTCCTGATGTTGAAACTGTAGAGCAATCCAGAGCCAGAGGCAGAGCAGGCTCCCAAGCACGTCTTGCGGAGGGGAGGCTAGGACACGCCCAAGCCCGTTTGTTTGGCGGCTTGAGGCTTGAGAGTTTTGCAGTCTCTGGGGAGCGGCTCAGAGCTGCGTAACAAAAATCTGCATCTGGGTCCGTCCACCCGCATCCCTCAGCCCAAGCGCTTGCCTCTGCCCCAGGGATCGCCATCGACTGTGCCACCTCAGCCCCAAAGACATCGCACGCTGAGTTCAGAAATGCGGTTCTCGGGGTCTGCCTCCAGCATTTAGAGGGGACAGTGTAGACTTGCAGTGACTTCAGAGTGTGACATCCATCGCTTAACATAAGTTGGTGCCTGGGGGCAGGTAAGGGTCACTTCCCTGCAAAATGATAGCATCCGAGCAGGAGTGAAACCAGGGTTTTGCACGAGCTCCCTCCCCCAGGCCCCGGCATCCCAGGAGGCGCTCAGGGGACAGTGTGGTCACCCCACAGGGTGAAGAAGACAGGGTTTTATGTGGGACAAAAGCAGACCCAGACCCAGAGCCGGACCCAGCGGCCCCTTTAGATGAAAAGGGACGACCAGGAGAGCGACTGCTTGGCTCTGTCGGCTGCAGGCTCCAGACCTGTGGCTTCTGGCGTCCCCGGCCATCGTCACAGCTGCTCCAGGGCTGAGGTGACCAGGACTGTACTGGGAATGGAGCGAGAGGATGTTCATCTTGGCACGGAAGCAGGTCTCATGCACCTTCCACGAGGCCTTGGCTGCCCTTTGCACTCTCCACGGAGTCCGGGGATGATCTGGGTGCAGCTGGGGTCTCACCCTCCCTGCTCAGCGCCAGTGGAGATGGGAAAGCCCTGGCTGGGGCCAGGGGGCCGGTGATCCTGACCACGCCATCTCCTGGCTAAAAATAGCATTTTGTGTTATTTCTAAACAGATTTCTCCTACAGTTTGTCGAGTCCTTAATTGAGTGTGAAGTCTTTCTCTTCACTCGCTTTCAGATCAAAATGGAACTTTTTCTCCCAGACTGGCTTGAAGGAGAAATTCACAATACGTGGAATTTCAACTGAAAATAAATAAGCCAAAGCAGCCACAGCCTAGGGATTCGTCATGACGGCGAGCCCTTTGATCACCGCTGGCTACATCAGCATCATAAACCGGGTAGAAAACACCCACTCTCAACCGTATCAATGTGTCTGAGTCTTTGTCTTGTCATTACCAGGGATCCTCAGCGAACAGCGTTATCACACCACAGTCTCGAATCTCAATTACTTTAATTTATCTTATATTCTGTAGTATAATATAACCCACATCCTAGGCTATTTAGCTTCCCCATTAGTTTGACAGGCAATGCGATAACAGGCACGCCACTCACATTGTTAATTAAGAGCAAATAAATACAAATATAATAATAATAATAATAAAGAGTGTATTTGAGTCACTCCGTTGGGTCGGGGAGGAAGACAGGCTCAGGTGGCCCGAGCTGAGCCTGGGCCTTTGTTCCCTGGGGCTCCCCGGGCAGAGAGTCCATCCACTGCCCTGGGCCCAGCCCCACGCTGTGTGATGTGCCTGTGACTGCACACAGGGATCAGAGCTCCTCCTGAGTGTAGCACAGAGACGTCAGCTCAGGAGGAACCCCAGACCCAGACCTCCTTCTCAATCCCCCTCCGCCTCCTGCCCCCCAGGTCCGTGGTCACCCCGTCCCCACCCAGCCGCAGGTCCTGCCTGTCTACGGGATGCCCCCCTACTGCTCTCCTCTAACCGGCCACACATTTGCTATGGCCCTGCCATTGTGTGTGCCGATGTCGGGGGGTGGGCCGTTGGGACGTCGTGAGGTCATGAGGGCCCGTGGCGAGGGCAGTGTCCCTGTAAGAAGACAGGCAGCTGGCTTGTTCTCTTTGCTGTCCAGCAGGGAGGCTGCGGGGCAGCCAGCCCTCACCCTGCACGGGACCCGCATGCACCTGTGCACAGCTCTCCAGAGCCCTGAGAAGCGGCTGCACAGTGGGGAAGCCCCCGTGTGTGGGGTCTCTCAGCAGCCAGAAGGACTCGGGGCCTGCTCTGCAGGTCGGCAGCCCGGCCAGCAACCCCCACCTCCTCTGCGCCTCTTTCTCCTGTCTTTTCTGGCTCTGCGGGGTTGTGTCCACGCATGGCTATCACTGTCCACTGTTTATCTGCTGTGCCTCTAGGCACCGTCCCCCATGCTCTGTGGGGATCCTCAGGCGTCAGCCCCAGCGCCACACCCGGCCGCCCTGTTTGTTAACACCCGTCTCCCTCACCTGCTTGTCACCCATGCAGGGTTGCGCTGGCCGTCGCATCAACAACTCCTAACACACACTCAATCCATTGGTAACTGCCCCCAAAATACTTCTGGGTGGAGGAAGAATGATGGTGGCAAAAGAGGAGGGAGGAGGTTTATTTATTTCAGTTTTTCATTTGAGAGACACGAATTTTACTTTGTGTGTGTGTGTGTTTGTGTGTTTTGACAGGCAGAGTTAGACAGTGAGAGAGAGAAAGACAGAGAGAAAGGTCTTCCTTCCATTGGTTCACCCCCAAAATGGCCACCACAGCCGGCATACTGTGCTGATCCGAAGCCAGGAGCCAGGTGCTTCTCCTGGTCTCCCATGGGGTGCAGGGCCCAAGCACCTGGGCCATCCTCCACTGCACTCCCGGGCCACAGCAGAGAGCTGGCCTGGAAGAGGGGCAACGGGGACAGAATCCGGCGCCCCAACCAGGACTAGAACCTGGAGTACCGGTGCCACAGGCAGAGGATTAGCCTAGTGAGCTGCGGTGCCAGCCTTTGTGTGTTTTTTAACTCACTTTAAAAATTTGGATTAACCTAAGCACTGTGCATGACATGGGTATCGTGCAATATAGCAACAAATATACACCAAGTACATCAAGCACGCCCAAGCATTGCAGTTGCCCTATGGGTCTGCGGAGCACGAGGATCCGTCACCGTCACCCATTGTGAGATCTCCCCTCTTTCCACCTTCCTGGCCACAGCAATCACTATTTAGAGTCCTGTGTGCATATATATCAAAATACATCTAATCCTGAACTATATAATATATAACCATATATATAATTTCACCACAAAGCAACTCAGTTCAGAAATAGGCAGAGGCCTGAGTAGACATTTTTCTAAAGAGGAAATACAAATGGCCTGCATACATGTGAAAAAACCGCTCGACATCACCAGCCGTCAGCCGTGGGGCCAATGCAGACAAGAGCCACGCGAGGCTTCATCTCCCTGGAGCTAGAACGACCGTTATGGAGACAAACCACAGGACGCGCCGGCCAGGACGTGGAGAAGGAAGCGCTCACCGCTGCTGGCCAGTTCGTTTTTGGCTGCCGTGTCACAGAGTGGGGCCGACTCCGTGGCTTGCCACAGCGTGCACACATCATCTCTCGGCTTGCGTGGGTCAAGTCTGGCACATGTTAGCTGCGTTCTCTGCCCAGGGCCTCCACGCGTCTGTAATCAAGGGTCAGCCAGTTTGTTGTGCAGTGGAGGCTGATGGGGGTTTTCCTGCTCTACAGAGGTCAGCCAGGGCTGGACTTCAAGCAGATCCTCTTCCTTCCCCATCTTTCTGTCTTTGGGAAGAGATCTTTTAAGGCTGTTTGTCCAAGGGACCCAATCAATGAGATCAGAGGCACCCGTTTGATTGATTCAAGTCTGCTAGGCAGTAGCTAGCTGGGGGTGAGAGCCACCCCCTTCACCAGCTGTCCTCGGGGTGTGCACACAGGGGTGTGGCACTCGGGCAGGGGCCCTGAGAAATTGCACCATGCACAGAAGGCCACAGGTCTGGCAACCAGGCAGAGCAGGGCCAGCCAGGTAGAGGAGCACCTGCCTCCCCAGGTGGGCCGGCGGGCTGGTGGTTACAGGCGCCCTGCAGACGGGGAGCAGGTCTGAGGCTCCCTATATCTCACTTTCCGCACAGGGCAGGTGACACTGATGACGCCATCTGCCTCGAGAGTGGCCATGGAAGATGGAGTGAGGCTGTGACTTGAAGACGGAGTGAGGCTGTGAGAGCGTCCTCGGTGGCATCCCCAGCACGTGTGACGTGTTTACTGAGCGAGCACCCCCACCACTTCCCACGTGAGCTCCGGGAACAACGGGTACTGGGTCTGAAAAACAAATCTCCCCAGAATACCTAGAACATATGGTCTTCAAAATTAGAGATGCGACGTCCAATAGGCAATATAGTCCTGGGGAAAAATCCCCTTGGAAACAAGAGGCGAACAGAAAGGCGTCTCTGTGCTCACAAATCGAAAGCAAAATCTTCAATCACTGGAAATTTTGACACAACTCCTTCCTCGCCTGTGGCCAACTGAAAGATGAAAACAAACAAACAGAAACAAAAGGCAATGGCGCAGAAAGAGCTCAGTAACCTGATCAAAAAACTTACAAACACCAGAGTGTGATTCCTGAAACCACAACGTCATCAGAGGGACTGGTGCGGTGGCGTAGGGGGTAGAGCCACTGCCTGCAGTGCCGACATTCCATGTGGGCGCAGCTTCGAGTCCTGGCTGCTCCACTTCCAATCCAGCTCTCTGCTATGGCCTGGGAAAGCAGTGGAAGACGGCCCAAGTCCTTGTGGGAGACCCAGAAGAAGCTCTTGGCTCCTGGCTTTGGATCAGCTCAGCTCCAGCCATTGTGGCCAATTGGGGAGTGAACCAGTGGATGGAAGACCTCTCTCTCTCTCTCTGCCTCTCCTTCTCTCTGTGTAACTCTGACTTTCAAATAAATAAATAAATATTTAAATAAAAATAAATAAATAAAGTAGATCAGAGACAGCTACAACAGTTCATCGTACACCAGCTCACAAAGTAAATAATGCGACATTTTTAGAGGAGTGATGTCATACACGGGGCGTCCTCTGATGACGATGCAACTATGGCAGAAGCGCAGAATAAAGAAAGGAAAGCTGTAAGATGAATACGTGGTGAGAAACAAGAGTCGCAGCTGTAAACAATCCTTGGGCCAAGGCAGAAGACACGATTCACAAAAATATTCTAGATTTTAAAAAAAGTTCATGTTTATAAGCCTGGGGATTCTTTTCAAATACATTTTAAAAATAGAAAAATCCCTGAAGACTGGTGAACTAAGTACCTGTGTTAGCAAACTAGAAAAATATTCCAAATAAAACTCAAAGAATTTTTTAAAATGCAAGAATCAATAAAATCTTATGGCATCACGGCTTAATAAGCTAATCCTCCCCTGCGGTGCCGGCACACTGGGTTCTAGTCCTGGTCGGGGCACTGGATTCTGTCCCGGTCGCTCCTCTTCCTGTCCAGCTCAGGGGTGTAGCCTGGAAAGGCAGTGGAGGATGGCCCAAGTGCTTGGGCCCTGCACCTGCAAGGGAGACCAGGAGGAAGCACCTGGCTCCTGGCTTCGGATCAGCGTGGTACGCCAGCTGCAGCACACCAGCCATAGCGGCCAATGGGGGGGTGAACCAACAGAAAAAGGAAGACCTTTCTCTGTCTCTCTCTCTCTCTCTCTCTCACTGTCCACTCTGCCTGTAAAAATAAAATAAAATAAAATAAAATCTTTCACAGAACACATGATAGAGGAGGTCAAGAAGCCCAAAGGCGATTGCTGGAAGACACTAGGAAGACAGAGGAATGGACATCGACACCGGCGGAGAGAGGAGAGCGGAAGGGGAAGGCACGGTCCAGTGTGGGAAAGGGAGGGGTCTGTGAGAGATGAGGAACTACCCAGGGCAAACACCACCTCCATTTTGCAAGTAATTGAAGTAAATGACTTAATAAGAAAGCTTATTCTCATGGGGAATATCCCAGGCCCAGATGGCTTCAACAGCAAATTCAACCAACATTTCCCAAATTCTTCCAGCACTAGGAGAATAAACCTATCGACAGTGAAGAAGGGAAGTGAGCCCTGTCATCCAAGCTCAGCCAGGTCTGTAAATAAAGGGAAGTTATAGAACCATCCGACATCCAAACGTGAATGCAGCCATCCTAACATAAACGCAGTCTTCCAAACCCGGCCTTCTGTGTCTAATATATATGACATGGGTCACATATACTAGGCATGTAGTATACATAACGACCCCGATGGATTGAGATCTGGAATTCTAGGTGGGCTTACCAGGGCTGGCACTGTCGCATAGGGGGTGAAGTTGCCACCTGCAGTGCCGGCATCCCATATGGGTGATGGTTCATGTCCCAGCCGCTCCACTTCCTATCCAGCTCTCTGCTATGGCCTGGGAAAGCAGTAGAAGATGGCCCAAGTGCTTGGGCCTCTGCACCTGAGCGGGAGACATGGAGGAAGTTCCTGGCTCCTGGCTTTGGATCAGCCCAGCTCTGGCCCTTACAGCCACTTAGGGAGTGAACCAGCTGATGGAAGACTTCTCTCTCTCTCTGTCTCTCTCTCTCTGCTTCTGCCTCTGGGTAACTCTGCCTTCAAATAAATAAATAAATTTTTGGAAAAAATGTGCTTACCAAGAGAAATTCCATCACTGTAATTCAGCACTGTAATAGATCAAAGTGGAAAACCCATCTGATCTCCATGAATGGATAAAACAGTTTGACGACATCTAGAAAATCCTTCCTAATTAAAAAAAA
>CM027408.1:5583925-5605210 GCA_015711505.1 Sylvilagus bachmani
ATTGATTTCTGGTGTTTCTATTCTGTTCCATTGGTCCATCCATCTGTTTCTGTACCAGTACCATGCTGTTTTGATAACATCTGCCCTGTAGTATGTCCTGAGATCTGGTATTGTGACGCTTCCGGCTTTGTTTTTGTTGTACAAGATTATTTAGCTATTCGAGGTCTCCTGTGTCTCCATATGAATTTCAGCATCATTTTTTCCAGATCTGAGAAAAATGTCTTTGATATTTTGATTGGTATTGCATTGAATCTATAAATTGCTTTTGGAAGAATGGACATTTTGATGATATTGATTCTTCCAAGCCATGAACATGGAAGATTTTTCCATTTTTTGGTATCCTCTTCTATTTCTTTCTTTAAGATTTTGTAATTCTCATCATAGAAATATTTCACCTTCTTGGTTAAATTTATTCCAAGGTATTTGATTTTTTTTGTAGCTATTTAAATGGGATTGATCTTAGAAGTTCTTTCTCAGCCATGGCATTGTCTGTGTATACAAAGGCTGTTGATTTTTGTGCATTGATTTTATATCCTGCTGCTTTGCAAACTCTTCTGTGAGTTCCAATAGTCTCTTGGTAGAGTTCCTTGGATCCCCTAAATAAAGAATCATATCATCTGCAAAGAGGGATAGTTTGACTTCTTCCTTCCCTATTTGTATCCTTTTAATTTCTTTTTCTTGCCTAATGTCTCTGGCTAAAACTTTCAGAACTATATTGAATAGCAGTGGTGAGAGTGGACATCCCTATCTGGTACCAGATCTCAGTGGAAATGCTTCTAACTTTTCCCCATTCAATATGATGTCGGCTGTGGGTTTTTCTTTTCTTTTTTTTTGATTATTTATTTATTTGGCAGGTAGAGTTTATAGACAGTGAGAGCGAGAGATGGAGAGAAAGGTCTTCCTTCCATTGATTCACTCTTCAAATGGCTGCAATGGCTGGAGCGATGCCGACTTGAAGCCAGGAGCCAGGATTTTCTTCCTGGTCTCCCATACAGATGCAGGAGCCCAAGCACTTGGGCCATCCTCCACTGCTATCCCAGGCCATAGTGGAGAGCCGTACAGGAAGAGAAGCAACAAGGACTAGAACCCAGAACCCATATGGGATGCTGGTGCTGCAGGCAGAAGACTAACCTAATGTGCCATGGTGCTGGACTGGCCATGGGTTTTTCATAAATTGCCTTGATTGTGTTGTGGAATGTTCCTTCTATACCCAATTTGCTTAGAGTTTTCATGAAAGGGTATTGTATTTTATCAAATGTGTCCTCTGCATCTATATAGATAATCACATGGTTTTTCTTCTGCAGTTTGTTTATATGGTGTAGCACATTGATTGATTTGCAAACATTGAACCATCCCTGCATATCAGGTATGGGTGGGTGATCTTTCTGATGTGTTGTTGAATTCTATTGGCCAAAATTTTATTGAGAATTTTTGCATCTATGTTCATCAGGAAAATTGGCCTGTAATTCTGTTTCTCTGCTTCATATTTTTCAGGTTTAGGAATTAAGGTGATGCTGGCTTCATAGAATTTGGGAGGATTCCCTCTTTTTCAATTGTTCTGAATAGTTTGAGAAGAATTGGAGTTAGTTCTTCTTTAAATGTTTGGTAGAAATCAGTAGTGAATCTATCCAGTCCTGGGCTTTTCTTTGTTGGGAGGGACTTTATTACTGGTTCAATTTATGACTTGGTTATGGGTCTGTTTAGGTTTTCTATGTCTTCATGGTTCAATTTAGATAGGTTGCATGTGGCCAGGAATCTCTTCATTTGCTGGCATACAACTCTTTGTAGTAATTTCTGATGACTCTTTATTTCTGTGGTGTCTGTTGTTACATTCCCTTTTTCATCTCTGATTTTATTGACTGGGGTCTTTTCTCTCCTTTTTTAGTTAGTTGGGCCAATGGTGTGTCAATTTTGTTTAGTTATTCAAAAAACCAGCGCTTCATTTTGCTGATCTTTTGTAATGTTTTTAGACTCAATTTTGTTGATTTCTTCTTTCATTTTAATTATTTTTCTTCTCCTACTAGTTTAGGCTTTGGTTTGCTGTATTTTTTCAAAATGCTTGAGATCCATTGATAGCTCATTTATTTGGTGCCTTTCCAATTTCTTGATGTAGGCACCTATTGCTATAAACTTTCCTCTTAACACTGCTTTTGCTGTATCCCATAAATTTTTATATGTTGTATTGTTATCTTCATTTACTTCTAGAAATTTTTTGATTTCTCTTTTGATTTCTTCTATGACCCACTGTTCATTCAGGAGCAGGTTGCTTAGTCTCCATGTGTTTGCATATGCTCTAGGGATTCCTGAGTTCCTAATTTCTGGTTTCATTCCATTGTGTTCTGAAAAGATACATGGTATGATTTCAATTCTTTTGAATTTGCTGAGACTTGCTTTATGGCCTAGTATGTGGTCAATCCTAGAGTAGGTTTCATGTACTACTGAGAAGAATGTGTATTCTACAAGTGTAGGATGAAAAGTTCAGTAGCTATCTGTTAGATCTACTCGATCTACAGTGTTGGTTAAATCTGCTGTTTCCTTGTTGATTTTCTGCCTGGTTAATATGTCCATTGCTGAAAATGGAGTATTGAAGTCCCCCAGAACTATTGTATTGGAGTCTAAGTCTCCCTTGAAGTTTATTAACATATATTTTAAATAGCCTGATGCCCTGTAATTAGGAGCATATATGTTTATAATAGTTACATCTTCCTGTTGAATTGATCGCTTAATCATTATATAGTGCCCCTCTTTGTCTCTCTTAACAGTTTTTGTGTTAGAGTTTATTTTGTCTGTTATTAAGATGGCTATGCCAGCTCTTTTTTTGGTTCTTGTTGGCATGGAATATCCTTTTCCAGCCTTTCACTTTCAGTATGCATGCATCTTTGTTGGAAAGATGTGTTTCTTGTAAGCAGCAAATAGGTGGGTTTTGTTCCTTAATCCACTCAGCCAGTCTGTGTCTTTCAACTGGACAGTTCAGGCCATTAACATTCAATGTGACTATTGATAAGTAGTAACTTTGCCCTGCCATTTTCCCAGAGATATTTCTAATATATGCTTTGAACTTCCTATGATCTTTTACTGGGAGGTTTTCTTCCTTTACCTTCATTCATATTGATGACCATGTTTCTGTGTTTCTGTGTATAACACATCTTTAAGCATCTTTTGCAGGGCTGGATGAATGGTGACAGATTCTTTCAATTTCTGTTTGCTATGAAAGGTCTTTATTTCACCTTCTTTCACAAATGAGAGCTTTGCAGGATATAATATTCTGGGCTGGCAGTTTTTCTCTCTTAGTACCTGGGCTATATCTCTCCATTCCCTCCTAGCCTGTAGGGTTTCTGATGAGAAGTCTGCTGTGAGTCTAATTGGAGATCCTCTGAGAGTAATCTGGCATTTCTCTCTTGCATATTTTAGAATCTTTTCTTTTTTTTAATTGTTTTACAGGTAGAGTTATAGACAGAGAGCGAGACAGAGAGAAAGGTCTTCCTTCCGCCCCCTCCCCAAATGGCTGCTACGGTCCGAACTGCGCCCACCTGACGTCAGGAGCCAGGTGCTTCCTCCTGGTCTCCTATTCAGGTGCAGAGCCCAAGCATTTGGGCCATCCTCCACTGCCATCCCGGGCCATAGCAGAGAGCTGGACTGGAAGAAGAGCAGGTGGGACTAGAACTGGCGCCCATATGGGATGCCAGTGCTGCAGCTGGAGGATTAACCAAGTGACCCATGCGCTGGCTCAGAATCTTTTCTTTATGTTTAACTGTGGTGAGTTTGATTACAACGTGTCATGGCAAGGATCTCTTCTGGTCGTGTTGATTGGGAGTTCTGTGTGCTTCAGGTGTTTGGATGTCTCTTTCTTTCTCCAAACTCAGGAAGTTTTCTGCTAGTATCTTACTAAAAATGCCTTCTAATCCTTTCTCTCTCTCCATGCCTTCAGGAACTCCTAGAACCCAAATGTGGGGTTTTTAATAGTATCCTGTAGATTCCCAACAATGTTTTTTAGATTTCTAATTTCCTCTTTTGTCTTTGGTTTGACTGTATACTTTCCTGTGCTCTGTCTTCTAAGTCCAATATTTTCTCTTCTGCCTCACTGATTCTGTTTTTAAGGCTTTCAACTGCGTTTTTTATTTTTTCTACTGAATTCTTCATTTCATTTTGATTTCTCTTCAATATCTCAATTTCATGTTCTATTAAATTCCTCATTTCATTTTGATTTCTTCTTAAGATTTTATTTTCATGAGAGAGATTTTCTTTCATGTCCTATGTGGATTTCAGTAGTTCATCAAATAGCAAAGTTCAATTTTAACCGAATCAAAATGAATTTACAACCCTTTAAAAAACCTGACCTTGGAGGGAAGAGGGGTGCTCATGGTCTGAGCAAATAATGAGGTACCATTCCTTTCCGGGGGCTGCAGCCATGACCTGAGCATCTATTTGTCTGCAGGCCGATTCTTACCTGAGATTTGGGTGGGCAGCTTCTGGGGGGATTGTGGGGACCCATGGATAGGCTTGCCATGGGACCCCCCATGCTGGGCGTGGCTTATAGCAGTAATGCGGATGTAGCAGCTGACTGAACTTTCCATCCAGCTGAGGATTGTGATAAACAACAAGATGGCGCTGATGCCCTGCCTGCTGCGTGACTCCACAGCTGATCATGATCAAGTGCCAAATTGGAGAGCTCTGTGCATGGACTGTAATTGATTGACTGTGACTGGTTGAAATCTGTATATAAGCGGACGGCGGGAGAGGGAAGGGGGCACGCCAGCTTTCCCCCTTAAGGAACGTGTGCGCCACCTCTCCCCCTTCTCCTGGTCCCCCACTCTCTTTCCCACTCTTTCTAAGTAAAGTCTACTTAAGACCGATTAACTGCGAGCAGCGTCGTTCCTTTTGCGGCCGAAGGAGCTGACAGGGGATCCCAGGGTGGTGCTGGTTGCTGGCACCCTGGGACTGCACTGGTTCCTGGCCGGGAGGCAGAGGGGTGCAGGGGAAGCAGGTGGCCAAAGGGCTGCAGAAACCCCATCCTTCAGAACACTGAGTTTGTCCTCCTTGGGCCCCCGAGGGGCCTGAGCCAGTAAGCGACTGGGGCGGGCAGTGTCTGTGGGCGTTGCTGGTGACAACAAGGATGGGAAGCTCATTGGAGACCCCATGGCCTGACCAGTCGCAGTAGAGTAGAGCCCGAGTCCTAAGAGAGGGAGGCAGGTGCACAGGCGGAGGTGAGCCGTGAAGAGGAGGCAGGGCCACAGGAAGACGCTCTGAGCCTGAGAAGTGACGACCTGCGTGTCTGAGCCTGCTCAGGTGGCAGACTGCGTCACCTAGAAGCAACAGGAACTCATTTCTCCTGGTGCTGGAGCCTGGGAAAGTCCGGATCACGGCACCGGGGCAGTCTGCGGAGGGCCCACCTCCTGGTTCACGGACAGTGCCTTCCCTGGGCTCCTCACATGGCGGAAGCACAAACGGGCTCAGAGCACGGCACTCTAGGACACTGTCAAGAAAAGTGGCATCGGGGCTGGGCAGGCACCTGTGTGGATTCCACGGCCCTGCCCATCTGGCGTCCTGGGAGCTCTGGGCTCTGTGGGTCAGCAGGGGCGGCAGGGCAGCTTCTGGTCCCACAGAGCAATCGGGCTCCTGGTGAGATTATGGAGGTCATTTGCCTGCTCCCCAAGTCCCTGAAAGCAACTTAAGTGGCGTAGCTTTGTGAGACGTCGCTCATCAAGGCCATCACAAATCATTATTAGATTCTGATCGATGGGCAGTAAGCACTGTTGATTCTATAAATCTAGCCTTGCTCCGGGAGCAGCTTGGCAGATCTCACGTCCAGATGTGGGCGTCTCTCGAGCTCTCTCCCTGCCCAGGGCCTGGCTCCCTGGCCTCCCACACTGTGGCCTCCCATGCTGTGGCCCCTCACGCTGTGGTCTCCCCAACTCTGGTGCTCTTGCTCGCCTCCGGCTGATGCGAAGGTCCCAGCCTCTTCCCCCAGGAATCCAGCGTTCCTGATCCAGGAGATTCTCAGTGTTTCCTGGTGTGCAGTGAGAGACCATCGAAGCTCGCTGCACTCCCATGCCCCTCTCAGCCTCGCTCTGCCTCTGACGTCCCCCAGGCACAGAGCTGGCAGCTGTGAGAATGCATGAAGGGGCATGTGGTGGCCCCCACGGACCCTGGCCATCGTCTGTTCTCACAGCAATGCTGCTTGACACAGTGCTCAGGCTACCAGGAGGCGGGGGCTGGGGGGGCACCCACCAGCCAATGCCTGCCTGAGGTTCTGTCTCCACTCCCAGTTCAAGGCCTGCGTGTCTGGTCTGGTCCTCCCTTAATGGACCTGAAGCCCCCGGCTGCTAGCTCACTAACCTGAAAGCTTCCCCCAGGGAAAGGAGAGAGTTCTCTGTGTACCTACTGGCTGGGGACCAGCCCTTGCCATGAGCCAGTCTGTCTCAGAGTCCTGAGCTGATGGCCCCTGCTGGGACCCAGAACTGTGGTCCCCAAGCTTGGCTTGTACAGGGATCACCTGAGGGGTTTTGAAATGTTCCTAGTGACCCATTCACAGGGGAAGCCTGGAGAGTGACCCTCAGGCACCAGGAGCTTCTGATGTTTCCTTGACCCTTTGGTTGCAGCCAAGCCTGAGGACGGCTGGTTTAAGGAAGACAAAAACCTAGGGAGAATACATCACCTGCTCACTGCCTCTATCTCCCTGTTTTTCTTTCCCTTTCTCCTTCCCTAATTTACTTTCTTTTGGGAGATTGTTGATTTGTTAAATATGCCTTTTTTGATCACTCATTTATAAAGATATTGAAGAGATGTTACTGATTGCTGAATGTGTCCCAGGCACCGCGGTGGACATTGGATATCCAGTGACTCAACAATAAAACAAAGCAAGAGTGGACAGCAACAAACAGCAAACGAAAGGCTCCCAGACTTCCAGTTTTAAGTCTAGCGAGAAAGATCCATGTAGTAGGCGCACACAGAAAGTACATTGCTTGAGGTTGATACAGGTCGTAAAAGGAATTGAGACACTAGAAGGTGAAGACAGAGCATAGATGGTTCTGGTTTTAAGGGGTAGTGCTGGAGACCCTCAGGGGAAGGGAGCACTTAAATCGTGACCTGAGTGATGCAGAGTGAGGGAAGACTTTCTGGGAGGAGGAGGAGTCTGTGGGATGGCCCTGTGCTGGGGCGTCTTCAGTCATTGGAGGAACTGCAGGACCCTCAGGTGGGAGGCAGAGGTTGGTGCAGGATGAGGCTGGGGAGGAGCAAGTGTTCGCCTTGTGGAGGTCAGTCGGAGGCTGGTACTATGGATTTGGTTTAAGAAGATCAACCCAGACAAGCACTCAGTATGATTAATTGATTACAAGTATCTGACTTCTAACAATTAAGATTTTTAGGAAAGATATATTTATTTATTTACTTGAAAGACAGAGTGCAGACACAGAGGGTGAGACAGACACAGAGAGATCTTTCATCAGCTGGTTCACTCCCCAAATGCCCACAACACCAGATCTGGGACAGCTTGAGGCCGGGACACAGGGGCTCCATCCTGTAATCCCATGTGGGTCATAGGGACCCCAGGACTTGGGTCATCTTTCACTGCTTTTCCAGGCACATTGGTAGGAGAGCAGCTGGGACTTGAACTTGGACTTTCATGCCAGTGTCACAGAGGAGGCCTAGGACACTGCACCACCATGCTGGCCCTGGACTGAAGGTTTGCTTGGAATTACAGCCCAGGCCGAACATGGGCTTGATGAGGTCGTGGGACGGACTCTGCCCACGAGATGCTTCCGACTCCTCAGCAGTATCCTGGGCTGAGCATGGGGCCAGTGCTGCCAGCGGCTTTTCCAGATGTTTGTGTCACTGACAGCAGTGCTGCCCACCATCAGCTGTCTGCTCCTTTCACCGTGGTCAGGACCCCAGGAGGCTCAGGGCTAGGGGCACCGACCGGCTGATGCATGAGGTCCTTTCTCAGGGCCTGCCCATCTCCTCGGGCTCTCTCCTCCCACCCTTGACCTTGCCTGGGCTACGCACTGTCTCTCGTGCAGGTCTTGTTCTCTGTCATCTGAGTCAGTCTCGACCTGGGCAGCTCCTGTGTCCCTCCTCTCAGGGCTGGGTCTCCCAGTGGTCCCCTCCCCAGAAGTGGTGCATCTTTGATTTCCCGACCCCTGAGTTTGCTCAGGATCACGATCACCAATAGGAGCAAGTTCTTGTGGTGTTGCAGGCAATCATCGCTGCTGTCTCCTGCCAGGAGCTTAAGTCTTTCTGGTCCATAAAGAGGGTGGGTAGGAAGATCTGGGCAGGACTTTGGGTTCCACCTGCTGCTGCAGGCAAACCACCAGCGAGGCGTCCTCACCCGGCAATGTCTATGAAGAAGCAGTGGAAGCCAGTGTGACTTTGCTAAGGTTGTGCTGCTCAGGGCTCAGGCTCATGCTGGCCCATGCTTAGTTACAAATGTCCATGGGATTCCTCCTACTGGTCTGCTGGGCAGCAGCATCTGATCCAGGAACCAGTACCCACATCTGCTGTCCCTTCTCACTGCCTGCCTCATCTCAAAGTTTGATCAGTTGCTTGTGCTGAGACCTGAGCTCTCTGCTTGGTTCAAGAAATAGTGTGCTTTTGTCACTGCACCGAGGATGACAGCAGTGTTACTTCTAGCCTCTGCATTGACAGTGGCAGCCGTGAGTCCCTCACCTCGTAAGCCTTCCTTAAATGTAGAGTTTTTTAAAACCCAATCTGATAGTCTCCATCTTTTATTAATGGATTTAGGCCATTTACATTTAATGCAATTATTTTAATGTAATTATTTATGAAAGTGGATCGTAGAATACTGATGAATTTTGCTTACAAATTAGTCACAGGTCATAAAGAGAGGAAAGCCAGACTGGAGGTCTGAGGTCCTCGGCCCACTATTTTATTTTGACACTCAATAGTTTTGTGGTTGAATAGTCACACCTCCATGTATTCATTCTTTAGTAAAAGGGATATTATGATCAAGAAAAGGAGTTGCATTGAGGATCATAAAAATGGAAGTAGGCTAGATTGCATTAAAAACTCTGCTTTAAATATGTTATAATTTAAGTATGTTATAATTTTACATAAATATGTTATAGTTTTATAACCAAGGAGAACATTGCCATCAAATGGTTCCATACACCTTACTTAGTTTCTGCTTTTATTCTGCTATGCTCTGTACTGATGGTAATGGAAGCATTGCCTTAAAGCATTTAATCTCTAGTGCACTATTTTCCTTACAATATTTGTCGTACTCCTTATGGTTCTTTTCTTAGGTTCCTCTTTTAAGATGGGGTTCTCACTGAGAGCAGGACATACAGTCTATTTATCTCAATATTCTGAGTCTTGCTGAGAGCCTCACATGGGTTTGTGGGCTAGCATCACATTTTTAAAACAGCCCTGCAGCACTCTGACTTCATTTGAAAACACTGGCCAAACTCTCGCAGCTCTTACTTTAGGGCCCTGAGGGTGGCTGTTGCAACTGACGTTGCCTGAACTCCCTGACACCCAAGGTAGTCTGGCTCGGCAGCTGGCATCATGGGTGGTGAACATTCCTTCCAAAGTACTTGTGAAACTTGGCTGTCGGGCCACCCTCGGCTGCACACACAGTGAATGCAGTGCCAGGTTCCGTGACTTCGCGTGACTTCCCCACACGGTAATAATTGTTGCATTGGTGTGTGACTGCTTAGCATTCCTGTGCCATTACCACCACAGCGCCCAGACGCAGGCCTGGAGGGAACTCAGTGGGTCTCTGCAAACCGTTAGAGAAGCTTTGCTTTCTGAATCCTGATCCAGGGAGCGCTCCTTCCCTCCTGGGCGGGGAGAACGGGCAGGCCGCTCACTGGAATCCCGTGGGTTCTGAGGTCTTCCAGAGCACACCCAGGTTCAGGGCCACCCTTGCTTTCTTCTGATGCTGAGCTCAGAGACCCCCCAGGTCCTCCCGGAAAGCTTTGAGTAAGAATGTGCAAGTCCTGGGGCTTCACGCTGTGGCAGAGCAGGAGAAGACAAAGCCTGCAGCACCGGCATCCCATATGGACACTGGCTGCTCCACTTCCCATCCAGCTCTCTGCTGTGGCCTGGGAAAGCAGCGGAAGACGGCTCGAGTCCTTGGGCTCCTGCACCCACGTGGAAGACTTGGAGGAAGATCCTTGCTCGTGGCTTCAGCCTGGCCCAGCCCTGACAGTTGCAGCCATTTGGGGAGTAAACCAGAGAATGGAAATTCTCTCTCTCTCTCTCTGGGTCTCTCTCTCTCCCTCTCTCTCTCCCTCTCTCTCTCCCTCCCCCTCTCTCTTTTTCTCCCCCTCTCCCTCCCCTTCCTCTTCTCTCTCTTCCTCTCATTCTCTGTAACTCTGACTTTCAAATAAATAAGTAATTCATTAAAAACAAGAAAAGCCATGGCTACCACTGGTGAATAGCATTAGCTAACACACCCAGCTCCAGAAAAAAAGAAAAAAAATACACAAGTCCTATATGAGGACGGTCAGCATCTTCTTCTCCCTCTGTCCATCTCCAGCTGAAACAACAATTTCTGCAGCCAATCCCGGCTCATTCCAGCCTCATCCATCCCCTTCTAGTTTGTTCTTGCACATTGTCTCATGCAACTGAGCATCGAATACATCCCAGCCTGACATATGTGTTCTTGGGTCTGGCGCTGTGGTCCACTTGGTACCACCTGTGATGTGGCTCAAATGTCCCGTATGAGCACTGGGTCGAGTCCTCGCTGCTCGTCTTCTCATCCAGCTCCTGCTAATGCTCCTGGGAAAGCAGCAGGAGATGGTGCTTGTGCCCCTCACCCACGTGGGAGACCCGGGTGGAGTTCCAGGCTCCTGGCTTCACTCTGTCCCAACAGAAGCCTTTGCAACCATTTGGGGAGTGACCCAGCAGGCAGAAGATCTCTCTGTCTGTCTCTCCTTCTCTTTCTATAACTGCCTTTCAACTGAATAAATAACTATTTTAAAAGATTGTTTATTCTCTTGTGGTGTCATTCATACAGATTGTGATCTCAGAGCAGGGGTCCTGTCTCGAAATTCTGTGCTTGTGTTGAGAGGCCAGTTGCAGCCTGGAAGGAAGAGTGGCTTCTCCGGAACTGTGTACCAGCTCTGCACGTGACTCAGTCCTACGAGTTAAAAACCCTGAACTCGGAGATTCTTCAACGATGAGACACGTTCCGAGCGCCGAGTTCCAATGATTCCACAGATGTATTTTTAGCACTAAATTAAAATTCTTCTTTGTGAAATGCTGCCTGATGCCCTGGTATCCCCAAGGGGGCGACTTGAACAGCATCGAGAAGCATGCCAAAGATGAGCAAGTTTACTTGGAAAGAGAGCAGAGCGTTGCAGAGGGAAGACGTGGCTGCTGGCAAAGTGGGAGTGAATAAAGGGGGCTGAGTCCAGGGGAGACTTTAAAGGCAGAGTGAGGAGGAGTGCATCAGGTGAAGTCCTAGCCTTTGGCCCAAAGTATTCATAACAAGGAAGTTCTGGGGCTGGGTCCACGAGTGTCGGCTGGACGTCCCCGGGGGAGGGTGCTTGTGTGTGCTTCCCGGGCCTCTGTGCAAGGCTCTGGTCCGGAGAGTGTCTTCAGTGACTCCATCCTGTGGTCGATCAGGCTCACGGCGTGCAGTCCCCTCCTTCACACCTTCTTGCCTTTAGTAATTGTTTTTATTTTGTTGGAGCCATTATGGCTCAGCCAAAGTGACTCCATTTTCATCCTGACAACTTAAACCAGGTAGAATGGTGGACAGGTTGGTAGAAGTGACTTCAGATCCCAAGAAGAAAAATACTTGGAACCTGCCAGTGCTGGTGGCTTTGTGGTGACACGCAGCAGCCCAGTGGGTCCCCCTTGGGCCCTGCGTACCATAATTTCCACCCCTTCGGATTCTTCTTAGCTGCCTGGCAGTGGGCAGAACTCTGGAATGTTCTGAGGGACTCAGTTTGCTCAGCACTGACTCAGAAGGGAGCCACTCGATTCTTATTCTGTTCTTGGCAGGAGAGAGAGCACCTAGGAGCCCCGCCCAACATCACACATCATCGAGAACAGAAAAGTAAGGACTGTGAGAAGGGGCCGGGGACGAGCCGGGGAGCCTGCCGGCCATGGTGCACTCAGGTCCTTGGGAGCCGGGTCTGCCGCGTGGTTGCTCTCCTCCCAGAATGGCTGGCAGGCAGACAACATTAGAATGTTGCTAAATGACTGGGTTGAGGAAGGGGAAAGGGGCCTCCCTGTGCGTGAAAGACCCAATAGCGCCCATTGTAGTCGTTAGCAAGGGAGTGCTGACCCTGTGCCCGCTGCCCCGTGGCGGAATTGGCTGGTGATGGAAGAAGCGTAGTAAAGTGGGCTTGGCACCCAGGCTTCCCTCACGGTTGAAGGAGGCTGTGCAAGTGTCAGCACACCTGGGCTGGCACAAGCAGTTGGCCCGTTCACCATCATCTGGCTGGCCCGTGCACGCCAGGGACCAGGCCGTCCACACCGAGAATCACAGAGAGAATCATCATGTTAATGCCTTTCCTGTGTTCACCAACGCCATCCGGCCTGTCCCTACGCTGGGTTCCGGTCCCTGGAGGCTCTGCCAGCTCCCAACCTGCCCCTCACGGGCTCCCCTACTAAGCAGCGTCTTGCATTGGCTGCTCCAAGGTGGCTTTGTGAGTGTAGAAACCCATGGGGCCGCTCTGCCTCCCTTGAAGGTGGAACAGCATTTGGGCTGGAGTCTGCATCTGCTGTTCCAGTAGCTGCACATCTTTCAGCAAAACGGACCTTGGGTTTCAGTTCAACTCAAAGACCGTCTAGTGGGAACGAAACGGGAAATTAGCAACAAAACTCTGGAAAGTATATAAACACCTGGAGACTGGAGAACATGCTCCTAAGTGAACAGTGGGTCACTGAAGAGGTCAAAAGAGACATTTAAAAAGCCCTTGAGAGGAATGAAAAAGAAAAGACATCAAAATAGATGGGATACAGCCAATGCGGTGCCCAGCACAAAGGGCCTACATAGCGGTAGAAAGACAGCAAACAGTAGCCTGACGGTGGAAGGGGGTGGACACTCCACTCGGCAGTGAGAGCCCTGCTGTCCCCCTCCCAGCTCTGCCAGGCTGGGATCGAGAGAGACCGTGAGATTTTCCTCGAGCGCTGCCTTGCTGTTAGCCACCTCCCCCCAGGTGTTCTGAACACAGGCAGGCGCTGAGGCCTTCTCCCGCTGGGCCTCTTCGTGGGCCACTGTCACTGCCCCTTTCCAGGGGAAGAAGCTAGACTGTGGCTCAAGGATGAGCCCTGCCCAGCACAGAAGCACATCCCCGAGGACCTAGAAACAGTGCACGAGGGATCCAGGGCCTCAACGCCGGCCCCTGGGACTCTGCAGTCACGGCCCTGGGTGGGGAGCATTTTCTACACACTTTACAAAGCACAGTGGTCCACGCTGTGGCTCCATGGCTCTGCAGCATCTTTGTAGAAGGAGGGTGCACAGGCCGTGGACAGGGCCAGGACAGCACGGCACGTACGTATCAGTGGATCCCGGCCTCTAAGTAGCACGTTTGATCCAGCCCAGCCTCATTGTATAGAATCAGCAAGCAGACTGAAGGTTATTGAAGTTTCAGATCTTGCCCGAAGCCACACACAGTTCTCCAAAAGGCCACGCCCAGCACAGGATTCCAGGCTACCCCAGTGCCAGTGTGTGAGCCATGTGGATGACCCCTCCTATGCTGTGGCTGCTCAGGATCAAACATGGTCTGCGACTTAGGGTGTCATGAAAAAGTGCACGTTTGGCCACGGGAGTCCACATCACGTGGTTCTGTCTAAGGCGTGACACTAGCTTACTGGTGTGAGGGGGCGTGGTGCTCCTTACCCTTAATTATACGGCAGCGTCCGGATGGGTTCACACGGCTCAGTGTCTCACCAAAAATGTGTAACGTCAGTCTGAACTGGTATTTACAAATGAAGAGATGTTATTAGTGAGATAATTCGGTTAAATGACTATTGTGCCAAATTATCTCAAATTTATAAGACAACATTTATAACAATTTTATGGAAAATTGCTTCCAAAAATTACACCCTTATAAAGTGCACACATTAATAACACAGCACAAGGACACATAAATTATATAAGAGTCCTATCCTTTCACAGTTGCCTACATTGAATAATGTGATGTTTTCGCAGGGGCAAAAGGTACTCTCTGTTATTAAAACAAACTGGCGTTTCCAAGTGCAAGGTAAAAATCTCTGTTGATGTCTAGACTATACTGGGATAACCAGGAGGCAGTGACGAACAAGATGAGGTTTGCTCCTTCTCTGAGAGGGGACAGTGTAAAAGAAGAAAGGAGACCACATATACAGAGAGCAGGGGCGGAGTTCCCACCGAGAATCAGGGAGGCACAGCACTGTCTGTTGTTACACAAGGAGAGAGAATGCAGTTATCCTTCCCATGACCCCCTGGTAGGTGTGGCTGCTCCGCCAGGGTGAGCAGTGAGACCCCTGCTGGGGCTGTGGCCCGATGGACCAGCACCGCCCTGCTGGGACGGCAGGGCCACGGGCAGCAGCTCGAGGCCCAGCGCACCCCTGGGCTCCCATGCGTGCCCACAGGCGTGTTCTGAATCCGCCGAACACGCTGTCCCCCCCGCCCCTTCCTCTCCTCCCTCGGATGCTCTGGCGAAGCCTGTTGCATCTTTCAGGATCTGGTTGGAGAGTCTTGACGCTCGTGAGCTCTTGTCGGAGCCCAGCGATGGCCTCGCTGTCTCCCTTTGGCCTCCTCCCGCCCCTACTCGGGTATGCGCGTCCTTGGGCTTCCAGTCAGCTCTCCACCAGACGGAGCAGCCTGTGAATAATAAAACACCAGTGCTCAACCTAGCCCAGGCCGCTGAACACGTACTGAATGACAGGCGACGCGAACAAGCATAAGTCCAGCCAACAGCTGAGCGAGACCCCAAAGTTTATAAAAGTGCAGTTGTCAACACCAGTGTTAGCACGTGCACGATGTTTCTCTGTGACACCAGCTGTCCACCCTCTCTCTAGAGCGTCTGTCCGCCCTCTCTCTAGAGTGTCTGTCCACTAACCTTTTCCCGGCCGGCACCCTCTTCCTTCTCCATAGCTGCTTTTGGATCAGCTCTCTCATGCCTCAGGTTAGAGGAGATACCGGCGACTGCTGGATTTTCAGTGCTTGTTATGGGAAGTTTATGGGAAGAGCCCACTCAAACCACGCCACATCTTCTGTATTTGTGTCGGCAACATCAGCCTCTGTTCTGTAAAAACACCCTCTGGCCTGACCTCGGTCCTTCATGGCGTAAATAATGAAATTACTGGGTCCCGGGATGTGCGTGTTTGAGATGCAGGTGTAATATCTGACAGATAACATATATGACTATAAATATATATAAATAATATATACAAATGCATATATTCAGACAATATATATGAACATATATTTTTTCAAAGTTAAAAGTTTTTCACCAAAGTATTTTCTGGCGACATAATGTACTTAAAATGGCTTTTCATACAGTAAAGTTACACAAATCTCCACTCATATTTTACCGTCACTGGCTGCAGTGTACATTTTACATTATCATTTTGATTCACACGGGATTGGCCTTAATAGAAAGGACGAGGGATGCTGTGGTCTTAGCGCTTTTCACAGATGCTGAGCCAGGCCTCTGACCTCCACATGCTAGTGGCTGAAAGTGGCCAAACGCAGGGCTGGCTTCTCACGGGGGTCCCCGGCCGCCGGGATGCGTGGGCACTGTGCATGCTCCGGTCCTGAGCCGTGAGATCCCCTGTGGTCGGGTGCAGGGCGCCCTTGGTCCTACCCGCCCTGGCTGTGAAACCTGGGCTCCCTTGGCAATTCTGCAGCTTGCTCCATCACCATGGGAACCAGGGACGGGGCAGGTGGTCTCGGGAGTCTCTCGGTTGTGTGACGGACAGGCCGTGCGTCCCCGAGCGGGGGCAGGCAAGGGCGGTGAATGTGCTGAGATGTGTTCCTGTTCGCCTTAGAGGACCGGGGCTGTCAGAGCTGGAGCCCAGGACGACATCTGCTGCTCTCTCCCCGTGGGGGTTTGCGGGCTCCTCTTGGGAGACTGGAAGCAGAGCCTGGAGTGATAGGGCTGTAAGCCAAGGGATGCCTGCGGCCGCCCAGGCTGGAGGGAAGGCGGGTTCCTCTCAGCGAGCTTCAAAGGGAGGGGCACCTGCTGGTGCCGTTTCCTGCTTTCCACCCCTGTGTCAGCACTTCCTTCCCCTCCCCCCCCAGCCCCTGCTGCCTTCGGGTAACTGACACTCACGCGGCGCAGTGGTGGGCTCGCCCCGGCTCTGTGGCTCTTCCTGCCGTCCTATCATTTTCACTGCTGCTCCAGCTGCTGGAAGCGATAGCAGAGGCAGGGAGTCTCCTGCGCACTTCCTGGAGAATGTCATCTCAGACATCAGCTCCTTCAGCCCGTCTGTCTCCCTGTACTACTCTGGAACATTCTGAGCTGGGCTGGTGGCTCAGGAGGAGGTGGCTCAGCGTGGGCTGGTGGCCCAGGGTGGATCTACAGCTTCCTGGCTGCTGCAGGTGCTGGGCCAGCGCACCTCCCTCCCTGGGAGGCAGCAGTGACCACCGTCCACCTCCTGCTCCTCCCGTGGGCCCCACTGCAACAGATCGCCCGGCCTGTCGGAGAAACCTGATTGATGAGCCGTGAACAGGTCACGCAGCAGATGAGCCGATGAATTTGGGACACAACGAAAACAGAAGACACGAATGTCGTGGTGAAACCCTGACACTCACCTGGCAAGTGGGCGGATGTCCTCGTCACTGCAAAACAACCGTTGTTCGTTTGAGGCTCTGTGTGACCTGATGCAGCTCCCTGCGCCTTTCATAGAGGACAATCTGCCAGTCCATTCGAGCTGGGACTTGGGGAGTCTTCACACACCCCCGTCTCTGCACACACACACACACACACACACACACAATTGCGTGTGCACACATGCACGTGCGCACACATGCATGTGCACATACATGCACACACACGCACACAGACGTACACACATACACACATATGCACACACGTGTATGCACGCACGCACACACGCACACGCACACTGACTTCTTCAGGGAGCTGGGTGACCCTCAGTCATTTCCCCCAGGAGCAGCAAGGACTACGTCTCCTTCATTCGTTCTGATGACTCCCTGTGTGGCCTGACGACATCACGGAAGGCGTTTAGGACACTGGTGCTGATGGGTTCCCAGCAGAGTGTCCTCAGGGTGTATGGGATTTTTTTCCCTTCAAGGTTATAAAGCCCTACAAATAAAATTCATTAATTTAGAAAAAGATGGTAGATTCTAGCAAAAGCTCACTACATTCTATTTATATATATATTTTTGGAGAAGCAAAGAGAGGGAGAGAGAGCGAGCGAGCCCACCTGCTGGTTCAGCCCTCAAATGGCCAGGGCCAAGAACTCAGCCCATGTCGCCCACGTGGCTGACAGGAACCACTTACGTGAGCCAGGTCAGCACCAGCAGGGATTTGGAGTGGGAATTGGAGCTAGGACTCGAACCCAGGTCTTCCACTGTGGGCTGTGGGCCTGTTAACCTGTAGGCTGCACACCAGCTCCACAGCATTCCAACACAGTAGCACAGCGCTGAGTTCTTGGCGTTCAAACCAGAGGCCCTGATCCTGGGCCACTTCCTACAGAGCTCATTCCCGACCCCTCCAGCCAGGTGGCTTGGACCCTGCTTTGCCTCCCAAGACCCAGCTCTCATCCGAGCCGCGTGGACCCCGTGCGTGCTTCGCTGCGCTTTTCTGCCTACACCTCGTCCCCCTCATCCCCTCTGCCCGCCCCTGGGGGCTCAGGCTCTCCCCTGAGTCAGGCAGGACCTGCTGGCTTGCTTGGATGGGTATTACCACGAAGGGCAAAAAAACTGCTGTTTCTGACCAGAGGCAGTGAGGACCACAGCCCACCAGCTGCAGCCAGGGTGACCTCGGGGAGACTTGGCCGGATGCTCCCCTGGAGTTCTTCCCCAATTCCGGCCCACACAAGCTGTGAACAACTGATGTTGGCCGTCTGCAGCCACGGCCCTCTAGGGTGATTTGTAGGGTTGCCACGGGTAACCAGCACAGACCGGTCGGTGAGGGATGCTTACAGAATGGCTGGCCCCACTCCGCAGCCCACGGAGGTGTCCTGGATTGTGGCACTTGGTCACCTACGTGCTCAGACCACCCTGCTGAGGCCCCTGCACTGCCCAGCGCACGCCCGAGGCCCTGCTGCCCCCAGCACGGGCTCCACCACAGTCAGTCCCTGGGCAGGCCCTTGGCTTTGGGATGCCTGCCAGGCTGACTGGAGGAGTTCCCACCATGGCGAGCACTTTAGTGGGGAGTCAGCCCAACGCATGGCCAGGATCCCAGCACCGCCCACCACTGGGGAGCATCTGTAAGCCCTGGAAGAAGACCCCTTGCTGAGTGGTGCGAGGCCTTTCCCAGGGTTCACACTCCCCGCCATGTGGATCTTCCCAGGGAGCTCTGTGCTCCTGTGGTCAAGTCAGGCACACGGACCCAGAGGGACTCACAACCCACAGCACCCGGACTCTCAGCAGAGCAGGAGCAGAAGAGCCCAGGAGGCAGTAAAGGGTGCAGACTGAGCACTAGCACTAGCACTGAGCACTAGCACTGAGCATTAGCACTGAGCACTAGTACTGAGCATTAGCACTGAGCACTAGCACTGAGCATTGAGCACTAGCACCGAGCATTAGCACTGAGCATTGAGCACTAGCACTGAGAACTAGCACTGGGCACTGAGCACTAGCACTGAGCATTGAGCACTAGTGCTGGGCATTAGCACTGAGCACTAGCACTGAGCACGCCGCAGTCACCGGCGCTCACTCTGCACGGCACCTGCCAGGCAGCGCCTTCTCAGCCATTGCGCTGTAGAACTTGCGGCTCAGCAAGTGTCACAAACTGCACTCGGGATTTGAACTCAGCCTTTTCTCTCTCCGTATCCCTGCTCGTGCCCCTCCCTCAAATGACTCACGTGACATTTTCTTTCTGAAACCCTGTGCGCCCTGAGAGACAGGGGTCCTTCCCCAGTCAGGCCCGGCTGGAAGCCACTCGGGGCTGTGCACCTGTGACCAGCCACTTCTAGGATACGGCCATCTGGAGGAGGACCACGGCAGCTGGGCTTGCCGTGTTAGCACAAGGATGTGGGGCAGGGCAGGGCATGACTCCCAGGTAAGAGATATTACATTTTTAAAGTTTGTCTGCTGGTTCATTCCCCAAGTGCCTCAGAGCCAGGGGCTCCATCCAGGTCTCCTGCATGATTGGCAGGAAGCCGGTTACGGAAGCCATCAGCAGTGACTCCCGGGTGTGCATGGCGGGGAGCTGGAGCCGGGCTCCTGACGTGGGACCTGCTACGCTGCACACCCCCTGTGCTGGCGAGGCTTGGCGTTGTCTTACTGAGTGCATTGCAGAAATTGCAGATTCCCTGGCCCCGTATCAGTAGGATCAGGTTTAGCCATTGGTTACCGGATTCACCCTTGCAATGCTAGTGCGCATCTCAGCCATGTCCACCAGGAATCAAAGCGGACAGCCCCTTCCGCGGCCATTTCGAGTGCTTCCTGGCCCCATGGCCCCCTGTCTGCTCCCTTGCTCTGCCCGTGTTCTCAGAGAATGTTGAACATGCCATTGCACGCGTGATTGTGGCTGAATGCTTTCTGTGTGGCACATGCTAGGCTGGCCCACATGGAACCCGACCACGCGCCCACCCACGCTGCAGCTCCACTTTCAACTGTGTCTGTGCTGTTCCCAGAGCCATGGGCGTGCTGGGGCAAGAGGACTTGTGACGGCTGTCCTGGGCTTCCCTCTGGGATTTCTCCAGGGGTGGCCGCCATTGGGGGTGGAGTCCTCTCCCCAGCCACACTTCCTGCAGCCCCCGAGCCCACACGCCCTCAGCCAGCTCTCTGCAGCTCTCTGTGCTGCCTGGGTGACGTCCTCTTTTGAGTTCAGCTAAGTGGAAGCTCCAGTTCCCCTCTCTCCACTTTGCCTTTGCCAACTTCCAAGCCAACTCTTAGCTCATCTGGATAATAAAGTCCTTGCAACCTCTACTTACCCTCAGTCAGTCCCAGCCCTCTGTTTGCAGCGGTAGCTCAATTGCAGGGTGGCGCACTCTGGCTGTGAACCCTGCCCCAGCTCCAGAGAAGTAACGTGTGATTATATCTGGTAGTGATCTTAGCGATGATCTAAGAGACCCTCGCAGCTTTCCACGTGCCTGTACGGCACTGGGTTCACGGGAGGTGAGTGGGTCAGCCCGGTGTGCCCGCCGTGTGGCCGCTCAGTGAGAGCAGGACAGAGGTGCCCCAGCGCCTCCCACCCGCCCACTCGGGCCTTCCTGGGTCTGTTTGGGTCTCCACTTTTGTTCGTTTTTCTCATTGTTGCTCTTTTGTTTTCAGATCCTGTGAGCCTTCTCACATAAACTGCTCCACAGGTGTGTCCCCACACTTTGTCAGAGGGGCTTTTAGGACCACAGCAGCATGAGATACAATGGATACATGGGTTTTATTGTAAGGTCAACATGAAGGAGAATAGAAATACAATGTTACGAGTGAATCTGAGAGCAGGTGTGCAGCAGGACTGTGCACAGCCGCAGAGTTGGACTCGCTCAGCAGGACTGGCTGCAGGTTAGAGCGTGGGCTTCCTGGGACCCAAAGCAAAAAGGGAAAAGCTCACAGCCCAGCTGGACAGCGCCCATGGAAGCGGATCTGTGGTCCAGAAGGCAGCTGCTCCTGGCCGTTTTTCGTCGCACATTCTGCCCTTGCCTCTTCTGTCTGAGGATCCAAGTGCCATCTCTCGGTGAGGGGCGAGAGTGTGTTCATGCTGCTCTTCCCATTGGCGTTGCTGAGCCATCATCCTCCAGCCTGCTTCCAAGAGCAGTCTCCCCCCGGGTGCCTGGCTGGCAGCTTCTCCTTGGTGCCCAGGCCTCCCGGGGCTTTGCTGGCTGCTGACCCTCCTTGCTTCTGCACAGAGCCGCTGCCCTTCCTCCGCGGGGGGCTGTGGGCGAACGGGGGAGCAGCTGCTGGAGCTGCTGGCTGTGTTCCACGCGCATCTGCCTGGCGCTGGAGCAGCTGGACACAGGCGAGGAACTCCCGCGCCGCGCCCCTGGCAGCTGCGAGGAGACAAGGCAGGGAATTGGGGTCTCCCGTCCTATCCACCTGCTGCCACTACTGCTGCCCACAGACAGGGCTGTGGGGAAGCCGCAGCTGCCTGCTCATCACCAGGAGCCAAGGCAGCCCCTGGGCTCCGGCACAGAGATGGCAGCTCGGGGCCTCGAGACGGAACACATCGTGCCTCGGTGGAAGCCAGGGGAGCG
>CM027408.1:5605710-5625215 GCA_015711505.1 Sylvilagus bachmani
TGTTTAAACCATTCTGCCATATAGCTCTAGCTTTCAGCATAAGACCACACACACGGTGGATAATTAAAGTTTACTAGATAAGTAAATAAGGCATTATTTCCATTGGGATGTAAAATACAAAGGACTTTTACCTTCAGTTTCCAGTTTGCTTGACTTGCTCCTTTTAACATCTCAGCCTGGATCAGTGATGTCCCTCATTTGTAACTGCTGAATCAAGTCTGCAGCAAGCCCACCTCCCTCCATCCTGTCCACCTGCAAAGGACAAACGTGGTGCTCTCCTCCACAACTGACTACACACACGTGCGAGCGTCACGGTTGCTCACCCATTTCCCAGGACTTGTGTTTGAGCCCTTGAGAGGACGCGTTCTGAGTTGAACGAATCAAGAGTTGTTGATACCCTTTGTGACAGCACCTCCAGCAGAAACAGCAAGCCCCAGGTGGATGGAACTTCCCCAGACCACGAGCCCAGACGGCTCCACTCCTCTTACTCTGCTTTGGGGCAGCAACGCCATGGCAGAGAGACTGCTGCAACGCACATCACTGAGGCCGACAAGTCGGTCATGTCCACGGTCAGTCGGTCACGTCCACGGTCAGTCAGTCACGTCCACGGTCAGTCGGTCATGTCCGCGGCCCTCCCCTGTGGTTTCCACACCATCCTCCTTGTGTCCTTTCCCTCTCCATGTCCCTGAGTGGAACTGTACAGCTGCTGGAGTGCTTCCACAGCCCCTCCGTGTAGCTGGGGTGGAAGCTCCCAGGGTCTCTCCAAGCAATGCACACGCAATCGCTTGCATCATCCCCCCAGGGACCCATTTTAGTATTGAGAAAACAGCAGATGAAGGATGCTACGTAAGAGCCTGACCTCCTAACACCTGTCTTCTCCAACAGGGCTCCCTAACAGCCAACCTCAACCACCTGTCCTCCTCCTCCTCTCTCCCTCTCTCTCTCTCTCTCTCTCTCTCTCTCTCTCACACGCACACGCACACACACAGTTCCTCAGTAAGTACCACCCAGGCCATGCACACACACTTCAGCACCTCACACAGCATCCTGCTCTCCTAGACCTTCCCAGGATACAACACACTCTCTGCCCCCCCCCCCCGCCCCGATAAGATATCTTTGTTGTCTTTCACCCTAAGGAAAATGTGAGCACGCTACAAGCTTTGACGTGGAAGAGGCATTTGAGATCTGACTGCCCGCTCTTTACTACTAACCGAACCTCTACCTCCAATCCTCCATAACTGGGGATTCGGCAGTCGATAAAGCTCGCAGATGGTGAGTGGGCTCAAAGGCTCAGGGGGAGGCCCTCCCCTCCACTTGCTCCTCACATCCGACACAGTGGCTAAGACGCTGCCTGGGATGCCTGCAGCCGTACTGGAGCGCCTGGGATACAGTCCCAGCTCCACTTCTAGTCCCAGCTCCCTGCCAACGTCCACCCTGGGAGGCAGCAGTGTCGGCTCAAGTACTTGGGTCTCTGACACCCACATGGGAGACCCAGATGGAGTTCCAGGCTCCTGACTTAGGCCCAGCCCAGTCACAGCCAGTGCAGGGATCTGGGGAGTGCATCAGCAGAGGGAAGTTTCTCTCTCTCCTCCCTCCCCTTTACGTAAATATACATACATAGAAATTTAAAAGACAGCCATAGGTTTCTTGAGAAAATGAGGGTAGCAAACCTGAGCATTTCTGGTTAGGAAGAATCCTTGATTTAGGTTAGATCCTAAATGGGTAATCATGGCTGTGTTTGATTTTTTGATGTGAAGGTTAGCTATATGGAAAGTTGAGGATATTACATTTCAATTATGGTTCCAGTATAAAAATACTCATTTTCCTGGATTCCTTAGCTTAATAAAGAAGCCGTGTAAGTATCTACCATGCGTGTTTACATCATTTCAAACTTACTTTCAGGCATCTTCTAGATGTTGAAGGAAAAGCAAACCCTATGTAGACAATTCATTAAAACTGACACTTAGGCAGATACACGGATCATGAATGGGTTCATTATTTACCCTCCGAGAGCATTAGCCAACGTCCCATTGTCAGCTCTGGCATGTATGTGCTGAGCCAACAATCCCTCGTCCGCCCAGCCCAGACACTGTCCACCTAATCTTTAAATTAGCGAGAGTCCTGCCATTACTTACGACTCACACAAAAGCGTATGGTATAGATTTAAGCAGAGGCGAAGTCAACAGCAGAGCCGGTTGGCTGGAACTCATTATGGATGGACAGTATTTGGCTGATGATGCAAAATTCCTACAGTTTTTCTTATTTTTATATCAGATTTCAGCTTTCCTGGGTACAAAACTGCATGCATTGATTTTTTTTCTATTAATGATGCTAAAAGCATTTTGATATTTCAAACTTTGTACACAAACCTAGCAGGCAAAAGTCTTAAATGTATTCTAAGCTCTTGGCAAACTTTCCTCACAAGCAAATATTAACTCCAGATAGTGTTTATTAGCTCTTATAAAATAATCACTGTAATAGTGGCATGTAATCGCTGGAGGTAAATGCTTATCTAGGCCAAGAGTTAATCAAGTGAGCTCCTTAATGGAACTAGGTCAGAGATAATTTATCCCATACAGTTTGCATTAAGAAAGAAAAACACGATTCTCCCCCTGTTTGTGTTTTGCACTCTAAGAGTGACTTCGTGAAGATGCACTTGATCCTGCCCGTGCCGTTAGCACAGGAACGTGGAGACGTGAATTCTGTGTTATGTAACACACAAAGTTCACGCACGAGGCTAGCATCTGGCTTAGTGACCCACGCCTCTGGAAATAGTCTACCCTTGTTCTTTCACAGATATGAGGCATTCTTGCTACTCCCTTAAATATGAAGAAGAATACGCTGATGCCAGCCACCTGCTCTCCACGGGGCACTCAACCAAGCCTGGACTCCAAGGAAGCATGCTGGGAGGCAACAGAGGCTCCTGGGGAAAAAAAAGGGCAGCTCCCGTCCCGATGGGGAGCCGCTTGCCCGCAAGCCTGAGGAGTCTCCCCTGTAATGCAGGGGAGGCCGTCCGCTGCAGAGTGGCGTGGTGAGAGAGAGTGCGAGCAGGCAATGGCCAGGCCCAGTGGAAACCCAGACCCCTGACCCACAACCTGTAGCAACCAGCCCAGGAACCCAATCCCTTTTAGCAATCAACAGGCCAGACACCCAGCCTATCGTCCTATCCCTGGTGACCAGGAATCGAAACAGCGACTTGTGCGACAAGCCATCCCGAACACTGAGACTTGATCCAATAACTGACAATTTGGCCTCATTTCTGTCTCCTCTTGCAACAGAGGACCCAGCAGAGAAGGCAACTTGTGGTCCCAGACCAGTGGCAGGGGGTGCCCTGCCTCTAGTTACCAGTTTCTGTCTTCTCACTGCCAACGACTTCTAACCGGGGTGCACCCAAAGCCTTCCCCTTCCTGTCTGAAGCCCACCCTCCTTCCTGCCTGTCTTTGAATCGCACTAAAAGCCAGTGAGGGGTGCCAGCTGCCTGGAAAGCTCCCAACAAGCAGATTTTGCTGGTCCTACAGGGTGGCTCTTGTGTGTGTGCACAGCAGAACCGCTCTGGTGTGTTCCTCTGCTTCTCGAAGGACGGAGACTCCGGGCGAGCTTAGCTCTCCTGCCCACTTCTCTTCTCATCCTCTCAAGCCCCCGCCGGCCTGCTAAGGTCTGGCAGCTCCACAGCCGGGAATCTGTTTCTGGCCTCCGATCGTCCCAGACTGAAAGGCTCCGGGCAGCTTGGTTGGCCAGCAGCTGGACAGGCACGGCACTCCGCTCCGAGCCCTTTGAACCATAATATCGAGATTCATCTTTCGTAAAGCAAGTGGTTGATTTTCCCAGAAATGGGGTCTACTAATTTTGTTATTCATTTTCATATTATTTCAAAGGGAGAAATATAAAGAGACCTTCAAGAGATTGGTGCACTCCCCCAGAACCCATCATGGCTCGAGCTGGGCGAGGTTGAAGCCAGGACCCCAGATCTCACCGTGAGTCTCTGAGTCGATGGCAGGGACCTGAGTACTGGAGCCGTCACTGCGACTCCCAGGGTGCACACCAGCAAGAATCCAGCAGGAAGCAGAGGCAGGCCTCGACCCCTGGCGCTCCCAGGTGGAATGTGGGGATCTCAACTGACATCTAACTGCTGCACCAGACACCTGCCCCCAGAGATGGGTTCAGAGACCAGCGAAAGCACAGGAGATGGGAAACGTCCCCGTGTCTCCTCCCACCCACAAAAACACAAAGCAGAGAACGTCCTGAATTATGCAGATTGCAAAATGCCACTGTCACATTCCTTTTATGACCGCATGGACCTTTTAAAAAAAAAGTCATTTGAAAGAGAGTTGCAGAGAGAGGTAGACCTGGGGGGGAGTGGGGACCTTCCATTCTGCTGTGCACTCCTTAAACGACTGCAATGGTCAGAGCTGATCTGATCTGAAGCCAGGAGCCAGGAGCTTCTTTTGGGTCTCTCATGGGTTCTGGGGTCCAAGGACTTGGGCCATTCTCTACTGCTTTCCCAGGCCACAGCAGGGAGCTGGATCGGAAGTGGAGCAGATGGGATTCGAACCAGCGCCCATATGGAATGCCGGAGCTGCAGGCTGGTGCTTTTACCCACTGTGCCACAGCGCCAGCTCCCGTATGGACCTCTTAATTGCTCAAGACAGAAATATGGACCAGATCAAAACTTCAGCCTGTCAGTGAGCCTCAAGAGACGGGGTGCTGGGCTCGTGTGCAGCCACGCCTCCTCGGGCAAGCCAGCATGCAGTCCACCGCCCATGCATGTCTGCATTCACGCTGACGTTGCGCGCTATCTGAGAACTTGATGCCCGCACTGCTGACACCCTCCATATTTTGCCATCTCCAAGATGGTCGTGCCAGTTCCTTTGTTTCTCTAGGTTCAGGATCCAAAATGCTTGCGACAAGAAGTGGTCGTGACTGGGGTAGTTTTTTCTTGCTGTAGAACATACAGTAGATAATGGAATATCGTGGGATGGAAGTCAAGTACAAATTCAGAATGTATGTGTGCTTCATTGCCTCTGTCCATTTTTAATCTCTAATAAGAAGCACCCCGGTCGGGGCAGGTTAGACAGAAAGCGGTTGATTGGAGCTCGTGGTTCTGGTCTATGTTGGGGGCTGCTTCCTGCTGCAGAGTCCCAAGACTGCAGGAAATCCGGGGTGAGAGACAGCGAATCCTGTGGACTCTCTCTCTTCTCGGGAAGCCACCAGGATTCGCTCACGAGCGCCCCACCCACAGGCCACACCCTGAACACCACAGTCAGGTTAAGACGCCCTCGCCAGGCTGGCATCTCCTACTGGGGATGATGTTTCCACCACAGCGCCCAGAGGACAAGCCGTCGTCACTCCACAGCTCCACGCCCACCTCACGCACCTGCTCTGAAGGCAGTGCTGTGCGGCATTCGGTGCACCTGCGTGCTGCCTGCCACCTGCCGCGTGAGGCCACCGTGGACTTTTCCATTTGTGGCTCAAATAGTTTCAGATTCTGGAGTGTGCCAAGATTTCAAGCATCGTCCAAGAAAGAATCACAACGTCGATTCCCGGAGCATCTGTCAGCGACTACACCCATCTAGTCCCCTTTCTGCATTTCTCTTCCTTCCGTCCATCCCACTGTCTTCTCCTTCCCCACCCCTTCCGGCCATCTTTCCTTCTCCCCCGTCAGGATTTCTTCTCTCGCCTGAGCTAAAATCCCTGGAAGAAATAAACAGGAGTCAGCACCTCCCCAGAACCCAGACCATCACCCTGCAGCAACATCCACGGCAGGTCTTCTGTCCCTGCGCCATCGCCTGCGTGTCAGTCTGTTTGACGTCGGGGAGTGGAGAAAGCAGGCGTCACCCAGCCAGAGAAAAAATGGGGGAACAAAAGAAAGGGAGGAGGGAGAGGCGTGGGAAGACGGGCTTTGTGACAAGCAAGGACCTCCAGGCTTCTCAGCGCCAGGGCATGCGCACACACGTGTAGACACACCCGCACTCAGGGCCCATGACTGTGTTCCTGGGGTGCTGGGATCCTGGGCGGACCTCAGCTCGGAGACTTCCTGTGAGTGGCAGGAACACGTGGCGTGTCGCTCCCCAGCTGCCCGTTTCTCTGCCTGCCGATGATAAAGCTGAGCATCGATGTTGCTGTTGCGTTTCCTCTCGTAAATCTGGCTGACTCTGCAGCAGGAGTGCCTTGTTCCTGGGGCGGGGCACGCAGAAAAAGGCCATCCTACACCTGACTTCTCCAAACAGGCAGTGGACCATGCGTGGGTGCTCCTGTTCATCTTCAGGTAAACGCAGAAACCTGTGGGGCGCTTGCTCAGCAGGAGTTGAAATCCAGGAATCAGCTGGTGTCACATAAACAGAATTCCTAAGGAGTTTCAAAATGTGCTTTGCCCAAGGAATTTACATATTTCTCTGCAGGGCTGACTTTGCCACAAGGAAGACTTCTAATGAGCGAATAACAACCTTCATCCTACTTCTCCACTGTGTTTTTGGTAAGTCTCCATCAGATCAGATTACCAAGAAGCTAACGTGTTCAGGTTCCCGTCTTCCCTCCAAATACCTTGAGAAAGGACCACACGTAATCAGATGGCTGAAAATGCAGGTTTTTAAAAATTGACCAACAAAGATACTTTACCCGCAATCAGCTAAAATCTGTTGCACACTTTCGGTGTTGTACTCTCAGTAATTAAGAGGGATCTTTAACTACGCTACACGAAGATTAAGTCTTCTCTCTTGTTGAAAATGTTACAAATTGCTGTCCTCTGACAGGGTCAGGATTTGACACAGCACTTAAGACACCTACGTCTCACGTCGGAGCATCTGGGTTCAATTCCTGCTTCCGGTGCCTGATTTCAGCTCCTGTCAGTGCAACAGGTGACAGGCAGCAGGTGACAGTTTAAGTACCTGGGGCTCTGCCACCCGCCTGGGAGACCTGAGTTGAGCTCCGGGTCCTTAGGTTCAGCCCGGCCCAGCTCTGGCCATTGTGGACTTTTGGGAAGTGAACCAATGAGTGTTAGTTCTTTCCCCCTCCCTCAAACAAATTTATTAAAATTTCTGTTGTTAAAAGGAAGTATTTCATAGGAAGTTCTGGCATGCAGCCAAAAACATAGAAATAAAAGTTTTATAGCGATGTATCCAGTAGCTTATTAATGGAAATACTGTATTAATTTTTCTAGATTTTGTGGTATCTGCTGCTACTTCAGTTTCTTAAAAATTTTGATATCTTTTCTCCTTCTAATGAATATTCACTTTTGTCTTGTCTTTGATTTGTATTCTTTTTCTGAAAGAGAGTCCAAAGACTGTATGAACCTCAACTCACAAAGCAAAGAACTGCCCTGCCCCACTATCCCACTTCGGACTGCACAACTCAAATTGAAAGCAAACGAATGACACACAAGGTGCCGTTGCCCAGGGAGTTACAGACTTCTGGCCAGACGGTCAGCGGCCCGGGCAGCAGTGCTGTCACTGGAGAGCCAGCAGAGCCCATGTTTGAGCCCGAGTCCCAAAGCCTGAGACCAGAGGAGCTGACTGCGCTGCAAGTTCGTGACCTCAGAAATCCCTACGTCGAAACCAGAGTCCCCGGTGCGATGGCCGCTGGGGGGATGCAGCTTTGGGGTGCGATGTGGTTCGGTGAGGTCACGAGGGTGGGGCCGCCGCGATGGACCAAGGAAGAGACGCGAGGCTGCTGTACCCTTCCTTCCGCGGGAGGAAGCAGCAAGAAGGTGTCGTCTACGGGCCCGAAAGCAGGCCACGTGCTGGAAGCGTCACCTCGGACTTCCCAGTTGCCCGCTGCGAGAAACAAGCGCATTGTCGGAGCCACCCTTCCACGCTGTTCTCGGCAGAGCAGCTGGAGCCCAGAGGGCACCAGTGCTGCGTCTGAGAGCCAGCAGGCCGGGGACCCAGGCAGACACGCGGTACAAAGAGGCTGAGGTCTCGGATCATTAGGTCCGGGGAGAATCCGTCCTGCTCAGCCTCCCGGCCCTCTGCAGGCCTGCGGCCGACTGCAGGAGCCTCCTGGCTACAGGAAGGGCCGTCCGCTGCTTCACGTGTCCGTGCCACACTCACACTCACACTCACACTCACGCACCCGGAACAACGCCCGGCTAAACGTCTGGGCTGCTCCTGCCCAGTCCAGTGGACTCAGGAAATTAACTATGACAGACAGTGAAGCGGCCGGAGGTCCAACAGCCCCCGTCCCACTCCCAAGTGAGCACCCGTCCTCCAGCGCCATTCCCACCACGGGCTCCATTTCTGGACTCAGCGCAGTTCATTGAATCACAGAACCAGAAACCACGTCTGAACACTCAGGAAATGCCCAAATCACAGAGAATCCTCCCATGGCTGTAGGAAGCACGTGGCTTCCTTTGTTTTGGGCAGAATGGCTTCTATGCCCATAAAACACCTCAAGGGGCCAGCGTTGCGGTATAGCGGGTACAACCCCTGCCTGCGATGCCAGCATCCTTCTGGGTGCTAGCTCCTGTCTCCGCTGCTCCATTTCCAATCCAGCTCCCTGCCAATGGCTGGGAAAGTAGTGAAAGATGGTCCGAGTGCTTGGGCCCCTGCACCCACGTGGGAGACCCAGGGAAGCTTCTAGCTCAGCCCTGGCTGCTGTGGCCATCTGGGGACTGAACCAGCAAATGGAAGACCTCTCTCTCTCTCTCTCTCTCTCTCTCTCTCTAATAAATAAATAAACACTTAAAAAGATTCATACCATGAGCACAGTGGCCTTCAACAACACATGCAGGTCCCTCCCACACAGATCCAAAAGGTACAAGTCCAGCGTGAGGGGCCAGTGTGGATGGCTTCTGGCGAGCACTCTCCTAGGCTTACGGTTGGCTGCTCCTCGCCAGGCCTCCACAGAGGAGGGTGAGGAGGCCACGTCTTATCACCAGGGCACCACGGCCATCGTGAGCACCTCATGACCTCTCCCAAGGCCCAGCTCCAAACACCACCCCGTAGGGGGTCAGGACTCAACGTGCCAGCCGTCCATGGAAAATCAGCATCTTTACACAAAAGAGATGGAGGTCAGCCAGGAATCTGCCTGCTGTCCACTGGTGTGTTTGCTTTTCTCTTCTGGTGTCACCAGCCTGGCCATGGAGCCAAACCACAGATTCTGATCTGGTAGGCAGGGGCCACGGCTGAGACTGCGTTACTGACGCACGCCCAGCTGATGCCGAGATGCTGGGTCTCGGGGCGGTGCCTTCGGACAGCAAGGGCACAGAGGAGATGAAGGTGCCCGCCCAGCAAGACTTCAGGGAGCCTGCGTGCTCCATGTGTGGCCGCAGCCTCCCGCAGAGCTGCTGAGCGTCTGGGACGCAATGCTGCGCCTCTCTGGACCCCAGCTGCTTCAGCTGCGTGTGGCAGTTCAGGAAGGGGCCCCCACAGTTGCATGCACGGCTGTGCTCCTGTGACCCCAAATCCAATGCGCTTGTTGCAGGCTAAGGGGAAACAGACCAGGCATGTAGGTGCCAGGGGCCATGTGGGATCAGTGCCTCTTTCTGGGCCTCAGACACGGGCCGGCGCGGAACTGTGGGGGCAGGGGAACCCATGGCTTGCACGTGTCAGGCGCAGCTTACAGGCCAAAAGGACCCTTCGAAATTCTAAAACCCTTTGGTTCATAAAAGCTCTTTTGACTCTTTGCTCCTACAGCATGATTTGCTGACAGGCTCCAAACTGCGAGGTCCGCGTCACCCACTAAATGCGTTCCCATCCTAATCAGTCCCCTTTAGGTTAGCCCAGGACCCGCGGAGGAGGTGGTGCAACGGCAGGGCAGGTTCACTCCGTGTAATTTATTTGGTGTCAAGAAAATAAATCAGCGCGTTGCAGAATTTATACGAGGTATGTGATTCATGCCCACAACCGCGTGCATTTAATTGGAAGTGTGCCGTTGGCACTGCACAATGTGGGGCGTTGCATTTCTGGAGTGAGGAGTCGACTCGGGCAGGGAGCTGAGCGCAACACCGGGCTCAGCAGCATGTGGAGGCGGCGGGCTGGGGCCACAGGGTGCCGGGTGTTCGGTGGTGTTGAATGCCCGGTCCAGAAAAGGCAGACACAGCCACTGTGCACGTGGGCTTCCAGGACCCCACGCATCCCACGCAGCCCCTTCTATCACGTCTTATGATGGAGTGCGCCTCCCTCCCTGGGGGCTGTTAGAAATGGCACCCGCGAGCACCCTGGCTGCTGTGTGCAGGAGGGTGTTCTTGGAGTGGGGCACCTGGGTCTGCCAAGCCTTTTGGAAGGTTCTGGAAGCATCTAAGGACAGAAGCTTGAACTCAGGACCCAGACAGGGCCCAGCAGTCCACGGGAAGCCTCCTCCTGAGGCAGCGGAAGGTGTTAAGATGGGATTCTTGCCAAACCAGTGGCCTCCTTGCAGGCAGACTCTGCTGTCTCCAGCCAACTCCTTTCCAGCCCAAAGAGCCATAGTTGTCAGGGGGGACACACGAGCGCGGCGGCGGCTGCAATTACGGCTTCGTACCCGACCTCACCTAACCGGCTCTTTCAATGCTCCCACAGGGTGATTAACACAGTCCTCCTCGTAGATACCAGGCACCCGAGCACCTGAGCTACAAACCCTCAAACGTCCCGTTCCCGGCTGGGACGCAGTGGGAAGAGAACTCAGCCAGGTCCCAGCTCCATGCAAACGCCCTTAAATGTAACGAATGCAGTGAGACACACACACACACACACACACACACACACACACACAGGGTCCTGTGCTGACACGGAAACTCGAACACTGCTGTCACTGATAACCAGAGCCACCTTGTTGGGCTGCAAACCTGCCATTCAGAGAAGCCCTGCAGGTTTGCACACTGCGTGCACCGTCCATCAGAGACGGGGCCGGGAAGACGGCTCCGCCACTCTGCCCGCTCGTGAGCGCTGCTAAGAACTCTGCTCAAACAATGGCAAGGCTACGGTGTTTCCTGAGCCCCACACCCAACAGCCTCGTTCAGCACGGCCCTGGGATCCGGCTTTGGCTTCGGCCGTGGCTCCCCTGCGAGGCTGCTCTGACCATTGGCTTCAAGGGCGCTTCTGCAACAGTGACCACCTGTTTAGGAGCCTGACGGACTGGCCAGACTGCTGACACAATTCTCAGAAATAGAAACAGAAATCGCTGCCTGGGCAAGACCTATTGACTGTGCATGAGGAGACGCCCCCCGCGGGGCCCCTGCCCTCGGACGAGTGGACTCCTGGGAGCGCAGGCACAGCGTGCACACAGCGCCAGACCAACGCCTGGGATGGTTCCTCCAGGATTAAGGAGATCCCTGGTTGAGGCCAGGGGTGAGCATGTGCCCATCTGAGGGCACGTGCAGGCAAAGGGGGCCAGCCGGGTATGATGGGGCTTTTACATGAACGTGGGACATGAATCTCGCTGCACGCTGAGTCTGGCTTTGAGATGACAACCACTCCCGGCCAGCCGAGACCACTGAAGCTCCAACCGGCAGCCTGCTCCTTCTTGCAGAGGGAAGAGACGGGAGCCAGGTGTTAAACAATCGCGGTGGATCGCGTTCACCCAGGCTGCAGCAAAGCGGTGGGGGTGCCCAGGGAGAAGCACCTCCTGTGGAGCTTTGCAGCGCTCTCCATCTTCCAGAAAACTCACCTGGGGGAGGCCGGCTGGGCTAGCGCGGAGCAACCACAGCGCCCTCGCAGTCAGAACCTGCTTTGCTGATCCAGGGACAGGACCAGTGTGCTCTGGAAGCTAAACAGAGGAACGCGTTCTAAGAGGAACGCTTTCGGCCTGGCTGTCTGGATGAAGCACTGTGCACGCCTCTGCATCCCTGCGGCTGGCGGTGTCAGATGCTGCGTGCGTATCTGCAGATGCGTGTGCGTGCGGCTACGTGCATATCTGCGGATGCGTGTGCATGCGGCTACGTGCGTATCTGCAGATGCGTGTGCGTGCAGACCCTGGGCCACGCCTGAGCTCACCAGTCAGCTGTTCTGACACTTTCCCATTACGCTCTGGGGAGACGGCGCCTGTGTGGGTCTGTGCACCCCGACAGGAGGGCCCGGCACAGCCATTGTGACTTCACTTCCTGCTGACTGGAATAACTGTGAGTATCTTGGAACGCTCAAGCAGGAGCCAAAGGCCAAATTTACAAAGGGGAAAAAAGTGCTGGAAATGCATACTTGGAATTCTGAGAAGATATTTGCGGATCACGAGTTTCACTAAAACACTCCACCCCACAAATCACGTCTTCAGGTCGTGCGTTCCCTCCAGACTGGTCAGGCTTGGAGGGGTCTCCCCAGGCATCGGGTCCCCTCCTGACACCACCTGGGCCGACCCTCCACCACCTCAGGGAGCCCTCACCCCCACCAAGCCCAGGCCCAGGAAGGGACCTGGCTCAAGGGCTGTGGGCAGGGACAGAGGGTGGGATCCACACTGCCTTCCCCGCGCAGGCACAGCTGTTCCCCTATCTGTTGTACAGAACACGCCGTCCAACGGCAGGGCGGCGGGAAGAAAAATGAATTTCCCAGTCAAACTGGGGCAAGATTTGGAATGCGCCGGGCCAGGTGGTTTTTGTGTGCACTCAAGCCTCAATTCCTGCTGCTGGTCCCAGCCTTGAGTTTCTTCTAGGGGCTCTGGCTTTTGACTCCCTTAAAGCATCCTAGGAAATAAGTAAATAAAAGACATGCCTTCTGACTATGAAGCTCATAGTTATATTAACTATTTATTAAATAGTTATGATTTAATAGATTATTAAATCATTTAATTTTATTTATTTTATTATTTTATTTATTTATTATTTATTATATTATTATGTATTTATTGTTATATATTATATATTATACATATATTACATATTATATTATAAATATATATTGCATATATTATATATAAATATATTTATTATTATATATTATATTATTACATCATATTATATTATATATTATATTGTATTATATATTATGTATTTCATTATATTTATTATTATTTATTATATGTTTATTGTTTATTATATTATTTATTGTTAGTTATTTATTATTATTTTATTATTTAATTATTTATTTTATTATTTGATAGACTATTAAATTTGTTAATTATTTATTATGGTTTATTTATTATTTGATTATTAATTTTATTGTTTAATGGATTATTGAATTATTATTATTATTTAATAGATTATTAACTGCATGTTCACGTCCTTTGAGAGGCAAAGTCCTACCTGGTGTGGTTCCCTCCACCATCACACTTCCTGCATCGCAGCTGCGTCCAAGCTGATGCCTGGCTTGCCTAATGTCGACCATCATCTATCACGCATCACAGCCCACCAGCGTGGGGTAGGACCCTGAGCTGTCGCCGTCAGTGCAGAGCGGCCAAGGGCTCAGAGGATCAGAGCCCCCTCCAGAGCAGTGCCCTCCCTCCAATGCTGCCGGGCCCCAGCCCAGTGTGGACCAGCAGGTGCTTCCTGGTGACTGGAGGCTCCTCACCTTCGAGGAGTCCACCGTGCCTGCTCCTCAGACACTGTTTCTAGACAAATCTCCCTGGGCAGCCACTGCAAAGGGTGGCTCAGAGCAGCGCACCCCTGCCAAGAGCCAGCAGCCCCAGAGCCTGCTGAGGGTCAGGGGTACCTAGGAGTTTGTACACCAGGTTGGACATCACTCGTCTGAGAAACCCAAAATGCTCAGCAACTGGCAATGTCTTGCGTGTGCCAGGACACTATTTCATGCACAGAATTATTAAAAATATTGCACAAATTACGTCTAGCCTATGTGTGTAAGACAGATAGGAAACACCAACCAATGCTGTGTGTCAGACCTGGGTCTCGCTCCTGAGGGGTCTCCTGCACGTACCTGGAAATATTTCAAAATCTGCAGAGAAACAAACTCTAAAACTTGCTTCTGGCCCTGAGCAGATGTGCCCTGTAACACGCACACTGCCGTCAGCGGTAGCATGTTGTGAGGATGTGTCACCACGCGCCACTTGCCACGCACCTTCGTCTTCCTATGAACTCTCGGTGCCTGCAGCAGCTCTGAGACACGCACCACCGCTCCTGTGTTAACAGTGAGAAAGACAAACCTGAGAGGGACTCAGGGATGTGCGCAACGGCCCCGAGCACGTGGGCGAACCCGGACTCCACGGCTCCAAACCAGCATCCCCAGTGCACTGCCGCCGAGATGGTGGGAGCGTGGACGGCACCCACTGAGCGCTGGCACCGAGACAGCTTGTACACTCGGACTCCTCATAAAACCACGTACCGTCCCCTCCCTTTAAGGAGGAGGGAGCCTCCTGCTCAGAGATTGTTCTGGTGGTATTAAATTGCCATATATAAATATACATATACATGTATGTATACATATACATATATGAATATACATATATATATCATCTTTTTCTATGGGCAGTATTTGCAAATCAATCCTTCAATGAAAGAAACCCCTTTTATGATTTTCTGCTCCTACAGGCACCTGTGTTGCAATTCTTCAGGGAGGCTGGGAGGGCTCCGGCATCCCTTCCAGCCCCATCACCCCCTCCCACCAGGCCCAGGGAACCCCTCTCTGAACCATCACCCGCCAGCACGGCTGCATCGCCCCACAAACCCTCCAAGGAGTGTGTTCTAACTTCCGGCTTTGCAGCACGGGCTCGCGCCCCTGCGTACACTGCCATACACGCACGCTGTGCCACGCGCTGCCTCCGGTGATCAGGCCTCCCACTCTGCTTTCCTACAAATATAGCCTTCTAATCCCACAGCCCCACCGTGGTGACTTTCACAGGACAAACGGGAAACCAACTCCGGAAGTGGCAACCGGCTTCGTACATTTTAGTGAGATGGAACTTGATGTGGAAAATATGAGTGTGTGCCATTCATTGGAGGGTGAGCTTAGCCCCCCCCACACACCCCCACCAAGGAGCACTGCCAATGCCTGCAGATCCTCTTGGTCGTCAGGATGGGGGATGGAGCCCAAACATCCAAGTATACACAGCGCAGGCTGACCCCCACCAAGAATGATCTAGAAATACCAATAGTTCCAGGGTGCGGAACCCTGACCTGCCATCACGGGTCAGTGTGTGTCCTGAAACTCTCACGTGGCGGCGTGCATGTGTGTGCACACGGAGCTACTCGGGAGGTCTAGGGGAGCCCTCCTGTGTGCTGAACTCCACAGTGCTGCTGCGAGACACGCACACACCGACGCTCCAGGGCGGGCTCCCGTGGAGGAAGTCCTGGAAGGCGCAGGTGCAAGGAACCTGCGGACCGTCCAGGCTCCACCCGGCACAAGGCTGACGGCCGCCTGCTTCCCCCGTGTGTGGGCGCCTCCCTCCCATGGTCTCCTCCCAGGGCCAGCACGGGCTCGCGTGTGCGTGAACAGAGCCAGTACTCCTGCCCCCGTGCCTCACACGCTGGCGCTCTTCCAAAGACTTGTGGAAATGACGTGTCTTTAAAACCCATGCACGGGCTGAAGCATTTTTTGCACCAAATAAATTGGACTCATCGTTCTGTGAACGTTGTGGAATGCCCTGCTGTGGGAATGCTCAGGACGGCTGGTATGGTCAGGAATGTCTTTTTGCCCCTGGGTCAGCATATCACCACCATCCAGGGGCAGGTGCTGGACAGAGCAGTCAAGATGCCACGTGGGATGGCCGCATCCCACAGCCAAGTGCCAGGCTGAGTCCTGTGTCCACTCTCCATTCCAACTGCCTAATAGACACCTGCAACCAGCTAGTGATGCCTCAAATCGCTGGAACCCTGCCATCCATGTGGGAGACCTGAACGGAGTCCCAAGCTCCCTGCTCCCACCTGCCTCAGCCCCGGTGGCTGCAGGCTTTTGGGGACTGAACTAATGGATGAGAGCGTCCTCTGTCTGTCTGCCTGCCTGCCTCTGTCTCTTTCACATAAATAAATAAAATAACAAAATAAATAGGATTTTAAAGCATACATACCTACAACCATTCATATGCAAGAGTGAGCGGGCTGTGGAGGCAAAGGCGAGAACTTTGGGGTAGAAATGACCTGGACCCAAGTACTGGCCACCAACCGCTCGCTTTCCTTACAACTTGGCTGGGTAACTTCATCTGCCTGAGGCTGATCAGGTCACCCATTAGTAAGCTAGCAGTGGCAGTGCCTAACTTCAGGAGGACGCTCTGAGATCAGTCATGTGACTAAGCGGCACACACACGCACACACACGCACACACCACCTACTCAGTAATGGCAGCTCCCACTCCCGGTAGCTCCAGCACTGGGAATCCAGCAGGCAAAGCAATGCCCTGCCTGGGCCGCCCCACCGCAAGCCTCCCGCAAGATCAACCTCATCTAAATGCTCACTCCTCCACGTGTGCGAAAGGGACAGGGTAAAAGGGACAAAGGCCCATGAGCGCGTCCTCACTCCGAGGCCGAGGCTTTGGGCCAAAGACTGCGTTTCTGTTTAGCACCAAGCTGTGCTTTCATCACGTCTGTAAAGGCGCACTCTCGGGTCTCGTGGGACAGCGCATCCACGGGATGTGGGCAAGGTGGACGGCCGTGAACTGTGACATGTCCGCTCCGTCATAAAGGGCACAGGTCGCTCCAGCGGCAGGGGGCCCACGCGTCTCAGAGCTTGGTGATGGCTTCCTCCCCTCTAAGGAGCGGGCACGGTGCCCACCACTGACCGGGGAAAACTTCCAGCACACGGCAGCAGATCTGCTGAGTCACCAGATCTGCTGAGTCACCAGATCTGCTGAGTCACCCCCAGTGAAAAGGGCGCAGGCCTATGGAATCTGTGCGCCTTCTGCAGGGCTGGCCTTGGCCTGCGGCTTCTGAGTCCTGCCACGTTCTCCAGCACCTGGAGTATGGAGAGCCAAGCGCTGGGCGGCAGCCTGCAGGGCCTCCTTGCCGCCGCCCAGCCCCGGGCTCCTCGGGGTCTAACTCACCCTGCTCTTTCTCACCATCTGCCTTCCAGCCACACTCGGCCTCCCGGGGACGGCCTCCCCTCCTTGGTCCTTTTTTTTTTTTTTTTTGACAGGCAGAGTGGACAGTGAGAGAGAGAGACAGAGAGAAAGGTCTTCCTTTTGCCTTTGGTTCACCCTCCAGTGGCCGCCGCCGCCAGCGCGCTGCCGCCGGCGCACGACGCTGATCTGACGGCAGGAGCCAGGTGCTTATCCTAGTTTCCCACATGGGTGCAGGGCCCAAGCACTTGGGCCATCCTCCATGCACTCCCGGGCCACAGCAGAGGGCTGGCCTGGAAGAGGGGCAACCGGGACAGAATCCGGCGCCCCGACCGGGACTAGAACCCAGTGTGCCGGCACTGCAGGAGGAGGATTAGCAGCGCCGGCCCCTTCTGGGTCTTGTGAGCCCTGCGTCTCCCTTCTCCATTTCTTCGCCAGGATTAACAACTCTGGCCCATGCAAGCTCAGGGCAGTGCATCCTCCCAGAAGGGCCACGCTACCTGTGAATTTCATCCACGCGCCTGTCTCCCGCAGGGAGCTGCACCCTCCAATGTGGCTTGTGCCACATCCTGGCCTCAGGACGCAGCCATCTGCACCAGCAGCCTCTTGCTCTGGCCTGTGTTCTCTGCTCTGCTGCAGGTGCGAGCATCCAACATGCCGTGTCTTCCTACGTAGCACAGTTGTGGATACTTATCAACTCTATGAACCCTCCAGGAGTGCCAGAAGGTGCCAGAACTTCTCATTCGACATATCCCCAACACTCCTCCCCGTGGCCCCCCGTGACAAGTACCAGATCACGTCGGAGTTAACAAAATCGAGGGAAGCTGAGCCCCCGGCCACCCTGGCTGCAGTCCTGGCTGACCCTGGCCGGCCCTGGTCTTTCAAAGATTCCTCATTAAACAATTCTGTGGGGCTTGGTAGAGGCCCAGGAGCTCAACAAACAGCTTGGCTGGGGTTAGGCCCTGCTCTGTCAAGAATTTCTCCTACACAAACAGCAGGTGTCCCAGGGTGAACGTGAGGGACGGGTGGGGAGCACCCGTGGGAGTTGGCACTGCACACACAGTTTGCAAACACAGTTCAAACTCTCTCTTCTCTGTGATCCCGTCCAAGGCTTGATGGATGTCTGTGCCCTCCCCTTCAGACACACACACGCACACACACACACACACACACGCACATACATACATACACGCACATACATACACACACATACATACACACACGCGCACACACGCACACACATACACACACGCACATACATACATACACGCACGCACACACATACACACACATACACGCACATACATACACACACATGCACACATACACACGTACACGCACATACACACACATACACACACACGCACACATACATACACACACACATACACACACATACATACACACACGCACACACATACATACACACACGCACATACACACACATACATACACACATACACACACATATACGCACATACATACACACACGCGCACACACATACATACATACACACACATACACACACATACACGTACATACACGCACATACATACACACACACACATACACACACATACACGCACACATACACGCACACATACACACACATACATACACATACACGCACACATACACACACATACACGCACACATACACACACACATACACGCACATACACACACATACATACACACATATACGCACATACACACACGCACACACACATACATACATACACACACATACACGCACACACACGCACATACATACATACACGCACATACATGCACACGCGCACATACATACACACACGCACATACATACACACATACACACACGCACACGGGATTAAAAATATTAAAGATAAAACCGATTCAAAAGGAGACAACCGGCCCTTGGTATCCACCTCTGTCGCTGGCGCCCAGGAGCCGACCCAGCCCTGCTGGAGGGGCCGTGAGCAGCCCCCGTCGTCGGCTCCTAACCGTGCCTGCCAGGACACGAGCTCCCTGACTCTGCACAGCTCTGGCCTCTCTAGTAATTTCCCCGGAATGTTTACGTCCTGAAAAATCCCCAATTCCCAAGCGCCCTGGAGACCTGGGACCGCCGCAGCACCCCGTGCACCTGCCTTGCCCTTGGGGGTGACCCTGGTGACCCCACTTGTCTTTCACTCGAGCTTCTTTGCACAAACTACTGGAGAAGCCACCCCGAGGGACCTGGCCCGACCGAGAGGGGCCAACCCTCAGCTGTGCGTGGCGACGGGGTCGCTGGTCTGATGCAGGACCCGGGGCACAGGGACGAGCAGCCCTCCCTGGGGTCCCCCCGGGTCAGAATGAACGCCCCTGCTGTCTGTTTACTCGCACCAGACAGCAAGGAACATTCAGATCAAGGATGCTGGCGCCGGAAAGATTTATGATGCGCGTCTGCACTGGCTGTGTTTAATCAGGAAGTTAACATATCACGGTGTGAAATCCCTCCCAGGCACACAGAACCCAGGGCCGTAGCAGGGCTGTGGTGGTGGGGGGTGCATGGTGGCTCCAGGCCCTAGGACAGTGTGTGGGGGGGTGCATGGTGGCTCCAGGCCCTAGGACAGTGAGGGGGTACATGGGGGCTCCAGGCCCTGGGGACACTCAGTGTGGGGGGGGTGCACGGGAGCTCCAGG
>CM027408.1:5625715-5691373 GCA_015711505.1 Sylvilagus bachmani
CCGGGCACAGGGAGGACACCCCTCCACCCCCAGGCACAGGGAGGACACCCCTCCACCACTGTGCACACCCCTCCACCACCGGGCAGAGGGAGGACACCCCTCCGCCGCGCGCACAGCAAGGATACCCCTCCACCGCGGGCACAGCGAGGGTACCCCTCCGCCATGGGCACAGCGAGGGCACCCCTCTGCCACTGTGTACAATGAGGGTACCCTTCCACCACTGTGCACAATGAGGGTGCCCCTCCACCGCCGTGCAGTGAGGGTTAAAGCAGAGGAGCGCACTAGGGCTTGGACCACATGGGACCCCAACGGATGGCTCTAAGCTCACCTTGGTGACTCCCGGCTCCAGGGCCCACCAGCAACAATGCGGCCCCAGGAGCTGGCCTGTGGCTCCCACACAGATGCCCACCACCCACTCACATCAGAAGCATGGGGCAGCCCAGCCAAGCTCTGCCTGCAATGGTCATGGTTTTAAGGTTTCCCTGGATCACTGAAAAAGCTAACTTTGCTCTAGGAAACCAGAAATGGTTAGTGGTAGTGAGATAGGTAAAGGCAGTAACATGGCTCTAAAATTTAAAAAGAGCTATGTCTTCAGGGGTCTTCAGGAGTCATGACAAGTGCATACTACACAAACTCTGCGCGGACTCCAGAACCCTTTACATCAACATAAGCTTATCTTTTTCATTCCATTTTCCACAAACTTTTTTTTTTTTTAATTTGGGAAGCAGGGAGAAAAACAGAGTTTCCATGCGTTGGTTCACCCCCATGTGCCAGGGGCCAAATTTGAGAGCTGGGAGCTGGGGGCTCAAGCCGGGTCCCCCATGGGAGGCAGGGACCTAACTACTGGAGCCATCAGTGCCGTCTCCCAGGATGTGCAGTGCAGGAAGCTGGAGTCAGGAGCCAGAGCCGGGGACGGAGCCCGGGGACGCCAACGCGGGACAGAGGCTCCCATCTTAACTGCAGGCCAAACTCTCGGCCCACACACAAATTTTTAAAACAACCCTCATGCACATATTTATAGTAAAATTAAAATATGTCTGCTATGTTTATCTGTGTAAGCTTCCAAACACCATGTATAGGAGGACTTTGGTTTGCACTTACTTTCTGCACTAGGTCCAACAACCCAAACCAATATGGAGTCACCGGTGCTGGAGTTGTAGCCAGCAAGCTCACAGTAAGTTGTTTATCAGACCTAATAAGAAATCAAGAGAGGCCGGCGCCACGGCTCACTAGGCTAATCCTCTGCCTGTGGTGCCAGTACCCCGGGTTCTAGTCCCGGTCGGGGCACCGGTTCTGTCCCGGTTGCCCCTCTTCCAGGCCAGCTCTCTGCTGTGGCCAGGGAGTGCAGTGGAGGATGGCCCAAGTGCTTGGGCCCTGCACCCCATGGGAGACCAGGAGAAGCACCTGGCTCCTGGCTTCGGATCAGCGCAGCACCAGCCGTGTTGGCCATTAGGGGAGTGAACCAACGGAAGGAAGACCTTTCTCTCTGTCTCTCTCTCACTGTGTAACTCTGCCTGGCAAAAATGAGCCAGTCCTCAAAGTGCGGCTTCACGGCTACCGTGCTAAGCCCCCTCTGCCGTAACCGTCCCCCGGAAGACGCCGTGGCGAGGACCAGCCCCCTGCGCCATCTGCTCTGCTTTCTCCAGCCCTCGGGGTCTGTCAAGCCCAGCTCATGTGCTCAGCTCACAGAACGCTCCCGGGAGCCCCCCCAGAACGGGGCGCCGCCTGATTTCAGAATGGCAAACGGAAGCCGATTCAGATCTTTAAACGTGTTGTAATTTTGTCTTCTCACAACACACGCACACACACACACACACAATGATTCTGCATTTTCAATTCTGGGTCCTATTATGAGTCCTGGTGGTTTTTTAGTTGGGAGAAGGTCACAGTTCGATCACATTTTTTAGTCTAAAAAATAAACAAAAGTCTTTCTCCCCAAGGTTAAGCAAACACATTGCTATTTGGTCACGACGTCAGTTGCTTTCTCTCTGTCAAAATTTCCAGTTTTGCTCAATTTCCCAAAGAAGGTTGTGACACATTTGGACTCTTGGCTAAACTGCGTTTGTCCAGAGAGGCCAGCAAGAGCCTGAGAGACGTCTGGATCCAGAAGCAGCAGTCATGGCTCGGGTCATTCTGAGACAGTCATGGAAACCTGAAACACATGTGGACGCTGGCCTTCTCGTCCGCTGCCCACCGCCCCGCGATCCAGAACAAAGCCAGAGACAGAAAAGGGAAGGGCTCGTGGTCGACGCGGAGGGAAGGCGACCGCGTGCCGGGGTCTCAGGGGCGGGGAGGGGAGCCACGTGCCACGGGCTGCAGGTGGACACGGGCGAAGACGGCTGGCAGGTGTGTGACACACTGAGGCCGCCGGGGCTAGGGTTAGAGTCCCCGCTCCCCTGCCCCCTCGCTGTGTGACTGTGAGCGGGGACTTTGTTCTGTGCCTCAGTTTCTCCCACTGGAAAGCAGAATACAAAAGCCACCTCTTGTCTAGCATGGCAGTGAGGACGAAATGAGCTTAGGGCAGGGACTGGCACACCCTGTGCTTAGTAAACTCTGCAAATAAAAGGACTAGAAGGAATTATTTCAAACACTTGCCGAATACTGAGAGGCAAAAGCTGACAGTGGCGTCCAAGTGGCTGCCAGGGGCCGGAGAGAGGGAGGCCTGGGGGGCGCACGCTTCGTGGGTACAGGCCTCACTTTGGGGAGCTGCCAACATCCAGGAACCGCACAGAAGTGACGGCTGCGTAGCTCTGTGCACGCACTAAGTGCCGCAGAGTTGTGCACTGGACAACCACGAGAGGCTAATTCTGTGTGGTGTGAATTCCACCGCAAGCTCTCAGCCGATGCCCCACAGTCGCACCCCTCAACCAGGGCGGTGCCCGACTCCGCCCCCAGCAGCAGTGCTGAGTCAGGCAAGGCCAAGGCCCCCCTGGCTCCCAGAGGCCACGCACGGAGTGGGGGGCGGCAGGCAGCTGTGTGCACAGAGCTCACTCAGGCAGGCAGCCCCGCCACTTCTGTAAGCTCCCTCCAAGTCCCTCCTTGGTCTCACTGCTGCTTTCTGAAGTCCTTGTCGCTACCCCACTCACTTGCCGGCAAACATTTCCACAGGAACTTGCCCGCACCTGCCACTAGCCTGTTAGAGTGCGGAGCTGAACTAACAGCAGGCACCGGCCAGCGTGGGCGGGCACGAGAGCCGAGCAGCAGGGCAGGCTCAGAGCACAGGGGACAGGGGAGGGGACACCCAGGGCCTCGTGAGGCGGGGCCAGGAGTGACAAATACTACCCAGGCTGGGGACTCGGGGGAAGCCAGGAGACAGGACGGGCACGTCCTAAAGGGCTTTCCAGGGGAGGTGACCTCAAGAGGACGTGGGTTTCGAATACTGAAGTGATTTTTTTACTGCTGAACTGCACGGAGCTCTTAAATAGGGTCAAGTCACTCGGGCAGAAGCAGCGGAGAGCAAGAAAGGAGGCAGAATGGGGGATGCTGGGAGGAAGAGGGGGCCAACAGCGGCTTACGACTTGGTTCTGAGGCCGCAAGCCAAAGGGTCACCAAGCAGAGAACGAGGGAGCGGCCCCTGTGCGAGCAGGAACGGCGGTCAGGAGTGATTTCCAACCCCGCCCAGGGTCAGCTGTTGGGCCTGGCAGGTAAGAAGCCTGAGCTCCACACCAGAGGGCTGAGTTCAGCTCCAGCTCCCACTTCCTGCCGACCTGGGGCCTGCGAGGCTGCCGTGGAGGCCGAAGGAACTGGCCCCTTGCCACAAGTGTGGGCAGTTTGACCACTGCCTGTCGCCTGGCCCAGCAGTTGCTGGCAAACCCTCTCTCTCTCTCTCTCTCTCTCTCTCTCTCTCTCTCTCTCTCTCTCTCTTTCTCAGCCTCTAAAATAATAAAAATAATAGTAACCTAACCATATAATTCACAATGGCCAAGACGTTAGGATTGTACGTGTGTGTTTAAGTGGGACTTTCACTCGCACAACGGCCTCCTTCCAAAATAAGTCTTCCTCTCATCCTATTTTGCAACCACATAAGGTTCTAGAAGGTTCTTTCACCAAAGCAGCAAACCCACCTAGATGACAAGGAGATCTTAAAACAAAGCTACAACAAGATCCCGGAGGGGACGGGTGGGTCCAGGAAAAGGAGACGCACGGAGGGGGGTGCCCAGGAGCACCCACCACAGCCTGGCTCATCCCTACTCTGGGAACAGAGCCAGGGGCTGCGCCAGCTCTCAGCAGGTGATCAAGGGGCCCTCTGCAGTAGATCACTGCAGAAAGGTCAAAGGTCATGTTTCATTCTAATTTTTTGCATTCTTGAAACTCCAAATTCTACCTGCTCAGATGAAGGCCCGGTGCCTTGCTTCTGCAGGGGAGCCGGGGGGGGGGGGGGGGCTGCAGGTGGGTGTGGAGGTGGCATCCCTGGGAGGTGGCATCCCTGGGAGGTGGCCGGGGACCAGCGGTTCCCAAGCGAAACTCCTCTCTGACAACTCCTGGGAGGTGTGAAAGCCCTGGAAAGGCGTGGTTTGGGCGGGGAGCCCGTCTTCCCTCCACGTCACAGCCGCTCCACAGCCAGAAAATCTCACTCCTGCCGTGCAGGCATCGGCCTGAACCATCCCAGCCGGAGCCAAAACGCCTCGCAGACTGCACCGTGGAGAAAGGTCTCACTTCAGGAGAGCAATTGTCTGGTGCGGAAATAGTCAAGCCGTTCCTATGAAATCCATAAACTCGAAACAGGGACCAGAACTAGTGGTTGCCAATAACTTTAACTTCATTTATCTATATTTGGCAAAAATTGGGCTGCAGCTGGAGCTGAAATGCTGAGCTCAATAACTGCGGAGACGTGAGCCCCGCGGCAATTACTGCGCCACGCGGCGCTGTGTGAGATTTCACTTTTATTTATTACATTTAAAGCAGCTCTCTGGCTCCGGACAGCACAGACAGCGCTGTCTGTTCAAGCCAGAGCCGCCCCCGGAGCGTCTCCACCTCGCTGCTTGCAGGGGACGCACAGTTCCCTCGGCGGCGCTCCGCTGGCAGCCTCGCCCCCACGTGCACCTCTCTTTCGTCCATAAGTGGAAGAAACTATTTTCCTTGTTCGACTCCCATCGGCTTATCACATCCCGTGCACAGCTCGGATGGTGCTTTTTTATCCGCGGAGATATTGATAATTATAATTGGCAGGCTGAGGAACAGGGCTATAAATATCCCATCAGCTGCGGCGGAGTCGAGAAGGAGAAGCGGCGTGATACAAAGGGGTGGCAACCTACGCCTCGGAGAGGGGCTGCCGGGGAGACGCAGCCGCAGAGCGCAGGGCCGTGGCCAACATCTGCTTCCTATAACGGGTGATGATTTTCATAGACGCACAGAAATTAGAGAGAGGAGAGACCTGGTGGGTCATCCAGCACAGCGCTCTGCCAGTGCAGCACGCCTTCCTGCCGGGAGGACTCTGCCTTTATTCCCCCAGGAAGCTGCAACGGAGGTGAGGGCCACGCAGCGCTGGTGCCACCGCCGCCCAGCTGGGACCACAGGACGCAGCCAAGCGGGAATGCTAGCAACGCACGGAACCCCGCACCAGCTGTCCAAACTCAACTCGGGGGAAACCAAGCTTTTTCAGAGAGAGAGAGAGAGCGAGAGACAGACAGACAGACAAAGGGCTGACCTGGCAGCGGTTGAAGCTACTTTTCAATCTCACTTTTAAACCGTCAAGGTGGAACTCACTCAGATTTAACACGGTTTTGTTCAGTGGCCATCATTTTGTTTTTCTATACGATGGCGTTAGCTCAGCTTTCGACTAAACACACGTGTTTCTATTTTAGGAGCAGATTTCTGTCCCAGGGTTGGAGTTCTGTCCATGGGCTCTCTGGAGCTTTCCCCGCTGAGCCCAGGCCCTGGCCGCCCTCCTCCCCGCCCGGGCTCTGGCCTGTTCCAGCAGCCGCACACGAGGCGCGGGCGCCCCATGAGGATCTCATTCAGCTCCGCCTCGGGGGCACCCTTGCTCTGGCGTGGTCTTCGTCTGCAAACAGCCCCGGCGTTTTGCCTGCACCTCGCGCATTCCAGGCACGAGGAGCCAGGCCTGGTTTGGCTGTCACTGCCCCTCTCTCTGCTGTTGGAGAGGGACTCATGCACGTCCATGACTTTCTGCTCGTCACGCAGGACAGGAGTGTAGCCCTTTAGAGGTGCACGGCCCAGAACGGTGAGCAGAGAGTCTGGCTTTGAGCCACGGGAGGGCCACGGGCCAACAGGGCTATGAAGTGCTCATCTCAGGCTCCCTCTCCATGGGTCGCCCCTCCTCACCCAAGGGTGCAGGCAGGCTGGACTCGGAAGCATTTTACTACACAAACGAGGCACTCTGTGCAGTTCCCTAAGGGGAGGGAGGCTTCTTCCTACAACAGTGTAGTCTTTCATGTGATGATGTGACAGCAACCCAAGAGCTACAGCAACATTATCTCATTGGATTCTCTTATTATGTGACAGATGAAGGCAACTTAATGGTCACAGTTGTTCTGGTTTAGCAACTTTTGATCCCCTTTATAAACAAGACGCTGTACTGGAAGAGGGCATGGGGAGTTGCATGTGGCCCAGACACTGTCACTGAGAAGATCCTAGCACGAGGAGTCGGAGAGAAGTGCCTGCTCACCGTGCGGTGCGTTGAGAGAGGCACGCAGGAGGCGGGGAAGGAGCAGAGACATCGTCTCACCCTCCAGGAACTGCGCACCAGCAGGGGAGTCAGAGGTGTGCACTTGGGGAGCGACCGTCTTCACAATGGCGGTAACCTGCACGTGCAAACCCTGTGGAATCCTCCCGATCCTCATCCTGCAGCCAACGCCCAGAGGCAGGCTGCTCACGGTGAGTCCTCACCAGCACATCCCTGTCCAATCAAGAGACAACCTCACGGGCACTCACAGGCGCCATGGCAATGGGCTTCTGTCCATTCTATCGCATGTCAGCTCAGTCGCCTCAGGCAGGTCACTCCTCCCTTGGCCCATTGGGATTTTGGTAGAATCATGTACTATGCCTGGCACTCACTAAAAGTCTCTGAGCACCAGTTTCTGCAAGACGGGCCTGGAAAAATCTGTAACGTCATGGAAAATTACATAATATTTTGGCCTGTGAAATAGCACTCTCATTTATTTTTTTTTTAAATTTGATTTATTGGAGAAACAGAGAAGATGAGAAAGGTTTCATCCACTGTTTCTGCAATGGCCAGTGCAGGCGGGGCCAGACTGCAGCCAGGGGCCGGGGACTCAATCCAGGTCTCCAGAGTGATTGGCAGGGCCCCGGTGACTGGAACCTCCCACAGTGCGCACTGGCAGGAAGATAGAGACGGGAGCCAGAGCTGGGAATTGAACTCAGGTACTCGGATGTGGGACAGAGGTGCCTTGACTGCTGGACTAAACACCTGCTCCAACCCTGTATCTGTCAGGAAGCATTACCCCAAGTGACTTTTCAAAATCCATAAACTGAATCAGTTTCATAATTATGTATACATGTCCATACATAGCAAAATGCATTCAACTTACGTGTTTCTAAGTTTCTTTTCTACTATTGCCATGCTTTTTAAAATTTCATTTCACAAATATTTGGTATGTACTGGCCATGTGCTCGAGACTGGAAAAATATCAGAAGTGATACAGAGAGTCCTTTGATTGAGTAGGGTCTTAAAGGACGTCATTTGTTAGACTTATTTTATTTATTTTAAAGGCTGAGTGATGAGAAGGAGGAGGAGAGAGGCAGAGAAAAGTCTCCCATCCACTGGCTCACTCCCCAGATGGCCACATGGCCAGGGCTGGACCAGGCTGAAGTCAGGAGCCTGGAACTCCATCCGGGTCTCCCACGTGGGTGCAGGGCCCCGGGCACTTGGGCCGTCCTCTGCTGCTTTCCCAGGTGCATTAGCAGGGAGCTGGAGTGGAGAAGCACTCTGGTGTGGGATGCCCAAGTGGCAGCTTAACCGGCTGTACCACGTCAGCCCTCGGAGGGCTCAGAGGACCTGCTTGTGACTGTCTTCCTGTCGCTTTGGACTGATTCCGTGTCTGAGACGGCCAGGTTTGCCATGGAAACTCAGCTGGAACAGACGTGCGGCTGCACAAGGGCGCTCTAGCCAGGCCTGCACGGGAGCACCCTCACCTGTCCTGCCGCGAGGGTGCTGGGTCCCTCTGGGGGCGTCCGCGCAGCCTGAATTCAGTGATTCTGTGTGTTTGCTGCAGCTGCGGGATTCTGCGTTCAGCCGCCCCAGAGTTTTCTCACCCAAAATCCGTGTGTCCCCGATGTGCAGGTTCCACTGGGGAGACCCCAAGTAGACGCCCCTGGCCTGAGAAACGGCATCACAGTGCTGTCTGCCCGCTCCTTCCCCTCTGTGGGAAAGGCTGTCTGCCCTGCAGGACTCCGGAGCACACCGGCACAAGCACTCTTCATGTCCAGCTTCCTTGGCCTGCGAACAGCGCTCCCTGGCCCTCTGCTGCTGTGTCCCGGCCTTGACTCTCAGCCCTTCTGATGCTGCAAAACCGGGTGAGGTTCCATGGTTTCCAGGCAGAAACGCAATTCATGGAGACCTAGAGGACGACTGGATAGCTGGTTTAGCCACGTGAATCCCGACCCGAACATCCACCCAAACCACGCGCCTGAGAAGAGGCTGCTGGAGGCTCTGGGTTCACCTGTCTGTCTGGGGTTTAGAGTGTGTGTGTGTGCACGCATGTGAGATGCACACGTGTGTATGTGTACGCTGCTGTGCACACATGCGTGTGTTTGGGAATTGGGGCCCCTGTGCTGGGTTTCTCTCCATTAGCCCCATCTTGGACCGCTGCCAGCTGCACAGAGCTGCCTCTAAAGAGACTGCTGCACTTGCCTCAAGCCTGTGGCCAGCGTCGGCTCGCTCTAGGGGGAAGGAGACGGGGCTTGAATCTTGCCTGCGTCACCTCCCCGCTCCACAGCCTTGCACAAGTACCTTCACTGCTGCGCGTGTCTGGCCCGTCTCCATGGCGCAGCTAGCCGGGCACCTCCCTGCAGCAGTCCCCAGGGACACGGAGGCCCACACGTCTCAGGAGCACAGCCCAGCGCCTGGCCCAGGCCTTGCCTGGTGGGAGGCAACGTCCAAGATTTCCTCACCAAGGCCTTCTCAACCATTGAAAGCAGGTTCCTGGGCACAGCTTGCACATACCCTGTGTTAGAAGCTCCTGAACCGGCCCCGGCTGGGCCCCTTCCTCTGGGCCCACCTTACCCCCGGCCTCTACCCCAGAGCCAGGCCTTCACAACCTCTTGTCACACAGCAGTCAGTCACCTGCAGGTATCCATTTTTGGAACAGGACAGCATGCCCACAATGGCATACCACCAGGCCATCCGCAGGACCATGGGTAGCCGGTCACCATTGCCCTTGGCCCAGGAGACACAACTGGGCCCCATCGCCTGGCTGTCCCAAGAGGAAAGCATTGTGAGAGATTGGCCACGGGCACCCCGCTGCTCACTCTGCCCCAGGGGAGCAGCCAGTTCTGCCTCCCAAATGCACGGACGCTGGCCCAGAACTTAGCAGATCTCAGCCATGGTGCATCCCCCACGTTCGCCCCATGGCAGTTCCTCTGCTTAACAGAAAACGACCACGGGCCAGATGAGAACAATTCTCCTGCCGGCCCGGCACCTTCAGTTCATCTGTGTCTGGGTAAAAGAGCGCCTCTCACCCTGCAGCTCTGGGGGGCTGGGGTGTGTGTGCAGGGCCCCCACAGGAAGTGATACATTCCCTAAATTCCTCACCCTCACCCACGGGGCCTCGCATTTCCACGCAAGCATGGCGGCAGAAGCAGGCAGGCCAGGGACATCTGACTGTGGCTGTGCCCGTGTGGCCGGGGCTGGCCTCCCACATCACCCCACAAATCCACGCCGAGCCCCAGCAGGTGCCAGCTTTACATCTAGGTACAGGGTGGGCTGGAGCCAGTCCCCACGCAATCCTGCCAACCGCAGCTGTGACGGACACTGCTGAGGAAGGCAGGGGCGGGACACAAGACGTGGGCACCGGACTCAGTCTGGGAGCCTGTTCAAGGCTGCCCTCACCAGCTGAAATCTAACATGTGACCAGGAGGGAGTCTGGTGAAGAACAATCCAGAAAACTTTGCAGGCTGAGCCCGAAACGCTATGGGACTGGTTAGAGCTGCCGGGCGTGGCGTGTGCCAGGCACAGGCAGTGCGAGTGGCTGAGGCCCACAAAGCAAGGACAGGCACGGGGCCTTGAACGCCCTGGTAGCGGATTCTAGTTTTTTGCTATGAAGCAAATATGTTTATGCTAAGGGCTCGTGAGATGAGACTTATCTTCTGATGGATTCTTGTGGCCCTGCGAGAATGAAGGGGGGGCAGGAGCAGCAGAGGTGCAGTCACACGCCTACGCCGTGGTGGGGCTGTTCGCCACAGCCGACACGCGCATCAGCAGACGAGGGGTACACAGGAGTGGGGCGCACCCACAGGCGGCTGCCACTCAGATGCAAACAGGAACGCGGTACGGATACGCGCGGCAAGACGTGCGGAGCTTGAAGTCACCTCGCTCAGCGAGAGGCGCCAGACACAAAAAGCCACCACTGGGGTGACAGGCCCAGAGCAGGGGACGCCACCCGGGCAGGAAGGAGACCAGGCTGTCAGGGGCTGAGGAGAGAGGAAGGGGGCGTGGGGACTCGATGGACATGGGCTCTTCCTTCATCGGGACAAAGCCTCTGGACTCCAGACAGTGGCAGTGGTTGCACAACACTGGGACCACTATGCATCTTGGGACTCTGGTTAAAAACGGCTTCCATGGTGGACACGGACAGCGTGTGGTGCGGTGGGTTAAGCTGCTCCTTAGCATGCCTGCCTCCCATATCAGAGCTATGGTGTAAGTCCCGGCTGCTCTGCTTCCGAGCCCCCACCCTGCTAATGTGCCTGGGGAGCAGCCCGTAATGACTCCAGTGTTTGGGGGAGGTGACTTGGGCCTGGCCCAGCCCTAGACGTCATGGGCATTTGGGGGAGTAAAAGCAGCAGATGGAAAATCAATCTCTCTCTCTCTCTCCTTCTCTCCCCTCTCTCTGCCTTAAAATAAAGAAGCAGCTCTTAGTGAAGTGGTCGGTGTGATGTACATTGTCACACCACCTCTATCCCAGTGCCCCGGAGAGAAGCTGACCAGCAGGTGGCTCCGATGGTGCAGGAAGACTCCTGTGTGGCCGGCGAGGGGCTGTGCCCGGAGGCCGGGGCCAACAGAGATGCACCAGGGGGCCACCAGCAAGGTCTCCATTGGGTGGGGAGGTAGCGTGGGCAGAAGGACGGCAGTGAGCTGGCCAGCCTGAGATCGGCCACGGGCGGAGGGCAGGCTTCCTGCTGCATGGCCAAGGGCAGTGGGTGCAGTGCGCAGGGAAGGCCTCCCCAGGGCTCGGCCCAGCTCTGGACGGCCGCTGCTGACTCTGAAGTTGCCCATGGCCTCTCCAGGTCTCCGAGAAGCTCAAAGCCAACATCCTCATGTCTGATTGTCCAATCTCTACAGGTAGCTTCAAACACCTGGGGCCAGCAGACCATTCTTACTGGGGCTGTTCTTGTCACAACTGCCAGCTGGACACACTCTACAGTCAGAACCATGGTAGCCCAGCCCCTGCCTCCAAGTTTGTGAGTTCAGCTGGAGGGTGAGCAGCTGGCTGACAACACATGGCAAACAAGGAGTCGGATCGGGGTCAGGAGAGTGGGTGGGTTCACGCCCTGTGGGTGATGAGAGGGAGGACACAGGGTCAGGAATGGTGGTCCAGCAAAGGGACAGAGTGGGCCAGGGCAGCAGGCACCCCATGCACAGGAATGCTCAGCCACCATGCACCAAGACAGAGGGAGGCGGAGCCTCGGGCTCGCACAGTAGGCACACGAGGACAGGTCCCAGGGGACGAGGCAGGGCAGAAGTGGGTGGACGGCACCCCCAAGGTCTACAACCGGACAGATGAGGACGCTTGCAGCTGCTCATTAGTCACAGACACTCGCGGCCTGAGGAACGGGGCAGGATGGGACATGCAGGGCCACACCGGGCCCACCCGGGAGCAGAGAACCTGGGGCTGCAGCAGGCCTGGTGCACCTGATTCCCAGGGGAGGAAGTCACCCGCTTCTGTAGACTTGGCAAGTTAGCAGGAATGGACCTGTGAGGCTGAGGACGGGGGGGGGGGGGGGGCTGATGGGGAGACTCCCACTGGGGGGCTGCATGTCTGGGGGTGCTGTGGAGTCAGGGGTGTCGGGCAGCCTTGATTCAGGCCCCCCCACATACCCTGTCAGCCCCGTCTTCCCAAACACCAGCAGGACATGCCCCTCCCCACTCCGCGTGTCTGCTGCAGTGCAAGCTCCTTAGGGAGGCGCCATCCACCATTTCTGCGCGTGTCCAGCCCCAGCTCCGCTGTCCCCAGGCTCCAGCACCCATGCTGACGTACCCTGTCCCAGGAGCCCTGGGGGAGTGCTGCCCCCCCCGCCCCGCTCCCACCTCCCGCACCGAAGCACTGGCTCAGGCTGCAGTAACAGCCCTTTAGCAAGCTCAGCACCGTGGTGCTCACAGCCTCTGCTCCTATCTGCACGTCTTCAACCCAGCAACCCTTAGGGTAGACACCAGTGACTCCATCTCCCAGAGGAAGAGATTGGGTTCAGAGAGGTTGATTACCCTGCTGCAGATTCAACTGTGCACAGACGTCGGGCCGGAATCTGTGCACAGGTGCAGACTCACACGTCCACGACTCTCCCAGCTCTGCCCTGTCCACCCTGGAGTAGCACAGCTCATGTCCGTGCCATCAGTACCCCAAGGACAAGAACGCTCCGCCCACCCACTCAGAACGAGGGAAAGCTCGAAAACATTCACCAAGAGCCCAGAATCCATCGCTGGGCACTCGACCACTCGTCCCTTGGGGTCACTCTTTCCCACGCATCCCCTTTGCTGGGTCTCCATGTGAGAAGTGAACCTTTAGTTCAGGGACCATACTGTGTGTGCACTTGTATGCTCCAGTCCCTTTAATTATTTTTTTTAAATTTACTTTATTTATTTGAGAGGTAGAGTTACAGACAGAGAGGGAGAGACAGAGAAAGGTCTTCTACCTGCTGGTTCACTCCCCTAAATGGTTGCAACAGACAGGGTTGGGCCAGACTGAAGCCAGGAGCCAGGAGCTTCCTCCAGGTCTTCCACAGGGGTGCAGGGAGCCAAGGACTTGGGCCATCTTCCACTGTTTTCCCAGGCCACAGCAGAGAGCTGGATCAGAAGAAGAGCAGCAGGGACTAGAACCGGTGCCCATATGGGATGCCAGCGCCACAGGCGGAGGCTTAGCCTACTATACCAGAGCACTGGCCCCAGGTCCCTTTAATTCAGAAAATATCTGCCCTATTGATAAAACATCACAGGTTCATGATAAATGCCTGATGAAATAAAAATAAAACTAGGGGTCGATGCTATGGCGTAGCAGGTAAAGCCGCCGCCTGCAGTGCCAGCATCCCATATGGGCTCCGGTTCGAGTCCCAGCTGCTCCACTTTCAATCTAGCTCTTCTATGGCCTGGGAAAGCAGTGGAAGATGGTCCAAGTCCTTGGGCCCCTGCACCTGAGAGGGAGACCCAGAAGAAGCTCCTGGCTCCTGGCTTCAGATCGGCGCAGCTCCAGCCATTGCGGCCAACTGAGGAGTGAACCAGCAGATGGAAGACCTCTCTCTCTGCCTCTCCTTCTCTCTCTGCGTAACTCTTTCAAATAAATAAATCTTTAAAAAATAAATAAATAACACTATTCTGAACTCACTGAAGTTCAACAAGCTGCAGTTCAACAGGCCACTGGATGCTTTGCGGAGAGCCAAATGGCCCACCTCCAGGATGAGGGAGCAGCTGTGAGCTGTCACCAGCGCAGGCGGCTCCCTCAGTAGGAGCTCAAGGGCAGAGCTGCCTGGGGCTGCCTGGCCCCGCCTGGCCCACCAGGAGGTCACCGACAACACAGGGTCTCCTTTGACCTCTTCCCTGCAAGTGGAGCAGCCCCTGAGTTAACCAGAGGAGAGTTCACAGGGAAATCTACAAACCCACCAGGGAGGAGTCACACCAGGGAAGAGTCACACCTGGAAGAGCCATTTCCTGCCCAAGGGAAGAGTGGAGACGCCACCTGAGAGGATCCGGGCCTTAGGACTCCACGCGTTCCCCGCACACGGGTCCTGCAAGCATCGGCAGGGGCTGGTGCCCAGGACACCCGCGTGACTTCCGAGGGGGCTGGCCCTTGGCAGCGGCAGGTCGCGCGGGGGTGTGCACTGGCATCTTCCCTGCGTGACATTCAGATCTGGATTATGGGTTCTGCTTGGCGAGTGTGTCGGTGTCTTCCCTGGGGCGAGGCGGGGCAGGGGGTGTTCAGATCTGGACTGGGGGCCCTGCTTACAGAAAAACTAAGGGGGCAGCAAAGTAAGGTGGGGGGCGAGGGGGCGAGGGGGCGAGGGGGCGAGGGGGCGAGGGGGCGAGGGGGCGAGGGGGCGAGGGGGCGAGGGGGCGAGGAGGAGGAAAGCGGCCGGGCGCGCTGCTGCTGCACGCAGGAGGCTGGCAGCTTTGCTCACAGGGGAAGGCGCTCTCGTTGGAATGCAATGTTGTCCCAGCTCCGGCCCCAGCGACAATGGTGAGAAGTAAAGTGAGAAATCTTAATTTTGGTGGCACAGTCACACAGACTCAGAGCTGGAAATCAAAACTCGCTGTCCTGAAGGCAACTGCTCGTCTGTTTGGCGCCCCATCACCAAGCTCCCGGCGTCTCAGAATCCCCGGATGCGCACCCCACCCTGAGGAACAACCCCCAAACCCTGAGGACACCCTAGCTGGTGAACCAACATCGGATGCACAGGTGTGCAGAACGCTTCGGTTCTCGTCTCGGGTTTCCGTCCTCGGCGATCATGACCGACGCGTGGCCTGTTTCTCGGCAGCGCCGATTCACTTCTCCTGGGGGAAATCCGTTTCTCCTCCTGCACTCTTCCCTCTCATCCCTCTCCCCGGCTCCTGGAGAAGTCTGCATCGCGCAAACAAGGTGCTGGCAACAGTGAAGAAACTGCAAAGCACGGGAAGCCGGCTGTGTGGATTCCCTCCGTCGTTTAGTGCTTTACTGTCTTTGATCATTGCTGGCTTCGGCCATAGCAAAATCTAAGCCTCCGATGACAGCTCCGGCCTCACCGCACAGGGTGCTGAGAACACAGCCCCAGCAGTGAACCAGAGCCGGCCCTGACCCCCTAGACTCCCAGGGGCCTCCAGGGACAGTGTCCCTCGTCCCCTCACAGTCACAGGGGCCCTGCTCCATGTGAGCATTTGGGTCCTTGGGGGTTCTCTGTGCGTCTCTCCCACTTGACCCGCCTGTTCCTCTCCTCGCCTCTGTCTCTCGCTTGGCCAGTCCGCTGCCTCCCTGCCTGCCGTACCCCCCTCATCACCTCCTCCCTCACCCTTCCCCCTGCCCCAGTTTGCTAAGGAATTTTGCAGCATCAAAATTACCCTCCCTCCAAAACATAAGTCAAGTCAAAATGCAGCGTCTGCTGGCCGGTCAGCATCTGGGCAGGGGCCATGCCCTGAAGGCAGGGGCGCACCTGCCGGGTCACCGCCACTGGCGCGTTTGTGCCTTTGGGGCTCCCCTGGTTTCTGAGCGTCGCTGTCCCCTCCCGGCCACACCACCCTGACTTCTGTCCATCCCAGCAAGGCTGGGCTCCCTCTGCTCTTTGACTTCCACAACCTCAGCACCAGGACTGACCCCTCGCACAGGAGGCTCCTTCTCCTCCCTCCTGAACTCAGTTCCAGCGCCTGTTCCCTGCTGCTCGGCCCTGGGCAGATGCCCGCAGGGGGCCTGGGCCCAGGCTGAGCAGTGGCCCTGCTTCCTCTGCCTTCCCACCTTGCAACAAACAGCATTAACACGTGACTGATGGGTGCTGCAGGACTGCCTGCGTGTCTGTGTGCAGACGGCGACACAGACATGAGACTTTCTGCTCTCAAAGTCTCCGCCCACCTGAAAAATGAACCCCCCTTCCCTTTACCTTCCGAGCACTCAGTCACATCCTGGGCACCCACGAAGGCCAGGGGAGCTTGGGAGGAACCGGTGACCACCCAGCCCCAGTAGCTGCACCTGCTGCGTCACAGGCATGTGGAGTTGGGGTGGGAGAAGGACCCTGTCAAGCTTGTCCCCACCCCAGGCTGCAGCCCCCGTGGGCTCCAGCTTACCCCCAACCCCGCCACGCCCTAACCCTGTCTCAGCTAAACCTCTGAAGTCCTTTTCCCCTGTGCTGTCTGGGTGGGGATCCCTTCATGTTACCAAGCCCATGAAGGTTCCCAAACTCCCTCCACCCAGGTGGAGTCTGAGCAGCCCTGCGGACTTGCTCCTCCCAAGAAACTCCTCCTGCCCATCAACCTCCCACCTCTCGTCCTTTGGTTCCTCCAACATCCAACTTCAATCTCCAGTGCACACCTGGGAACTGAGGCAAGCGCAAGCTGTGGCCTACAGTCGCCACTGAAGTAAAAAGTGACAAAGGGAAAACCTCAGGGCACCAGGTCTGGACAAGAGAAGGCTCTTAAAAGGGAACCCCGGCTTCCCTGCCCCTGAGTGAAGCTGAGGGCGCCAGCGCAGGTGCATTCTAGACAAGTTAACTTCTTCAGGCAAACACGAGCCCAGCCAGGTGCCCCCCGCAGAAGTGCCCCCCGCCCTCGGAGAACACTGTCCATCTCCCATACAAACGAGGAGGTCCCAGTACCCAGTGGGTGCACATGGCACCGTCCAGCCTCTGTCAGTCTCTGCCCAGGGCTGGCTGCGCCACAGCAGGCCAGCAGGTGGGTGCTGTCCTCCATGTGTGCAGCCAGCGGACAGAGGATGTGGTGAACGGGAAAGAATCAGCCAACTGCTCCCGGCCGCTCCAGAGGTAGCCCAGGGCTGGAGGCACCCACCGGCCGGCCCTGTACTCATGCCCAGGTCTCCGTGATCTGCCTGCTCAGCGGACTTCAGGGCCCTGGCCTGCGGGGCCTGGCACCTCCCGCACTCTTGGGCTGTGTTGGACAGACAGCTGAGCCCTGAGTCCAAGTGTCCCCTCCTTTCTGACACGCCACCCACCCGGGACTGCACGTGCGGCCTGCCCGGCACGCACACACTCCTTCCTCTCCCTCACGCACAAAGGCTGTGGCCCGTCCATGTCTACATGTCACCGGAGGTTCTCTAATACAGCCCCAACACACTTACAACTCCAGAAAAATACCTGTGGAGCTACTACCATTGAAATACTTTAACTCCCTAGGCCAGACTTTGCCAAGCCCCCGTGAAACACTGATGTTAGAATTTTATTTGTGTGCCGGCGCCGTGGCTCAACAGGCTAATCCTCCGCCTTGTGGCGTCGGCACACCAGGTTCTAGTCACGGTTGGGGCACCGGATTCTGTCCCAGTTGCCCCTCTTCCAGGCCAGCTCTCCGCTGTGGCCCGGGAGTGCATGGAGGATGGCCCAAGTACTTGGGCCCTGCACCCATGGGAGACCAGGAGAAGCACCTGGCTCCTGCCTTCGGATCAGCGGGGTGCGCTGGCCGCAGCGTGCCAGCCGCGGCGGCATTTGGAGGGTGAACCAATGGCAAAAGGAAGACCTTTCTCTCTCTCTCTCTCTCACTGTCCACTCTGTCAAAAATTAAAAAAAAAAAAATTTAAAAAAAGAATTTTATTTGTTCATAAGCTACCTGCAACGGTTCCTAAGCCCCAATTCAGAAGAACCCATGAATTGCCCTGAGTGTTCCTGTGACGTCAAAGGGCTCCTGCAGGTCATTTTTTTCCCATTTCTTTACTTATTTGCATTTACTTGAAAAACAGAGGACAGAGAGAGAAAGATCTTTTATCCACTGGTTCACTCCCCAAATGCCTCCAACAGCCAGGGCTGGGCCAAGCCACAGCCAGGAGGGGGGACATTCATGGGGATCTCCACGTGGGTGGCAGGGACCCAAGCATCATCAGGCCACCGTCCGCTGCCTCTCAGGGTGCATGAGGAGAGAGCTGGATGAGAATCCCAGCAGCCACGACTCGAATCAGCCCTCCCACGTGGGAGGCAGGTGGCCCACACAGTGGCTTTCACTCAGGGGGCCACACATCTGCCTCTCTTGCAGGTAATTTTGTCAGAAACCTGATAGATACTTCTGTTTTCCAGTTGTATGTTACCCAGTACAAGTAATTTCAACTTCTACGTTCTCACTCTAGGCATGGCGTTTTCAGTCCCTGCTCAGTACCCACTGGGAAAGTTCATTGTATTCAAAATTAGCATTTAACCCAATGTTCAGGATAAAATCACAAATCCAGCCCCTGATTTACAAGGCGTCAGCCTTCTTTACTGCAGACCCGCCCCTCCCGCACCCCGGGTGTGCTTGCTGCAATCTGAGTTGCCAGAGGTCAACCAGGGTCCAGAAACAGCAGAGATACTGAGACAGACCGCATCTGGTCGGCATTTTCTACGGCGGATTGCTGGGGTCTCTGCTGCCACTGCGGCTGCTATCCTCCTGGGCCTGCTTTGTACACCAGACTTTCTCCTAGACAAGCTCTCGTCCGCAGGACAGAGAGAACACGCCGGCTCGGTCCTGTGTGCGGTTTCAGCATCTACGGGGGCCTTAGCACATTTCCCCATTGGATACCAGGGACGCCTGTGCATACTGTCAATGGCCAGGTCTCGATCTGTGGCACGCAGGCAGGACCACCCAGTGAGGGTCAGCAGGGGACCAACTACCCAGGTCTTCTGCTCCTCATCTCCCTCCAGACTTGCAGTCACCCCAAGGAAGCGAGCTGAGGTCTGTGTCAATCTGACATCTTGTCCATGCACCCAAGTCTTGTCCATACAGTCTTGTGGGTCTGAGTTGCCAAGCAGTCAGGGAGAGGCGTGGATGACAGGAGACAGGCTGGGAGAAGTGGGGATGGGGACAGCCGGGAGAGGTGGGGACAGGGGACAGCCAGGAGAGGTGGGGACAGGGGACAGATGAGAGAGGTGGGGACAGGGGACAGCCAGGAGAGGTGGGGATAGGGGACAGATGAGAGAGGTGGGGACAAGGACAGCCAAGAGAGGTGGGTATAGGGGACAGATGAGAGAGGCGGGGACAGGGGACAACCAGGAGAGGTGGGGACAGGGACAGCTGGGAGAAGTGGGGACGGGACAGCCGGGAGAGGTGGGGACAGGGGACAGCTGGGGGAGGTGGGGGCAGGACAGCTGTTTAAGGGCCTCCCTCTCTGAGCCTCTCTGAGCACCTGCCCAATATCATCGTGTCCTCTCTGGTCTTCAGCACTTGCAGGCGTCCAGAGAATCCTCAACACGATCTCATGGCAGCAGTGGTCCCAGGGCCCACCCAGTGGCCGCAGGCAGACACACACCGCACCGCCCGCTGGCCGCACCTGCGCGCTCTGCTTAGCTGAGGGCTGGGCCACAGGGCTGGGTGCCGTTACCTTGTGTTTGATGGAAGTAAACGGAGAGTCCCGCATTCCAATGCTGCCCAACACTCTGCTCTCACGGGTTCAGTCTCCACCCTGCATGCCCCTCCTTTCAAGTATTTCCTCCCCAGCCCGGGAAGGACCTCACTTCTCCCAGAAAGAACTGTTAAAGAACTCCTCTAGCGCGATCCTGCCTGGTGTGCAGCCCCAGGTGGTGGTGCAGGGGTGGCAGCTCCTACACCGGGGGACACCCCCGGAGGGTCTGCTCTAAGACCCCTTCCCGGCTCCCACAGCGCAGCCTGGCTGCTTCCTGCTGTCAGCTTTTCTTGATCTTGGCTCATATTCCTACTGCACAAACAGTGCATCTGTAGAGCAGAGCCCGAGTCTCGTCTCAGGTTTGACACACTAAACTCCCAGCACGGCTGCGTGCTCCGGACAGATTTGTAAAGGCTGTTTACAAACTGCACCGGATGAGATGTGTCTCCCAGCCTGTGTGGGGACGCCATCCCGCAGGCCAAGGCGATGGCAGCTGGGCTGAGCACACACAGCCAGGTCCACACAGTGACGGTTCTAACCCTGGAGGCACAGGCGACCAGCGCAGCCACCATGCGCCACGACCATCGATCTGCTGTGGACACCATCAAACTGGATCTATGACGAATTCAAAAGAGCTTAGTCACTCTTTAAAGCCAGAGTTAAAACTCCAAACCAGAAATGCTCAGCTCCTTCAAGCTGCAAGGTTTTATATAATGCCTGTGCTGAAACCTATTTTACAAAGTGAGACCAGTTTCTTTGTATTGAATTAGAAAATGACAACACTTTTGTTGAACAGTCTGCAGAGAGACCCAATGAACCCCTTCCTCCACTTTTCGCTTTCCGGGTTCCAGGCTTTCTGGTTTGTAATCCTCTCCCTGTATCCACCAGAATACAGAACTGCTTCTATCTTGGCCTGACATTCTCTTCGAGCTGCATTATGGGTGTGATTTTTAAAAACTCAGCTAACCAGGAGGACGGCTTTCCCTCCCACACTGTGCTTATGCCACGGCACATATGTTAACTCTTTCTAGTTTTGGATGAGAGTGGGTGAACGTGACACTTACTGCTGGCCAGATCCTGCGCAGGTTTTTTTTAGCACTGCAAGCTGATCTCACAGATATCTTCTTGGAGACGGATGATGCTTCTTCGTAGGTACAGAGAGTAACAGCAACAGCCTATTGTTTTATACCAAATGGGAATTTTTGCATAAAAAAGCATGATTGTGGCTACAGAATGGAATATTATACAGACAACAAAATGAGGTTTATAAAGCACGGTGTATATGTTTATATGTTGTTTAAAGATTTATTTATTTGAAATGCAGTTAGAGAGAGAGAGAGAAAGAGAGAGAGAGAGAGGGAATCTTCCATATGTTGGTTTGTTCCCCAGATGGCCGCCAGGACCCCAGAACTCCATCTGAGTCTTCAACGTGGGAGGCAGCGGCTGACCCAGTTGGGCCATCCTTTGCTACTTTCCTGGGTGCATTAGCTGGGAACTGGACAGAAGGCAGGGCACCCACCAGAACTGGTGCCCCTACGGGAGGCCAGCACCGCAGACAGTGGCTTAAACCACTGTGTCACAATGCCAGCCACTACATTTACATTTAAAAATCATAGGAAAACATCTCAGGATATGGTAGTAGTAATCTTAAAACTTCAGTAAGTGTCCAAGTGAAAATATGCCATACATAGCCTCTTATGATAATGAGCTTAGGTATGCCTGAGTATCTACTATGTATCTATATGCATATGTAAACGGTGGGCATGTCTAATGTTCATATGAGGATGGCTTTTACTTTTAAAAATACATATGTTCTTACAGATTCTGAATTTATACAAGGATATCTTATTTTTCTAAGCAGAAAAAAATCCTGTGAAAATCATATGTCAAAGAAAACGTATTTATTTTGGCAGTCTCTTCAGCAATAAAGGAACAGAACAGTATTGCCAAGTTCCAAACAATAGCTCGCCAAGGGAGCGCGACTTCCCAGGAGGGCTTAGGAAAGCCTTCTTCCTCGCAACTTGAGAATTTTTACATCTCCTTACAAAGTGCCGTGCTGGGGGCCAGCGGCTCCCACTGCTGCCGGTCGCTCCTGTGCCGACTGTACAAGCCGCCCCTACAAATGACTGATGCTCTGCTTAAAGTCAACATCTCAGTCAGTTCCACATACGTCCCAGATGCTGGATGGCCACAGTCTTGCTTTAGGTAGAATGAAGGCCCCGCCAGATGGATTAGGGGCCATCTTGCTGTGCTGTACCAAAGCATTTTTGTCCATGATTTTTAAACCATGAGTCAAACAAGTTCGTGCAGAAACGCAATGCAAAGGTCACGCGGCTTCCTGGAAGTCCCTGGTGTCTCCTGCAGGAGGCAGATGTGAGCCAGGTCCCCCCAGGTGCACACCTCGGCCTGCCAGGCACAGCTGCCCAGGCACGCGCTCTGATTCCCAGACAGCTGCAGTCCTTGACCTCTGCACGCTGCTCTGCTCTGCTTTCCATTCTTGGGAGAGTGTACTCTGTGCAAAAGGCGTGGCAGAAAGTACCCCAAACATGGCCCCGCAGTCCAGCCCGGCTCTCCAGTGGTGCTCGGGCCGCCACCCTGCCCTTTTTCTCTGCTTCTGCTTTGATTCCCCATCAGTTGGAAGAGGGGAACTTAAGTACAGGGAGCGGGAACAGGAACGCACTGTAATTTCTACAGCACACGAACAGTAATATTGTGACACACAGCTCCGCAGTGTGAGTCAGCACCCTCAGACACTCAAGTGCAGTCGGAGCACGATCTGCATTTCAGGAGCTAAAAGCGATTTGGGGCGTCAGGGCCCTAGGCACTGCAGGTCCTGGATAATTGCAGGTTGGATAATCCAACGGATGAATGAACGGGAGAATGAATGGAAACAGACAGCATTTGCGAGAATCCAAGGAATCGTCTCATCTGTGTCTCTCGGCAAAGTTCTCTATATGCCTGTCGGGGGCTGCTTGCTTGTTTTTAAACCCGATCTCTTCGTTCCAAAGCACAAGCTAAAAAGAAATCTCAAATGAATCAGAGGATGCAGCACAGCAATGCGGCCTCAGAAGAATTCTTTTAAAAATCAAAGTAAATGTCCCGGGGCCAGCACTGTGGCACAGTGGGTTAAAGCCGCGACCTGCAGCGCCGGCATCCCATATGGACGCCGGTTCGAGTCCCAGCTGCTGCATTTCTGATTCAGCTCTCTGCTAGGGCCTGGGAAAGCAGTAGAAGATGGACCCCTGCATCCACGTGGGAGACACGGAAAAGGCTCCTGGTTCCTGGCTTCGGATCAGCTCAGCTCTGGCTGTTGCAGTCATTTGGGGAGAGAACCAGCGGATGGAAGATCTGTCTCTCTCTCGCGCGCACGCACGCTCTTTCTCTTTGGCTCTATCTTACTCTATAACTCTTTCAAATAAATAAAATAAATCTTTTTTAAAAAAGTAAATGCCCCCTAATGTGTTTTATTGAAGAAAATGGAGCAAAGCGTTTGTGAAGTACTTGTGTAAAGATTTGCGAAGTCAGGAACTGGGATAGATTTCCCAGTTCCTGACTTCAGCTCACAAGTGCCAGCGAGTCCCTGTGTCCCCACTGTCCCACCTTCACACACACGAGCCCCAGCCGTGAACACGGAAGTCACAATGGCAAGTGAAAAGACAGAAAAACTGCAATCTGATGGACTTTAAATCCTCTCTTGTGAGTAGCAAAATTAAATAGCAACAGCCAGAACAAGTGACTTGTGACTGTGAGCGGCATGCATCTGTAAGATCGGGCGCTCCTCAAACAAGCGCCGAGCCGTGTGTATCTATCACTTGAGGTGTTGAAATTTAGCAGCTGGTGCTGTGGAGTGGCCACTGAAGCTCTCACCCACAACTCAGGCACCAGTTCGAATCCCAGCTGCTCCACTTCTGATTGAGCTTCCTGCTAAAGGTCTGGGAAGCAACAGAGATGGCCCGAGTGCTAGGGCCCCTGCACCTCGTGGGAGACCTGGATGGAGCCTCGGGTTCCTGACGTCAGCCTGGCCCAGCTTCAGCCATTGTGGCCATTTGGGGAGTGACCAGCAGGTGGAAAATCCTCTCTCTTTCTCTCTCTCTCTCTCTCTCTCTCTCTCTCTGTAACTCTGCATGTCAAATCAACCAACCAACAAATCAACAAATCTTTTTAAAATCTTAAAAAAGACTGAAACACTAATCTCTCCTATCAAGTTATGTAAGTGTAGGAAAAGATAAATGAGATATATCATTAGAATCTAAACAACAAAAACTATTAAAACAGTTGTTTCGTAAAATCAGACACTGTTAAGTTCATCTGAAATTCAGGGACCTGTCATTTCCTTCTACAACAACATAAATATTTAAAAAGAACACGTATATCGGGGCGGCGTTCGGCCTAGCAGTTAAGAAGTGAGTAACACTACAGCCCAAAGCAGAGGACCCGGTTTCCGAATCCCGCCACGGCTCCCGACTCCACCTTCTCACCACGGCAGATCCTGGGAGCTAGATCACCTGCTGATGGCTCAAGGACTTGGGCCTTAGCCATTCACTCGGGAGACCCGGATAGATTTCCCAGTTCCTGACTTCAGCCCAGCACAGCCCACAGACAATGGAAGCCGTGTGTGTGTGTGTGTGTGTGTGTGTGTGTATGTTTCAAATTAATAAACAAAACAGTTATTAAACATGCGTCTGCAGGGGCAGGTGCTGTGGCACAGTGAGCTAAGCCATCCCTTGGGATGTCACATCCCACATCACAGTGCCTCTACTTCCAATCCCGCTGTCTGCTAATGGGCTGGGGAGGACATGCCATGATGGCCCAAGGACCCTGCCACCACATGAGAGACCCACACAGAGCTCCTGGCTTCTGGCTTGGGCCTGGCCCCGCCCTGGTCATTGTTGGCATTTAGAGGAGTAAGTTGATAGATGGAAGAGTGTACCTGCTTGTGTGCTCTCTCTCACATTGGGATCCCACTGTATACAATTTTGTGTTCAGTTTACCTTTTAATTTACACTTAATTTACATTGTGCCCTTAGCATTGTACCATCCCCCCATGACATGAAATGCACACAACTTATTTAAGAATTCCCCCATGCCTGGACACTTAGTTCTTACCAACTGCTTGATATAATAAATGACACAGTAGTGAATGAGAACAGCAATGATACATTCTGCTATTAAATTGCAAGCACAATGTGCAACGGGACACAGTGCAACCTGAATTTAGTCCTGCTGGTTTTACACATTTGGCGAGATTCCTGCACACCCTAGTGCGAGCCATTCCCACTTGTAGGATCAACACACTGACAAGCAAGATTCTGAATGTCTTCCCCGAGGTCACTGATGAAGTCGCTGGAAGGTACCAAGACTGGACATCAGTACGTGAAAACTCCCCCTCGCTCCTGTCTCGCCAACCTCCTTCTTATATATGACAACTTCATATGCATTCCTCTACATGCTGATTGACCACCACGTCCCAGGCTGTCCTCAGAAGGGTGAGCTCTCTACAGTAACCGCACGTCAGTCACCAAGGAGCACTGGGTATATACATGTCTTCATCCACAGACCACACAGTTGGGGTCCAGACAGACCACGTCCTGCTCCAGCCCAAGGAAGCAGGAAGCAACCAGACCAAAGTCACCGGCGGCTGCACAGAGCCGCTAGCTACTGCAGGGGCCGGGGCGTCCTGGGTGGGCTCCAATTTCCAGGGTTCCTAGCCCTCCCGATACCTCCCTGCCCGATGCGCTTCTGCCAGGGGCAGCAGGAAGAGTGGGCTCATGGTTGTCCGCCACACTCCAGGGATTCCGCACAGGATGGACCTGCCTCTCCCAGCTCGGCCACGGGGCTGGCACTGAAGCAGCACAAGCCCATGGCAAGCTCCCAGCAGGCAGAGCGCAGGCCTCCCACGTGTCATCTCGGAGCAGCAGAGCTGGGAGAAACGTCTTCGTGCCTACTGAACAGATGTAGAACCTCCCCAGAAATCCACCTCTCCCCTCCCTGATGGCAGACACCTCCGTGCAGGGGAAGCTGGCCCTCTGCCCTCAGCTACGTAGCTGCTCAAATACTTGCAATGGCGGCTCAAGGTCAGGTGTCTCAGTCTCGAAATGGCCTTGATGGTAATAAATCAAGTCCTGGAGACAAGGGGTGAGTTAATCTTTAGACTTTATCTTGGTTGGAAGGTAATGGATGACTCGAGAGAAGGCTCTGTAATATAATGGAACCCATTGCCCAGCTCAGCATCACAATGAAACCACAGTGCTGGGAGGTGTGTACTCTGCCAGACAGAACAGACTCCCGGGAGTAGCACCCTCCTCTTCTCTCTGATCCCCTCCACTGTTTTCTTAGAGCACGAAGTTCCGTCAAGGAGTGGTGTTAACCATACGCCTGTCACAGTCACAGCAAGACGGTGAGATTTCCAGATGGCAGCATTGCCGACCGTCAGTGCTTCGCATGTATTACGCATTCATCTTCTCCCCCGCACCTTGAGGTAGGTGCCATTGCTTCCCCATTGCAGGGGGGACACTGAGGCATGGGGCAGTAAGAGCTTGTCTGAGAGCAAACAGCCTGCAGGGAGCAGAGACGGCGCGCAGAGCACGGTCCTTTGGCTCCTTTGGTCTGTTTCACTGTGCACTTCCCTTATGCTCATTCTTGTTAACTCTCGGGACAACCACCGGGGCCTCTTCTTGCACTTGGAGACACAGATCTTGCCCAAGACCAGCATTCGTGAGCAACAGAGGTAGCTGGCCCCAGGCTGGGTTGAAGGCGGCTCCAGGGTCAGGGGTGTTTCCGCTCTGTCGCGCTGCAGCCGGCCTGGCTGTCCTCAGACCACAGACCCGCCTCTTCTGTCTTCCGGGTTGTATTTCTGGCAGGAGTTGACAACTGCTTCTTCCCCGGCAGCCAGGTTTTCATCCCATGTCACCCTCAGCCATGCTCGACAGAGCTGGAGACCCCAGGCCACGGCCTCCTTGGATCACGCACCCGTTGTCCGCTGCCTTTGACTTTGCCTTCATGACCTCTGCACACCACGGCTCCCTCGGGAAGCTAGTTAATTCAGCTCCTCTTCCCTAAGGAAACCTGAGTCCCTGGAAGCTGCCTCTCAGATTTCCTGTCACTACGTGGATTTTGTTCTCGGAGTGCTGACTTGCCCCTGAGAATTCCTAGCAGGCTTGAACCTGGGCTCCGTAGACAAGGCCCGATCTGCCCTTGGCAGCACTTCGCCCGTGGGAACTGGGGAGACTCGCCCATTCCTCTTCTCAGGGGCATCGGAAGAGTGGGCTCGGACAGAGGCACGGAACAAATGCCGGGGACCCGGGAAGTGGGAGATGAGCGAGCCAAGACGGCCCGGACGAGTCTCCCAGGGGCCGACTGACTTTCCACCCACGTTTCACCTGCTAGGCCTTGTTCCGTGTGGAAATGTGGAGTGACTGCCATGTTGGGAGCTTCTGACACATATGCAGGGCGGTGGAAAGCTAGGCAGCAAAACTGAACTTTGCTGCAGGACTGACTTTAGCAGGAGCATTGCAGTTCCCTAAATACCCTTGCAGCAACATCACAGCCCATTGATCAAGACATGGAAACGGCGTCAACAGCAATTTTTCTTTACTATGTACTCATTCATTACTAGACGGTTACTTCAAGGGCAGAACGAATATTGTTTTTGCTTCCAGATTCAAAAATCCTAAAAATAAGTCAAATTCCAGTACCTCCAAATCTGGCACCTCCAAATTCAGTGCCTCCAAAGTCCAGTAGCAACGATTGAAGCCCAGTTTCCAACTCAAATTCACATCCACCACAGGGTCCGCATCTATCCAAAAGCAGCTTCCGCCTTGGTATTCTGTTTGGACATTCAAGTCCATGCCAGTTCTGCAGGCAGGTGCACGTGAGGGGAGCGGGTGTGCAGGGTGCTCGACCCTGATCCGTGCTCCTCCAGGGGAGGTCTCAGATCCCAGACTGTGCAGATGAGAGACGTGAAGCGCGCAGAGCCCAAGGCCGCACGGTGACCTGTCGCACCTGGAACCCAGCCCTCTGCGGCAGCGCAGGCATGCCTCCTGTGTTCACAAAACGGCTCCTGTTTCTCAGGATGCTGCAGGGACCTGCTGCGATTGGTGACAGAGACATGGAGTTCCACAAGCGAAAAAGAGAACCGGCCAAGACAGCCGGCCGCTCTCCCCCTCGGAGCCCCTGGGAGGGGAGAATGGTTTCCTACGCTCCCAGGTAAGGTTTCCAGGGTTTCCATCAGGGAGCAACCTGAGACACACACGGTCGTCAATATCCACACCTGCTGTGGTTCACAGAACCAGGGGCCCTTAAGACAGACCAAGGAGGGGTTGTCACTGCTCATTACAGGACGACAGGCACCTTAGAGGCCAGAGTCTGCTCTGGGACAGCGCTCGCATGGGTTCCCTGGGACCTGGTCCTCGGCCACTTCTCTGGGGGCCAGGGCAGCGTTCTCTGAACAGTGCTATCTCCGGCAGGTGCACACGGGCACACGCACCGCACGTCCCAGGCAGCGTGGAAAAGTTCTCATTGCCCAGCAGAGCTCAGTCCACACCAAGTCGGTGCTGAGGATGGGGTCAGAAAGGAAACACTGGAATGCTGGTTACTTGAAAACCTCTTTGCTCTGGACCCCAGAAGTCCAGATGAAAAAATCACTGTGTCTTTCTCAACTCTGACTTTCAAACAGATAAGTAATTTTTTTAAAGATGCTTATGAGGTGTTAATGAAGGATGTCACTGGCTGTTTATAAAAGATGCAGAAATGGGGAAAACTGAGGCTCAGACATGAATTTCGCATTGAACTTGGGTCCAGGTCAGTCTCAAGTACACATAGGAACGGAACACGTGAGAAGGCGACTCTGCGTGTCAACAGGGAACAGCTCTTCAGGTAGTGATGTCTGACAAGCGGGGAGGAGACCAGGGCCTGACTCCCTTCTTGGCTCAGATATTTCCCACCAGGATCATAGATTTAAAAATAAGAACAAGAAAACAAAACAAATGCACTAGAGGAAAACATGAGCTTTATCACCTCCAGGAGAGGAAGACTTTCTAATGATGCCCGAATAATAAAAAAGTACACATGAAGAAAAGACCACGTATTCAGCTTCAAATACAGATTTTATGTATATGAATATGTTTAGACAACAGCAAAACAACAAACAGTTAAGACAAATGGCAAACTGGAAAAACGTGTTTACAAGGCATATGGTGACTGCCACAGAGCCGACTTCTGCACCGTGCACACTCAAGCCTCCACACCCAGCTATTCCAGGACCTGCTCACACAGGCTCCACGAAGGTGCACACTGCCCCCGGAGTCCGCAGCAGAGCACCCTAAAGGCTGCGAAGGAAATCTTCCCGAGGGAGCAATGCCTTTGGAACCGGTGAGTAGGGAAACCAAGCCTTTCTCTAGGTGCGCCTAAGGGAAGGGTGGTGAGGAGATGGAACCACCATGCTCTACAGAATAAGCGAAGAGAAACTGGAGAAGAGGGTGAAGAGGTGCGGGGAGGGGGCTAAGTAACGTGTAGAATGCATGAGACCACAAGAAGGGACAACCAGGGAGAACCCCAGTGCTGGGACCAACCAAGAGAACCTACAGGGCTTGTTACGCTAGAGGCTGGATGGTCGTGTAGGGAGCTGCCGTTCCAATATGACCCCACACACTCTTCCACCTTTCCATGGGGTTCACTGCACCTATCTGGGGGCCAGTGGTACTCTGCGAATCAGATGCCAAGGGTGAGCCCCGCAGAGACAGGAAGTGCAGAGGCAGCCCAGCGCACACGGAGTGACGGCAGAGTGGGCAGCGGGAATTTGGGGTAACCCGGGGCAGGAAGTGGCTGGGCCCCAGGCCCCAGGCTCCAAACTCCCGTGAGGAGGAGTCAGTAAAAGGGATGGGCGCAAAGCCAACGCCTCTGCCAACCTTAAAAACAAGACGACTCAGCAAATTGGAAGAATTATAGCTATTGACGGCAGATGTTTTTTCATATTTAAAAACATCAACCACATTAATAATAAAAAAATCCAACCTAAGGCAAAGATACTCATAGCCAAAAATACTGTCAAAATCCAAGCATGTTTTGGAAAGAGTTTGCCAGAGTAGAAAGACCGTGTTAACTCATGAGGCACCGGGTCAAAACTTCGGGTATGTGAGACACGAGTAGTGGCGCTCAGTAGCCCAGACTCCTGACTGCTTCTGTCCACTTTTACAAAGCCTGAAAAGAAGCCTTTAGAGATGTCTGTTTTAGGGGAGGAGAGTGGACAGTTTCCCCAGTTCCTCAACTAGGGACAACAAAAACCCCAGACATTACGAACAAAATAAACAGCAGAGAACTCTGACAGGTGCAGAGGAAGCAACAGGCCCTCTGGAATCCTCGGGACAGAGTTCCTGGGTTTTCATTCTGCCTCAGAGCCGAAGGCACGGGCAACGCACACTCAGAGGCCCTGGACAGCGTGCTCTGTATAGCGGGAGATCCGGGAAAGAGGCAGCAAATCTTTTAGGCGCACCTGCTGTATTCCAGCCAAACACCACAGAAACAAGCTGTTCCCAGAACCCCCCATACACCAGCAGGCTTAGACTTCAGCCACCACCAGGCTATGAGCAGACTCTTTCAAGTCCCGGCAGGAGCTGTGCTGAGAGGGAGGGTGGGGACTTCGTCCTGCCAGGTAGCAATGACCCTCCGTGTCAGCACAAACCATGGGGCCCTGGACCTCCACCCCACCTCACAGCAGCCAGCTGCCCTCCACGTCAGCAGAGAGGGGACAACCACGGGGTTTAGAAGAGAGTCAAGAATTTTGGCAATGTCCAGTGGTAGAGGAGCTGCCAGCTTGCGGGGTCAGTGGAGACTGCGTGGCCAGCAGCAGCCCACCCTGGGGGTCAGCAGAGCAGGTTCAGTGAGAGCTGGGAAGTCCACTCATCCCCACAGGAATGGCAAGCCCATCCTCCACTCGTGGGTGCCTGGAGGCTGAGTGGGGTCTTGACCTCCATCCCGTCCAGCAGGAAGGACGTGTCATCACCCTCAGTCCCCTGGGGGATTGTGTTAAACCACTGAAAACAGAAAATGTTAATAAGATCCAGACCTCAGACATAGTATATCCAGATTGCAACACACTGAAAACCAGGAAGACCTCCAACTGAGGTGATACATGAATTGGAATTATCTAGCTAAGATTTTAGAGCAGCACCATAAAAACGTTTCAAAAAGCAGGTACAGGAACTGGCTTATGGTGCAGCAAGATAAACCACTCCCTGCGAAGCTGGCGTCCCACATGGGCGCCGGTTTGAGTCCCAGCTGCTCTACTTCTGATCCAGCTCCCTGCTAATGCACCTGGGGAAGCAGCAGAGGACGGCCCAACTGTTTGCAACCCTGCACCCATGTGGGAGACCTGAAAGAAGCTCATGGCTCCGGGACATTAGACCCACTGTGCCTCCTGGTACAGCCCAGTGCTCAACACAGTGCATTGGTGTTGACAGGCGGTTGATCATCTCTGTTAGCTGTTCTGTCTACATAATCTGGACTACTGTTACAGCTCCCAAAATCCTCTCTCCAGACACCTGCACATTTCTGAGACCAGTGGAAATTCTAGCAAAGAGGAGAGACACAGCAGAGCAGCGTGCACAGTGCAAACATGTAGCAGTGAGACACTGTTGGCTGCTCTAGCCGGTGGCTGGAGGAGGCGCCATCGTCCGGGAGTGAGGTGAGGCACCTGCAGCAGACACGTGCCTGGCGATACTGCCGGAGGGAGAACCTCAGGGAACATACTGAATTTTAGTCTGGTCTAGAGCATTAGTGGGGTCAAGGTCACCGAACCCCATAAAGGGAGAGCACACTGCTTTCTTCCCATCCCCCACCAAGGGTTCCTTTAATGGTCCCAAGTTTATGAGAGAAGAAGTTTTATCTACAGCCTCTCTCGGGTCAGCCCAGGTCTTACCTCTACATTCAGTGCCCATGTCGTGGACACTCAAGTTCCAATCTATCAGGCTCAGCAGAGCCCCCCCAGGGGAAAACCCCGCTGCAGGACCTGATGGTCACTTTTCTAGCCTGCAAAATAGCTCACACTGCTACCAGCCCATCCGTGCCCTTAATGTCTCAGCCTTCTAAGCTAGGATACTTAATTACTGAAAAATTTTCTTTTCATTTTATTAGAAAGGCAGACAGAGAAACACGGTGAGAGATCTCCCACCTGCTGGTTCACTCCCAAAACGCCGTAACTGCAGTGTCTGGGCCAGACCAAAGCCAGGAGCCTGGAACTCAACCCAGGTCTCAGCGTGGGAGGCAGGGACCGAGCACTCGAGCCGTCACCCACTGCCTCCCAGGCAGCTGGCGCGGAAGCCGAGGGGCAGCCCTCTGAGGAGGCACTCTGATGTGGGGCGCAGCCGCCCCAGCAGTGCCTTAACTGCTGCCCCGACACTCACCCCTTAGTTGTCCTAGAAGGAGCAGTCAGTGTGGACCCCTAGCCCACCGTGCCATCAGAAGTCCCCATATCGAAATAGTCTGCACGTCTGGTGTGCTTGGCTTTGTTTTGCTATTCCCAGGTCGTAGGGAATCTGCCTCCCATTAGATGCTTCTGTCAGTTGTCATCTAACCGTGATTCAGAAAACAACAATCAGAAAACTGTGTTTCTGACCCCCAGAGCCGGCCCCAGCTGGAGCCCCACCCCACGCTTCCTGGGCCATCAGCTGCCCTCCCTCCAGGCCTCTCCCTCACGGGGACAAAACGGCTGCCTCCCCTCCAGGCGTTCCATGTGTTCTCCCTGTGGGAAGATATCCAACAGCAAAAGCAACAGGGATGGCGCCTTAGCAAGTAAAGGCTCTCCCAGGACCCTCCCCCACACCTACTGGTCAGAGCTGCGTCACACCGCTATGTGGGAACACTGCTACAGGACCGGACGTGAGCTCTCACCCACGTGCGGCAGCAGAGGCGGTTCAGGGAGGGCCGCGCAGGGTCCGCCACAGCCGCTGGCCTCCAGGTGCCGGGCACTGCCGTCCGCCGGTGCCTAAAGGTGCCCTGCTTTTAGAACTTTTTTCTTTTTTCTTAATGAACGAGAGACCTACACAAATCCCTTCCAAGGGATTTACTATCTGGCTTCCCTACTTGCACTTGTTTTCTTTAACTTGATTTGTATGAGCTAAGAGGGGTGAGCAGAGTCTACCTACTCTCTAATTTCCATCTGAGTGATTTTCTCACACTCACTGCCCCACAGCTCTTCCCTGTGGATTCCAGTCTGTACACAGTGGTTGTCTCTGCTTAATACCGCTGCTCTTTTTGCTAGAACTTGCTAGGGCGCAACCCAGCAACTCTTTTCATTTGCACATCCCTGGCACGCTGGCACCCCTTCCCCTACACTTACACTTCCTCTGCAGCCCCACCTCCCCTCCCCACCCAAACCCGGCGTTCCTCTGGTTTGTTTTCATGTGGTTTTACAGCATTTACATGCTGCTCTGTAATCACCCGCCCCAAAGTCAAACTCTTGTCTCCTTTCACGGAATTCAACGCTGTTCCCTCTCCTCCTTTTCTTCCATTCCTCCTCCCCCTCCCCGCCTCTATTCCCCTCCACACCTCACCCCTCCCCTCCTCTTCCCCCTCCTCCTTCATCTGGAGATCTACCCCCAGCGTCTCCTGCTGCCCACCGTCCATTCTCTGGCACCTCTGTGGGATTTCCTGATAGGCTGCTCTATGGGACGACGCGGACCCTGTGACCCCCGCTCTGGGCAGCTCCCGGGCAGCCTGTCAGCTGATGGCTGCCGCCCCACACCAGAATTCTAAGTTCATCATCGAAGACCCTTTCTGAAGGCTAGCAAAGGGTGGGTGGCTGCCCTGCCTTGCTCCCTCAGATGACTTCAGTTTTCCCTGGGCCCCCCTTGCTTGTGGACTTGAGCAAACTCACTGTCGTAGTTTTGCTCTGAGTCTGCTTTTAACAGGACTCGGTGCACTCTTGCAATGTGCAGATTCTCACCTTTGTTTTAGTTCAGAAATGTTAGGTAATTTTAAGCATTTATCTTACAGGGTGTTTCTGGACTCCTCTCTATCTGTGAGATATGCTTTATCTGTCTTCCCCATCAAGTTCCTTCCATAACACTGTGGAACTTGTCTCTTCTTCTGGTTCTCAACTCCACCCCGCTTTGTGCATTCCAGAATGCGTTCCCATCCTTGTGTATTTTTCAGCTCTTATAACAGAACTGTCATTTCTGTAAAGACTCTGATTTTCTTGTATTTTTCTGTCTTTGTTTCTGTATGGACCATGTCAGTTCAATACTATAGGGAACTGTTTCCATGAAATTGAAAATGATAAAATGGATGTAACAATCATGTCATTAGAAACGGCAAGGAACCATCAAACTAGGAATGATGGTTGTCATCCCCCACTAGCAGAACTGTGGATGACTGTCAGTTTTTGCACTATCAGATTTCCTACAACAGCGACATAGCGGCTTGTGTAATAGAAAAACACAGCGCATTAAAGAAGACTGCGGCTTCTTGTGGCAGGTGCATTCTAGGAGACACAGAGACATGATCCCCAAGTCATAACTGCTCCTTTCTCCAGCTCCAGAATGGGCCTGCACCACTCCTCGGGCCCCAACCAGCCAACGGGGTGCGGAGCTGAGCACGGACCCCATCCAGCAAGTGGGGTGCAGAGCTGAGTACGGACCCCATCCAGCAAGCGGAGTGCAGAGCTGAACACAGACCCCATCCAGCCAACGGTGTGCGGAGCTGAGCACGGGCCTCATCCAGCAAGTGGGGTACGGAGCTGAACACAGACCCCATCCAGCCAATGGGGTGCAGAGCTGAGCACGGGCCCCATCCAGCCACCAGGGTGCAGAGCTGAGCACGGGCCCTCCAGATTCTTCCAGAAGAACTGAGACATTGCTTACAAGCTATCCCCAGCTGCAGGGCTGTCATACCAGCCTTACGAGAAACGTCTCTGACCCTCCCCTGGCTCATCTTCGCCTGTTACCTCCGAGACGAAGGAGGCAGAAGCTGTGACAGCAGACGAGGGATCTGTTTCCAGACCACAGAACCCTGGCCTGTGCTGCTGTCACAGAGCGGGTCCTTCCCGGGCTCTGAGCTGCTCCTTGCCTAGCCTCACCTTCCCCGGGGAGGAGACAACAGAGTTGAGAACAGCCCAGTCCCTCCGTGACTCAGAAACAGGAACAGCACTGGGAGTGAGAGAGCTCGTACAGGCACAACCACACTGAGGCTGCGTGGGAGTGGCATCCCTCAAAGTGCGTCCTCACACAGCTCCTGGACCATGAGAACACAGGCTCACAAGTGGGAGAAGACGTGGGCAATCTGCAAACCAAACTGCTCAGAATGTGGCTCTAACTCACCTAAGATGCCGCTGTCATGACAGAAAACACACACGAATGGACACAGGCATAAAACGTTCAGAGATGACCTTCTGCTTACGTAAAGAAGAACCCGGGAACAGCGGGCACTCTAACTGGCAGGCCCTACAGACGCTGGACACAGCGCATGAGACACAGGAGTGTCCCCTCACCTTCCAGAGTTACCTCTAGAATATGGCAATCAGCTTGGCTACACTTTCTCTGATTGGCATATTTGGCCCTTGGAACCCAGGATTGGCCCCCCACGCTCTGATGTTAATGACCCCAAGAGAATGCACACTTCCTCCAATCACAGTGATTAGGGGCAGGACCTTTGGGAATGGGTGGATCTGACTGGATGCCAGCCTGCCGCCCTCAGGGTGGAATCCTGGTGGCACTGCAAGAGGGAGAGGCCAGACAGACACAGACACAGATGCTCCCTGCTTGCCACCTGCTGGGAACAAGAAGGCCGTCACCTGTGGGGTCTGCCCAGCCTGGGACTGGCACCCTCCCAAGTTGCGAACCAAAATCAACCTCCTTATAAAATTAGCCTGCCTCAGGTATTTCATTATTTTAATGAAAAGCTGACTGACACAACTATATGAAAATATGTTTAAACAATTAGACTTGATAATTTTAACACTAATCAACTCAACCCATCTTGAACAGCACAACTAGTCAGTTAGAATTTAGGTGAGCTGCAATTCTCAGGTCCCCGCAAGGCAAAGTGTTGTTATCTCTCTCTCTCTTTTGGTCTGATACGCCCACCTTCCCAGGATGCCCCTGTTGCATCCGGGACCAGGGACAAGCAGAGACCCCACCCCACCTCAGTTGTGTATCAGACTGGGGTGCCACCCCTTCCTTAGGAGAGGAGGTGGGTGGGAGAGAGCTGTTTCCCCACAGACCCAGTGGGAGGCACCACTCTCGTTTTCTCTCGTGCTACTGCAGAGCGCTCAGACCGCTCCACGCTCAGACTGTCACACCCAGAGGCACCGCTTTCTGTGTTTTTTCTCGCTTTCTGTGTTCTTTCTCATGTACAGGCTGCTCTGGCTCACCCGTGTCAGGTGATTCCTCTGAGAGAGGCAAATGTGCATTTAGTCCCTTGCTGCTAAGTGAAGTCTGTTCCTATTCCCACAGGGAGGTGCTGTCACCTCTGCAGGACACAAGAACCCACACTGGAATTTAATGTTTCTCATTCCCACATCACACTGGCGAGCCAGCCAGGCTTGGGCAATCCCAAATAATCCGTGACTGAAAAATCTCCGTAGTTGGGTCGTGGTATCTTCATGTTTTGGAGAAACCACTTGGAAATATCCTGGGTAGAAACTGCTTGATCCCTATACATGGTTTTTGTCTCTGTTGTTGGAGCCTGAGCAGGTCTTTTGAAATGCAAATCTGGAGATTTCTGTTCTTTCTCTTGGTAATTGTTGGAGGCCCAGGTGGCTGGATACGCAGGTTAGAGAGAGAGAAGTCCTTGCTACCACGTGGCTTGTTAGCTTCTCCCTTTTCTTAGTGGAAGAGGGAGGAGCCTGGAGCTGCTTCCTGCTCCCTAGTAGGCACGTCAGGTCTCGGAGGTACCTCCCAGCGTACAAGCCGCTCCATCCAGCCACTGAAGGGAGGACTTCCTGCTCCTACAGAGGAAGGTCCTCCCTTCCAGCTGGAGCCAGCCTGCTTAGTCTGTGGAGACCTCACACCTCTGCAACCTTTGTCTCTGGGATGAACAGTAACCTCAAGACAGATGTAAAACACAGCTGGCTCCTGGTTCTTAGCACATGAATGTGGCTTCTGCTAGCCAGCTGGGGCTCAATACTCCGTACCCAATCAAGACCTCCTCACTGCGGGGGTCAGCTTCAAGATACATGGATGCTGGGATTGCTCATCTCCAACATCAGAAGACGCCTGGACGCTGGTACCACGCTGAAGCATAGACCTCACGCATGGGGATCGATGTCCGCTTGGAGGCCGGATACACTATGCACAATGATGCACACATATTTGTGGTTCCAGCAAAATGGCCCTGAGCAACGCAACTCAGGCCCAGGCTAAGTGCCTCCTCTGGTTTCCTGGGACCTTGGCATAGCAGGACTCCTCTAGAGCAGATACTCTAGGTGTGGTGGTGAAAGCCAACCAAAATATTGGGGAGTTGGGCAACGGATTCAGGCCCAGAAGAATACCCCAGACTGGATCAACCCTCATGGAGACCATAAGTGGACATAACAGGGAAACCACACCTTGGGGTGCAAAAGGAAATCCTGGGATGGGAGAACTCATCTAACACAAGGACTGAAGTCACATGCTTAGGCTTACTGGGCTTGCAGAGAGCCACGTCTGCTTTTGTCTCTTTGGGTTCTACACGGACTTTCAGTTACGGGAAACTGCAACCATTCCTATAGACAAAGATTGAGAAACTGGCTAAGAGACCCCAGGTCCCCATGAGCTGAATGGTAAAAAGAAAATTTAAAGTGTTTAATGACAGCGACAGGGCTAAACAGGAAGGGGTATTCCAACATGGGCAGCAGCCTGGACAGTAGACTGCTTAGGGGAGCAGTTGATTAAAACATCGTCCCGGAACCTCTGACAGCCCAGGGGATTCTGCGATGGCCAAAAAGCCCAGAGGAGAGCATCCCAGGTGAGGAAAGCCATGATCCTGATGCACGCAGAGTCGCTCTGGGGAGGACGCGCCCCCAGCGCGAGAGAAGTTGCCACTGGGAGAGAGACTGACCCCTTCTTTGAAGGAGGAGTGGGCTCCTCCAGCACTCATGGCCTTGTCTGGGGACTGACGGCGCGGGAAGCCTCAGCAGGGCCCTACAGCCTGAGCATCTCATGTCAACAGCCCCAGGTGATTAATAACACAGCAAGTCAACTGACAACAGGTGCCAGGCTGTACTGACTTCTCAGGCAGGACCCCATCTCGAAACGTACTACGGGTGTTGATTGTAGACCTCACCACCTAGACGCTCCAGCTTTGTTTGCAAAAAAAAAAAAAAAAAAAAAAAAACAACTTGGAAGGAAAAATCCCGTTCTGATCAATTACAGCCTAAAATGGAAGTGACTACTTACCACTCCTACTGAAGTGAAACTACAGGAAACCCCAAGCTGGGCACATTTGTGCAGAATTAAACTTTTCTATCTCGAGTCTTCATGGCTAGAAGCAGGAGACAAGTCAGCCAACTGCTGTGAGCTATCCGAAGACCTTGCACGTCTCTTCAAAACAGTAAAAGGATAAGTAACACCTGGGGTGCTGTTAGCGCGAGGCTGCTCCGCTTTATGGCACGCATGGTTTACCTACCTCTCCTGTTTCTGGAAGGAATCTGCTATTAGCAGGGAGATTCCTTGTGAGCTCTTCCACTGTAATGGTGGGAGATCCTACGAGGCCTCATGCAGCTAATTTGAAAACTCTGTCTATTGCCTGGAGCATCCTAGCTCAGCCGACTAAGGTCAGATTTCAGAGCAAGCACCCAATTCTGCGGATTCTGTAGCCAAGGTAGTTGTGGACAACCAACTGGCCCCAGAATACACACTGTAGAACAAGGAAGATCATGTGCAGTAACAACTGGAACCTGTCACCCTTACTGTAACAGCAGTATGTTCCCTGAAGGAGGTACTGCAAAGCTAAGTGGTTCTATAATTTGGAAAAGGAAAGCCTATGAGCTCCCACTATTTGGGAAATAGAATATATTGTCCCTTTCTAAGAGGGTTCCCACTTAACGATATTTTTCCGATTATTCTCATTCTGATTGACAGATCTGCTTCTTTCAGATTTTGATGGCCTTTCAAAGTAATAATGATTATGCAGGGCCCCAGCCACGGGCAACAACTGACAAAAATCTCCCATCTCATGGGACAGACCCATTTGATGAGACAGGTCCAGGATTCTCTAAGTGGGACAGGCAATGTCTATGTCCCTGACCAGCAGGAAGTGGACAGAGAAGGTGGATCATCAGTCTTCATTACCCCCTAACATTAAGGGATGGAAAATCTCTAAGGGGTGAAGGGATTATGGTTAAAGATCAGGCGAGCTGGAACTCGGGTGTCCTTCCCAAGTGGTGCTATCTCTGCATCAATTTGACAAGCTTACCTTCTCAGGATGCGCCTGTTGCATCTGGGACCAGGGCACAGGTGAAGACACCAACTCACCCCAGTTGCATATCTGGTTCTGATTGAGGTACCAATCTCTTCACTATAAAAAGAAGTAAGCGCTGGCACTGTGGCACAGTGGGTTAACCCCCTGGCCTGAAGCACTGGCATCCCATAATGGCGTCAGTTCTAGTCCCAGCTGCTCCTCTTCCAATCCAGCTCTCTGCTATGGCCTGGGAAAGCAGTAGAGGATGGCCTGAGTCCTTGGGCCCCCGCACCTGCATGGCCCAAGAGCTCCAGGCTCTTGGCTTTGGATCAGCTGTTGTGGCCATCTGGGGAGTGAGCCATCAGATGGAAGACCTCTCTCTCTCTCTGTCTCTCCTCTCTCTACGTAACTCTGACTTTCAAATAAATAAGTAAATCTTAAAAAAAAAAAAAAAAAAAGAAGAAGATGTTGGAGAGAGCTCCCAGCCACAAACCCCACAGAGAGGTACCACCCTCATTTTCTCTGTCCATTGCAGAATGCCGGGGCCTCGGCCACTCTCGGATGGACCTCTGCTGTATCACTCAGGGGCCCACATGGCGGGTACTTCTCTGTGTGGGGAGCACACAGTCACATACTACGTGTCTCTTCCCTCACTCCTAAGTGCACAGGACACCAGCACTCACCTGGTGTTTTTACTCTACAGGAGACAAGAACCCAGACTGGAAGTTAATATTACTTGTTGCCCACATCACATTCAACATAAACCATCAAACCACAGAACACAGCTGAAGAAAAAGATAATATCTTAAAAAAAAAAAAAAAAACCTCTAAGCAAAACACACTGAAATCTTCAAGATGACTGTTAGTGGCCAAGATTTCGACTTTTAGATCCTTCCCTGCATTTTCCAAACAAAAACATTCCATTTTAAAACAAAAACTACTCTTCACGGATGCAAAAAAAGAAAGAAAGAAGTTTCCGAATGCACCTCCCATCGTTAATTTGCTGTGCACCTCGGGCAATTATGTTAGTGGCAAAGGGATTCTTCCAGATTGCGTCTCCTGGCAGGCGCCGCAATTAGAGGGAAACACGTCCCAACAGAAAACTGTCACAGACTGCAAGCAGGGCCATTGCGCTTGCCCCGAGCACCTCTGTCTCTGTGTGCTGAGGACAAGGCAAACGTGCACTCTGAAAATTAACACAGCCAGAAAGGAAACATCCCACGGGGCGAATCGATACCAGCAGAGGGTAATGGGATTCCTGCCCGGGCAGCTGTGTCCTGCCCCTCCCATCAGCACCTGTCAGCCAGAGCGGCGGCTTGGTCACTGGGCCAGTGGCCTCCCAGCTCAATTCTCAGGCTAGTCATTAGCTGCAGCCGGCACCAGGCACTCACACTGCCAAATGGTGTCCGTTCCTCCCTAGACACAGACAATGCACGCTCCTCTGATGGCTGGCTCAGACCTGCTCATGCTTCCTCTTCCACTGGTGTTTTGCCCTTTGCACAGCGTGGAAGCAGACGCTGGCTTGAAGGTAGAAACTAGGTTGTTCATGTTCATTTCAGGACAGGCTCAGAGGCTTAGAATGCGGCTAAGCTGGGCCATCACACAGAGGTAATCAGAGGATGGAGGTGATACTGCAATGAGGGTGTCGGCTGGTGAATAATCAATACGCTGATGAATAATCAATACCCTGGTGAACAGTCAGTATCCCGCAGTGAGCTTTTATGCAGCTCTGTGCTCCAGAGAGGACTGATTTCACAGAACTGGCAGTCTCTCCCCCTCTAGCTCCCTCCTCCTCCTCCCCTCCCTCTCTCCCTCTTTCCTTCCGTCCTCCATCCCCCATCCGGTCCCTCCTTCCTTCCTGGGCAGAGATGAAGACACTGAGAGAAAGCTGGGCGTATGAATATCCGTGTGAACCCTGGGAGGCAGGCACGGTTCAGCGCTTCTGTCCACAGCACTGCAGGTGTGCTGGCCCCACAGCTGGAGCTCGGCCAGGCCCCCCACCACAGTTGCCCTGGGGGTCAGGGAGCTTTACAAACGCCGGCATGGGAAACGGTCAAGAATTCTAAAATCTGCCAAAAATTCATAGTGCTAAGTTGCGAAGTTTGGCCCACGTGTGCTTCTGTGTTTGAGTGGCAGAGCTTGGCTCTGAGCTGCCTCCACACGTAGCCGACCACAACCTAACTGCCTACGTAAACAGACTGCACACTTGAGAGTCCACCCTTGTAAGAGCTCACAGAATCTTAGCCAGTCACAGCAGCTGAGCTTCAGCTGAGCCAATCACAGGCTCCCCACGGACCGCACCACACCCAATCGGGCAAATGGTGGTTGCAGGTGGTCAGTCACTCCCTTGTCTCAGGATGTGAATGGAATGTGCTCACACTGAGGGCTGCGCACTCTGAACCCACAGGGGCCTGCAATGACCCCCAACTCTACATGCTTCTTCTTCCTCAAATAACTCTGTTACATGTAGTTGCGCATTTTCTTTAACAATAGTGAACTGTGATTTTCATCAGCTCTTCCTCACTATAGTACACATGCATGGGCGTACACAGACATATCGTATTCTTAGGACAAGCCAGTTGGCACAGTCAGGGGCCAATCAGTACAACCTCGGAATATATTCCACAGTAACTACTTTGCCTCTCACTGCCTCATGAATTAACTCCCTCAATTAGTCACGAATGTGCACTGAGCACCTACTTAGTGCCAGATGCTTGCACACAGAGATCTTCCAGTTTAGACAGGAAGTGGAGGAGAGGACAGAAGGGACAAGAAGGTGAGTGGAAGGGTGGGGGAGAAGTTATTTTCAAAAGATCTTGGGATTTCTAAACAACTCTGGAGATCAGAGACCCCAAACCCTCATACCTTCCGTGTGTGTGTGTGTGTGTGTGTGTGCGCATGTGAGTGTGTGTTTTCTTTCCACATGGCTTGAGCCATCCAAAATGGCTGATATCAAACAACTTTGATATACAAACAGCAACCCAGGGGCCAGCACTGTGGCATAGTTAAGCCTCCACCTGCAGCGCCAGCTTCCCATATGGGCACCAATTTGTGCCCCGGCTGCTCCCCTCCCAATTCAGCTCTCTGCTATGGCCAGGGAAAGCAGTGGAAGATGGCTCAAGTGCTTTGGCTCCTGCATCCACCTGGGAGACCCAGAAGAAGCTCCTGGCTCCTGGCTCCTGGCTCCTGGGTTCAGCCCAGCCCAGACTCCACTATTGCAGATATCCAGGGAGTGAACCAGTGGATGGGAGATTTCTCTCTCTCTCTCTGCAACTCTTCCTCTTAAATAAGTAAACAGCAATCTGACATGGCTGAACTTCAGACTGTAGACACTTTCAAAAACGGGAATATAGTGTAAACATTTGTTTCTTGATTTCTTTCATTTATTTCCCATGACATTAAACATTTTAACAATTTAAAATTTTAAAAATGAAACAAAATCATTTCCAATACCTCACCATTTTCCATTACAGTGGAGTGAAAAATAAATGCTGGATCCCAGCAGACACTTACAGAACAGCCTGCGACTGTCTGTGTTTTCATGCTCTTGTGGCAGAACCCACATCTCCAGCTCGAGCTCCTCCAGTCCTGCCCTGGGTGCTTTGAAGTCCAACAGGAAAGATGCACTCTCCAAAGCTAGAGCAAACATGACTGCTTAGCACTTTGTATTTTTAAATAACGTCTGTAAGTCCAAGACTGTTAGTAAGTGCACTTGACCGTGGTCTCCCATAAAGTCACTTGTTGCTATCAACAGCTGGTCTTGCCTAAATATTTACCTTCTACTAGCACTAAGATGCATGCTGAAAACTGGTTGAGGCATTCATCCTGATTTAATAATGCCCTTCCACTTAAGGACACTTAGACCACAGACGACTCTAGAACGATCCCTGATGACACCACCGAACCTGTCTATGAGCTAACATACCACCCCCAGCTACCCAAAGAGGACAAGAACCTTAAGTGTAGCATTGGAAAAAGCAGAAGGGAGTCACCCAAAGTCAAAGCATGAAGAAGCACTCATTTAGAAAGCATTTCTGGGATCCCTCATTGGAAAATATGAAATAGAGAAAATTCTTTCTTTTTATCAAGGCAGAGGCTGCGACAGGTTCCTGTTGAGGATGTGTCCCGGCTTTACCCGGCACACCTGTCATGAAGCTGCATCGCCAGCAGTCCACGTGCTCCTCCTAGGATGGGTGGCAGCTTAGAAAACCCCACAAACTGGCCGGCGCCGTGGCTCAACAGGCTAATCCTCTGTCTTGCGGCGCCGGCACACCGGGTTCTAGTCCCGGTTGGGGCGCCGGATTCTGTCCCGGTTGCCCCTCTTCCAGGCCAGCTCTCTGCTGTGGCCAGGGAGTGCAGTGGAGGATGGCCCAAGTGCTTGGGCCCTGCACCCCATGGGAGACCAGGAAAAAGCACCTGGCACCTGGCTCCTGCCATTGGATGAGCGCGGTGTGCCGGCCGCAGCGCGCCGACCACGGCAGCCATTGGAGGGTGAACCAATGGCAAAGGAAGACCTTTCTCTCTGTCTCTCTCTCTCACTGTCCACTCTGCCTGTCAAAAATTTAAAAAAAAAAAAAAGAAACCCCCACAAACAGCACGCCGAGTCTCCATCAGTCCTGCAATCTTGAAAACAGTACACAAAGGGGCTCCAACGGTAGCCATCGTGTACTGCAATGACACGTTTGAAAACTGCTATGAACACAGCATGAAACTCAAGAAATTTCAATTCTGAGAAACTGGAAGATAATGATTACTTAAAAAAAAAATGGCTGTGCCTTAGGTCACCCCCTGGGTTCACACTGGAACTGAAAAGTGTTTATTTGCTGAATAAAATTCAACCCATACATCCCCATCCGTGGAGGGGTTTTAGCCAAATGGCCCAAAATGTCTGCCACAGGTGTAATCTGCATTTTCTCTGTCCCTGAAAGTCACAGTCCTGATTTTCCACGTTCCAGACAACACATTTCCTTTAAAAACTTGTGAACTTGCTTTGGTGGTATTTTTGTGTCGCATCCAGAAGTGAGAGTGAGAAGCCTGCTGTTTATAAATAGAAGGCCGCGGCGGAGGGAGCACGGCGATACTTTCCTTTTTATCTGCATTTGAAATCTCAGAGAGCTCTACCAACTTGAACTAGGACTTCACTCATTTGTTTAGGAAGAAGTGTGGGACACCAGCCACCCAGGGTAGCAAGTCAGTTCCAGTGTCAACAGCAGAAGCATGGAGTCCTGAGTCTCCTCTGTAGCCCACTGAGTCAGGTTCCCTGTAAGTCATGCAAGTAGGGGAGGGACAAGGGCAGGGATGCCCCTCTCACAACAGCACATACACAGAACCTGCACGGACACAGGGGAGTCGTTGCTGCTCTGCCGAAACCCTTCGGTTGGCCATGAAATAACTGATCATATATTCACAGCTGGACACTGGACATGTCCAAGATCCAAGGATGTAGTGGTCGCTACCTTTCTCATCATTCTAGAAATGAGTAACAGAGTGCACTAGAAACCAAGCCTGCAACACATACGCAGCTGCCTCTCCTACCCATCCTCGCTGGTGCTGCATCCTAGCTGTATTTTAAAATGCCAAATGCTACCTATTGTGACATGAAAAACGTCTTCTGACACAAAACACAATAATCAGAGGGGAGCCATGCCAGGAGTAAATTGACAGCCCTGAGAGTCATCACCCACACCTCTCCCTTTGTCATGCTGGTGGGTGCGGAAGAGCTCTGCAGGAAGGAGGAGGGAGAAGCGGCCCTGGTCCTCAGGCTGTGCTGCTAACGCTTCACCTAGCACTCGGGACCCTCATCTATCGCATGGAATCACAGAGGTCATGAATGGCCACGTGCACACCCTAGAAGACCATTGGATGCTGAATCCCGTATCTGTTTTTCAGCCAAAGTTCCCGTTAAACACAAAGCCACTCTGCTCTACCTAAGACAGTTTTCTTTCCCCGGCCACATCCCTGCTGCCTTCTGTTTTTGTAAATGAGGATTTATTAACACTCAACCACCCATTGATTTACAGACCATCTACCGACTGTCCATGTGCCAATAACATGGCTGACATCCAATCAGAGAGCTTGTTGTCCACAGAAACTGAAAAGTTTATTTCTTGGCGCTTCAGAAAAAATGTCTGGCAAACCAAAGCCTGGTTTAACCCACACTATGGATTAGCCATGGGACAGCAATACGAGAAGAGAGTCAGTTGATTCAGGGGGCGGCCTGATTGAAATGCCCTTCCTGATCACAGCTGTCGTCTGGAACCTACACAGCTCCAGCTGGGACCACCTCACTCTGAGAGCTGAGCACCCTCGACTAGGGTGCCAAGACTGTGTGTGGTCTTGGAAGTGGGGACGGGACAGTCAGCCTGAGATCATCTGACCCCATCCCCTGTGCTAGGAAGGACCCCTGGCCAGAACCCCCATTCAGTGTCATCACAGAAGCTGTAGCACAACACATCCCACATCCCACATTCCACTGCATCCCATTTCATCCCTGAACAGTTCCCAGTGTAGGCAGCTTCTGACACTTCTTCAACCTAGCAACACGTGACAGGTACTGGGGAGCAGCCCCCGTGACGAGTGCCAGTCCTTCTGCCAGCCCTCCTCTCATCAGGCCAGGTAATCACCATCTTTCTGCCATGGGCCACCGTCTTGGCACTTCACACTTCCAGCCACAACCATCCCTGCACAGCTACAACCGCTCCGTCTCGTCTGGATCCTTCCCGGTGGTATCAAGAAGCAGCGAGTCTTCCCTGAAAGTGAAGAGGGAGGAGCTCCAGACGCCAGGAGTTCGGTCTGCTGCTGCTTCAGGCTGTCACCTCCCTCGCGATCTGACCTCACTCTGGCCCCGGGCTAACAGAGCTGTTTATGGGTCAGTGAAAAAAGGCATTGGGCCCAACTCAGGGTTCAAAGTCCAGTCCAGTTTCTGCCGGCATCTGGATTTTATGAGCTCAGAGATACTGTCTAATCTCCGTGGATCACTGTTTCCTCTTTTAGGAAACTTCCTCATGGAGAAAGAGCCACGGCCACTGCCCTCCCTGGGGTTCAAGGACACTCTGAGACTCCAACTGCTTCTCTAGTCCCTCCCCCTGTGTAAAAAGACACACAGATGTGCTGTGGACCAAGGGCAGGGAGGTAAGAAGCAGGTGGCGTTCAGAGCACTAAGATCAGCCTCACAGCCCCCACGCAGCTTCTGCTTTACCCTGAAGGCAAAGGGGTCTGCAGCCCAGCATCGCGACACCAAGACAGCTCCTGCTGCCCTTAAGAGGTCTGAAGGCTTTATGACCACAGACAAGGACCTGTGAGTGCGGGGATGGTGCACAGGCAGAATGGAGGGGTGGGGCGGGGCAGCGGGGAGGGAGGAGGACCTCGGCTGCATTACCCATGCCAGGACCATTCCTTCTCCAGGGAAGACCCGAGAGCCAGCACCTGGGGCTTGTGGGAAATGCAGACTCTCACGTGTCCCACAGACCTCTGAGAAAAGCCCCACCCTCTACAGATCTCACATGATTCGCATTGCATGGGAAAAAGCAAGCGCTAGGATAGATTTTGGTTAGCAACATGCTAAGGGCAGAATCCAAACTGTGGCATGGCACAACATTATAGCATGGGAAAAAAAACAAGAAATGTGAAGTTCCATTTGAGGAGGAATTAACCGTATTTTATAGCATTGCATTTAAGAAATAAAACAGAGAAAGGATCCCAGGCGTGTGGCTTTGAGTGCCGGGTGGGTGGCACTGCCTTTGCCTGGAACAAGACACAGCAGAGTGGAGCAGCGCTGCTCTGTTCCTCTGGTGACGTGCTGGCTTCAGGCCCTACGAGCACTTGGGAATAAAGGTTGAAAGCTCAGGAAACAGCTCCTCAGAGAACACAAAGGCTTGGAGGTCATGGCGCAGAGCTGCTGCTTAGAGCTGGAAATGAGGATGGCAGGGCCCAGGGAGGACACAGAAGGAAGGAGGGAGAATGTGAGCACCGAGCCTGTGCAGCCCCCAGTGAGGAGAGGAAGCTGCGCTCCTCGAGGGAGCCACAAGCAGGGGGCAGGCACCCCCTCTGCAGCCCACTGCCCCTCTCTGTCCACTTACACGGCACCCCTGGTCTTGGCTCGGCACGTGGCCTCTCAGTGGACACAGCGGAGGCTTCAGAAGTCAAGAAAGACGAGGACCAAAAGTCCCCAAATGTGAAGTCCGGCACAGCGGCTACCTTAGCAGCAGTAGCACGAGGAGGCAGGGCGGCGGCCCCGCCAGTGGAAGGTGAGACCCAGACACCAGCGCATTCGGGGAGCCTCGTGTGTTTTCCAGAGAGGAAATGGGAGCAGAGAGCTCCACGCTGAGGAGGAGGCTTGTTGGAAGGAGGATTTGTTCAGTTTGTAAGGATGGCAGGACGCAGAGGGGACCAGCGGAATGGGACAGATGCAACAGAAAGCACAGAGGGCCGGGGGTGAGAGCCGGGCAGAGCTCCCCTCAGACAAGACGCGAACCCAGAGCGGCCCCGCGGACGCTAGCAACCAGGGCTCCTGATGACCGTGACGCCGGTTAATGAAGCGGAAATGTCGCCCTGTGCTGCCAAGGTGCCCCGGCGGCTGGGCAGTGGGCCGACTCCAAAGCAGCATTCAAAGGCGCAGTCCTGTGTCCCAGCAGCGACCACCAGTCCAGGTCCCTGCCCCCTGCCTTCCTGCGTGTGACACGCCGCCCCTGAGAACCTACAACACCGTCTTCAGGGAAGTCCCGCACATCAGTGCAAACACCACTCGTGCCTTTCGAGGCCCTTCAGGTTTTCATACGTGCATTTATCTCGGATATAGAGGAAACATGGTATTCCTTAAAGGTGGAGCGCCGAGAAGTAAGACGATAACGAAACTGTCAGAGGCGGAAGCCCTTGTTGGTGTCAACACTGACTCACTGTTTACAACAGAGCTCATTCGGAAAGATTCCTAGAGAAAACAAAATCAAGAAATTACTTTGTCAAAATGCGTGAAGGCAAGCCCCAGGGGTGCGGGGCGGGGCGGCAGGAGCTGGTCTACCAGGACGAGGCGCACAGAGGTGCTTTGTTCTTGGCAATGAAAATTGAAAAGTGTGTGTGACAGTCGGTGGCAGAAATCCTGAAAAGTGAAGGCTACCAGGTACCAACCCATGCATGACGTGTGGCCGGGTGGCCCCTATTTCTCCCCCTGCACGTGGAGGCTCATTCTGGGATAGGTGCTGTTTGAGATTTTATGGTTACACACACAGGGTCCCAAGGGATACCAGCAACCTTCTCTCTACTCCCTTTTCTTCAAAGATACAGAGGCCAAAAAATCACCATAGCACTTGTGACACGAAAACCTCATTTTGAGTTTTGTGAGAGCTACACAAAGCATTAAATTTTCAGTTTTCGAAATTAATGATGAACAATAAAGCCCAACAAACAGTAAGTGCACACAGGAATGACATATGAGCACACTGTTGACGGGGAGCCCTTGTCCTGAGGACAGGAGAGGGCTGTGGCATTCCACCTGCTCGGCACAGTGGTTGGGCACCCTGTTGGCCTGGGGGGAAAGACACAAACGTAGTGACCTGAAGAGCAGAAATGGAGCATCCCCGGTTCGCGAGGACAGAACTCTCAGACCCCTGTGTGTGCAGGGCTGGCGTCCCTCTGTGAGCAAGACTCGCTGGGCCCCACCCCGCCGCGGATGCCAGCCATTCCTGGTGGTCTTGACTTCTACACATCAGCCTGACCTCTGCCTTCAGGGCATGTGGTGTCCTGCACGTCTGTGTCTGAGTCACGCTACTCAGAGCCTCATCCTAACTCGCTTATCTCTGCAAAGATCCTATTCCCAGGTCAAGTCGCCGGCTGGGCTTTACGACCCATTTCTCTCTCATTTCTTTCTCTCTGAGGGAAAGAGTGGACACAATGCAATCCACTGTATGGACTTATTTTGAACTTGGCCCTACACCAGGCACTAGGTGGACACTGGTGAACAAAGGGGAGGCAGCGCCTCCCGAGTTCAGAATGGGGCATGGGGACAGTGGTTTCACAGGCACCTTCAGATAATCACCGCACGACAGGGTAATGGGGCTGGAAAGGAAAAACATCAGGTTCTACAAAAATGTACAGTGCCGGGGCTGGCGCTGTGGCGCAGTGGGTTAACGCCCTGGCCTGAAGCGCTGCCATCCCATATGGGCACCAGTTCAAGACCCAGCTGCTCCACTTCCAATCCAGCTCTCTGCTATGGCCTGGGAAACAGAAGAAGATGGCCCAAGTCCTAGGGCCCCTTCACCCTTGTGGGAGACCTGGAAGAAGCTCCTGGCTCCTGTCTTCGGATCGGCGCAGCTCCAGCCATTGTGGCCAACTGGAGAGCGAACCATTGGATGGAAGACCTCTCTCTCTCTCTCTCTCTCTGCCTCTGCTCTCTCTGTGTACCTCTGACTGTCAAATAAATAAATAAATCTTTTTTAAAAAAAGAAAATGTACAGTGCCTTATGGGGTTAGGACACGCCCCTCAGGGAGCAACACTGAGAATGATGAGCGTGTCGCCATGCTAAGTGGGCGAGGGTGGCAGGCAGGGGATCAGCCATGGAGGCCAGGGGGCAGAGGGGCTTGATCTTGGCAAAGGGGAAGCATGGGATAGGCCGGAGCATGGGTCCCGGGGATGCAGCCGTGAAACCCAGAGGTGAACTTGGCACCTCTGACTGCTCTCTTATCTTCCAGGCGCTGTTCCCTGGGCACTCACACCCGTTCGCTGCCTCCCCCTCTCTTTATAACATTTACAAATGCGCAGTTTTGTTGTCTTCTTTTACTGGAACACATTCGTGCACTTTCCAGGGCCAACAGCCTGCATCTGGGACACTGAGTTCCAGGTACGTGGTTTCCAGCCAGCACCTTGTAAGAAGCAAGCCTTGGCAATCCTCTGCCCTGGCCTCCTGAGCACTGATTTCTCCCTGGGTTCTAGCACCTTCTAGGAGGGCATAGTCTCTCAAAACCCAGATTCTGGATTCAGACTGCCTGGCCAGACTCTTATCTCTGCTTCAAGTTGATTTCCCAAAGTCAATTTGCTCAACTATGAAACTGGAGAACACATACAGCCTTCTAATACCCTACTTCACAATTTGCTGTAAAGATCAAATGAGTTATTATGTGTAAAGTGCTTAGGGGTTTTATTGCCATGTAAGAAACATAATAATTATGAGATTTTAAATTTCCCATGGACCAGTTCACTTAGTACCTAACAAAGCTCACTGAATACAGCGTATGCACAATAAAAACTCAACTAGGAGCTGGTGGAAGTGAAAAGACTAACTTTAAGGACCTTTTATTGAAGTAGCTACTTGATGAAAATTTTCTAAATTTTTGAACTTATCAGTTGGAAAATAAACAGATACTCAAATGGATAGACCACAGTTATTTTAAAAAGTTTGTTATATTTAAAGTCTTTTGAGATAACCATCATAGACTCATATTACAGATACATATCGAAACAGCAATGCCCATACATGGCAAGAGACTTTCTGAACACACCTTTGAGATGGCCCCTGCGACAGTCCGAAAGGCCAGGGTCCACTCAACCAGACTGAACCCTGCTCTGCTGGTGAACAAGCACTGCTTCACTGATGGACATCACTCTGAGCAGTCATGAGTCTCCTGAAACTCACCGGATGACTGGCACGGAAACTCCCCTAGGTCAGTGCTTGTATGGTGGAACCTAGTCTAATTGCTGATCACCTCTCACACCTCAAGTCCAGCCACTCGACCTTCACATCACCGCGTTTAGCCAGCCTGGCAATGACACTCACTCCCACACATCACTCCCCACCATGTTTTCTTTCTCTTCATGGTCGATAAAATGGCACCAGGCTCTGCTCCTGGGAAGATGGAACTGGTGCAATTTTCCCTATTATTCCTGCTAAATACAACCAAATGCCCTGGGTGCTTATAAACAGGAGAACTGCAAAGCTGGACACAGAAGGCAGGCGATGTAGGGACCTCAGAACCCAAGGGACAGTGTGGTGGGAATGCTCCCTTATCCGTCCCCTGTCTATCACACACGTGAAGCTGAGGAAGCTGGAAATCTGGAAATGGACAAAAACCAAAAGGAAGCAAACAATCCTTCCAGTCAACAAGGCAGCTGAACAGAAGAGAAAACACGCAACAGTTCCCACCCTTTTCTACAAAAACTATGACAGAAAAAAAAACACCCTGCAACCTCCCTACAGCCACACCAACAAGGGAACTGGGTTTCCTCTCTGGGCTGCCTAGAGAGAAACCCCCCAACCCATCCACTCTGAGATGGCGAGAGAAGGAAAATCAAGAAGGGATTCCCAATGGAGTCAGTAGAGATCCCACGAGAATCCTGGACATCTGACCCAACCCAGCTGTAATGAGAAATAGCCCTGGACCAATGGGGCTGCACCAAAGGAGCCCAGAGAGAGCCAAACTCCATCGGTGCCCAGTGATAAAAAGCCGCTCCCACACCCACGGGGTGCGGCCCTGAGGAGCAGCACGGAGACACTCCCCTCCCTCTCAGCCCAGGCTATCAGTAGGCCTAGCAGAGAGCTTGAACTCCCACCCACACTGGGCAGAAACAGGAGTCGTGATCTACCTCACTTGCTGTGGGAGGCTGAGAAGGGACCCTGGGCTTCTACTCCCACTTGGAAGTAACAAGGGGTCCTCGCTCCCCCTTATCCTGGAGGAGTATCCATGGAAGATTTAAATTAGATCCAGAATCTCATATAGTGTTCAACTATGTCTGGGCCTCAATTGGAAAATCCCATATTATGCCAAGAACCTGGAAGAACTCAATGAGAGAATGAGAAAGGCAATCATTAGTTACCAACATTGAGATGATAGACATATGAGATTGATCTGCTGAAAATCTTAAAGGAGATATCATAACAATGTTTCTACAAGCAATTACACTTTTGAAACCAATGGGGAAAAAAAAAACAAAGTCTCAACAACAAAAAAAAGTTTCAACAAAGTAATAGATATGTAAAAAAGTAAATGGGAGTACAGAACCAAAAAACAAAATAACAAATAAATATCACAATAGATGAGCTCAATACGACAATGAATGAGATAAATGAAAGAACCTGTGGGCCACTAGGCTAATCCTCTGCCTGCGGTGCTGGCACCCTGGGTTCTATCCCAGTTGGGGCGCCGGATTCCGTCCCAGTTGCTCCTCTTCCTGTCCAGCTGTCTGCTGTGGCCCAGGAGTACAGTGGAGGATGGCCCAAGTGCTTGGGCCCTTTACCCACATGGGAGACCAGGAGGAAGCACCTGGCTCCTGGCTTCAGATTGGCGCAGCGTGCCAGCCACAATGCACCGGCCATAGTAGCCACTTGGGGGGTGAACCAACAGAAAAAGGAAGACCTTTCTCTCTGTCTCTCTCTCTCTCTCTCTCTCTAACTCAGCCTGCTTAAAGAACCTGTGAATTTGAAGACAAAACAAAAGAAATTACTCAATTTGAATGACACAGAGAAAATAGAAACAAAGTGAAGAGAGTCTCAGGAACCTGTGGGACTATCCAAAAGTGCTACCTCCCGTCAGCAGAATCTCAGGACAGGAGAGAGGGCAGAACTGACAAAGCACTAGAAGAAATCACATCAGAAAAAATCCTGAATTTGTAAAAAATGAACATACAGAGTAAAGAAGCTGAGAAAATCCTAAATGGAATCAACCCAAAGAGATCCACATCAAGGCATACGACAGTCAAGTTCTCACAACTAAGGACAGAATCAAACCTTGAAACCAGTGAGAAACAACAACACTTTATCTATAAGGTTAAACAATTTGAATGACCATCAGATTCTTATCAGAAACCACAAAGGCTAGAAGCAAATACGTGATTTTTTTTTTTTTTAGTGATAAAAGAAATGAAGTGTTAATCCAGAACTCTTACCCAGAAAAAATACCCATCAGAAAATAAAGGAAACATTCTCAAAGAAGAGAAACTAAGAGAATTTGTAGACAGAATCTGTATTCTAGAAGAAGAGCTCTAAAATTTTCATAACAGGCCAGTGCTGTGGCATAGCAGGTAAAACCACCACCTGTGGCACCCGCATCCCTTATGGGCACCAGTTCAAGTCCCAGCTGCTCCACTTCTGATCCAGCTGCCTGCTAATGTGCCTGGGAAAGCAGTGGAAAATGGCCCAAGTGCTTGAGCCCCTGCATCTATGTGGGAGAGCAGGAGAAAGCTCGTGGCTCCTGGCTTCAAGTCAACCCACTCCGTTTCAACCATTTGGGGAGAGAATCAAGGGATAGAAGATCTGTGTGTGTGTGTGTGTGTGTGTGTGTGTGTGTGTGTAACTCTGCCTTTCAAATAAAAAAGTAAATCTTCGGGGTGCAAGCTGTGGCGCAGCGGGTTAACATCCTGGCATCCCATATGGGTGTTGGCTCTAGTCCCGGCTGCTCCTCATCCATCCAGCTCTCTGCTATGGCCTGGGATAGCAGTTATGTCACCTGAAGGGAGGACCTAGAAACAGCTCTCAAATAACTTGCTGCACTTTCACTGCCAGGTGCCCATAGTACGCCAGTGGCTCTCATGGAGGGTACAGTGTCGTGCGGAAGATACGACAGCATGTGGCCGTGGGATGACGAATTGTAATGCCGTGGATATCAGTAAAATGAGAAAGGAGGAGAGCAAAAAGATGCGTGAAGAATTCGGGAGTCTCTGGAAAAGGGTGCTCATCTGAGTCCTGATGGGGGAAGGGCGTTCCACTCTTAGGGAACATTTGTACCAAATGATCCAATTGTGCACGTAGGTTAATCAGTGTGAGCTTCGGCTGCCTGCAGCACCAGCATCCCATATGGGCACTGGTTCAAGTCCTGGTTGCTCCACTTCCGATCTTCTTTAGATAGGCGCCATTAGGCAACACATCATTGCTAACTCGGAGCACACAGAAATGTAAGAAAGCAATCTTGTGGTCCAGGACTCTGGAGCGACAGGTTAAGACATGCCTGCAGTGTCAGCATCCCATATGGGCTCCCGGTCAAGTCCCAGCTGCTCCACTTCCAATCCAGTTCCCTGCTAATCTGCTTGGGGAAGCAGCAGAAGATGCCCCAACTGCTTGGGCCCCTGCATCCACGTGGGAGACTGAGAAGAAGCTCCTGGCTCCTGGCTTCACCTGGCTTTGACATGGTTGTTGCAGCCATTTTGGGAGTGAACCAGCAAATGGAAGCTAGATCTCTCTCTCACGCGCGCGCGTTCTCTCTCTCCCTTCCTCCCTCCCTCCCTCTCCCCCTCCTTCTCTATCTGTAACTCTAACTTTCAAATAAATAAATCTATTTTTTTAAAAAAGATAAACAATTTTGTGGCCCACTGGAAGAAACTAGAAAATGAATGTGTATCTGTGGCCAGAAAAGCAAATAGAGTTATAAATTGCTTCTCACTCCATTTTTGTAAATGGAATTTTTGAAAATTGCGGCACCATTTAAAATTTCCTTATCCCATAGAATTTTATACTTTATGATGTTTGGGACAAATGGCTCATCAGACCGGGGTGGGGGGGGAGGGGGCAGTCGATCTCATTAAGTCATTTTATGGAAATCAGATCATTGTTTAATTCCTCATCTGGTTAAACCCCAGTCTCTATGCAGAGTTCAGAGGAAAGGCCTTTGTCTTCTGGGGAGAGAGGAAATGAACTGGAGAAGAAAACAAAGCATCTGATTGTTCCACGTAAAACAGAGGGAACAGAACCTTGGGAAAGATCTGGAAACAGCGAGAGGCTCAGGCAGACAAGACAGCAGTGCTGAGAGGGACGGTGTGAAAGGCTTGACACCACTTCATGGAACAATGATGGACCAAAGCCCTTGGATCTCTGCGTTTGAGGGGCAGCATCAGGAGAAAGAACAGAAATGTCGAAGAGGGCGGAAGTGAGGGTTTCACCGTGCGGTGTACAATGGAAACCGTTTTCTGGGTCTCGCTGCAAAGTTCTTAGTAAAATCCAAGGAGTTTTCTAGAAAATTCATAAGATTGCCAAAATCATATAACATCATAAAGAAATTTCAAATGCCAAGGCACAGCCAGGTATGTCTACTGATTGATTCACTTATTCCTTAGAAGAATCAATAACATTTTGGCGCATGTCTTCCTGTAGTACCATGAAATTTAAAACAGCTCTGTGGTATCAGTTGCTACCACTCACTCCCAAACAGTTCCTCCTGAAGTTTTCAAAATAAAACAGCACGTTGGACGGTGTACCCCGATCTGCTCTGATACGGAGAGATTCCTGAGGATGAACTCACAGAGGCCACTGAGCTGTTCCGTGGAGGGACCACAGTTGCCTTCTGAGCCTGGCCTGACTTCTCTCAACTCTGCAGCCGCTCGCTCCAGCCAGAAGGGAAAGAGCCCAGCACTCTCCCATGGAGACCAGCAAGGCCAAGGTCAGCCGACCACACCAGAAACAAAGCCAACCCACAGGCTCTCAGCAGAGCTCGAAGGACTGATGTCACCAGTGTATTTGAATCACTGCACCACCCTACGACTCCCTCTACCCTTGCAAAGACAGACACAGACCTAAGACTTTACCATGCTCAACACGGACCCCTCTCACCTCCTGGATGACCCGGAGAGAAGAACTGAGTCACCGGGCAGGTCAGTGTCAGTCTGTCCCAATTTTCCTCCAGAGCAACAGAGCCAACACCTGGGACCAGTGTGCACATCCCTGGGTCCAGCCAGCCTCATTCCACCTGAATACCCTACTTATCTTTCTGCCAGTGAGAAGTGACCCTCCTCGCCCAGTACTAGTGGACACCCCCTGTAACTTGGGCCACTGCTGGTCTTGCACTCCAAGTAATTGGCTCCCTTCCTCAAAATACATTCATTTATGGGGCCGGCGCTCTGGCAGAGCAATTAAAGCCATTGCCTGCAGCGCCAGCATCCCATATGGGCGCCAGTTCAAGTCCCAGCTGCTCCACTTCCGATCCAGCTCTCTGCTGTGGCCTGGGAAAGCAGTGGAAGATGGCCCAAGTCCTTGGGCCCCTGCACCCATGTGGGAGACCTGAAGGAAGCCCCTGACTCCTGGCTTTGGATCAGCGCAGCTCTGGATGCAACAGCCATTTGGCGACCGAACCAGCAGATTGAAGACTCTCTCTCTCTCTCTCTCTGCCTCTGTATAACTCTGTCTTTCAAATAAAAAAAAATATAAAAAAACATACGTTCCTTTGACTATTAAGTCCTTTCTCCTTGAATATTCACTTCTTTACAACTACTTCTCCTCAGGGGTAAAAAAATAAGTGCTAATTTGCTGATAAGGAAGAAAATAAATAACAAAGTCCAGAGGCCAATGGCATTTTCAACAGACGTATCCAGAGTGTGGAGACCAGTGATCGTCACCCTGTGGCAGCTTCACTTTCTGAACGCGCCTGCGTGAGGAGCTGCTTAATCTTCCGCTTACTGGTTTACTCCCCAAATGGCTAATGCAACAGTCGAGACTGAATAGTCAAAATTGGCAGTCGAGATTGGTCCAGGCCCAAGCCAGAAGCCTGGAGTTCCATCTGGATCTCCCACATGGGTGCAGGGGTACAGACACTTGGGCCATCTTCTATTGCTTCCCCAGGCGCATTAGCAGGGAGCTGGATCGGAAGAGGAGCAGGCGAGACTGGAACCTGCACTCTGATATGGGATCCCAGCATCTCATAAGCGAGACCATAACCCACTGTGCCACAGCGCCAGTCCCACTAATTATTTTTTTTATGTCAAAAACATATCAGCTTCGATATCATAGAGAGACCATATTACTACTCAAAGCCCAAACTACTGATTCTGAGTCACGAGAGTGCGGGGTAATGCAGCCCTGACTACTGAAGGGGCTGGGGCAAGAACAGAGGCCGTGAGCAGCCAGGATGTGTGGCCGTGCCCATGGCAGCCCCGACACTCACCTCCGGGTCAGCGCAGGCAGCACTTCGCAATACAACGATGAGAGCTGATTAGCTCTGTGGGGATTTTGCTTTCTTCCTCATTACTTGGCATTCATCACGCAGGTGTTTCCAGAGAAGAGAAAACCCTCCTCTGGTCATTCCCCCTCTTTTTATCTCCTTGGTCAGTTTTTTTCCATGTGAGTTAGCTCCTGCCTAAATTGTAGCACCTCCTATTTCTCTTTGCCAATCCTCTGTAATTGTATCTTTAAAAAAACTAATGTAGAAATGTGATTCCGAAGGTGTTCTTGGAATCCTGTCATTTCCATTCGGATGGTATCTTTTATTTTTAAAAATCTAGAGTTGCTATTTTGAGATATAATTGTATGGCATTGAATATGCCCATTTGTTTTAAGAAAAGTCTCCTTAAACCTAGGCTTCTAGGTTAGGACACAGCTGCTTGAAGACGCTATGTTCCAGCCAAAAGTTTGTTGAAGCAGGCAGAAGTTGGCCAGAAGGGAGGGGAGTGGGGAGCGTGGGGTACCTTCCCCTCCCGCGGAGCCCTGTGCATCAAGCCTCACCTGCATTGAGGCTCTCTACAGGAAAAGAGAATTCATGACCCATGAAACCCACTTTAGAAAGATACGATTTGGTAAAAACAGAAAATAAGATGATGAGAATTTCACTGAGAGATACAAAGGGAGATTGGATTTTAAGAGGAACACATTTGTCAGAAAGAACAGACATAACAGTTTTGCCCACAAAGACCGTTACACAAAACCACCTAGGGGATTCCACAGCCTTGCATCCCCCAGACCCCACCCCCCGAGAGGCTCCACGGCGTGGAAAGCTGTGCTGGTGACCAGGGACACACACAACACGTCTCCCCAGGGGAAATGTCTGTATCTATGCTTGCTTGGATTCAAACTGAAGTTCCATCAAGGTAGCTTTCCTGTCTAATCCCCCTCAAAAGGAATATGTGGTAGGGAAAGTGGAGGGTTCTCTCTGCAGCCCCTGTCCCCACCTCTGTTTTAGTGATGGACGTGGACGGGAGGAATGCAGAGTGACAGTGGACAGAACAGCCACAGTAACTTGGCTTTGCAAACTCCCCAATCTCTCAGACTCAAGGAACCTCATTAGTAAGTGCAGGTGTGCAAGCTCCACCCCCCCCTTCTGAGGCAGAGAGGTCTTGGAGGGGTCTTTCACTTACGCGACAGGGGTGCCCTACTCATTAGTGTTCCCTAGCCCTTTTATTAGCCTCAGAGCTAGGAAAAGCCACACATCTAAAGGGTGCTGGCTTTTTATTAGCCTAGCTCAACTCAGCATGGGCAAGCATCAGCATCACCCCAGCCCCCAGCCTCTCTCTGTGGAGCTCCTCTCTCTCCTTCCATGAGCTAAAACTCAATCAGGCTGCAAACGGGGAGGGCAAAGCAAAATGCCCATATTTCCATGATAAACAGCCATAAAATCACTAACTCAAAATTGTCAGAATGTTACTTTATAAAGCCGGCAGCTTTATAAAGAAGCACAAATTGGGAGCTTTTGGCCTAGGGGTTAAGTCACTGGTTTCGGCAGCCACATCCCACATCAGAGTGCCTGCACTCAAGCCCTGGCTCTGCTCCAGTTTCCAGTTTCCTGCGAACGCAGAACCCAGGAGGCAGCAGGTGATGGTTCGAGTCCCTGGGAGACCTGGATTGAATTCTTAGCTTTGGGCTTCAACCATGCCCAGCTCCAGCGGCTGCAGACATGTGCAGAGTGAACTGACAAATGGGACTTCTATCTCTCTCTGACACTCAACTAAATTTTTTTTAAAGATTTTATTTATTTTTTTGAAAGGTAGAGTTACAGACAGTGAGAGGGAGAGACAGAGAGACAGAGAGAAAGGTCTTCCTTCTGTTGGTTCACTCCCTAAATGGCCGCTAAGGCCAGAGCTGTGCCGATCCGAAACCAGGAGCCAGGAGCTTTCTCCTGTTCTCCCATACATGTGCAGGAGCCCAAGGACTTGGCCATCCTCTACAGGTGTCCCAGGCCATAGCAGAGAGATGGATTGGAAGAGGGGCCCATATGGGATGCCGGTGCTGCAGGCAGAGGATTAACCTAGTGTGCCATGGCACCGGCCCCTCTTAAATAAGTTTTTAAAAAGCATAGGGCTGCTGTTGTGGAGCAGTGGGTAAAGCTGCCACCTCTGATGGTGGCATCCCACATGTGCACTGGTTTGAGTTCTGGCTGCTCCACTTCTGGCCCAGCTCCCTGCTTAGGCACCTGGGAAAGCAGCAGAAGATGACCCAAGTCTTTGGGACCCTGTACCCACATGCAGACACTCCAGATGGAGTTCCAGGCACCTGACTTCAGCCTGGCCCATGTTATATATTAATGTTAGCCGTCGCAAAACACACCAGACACCGGAGTAAGGGAAAGGGTTTACTGGGGGACACCCTACAGACCGGAGTGAAGGGGCGGCGAAGGAAAAAGAGAGAGAAAGAGAATATAAGAGAGAAACAGAGAGGAGAGGAGCTAGCAAGGAGAGAAGATAGAGCAGAGAAGAGAGGTAAGAGGAGCCGAGAGAGTCAAGAGAGCACGTGCTCAGGAACAGGCCCTTTTAAAACTTCACCTGAGGGGGGGCAGGGAAGCAGGAGCAGCGAATCCCATTAGGATGGGGGTGGAGCCTGGCTCAGGTAGCTGGGCCATGCAGCCACCTGGCTAAAACTGCACCATTTACCTAACAGCCCAGCCCTGGCCATTTCGGCCATTTGGGGATTGAACCACCAGATGGAAGAGCTCTCTCTCTCACTCACTCTCTCTGTAATACTGTCTCTCAAAAAATAAGTCTTCAAAAAAAAAAAAACCCACCCTATAAAAATAATAAAAATTCTAAAAAATAAAAAGCACAAATGTTCATGAAACTGTTCTGTACAACAGACGCATCCCCTTACACACTTCTGTGCATCTCGCTTGGCTTGTATCTTAGTTTTGACACGGTGACCACCTTCCCCGAGTGCATGTCCCTCTGCGAGAACGAGCTGGAACAAGGGTATCTGTCTTGCTTCCTAATCCCCCCTCGCATTGCATGAACCAGGAACACATGCACATTCGTCTCTTACCCTAAAACGTGCACAGATGGCCACCACGAATGAGCCACGGGGACGCACACAGCTCGGACCCCTTGCCTTACCCCCGGCTGACAGTCCATCTCCTGCAGGACAGCTGACACCGTCACAGGCAGGGAAGGAGTCGCCTTCCATGGTGACTGTGGTCATTATGCTGTTTTTGACACTTTTGAAAGCTTATTTTTTTTTTAAAGGGAAAGGATTTATTAGTGGGGGAAAATCGGCAGACTGGAGGGAAGGGGAGAAGGAAAAGAGGGAGGAGAGCATAAGAGAGAAAGATGGAGAGAGAAAGATCGAGAGAGAGAGACAGAGAGAGACAGAGACAGAGAGAGAGAGTCACATGTTCAGGAACAGGTCCTCTTAAAACTGCGGGGGGTGGTGGGCAGGGAAGTAGGAGCAGTGAATCCCACTAGTGTGGGGGTGGGGCTGACACTGGTGGTTGGGCCATGGGGTCACCTGGCTTCCAGTCATGGCGCCAGGGGCTAGAGCCTAGGATGGTGTCAGGGCGTAGACCACGCCATACATAAGACTGAGCCATTTTCCTAACATTCTCCCCTTTTGTTTTTTATAAAAAGCTTCTTTTCTAAGGTGGGACACTCCATCGCTTGTCTATCCCTGCTGGTTTTCTGTTGCTGTTGATTACTGGTTGTTGTGCTGTAGTTATTTTGAAAACACAAAAGGAAGTGTCTCCTTCAAACCAGCACTGACTGGGACCCCCATGGGGATGGCTACAAAGTCTCTCCCCTCTGGAAGCATGCTCTTCCTGCAGAGCCCTGCCCGAGGCATCACAGATGGATCTGGGCCACAAGCCACTCGGGGAGCGCTCATCTTTGGAGCTCAAGGAAGACAGGACAAGGACGTGAGTGGCCGTGACCAGGAAAGAGAACGTTTGGCTCATTTTGCTGACATCACCGTCCAGCCAGGGCCTGGACAAGCTGGCTTTGTGAGCTGTCACTGGACTGATCCATACAGAATGAATGGTGGGTGTGCAGTGGTCCCCAGGGGTGAGCGGGTGGCCCCACCAACAGCAAGCAATGAGAGCATTGTTTTCAGAAAAGAACTCAGGATTCTGTAAAGGGTCCTGCTAGGTTCCGCTGGGTCAGTGTTGGGTGTGATTTTACTTATTTCAGCCCCCACACAAGGGGCCCTTCCTGGTCTCCTGAGCTTGTTCCAAACCATCTCCCAGGAGGAAGTCGCCTCTGGTCTAGCCCACGTGCCTTGGGGCCAGAGTGCCTGGCAGCACAGATGATATCCTGGCTTTGTGAATCCCAGAAGTGATGGCTCAGCCCACAGACATATCCTGAACAAGGGTCCCGTCCCTGGGGGGTGCTGCCCTGAACCAGTGAGTCCTGGTTCTGGCTCTGCCAGGCCCCATCAAGGGCAGGCCCCAGGACTGCTCCTGGACAGGGGCATTTGAATCCTCACAGAGGCCGCACTCCCATGTGGAGCCTCCCAGAGGCAAGGCCCACACACTCGGGAAGACAAGGCAACTATAGGTCTAGTGTCTGCTCTCAGCCGGCGCAGGGGAGAACAGACATCGACACCTCGAGCTGGAAGGCCCTCAGGATTCCCGGTAGCCTCTCGGGAAGAGCCCCAACAGTCCCACTGCACACGCCTGGCTGCCGCCTCTCCCAGCACTTCCTGAAGCATTAGCTAATGCATGGAACCATGTCTCCCTGGACCAGCAGCAGGTACCCGGGCGTCACACCCTCTGACATGCTCCCGTCTAACCTCAAGTACAATTCAGAGGCCAAGGTAGTCCCAGTCCAGAATTTCCAGAAATAAGGAGCCATGACCTTGCAGAAACAGCAGAGCCCACGGGTGCAGGGACAGACCCGACGGAGCTGCAGCCAGTCACTTTGCTCCTATCTAGTCCACGATGCAGGAAATGAGGCTCAAAAAGTTCCGCACGAGCTTCTGGCCAGCATGCAAAGGAACCAGAATCTGAACTCAGCTCTGCCTAACGCTAAGGCCAGGCGCAACTGCTCTGCTTTCTGCTTCGTATACTGCCACTCGTGTACCAGAAAGATACGAAAACTACAACTGATTCCTGAGCACCTGGCTCTCTCGAAACTTCCACATAACCTCTGCCTGAGCAATTTCCTTCTCTCCAATGTGTTTGGCCCCATGGCACCTGACTGCGTGCACAAACACCCATCACGGACACATCAGTGCTCAGGTGCAGGAAACTGAAGGTGCCGCCAGGCCCCCAGCTGTGAGGTGCACAGAAGGACCCCGGGTCCCGAGGAGCGTCCACGCTACGTCATTCAGGTTGAAAAGCAGGAGCGGGAGGGGTTATGGCCAGAGGCCCTGGAACTCACGCGCTCTGCAGTACAAGGTCAGCAAAGGCGCAGGCTGCCAGCCTCTCTCCCCGTGCCCCCACCCAGCAGGGTCAGGCCAGCAGGGGCACCTGCACTCTCATCCTCCCCCAGGTCCGTCCAGTCTGCAAATTTGCCTGGGACTTCTCCCCGGAAGCCCCAGTTGCCAAGGCCGGAAGCAAGCGCCCCCTCGGCCCACAGCACCCTCTCCCGGGGGCTGACACACAAGACCCCAAAGGCAAGCAGGCAGCGGGTCTGACTCCAAGGCCCAGCGACGCAGCCACGTTCCAAGGTGCGGGGAGGGCCAGACCGTGTGGACCGAGACGTGGGGTCTGCTTGGCCCAGCCCACTGCCAAGTGGGAGGCAGGGAGGGACGAGAGTGGTGTGCAAGCTGGCATGACAGGGGTGTCAGGCCAGGGCCCAGTCCCACACAGCTATAAATCAAATTAGTAAACCTGCCCTTTCCAGATGCTACCGTTGAATGAGATAGTGCATCCTCACACACTCTATCAATGTTGGGCAAAACCTGGCCGGTGGAGGCCACCACCACTAGTAAGATCATTCATTATTCCTCCTCTCCAGGCGGCTTCAGGTCATCGCCGCTGGAGCCACAGATGATCTGCTTAGTCCACACTCAGAGCTGGTGCGTTCGGTGCCAAACAGTGACTCAGAGCGGCCCTTCATCAGGGCAGTGGAAGGAGCGTGGGGCTGCCTGGCCCTGCAGCGAGAAACAGCCACGTTCCCTGCGCCTCCACCTGCCTCTCAAAGCCCAGCTCGTGGCTTCCAGGGTCCACGCCAGATGAAGAATCCATGGTTCTGCAAGTTCTAGGATGGGAACCCAGGGGTTCGGGACTGCCGGGCACACCTGGACGAGTGGCACTGGGGCGCTCACCTTTGCTCACTCCTGCTCTTCCCTGGGTCTGCACGTCAGCTTTGCCAGGAGCCACTGTGACTGCGGGTCACCTGCCAAGCACCACAGCCAGCGCAGGCGCCAACAACAGAACTGATCCGGGGGGTGGAACCCAAGTTCAAGGCTCCCAGCGGTTGGCTGCTGGTGGGGCTTGTCTCCTCGTCGTACAGGTGTGCTCACATGGGCTGTCCCCTGCAGGTGTGGTCATAGCGGGCTCCACTGTCTCTATCTCTCAGGACACCAGTCCCACGGGATGCAGGTCCAGCCTCGGGACCTCACTGTACCTCATCATCACCTCCTGAGGGGCCCTAGCTCTCCACATGGCTGCACTGGGGCGGGGCTTCAACACAGGGGCTGAGGCAGCAGCCTTGGCCGTTAGCAGTGCCCGTCCGTTGCATGTCATCTCACGTGCTCTGCACCCATCGGTCCTCTCCCGCCACAGCTCTGCGTCACCATGAACTCCATCCTGCCCCTTTCTACAATGGCTGTGACGGAAACCCAGGGGCCTGGGGCAGAGCCGCTGCACAGGGTCTGAGTGAAAGCCCCTACATTAGAAGAGAGGGGTCTGCAACCCCAAGTCCTCCCCAGGAAAAGCTCCCTGGTGGGGATCTGAACACAGGAAATTGCTTGTGTTCCAGCCGGGCCTCTGACTCACAGGGTCATTATCACACCCACCGACTCCCACTGTGCTTTGGGCAGGAACGGCCGGGTCCAAGCAGGCACCTGGAAACCTTCCACCTGGGTTCCCCACCCAGCTCCCTGAGAAACACTAGAGGAACTGGGTCATCTCCAAATTCAACTGACCCATGCTTTCAAGCAAATTAACTCACGTTAGATCAACCAGCACAGGCGGCCCCTGGTGCCGGGCTCCGGGCTAGACCACAGGGAGCCGGAAAGCAGCCAAGGCTTCGGTGGGGAGAGAAGCAACCGGCGAGGCCTGGGATTCCCACAAGCATCACACCGCATGCGCATGGTGTCAAAGGGACCTCCAGCCCGGGAATGCTGGTGTGCGGGGAAGGCCAGAGGGAGGCATGTGATGGATGACTCCCGGAGGACCACTGAAGCCGATCCCACAGCCGAGGGGAATGGAGATGATGGAGAAAAGAAAACATTCCCCAGGAGGGAGAGAGCAGGTGCTGGCTCAGAGGGCACGAGGGGACTGGAGGACCCGCATGAGTGTGTCCACCACACTGGTGAGCACGTTATCTCCTTCCAGTCCGAGGAACCCAGAAAACTATTCCCCACCTCCAGGCTCAGGGCAGACGTTGGGCAGGAAGGCTTGGAATAATGGAAACTGCACCTGCTTGGGTCAGCCCTGGGCCTGGCACTGGCCGTGCAGTCCCCGGTTTCTCTGCACACGACGTGGGGAATGATTCGAGCAGTCCCTCCTACTGCAGGGGACCCTGCAAGCCCAAACGAGGAAATGGACGTGACCGACCTCAGGTACCGCGTGGCCGCAGGCCAGCATCACCCTGGGCAGAGGGAGCCAGAGCAGAAGCCGGAGAGCTACGACACAGCGCCTGCGTCCTGCGAAGCCCCGGCTCTGCCCTGGACGGGCAGCAGCGTTTTCCTCCAGGGGCGGCCACACTCACGCCTGCAGAGGTTGACTCGTTTCTCTGTGCCTCAGTCTGCTCACCTGCTAAAAGGACGCAATCCCTACACTTCATGGGACTGAACGAGCAAACACTTGTGAAGTCCTAGAACACGCTTAGCAGAGGGAGGGTGCTCTGTTGCCTTCAACTACTGCTACTACCACTGTGGTTTGCATTATGGGATGGCACTAACTTCATGAAAGCCCAGGTTCCCACTGGAAATGAGAAGTGGGCAAGAGCCCAGCATCCCTGCTGCCCACCTCCCTCCACCTGCCTTCCCCTGGGCCTTCCCCCACCTCTCGGAATTTTCAGGTCTTCCCATGTTGATCCCTCTCCCTGCAAATGGCTCCCTCTGGGGGCCCCTGACTGCTTTCTGCTCGTTCTTACAATCCCAGGTGAGATGTCCCACCTCCAAGATGCCCGAGTCGGCAAGCTTTGACATTCCTTCTATGTCTGCCTTCACGTCTCTGTCCCATCTCTGCATGGTGAGCTCCATGAAGGCAGGTGGATTAGTGATGGTCCTTCACAGAATCAGAAAAAAAGACAAAATGAGGAGAGACAGAGACAGAGAGAAGGGAAGGAGAGATGACTGTGTTAGGGAACTGACTCTCATGATCATGGTAGCTGATGAGATCTGCAAGATGGAGATCAGGAAGAGGCTGGAGCATCCAGACCTCACTGGGTGGGTGGGTGAATGGATGGATGGATGAATGGATGGGCAGACAGATGGATAGATGCATGGGTAGTCGGACAGATGGGTAGGTAAATGGATAGATGGATGGACAGATGGACAGATGGATGGATGGATGGATGGATGATGGATGGATAGATAGGTGGATGGGTGAATGGATGGATGGATGGATGGGTGGATGGATAGGTGGATGGATAGATGGATGGACAGATGGGTAGATGGATAGGTGGATGGAAGAATGAATGGGTGGATGGATAGGTGGATGGATAGATGGATGGACAGATGGGTAGATGGATAGGTGGATGGAAGAATGAATGGATGGATGGACAGACAGATGGATGGATGGGTGGATGGATGGGTGGGTGGATAGGTGGATAGGTGGATGTACAGATAGGTGGATGGACAAACGGATGAATGGATGGGTGGATGGATAAGTGGATGGAAGA